>OZ017739.1:36793896-37472493 GCA_963969285.1 Odontomyia ornata
AGTTCAGTTGCTACTACAATAGCGAATTTTGCTAACCGTCTGACCATTGCGGGCTGCCATTTTGAATGCATGCACTTGAGTTTGGGTTCTTGAAATATTTCTGTCTTAAGACCTCATCAACCAATCTGCAAATCCCGCTCAAATCGGAGTTTTATTCTAGACAGGGAAGAGTACTCAATTTTTAGTGAAAATGGCAGCTATAAATATCATGTATGATCACCAAAATAACAAAATTCTTAGATCTAATTCATTTCTGTCTTATAATTAAGCTTCATATACAATAGCTCGAAATTGCACCATATAGTAGACTTTGAAATTTCGAGCTTAAATTAGTCACCAATTTGTTTTTTTGGGGCGTGCCCTCGGGTTTTCACATATTTCTATAGATACTCATAGTTTCTACCAAACCTTTCAATTTCATTAACACCGGTTGAAAGGCTTGGTTACAACTATAACAACAAATTTTTGCCCTTTTTGACTACGGCCGCTATTTTGTTTCAGGCAGTTAGACTTTGCATTTTTTAAATATGAGATTCATCACACAATTCAATGAACCTGTGGACCGACTTTCATCCAAATTGGAGCTATACTTTGGTCAGAACAGTAATGACGGTTTTACGTCTGGCCAATATAGCTGGATTACAAACTTAACAGAGACATTTACTCAGTTTACCTTTTCTGAAAATTTGGTAAACATTAGAACTCAATTGCGACCTCTAGCGTGGTTACGAATTTCGTTATATCTCAAACACAATATATATATATATATATATATATATATATATATATATATATATATATATATATATATATATATATATATATATATATATATATATATTTTTTTTTACACCACCATAATACACCATCCCATACTGCACTCGTAATTCGTGATCATTTCGCCAAAAACTCAACCCATATCGCTCCGCAACCACCGTATTCACCAGATCTGGCGCCGTGTGACTTCTGGCTGTTCAGCAATCTCAAAAGACCGCTTCGGGGACACCGTTTTGAAACGATAGAGGAGATTCAAGCAGCGAAGACGGAAAGCGGCTACAATCAGTGTTTCGAAGATTGGAAAATCCGTTGGCATAAGTGCATTGCATCGGGAGGGGATTACTCTTTGACGGGGATGAAATTGATTTGGAAGAATAAATAAAGAATTTTCAAAATAAATACAATGTTACCTTATTTTTTGGGCACAGTAGTATATATATATATATACATATATATATATATATATATATATATATATATATATATATATATATAGATATATATATATGTATATATATATGTATATATATATATATATATATATATATATATATATATAGATATATATATATATATATATATATATATATATATATATATATATATATATATATATATATATATATATATATATATTGTATTTATAGAGTTTTCCATTAGGGACATAACAATTTTGTATCTTTATATGAACGCATTCTTAATCTTTTCTAATAAACTGTCAATGTCAAAACGTTACTTAAAGACAACACATTCATCATGGTAAAGATTGTGAACCAGCTACGTTTTGAAATCATTAAAACTGACTCGGTAGTCGTAACTTTAAGAGCACTTACTCCAATTTTTGGCCTAAATAATCGTCCCACCCGACAGGCTGTACGTACTATAGTGGATAAATTCGAGTCCAAATTTTCACTAAGTAACGTTCCAGTGCCAAGAACACGTCGTACCGCCCGAGCGAAGGAAATATTGCAGCAGTGAATGCATCAATTCAAAATGAGCCAAATCAGCCGATTCCACGTCGTCCTCATGAATTTTGCATTGCTCAAACGACACTGTGGTGTATTTTGCGAAAATATCTTAGCCGAAATAGTTACAAGATCAAACTGACTCAAGAACTGAAGTCACTTGATGGTTCGAAACTTCTCTAATCGCGCTCTGGCAAAGCTTGAAGAAAATGAAGAATTTCATCGAAAAATCATCTTCAGCGATGAACCTCATTTCTGGCTAAGTGGCTTTGTTAATACGCAAAATATGCATTATTGGTCAACAAAAAACCCACATGTGTTTCTTGAAATAACGTTGCGTCTGCAAAAAATCACTGTTTGGTGCTTTTCATGCCGGAGTTGTGATTGGGCCTTAACTTTTCGTGTATGAAAACGACCGTGATCTAAGCCGCCAAGCGAGAATACGGCTCGTTGGATCCCAATGTCTCCCGGATTTCCCGAGAAAAATTTTCCTCTGCAAACGCTGCCTAACGCGGAATCCTGTTGATAATTCTTCCTAACAAAAGGCGCGATCCGCCAGCCATTGGGTGGGTGGAGCAGCAAGTAAACTTTCCTCAGTTGTTCAACTTCAGTTCTATTAAAATTTCAAACTTGTATTTGGAAATATCGCAAGTGTTACTAAAGTGTAGCCCAACCATAATGCACGATGTTAATTGTTAGTCACATCTTAGCGTCAAGTTATGCGCTCAACTTCATTTGACATTTCTTTGTTTCACTTTTTGAAAAATTCAAACTTGGAGAGGTACACAATTGAGCAGCACGTTAAGCTTGTTGAAGCCTTTTACGAAAATGGGTGTTCAAATCAAAATGCATTTCGAGCACTTCGTGATTTTTTGGTCAGCATAATCGATCACATGTGTCCACTATCGGGAGAATGGTGCACAAATTTCAGCAAACCGGGTCTGTAGAAAATTTGTGCAATTTCGCTCATTTCGTTCTGAGGAAAACATTGCTGTTGTTTCCGATAGTGTGGCAGAAGAGCCGTCAACCTTGACTTGCCGTCGTGCTCAACAGTTGAACATCTCCGAACATTACTGATGCGAATTTCGAATAAAGATTTGAATTTACACGCTTACAAGGTTCAATTGACTCAAGTGCTGAAGCCTATTGACCATTTCAAGCGTTAACAATACGCTGAAGGGTTGGTTGAACAGACAGGAAAAGAATGGTGACTTTACTAAGAAAATAATCTTCAGCGACGAGGCACACTTACACCTCAATGGATTCGTTAACACGCAGAACTGCCGCATTTGGGTAAATGAGAATCCACAAGTAATTGTCGAAAAGCCGATGTATCCACAAAGAGTGACTGTTTGGTGCGGTTTATGGGCTGGCGGCGTCACCAGGCCGTACTCTTTCGAATATGAGGACGACCAAGCAGTTACCGTGAATGGTGCTTGCTATTGTGAGATGATAACGGACTTCTTGTGGCCAGAAATTGAGGTTATGGACCTGGACCATATATGGTTCCAACAGGATGGTGCCAGTTGCGACAAAGCCAACGAAACAATGGCCCTTTTGCGCGAAAAACTCAATGGCCCTTTTACGCGAAAAACTCAATGGCCGTCTTATCTCACGTTGTGGTGATGTTAATTGGCAGCCAAGATCATGCGATTTAACACTGTTGGACTTCTCTCTCTGGGGATATTTAAAAGAAAAAGTGTACGTCAATAAGCCAAGAATAATTCAAGAGCTAAAGGATGAGATAATTCAGCACATTAACGACATTGAACCTTAATTATGTCTCAGAGTCATTAAAAATATGGACCATCGGATAGAAGTATAATAGTCATAGAACCTTCTGTTATAATAGAAAATATTGACATAATTCTCTGACAGCTTTTTGTTTTATTTACAAATAACATCGTGCTTTTTGGTTGGACCACTCTTCAGATTGTGTCTTGCTAATCCTTTTCGATCAGTCAACTGTGACGCACTTAATTTTATTTATATTTTTATGTTTTGTTTCTCACAATTTTAATTTTCGTGAATTTATGTAGTAAGAGGTAACCAATAAATGACAAGGATCGTGATTAGCAGTGCGAGGCCCCCGCATAAATAAAAAAATATCGTTGAAGGTGGGCTGTTTAACTTTGTTTTATACTACACCCGCTAGGGTGGTTAAGTATATATAGAATGAGTCCAACACATACTGCCAAGCTCGTCCGCCGTGGTTCCATGGTGACTTTTGGCCACAAGCGCCGTTTGGAGCCTTTCAATGCCGAATTTATGTAGCGGGTTGGTTTCCGCTGAATACGCTTTTGACATATGACATTGGTAGGTTAATTTGATCAAGCAATGGTCTGTGTTACAATTAGCTCCTCGGTATGTGCGGACGTCAAGTATACTGAAAGCCCAAAGTTCATGGATCACAACATGGCCGATCTGGTTTTGGGTGTTGCCATCTGATGATACCCATGTCATTTTATGTATGCATCGATGAGGGAAGCAAGTCAAATGTATGACCAGATTTTTGCCACATGCAAAGTCAATCAGGTGCTGGCCGTTAGCATTTGTTTCATAATGGAGGCTATATCCTTCAGTCGTTCCCCGATGAGACAACTCATTGCCAACCTTAGCGTTGAGACCACCCAGAATAATTTTTTTGTCACTTATAGGCAATGAGCCGACAAGCCTTTCCAGGTAATTGTAGAACATTTCCTTTGTTTCTTCGTCCCAATTGGAGAAGTTTCGAATGATCAAGTGTAGTTCTTGAATCAATTTGATCTTGTAACCATGCAGGCTAAATTCTTTTTGCGAAATACGGCACGGTGTCGTTTGAGCAATGCCCAATTCTTGCGAATGACGTGGATTTAGCTCATTTTGAATCGATGCCCTTACGGCTGCGATATATCTTTCGCTTCGAGGGATACGACGTCTTTTTGGCACCGGAACGTCTAATAGTGAAAATTTGGGCTCGAGCTTATCCACTACAGCTCGTACAGCTTGTCAGGTGAGACGATTATTACGTCCTAAAATTAGAGTAAGCGCTTTTAAAGTTACTCCCTCCGATTCAGAATTTTGGGAATTTTTAATGATTTCCAAACTTTGCTGGTTCGTGAGCTTTACATGATGAAAATGTTCACTTTGGCTAACGTTTTGGCATTGACAGTTTATTGAAAAAGTTTAAGGGTGCGTTCATATGACGATACAAAATTGTTATGTCCCTAATGAAAAACTTTATACTACATCTGTTATTTACGAGACTCTCAGTCTATTTTTCGCATAATATTCTTTGTATTCTTCAAATCTATTATGTACGTTTCCGTGAAAAAAAACTCCTTTAAAGTACATTTTCCTTTTGGCAACATCCTATTTATCTCGAGCATGGACACATTCATAACAAAACACTATCATGACGCTATAGAGTGCACCCATCCATAGGATTGACAGCATTACATGCAATGCCTACAACCTTCACATTTTCACGTCGAATTGATTTTAAAGCCTTGAACTGTACGATGTGCGGTCAAAAAGTCGACTCTACGTCTGACTGCATTAATATAATTTACCATTGGACCATTTCCAAGAATTTTACTACAGAATATTCGAAATACATTAAATATTTGTTGGAATTAAAGGCCAAATAAATTTAGGAAGTTGACGGAAAATTGATTTAATGGTAATAAAGATTGTCTGCAATAAAAGTTAAAAGCTTTTATGCGTTCGAATTTAAGGAGTTTGACTTTTTTGGGATTTTCCGATATCGGAAGTAAAAAATAATGTTTAAAGCATATAAATAACTTTAGAAAACTCAAACAATATTTAACAACTTTTGCTAAACCTATTTTTCTAATTGATTAGAATAGTGAATTTTCCTCATTTACAATGGTATGGAAAATTATCTCGTTCAACGAAGTTATAAAGATCGATTCAAACAATAGGTGTAAACGTTCTCGTCATTGGCCTGCAGTACCCGGAAAATTGTTGTAATGTTTGCTTTCAAGCCCTCCAGGCCGTAGGATGTTGTGTTGGAAGGCGGATATTTTTTTGTTAGCTCTTTTATTCCAGCACCGGATGACCAAGCGAATTTGCAGAAAATGTTGTTTTATGCATGGCTAGCGGCGAAAAAGTATTTCTCATTTACATATTTATATTCAGACTATTTTTAACATCAGAATGGCTTTTAGAAAACAATTAGTACTTGTGAATATGCACAAAAATAAAAGGAATAAAGTAAAACATGAACTGCAGAATGTTCGGAATTAGTTATTTTTAGAGTTGGCTGTCTGGGGTTACTATGGAAATCAGGCAGTGAATTGGAACTTGAAAGGTTTTATGAGATTTAAATGGGTTTTTATATTTATCAAAAGCAGAAGAATAAATTAATAAAACAATAGTAAAGAAAAGTTCGCATAGTGTTTCTAATTTTTTTCATATTTTTAACATCTTAGCAATTAGTGGTATAGTGGTTAGAATAGTTGGAGTGATGGCTGATTATGCCGAAGGTCCCCAGTTCGAATCCAGTTGGTGACAACGAGATTTGTTTCAACTGATTCTTCGGACAGACTGTGAACCCCTTCATTTATGATACGTATACTGGTTTAAAATCAGAATGCATTTCAGCAAGGTTCATTGTTTTCTTTGTTGAGTTGGGTACTTTTGGGACCGCCCTCATACCAATCGAAAAATCATCCCACTAACATATGCATTTAAGAAGTACAAATGGAGGTATGTATTACTTAGCTGCATTCATACAGCCTAGCACGGTTACATTTTAACCTTTTTCACCATTAGTCATACTGTTAGCATTTTCAGCACCTTTCTAGGCTATGATATTGGATGGGCGATTACTGAACGGCATTCTCGTTTCATCAACATTTATAAACATTTAGGTCTTCCACTTAAATTTGTGTTGTCAATTATTGTTTCCAACATCTAGAAAAAATCAGCTACTTTTATTTTATTTGATAAAAAGTAGCTTTTAGGATATAAGTTCGAAAAAGACGACTTCTTTGTCTGTGGGTAGTTTATAGTCAGGGTGGGTAGTTTATAGTCGGTGGGCTTCTAATAGTTGCAAGGACGTAGAGATATTGTCAAAATATAGGCGGTAGTTTTGATTGCGTGGTACTTCACGAGTTAGCCTAATGACAACATTTGATGCATCACCTAGACTCGGCTCATTAGACGCAATTACGTTCTTACTTCCCGTTTCTGGCCCAAACTTGTATGCAAATCCGCTGACACCGCTCAGAACATAGATTATATAGCCCCACTTATGGGACTTCTTCGTATCGTATCTCTTCAGGTTATTTATAGCTTTCGTGGAAAAAATCTGCTCATCCACGTTGAAATGCTTCTCGAATGTGACCTTGAGGTAGGGTTCATTTAATTTTGTCACAATTGGTCTGAATTTTAACAGGCGGTTGTAGTCTGCATGATCGAGAGGAACCATTTTGGAATTGTAATTAAAATGAATGAATCGTCTGACGCTTTAAAATTTATTCACATGCATTGTTTTTTTAACTAGAGGTGTTCCTAAATTGCTACTCCAATATTTTGTAACTCTTGGCAGATGTAACATACCAACTGCATAATAAAAACCAGCCCAATAAATTGCTGGATATCGATTTCTGTGGCTCAGAATGCCATATTAATATCTTCTTGCATGATATATAGACTAGGTTGGCTTGCAATTTTTCCAAAAAGTTCCTTTGGAAATATCTTGGAGAAGAAATGTAGTGGGGTATCATGTTTTAGAAACTCTGCTGGCAAGTTTTCGTCACCAGGAAAGCATAAATGTTGCTCATTTAGATCGAGGTTCTCCTTTTCCAGCTTAGATTCAATTTTTGCATAGCGTGAGTGAGTCCTAATGGGCCAGGTCGAGATGATGATCCTGCTTGAGGTAGAGTACAAGGTGGTGCTGACAGCTTGGAAGTGCTATTTGTACTCTCAATATTTTCAATGATGGTATCAATTTAAACTCCGTTAACCTCATCCTCATCTTTTTGCATTAGCTCCCCCGGATCAGGAACAAAATCAGGATCTACGATACTGTCGTCATCACCGTCAAACCCATCTTCACATGAGAAAATTCAATATTTCATCCTCTCGACGACCTCTGGCAGCCATCCTGTAACCAGAATATAGTAGTGCTAAATGTATGACACTAAATGCACTTAGTAATGCAATGTACCAAAGCTGTTACACACCATAAACAACAATTATTTTCAAGCAGTACCGAAAATTATTCAATGCCTCCGATAAAAAGCAAAGAAAACACACTAACCTTGTAGATTCACACGACAAACACTCCGTTTTTACTGTTTATATTTTTTTTCGATTTTAAATTCACTGCATTTCACGAAACCGAGACAACTTCAATTGCAACTCGTTTCTGTCAAAATTCCACCATATACTGAGTATAACCTGTATTTAGAACTTAAAGTGTGTTTTGTTCCAGAGCGGAAACTATGCTTTATAACCCAAATAGTCTTTTCCATTATATCTTAAAAGCTAAAATTTGGAATGTGCCAGTACTGTCCAATGATTACATAAAGGGTTAGGAAACTTTTCAAATTTAAACTTTGCCCAGCGACCATTTTGATATTCTGAACTGGTCCTGAAGTTTTTTTATTGTTCACTAGATGTTTATGGTCTCTACCAAGTTGCCAAGTTTCATCAACATTGGTTCAAAGGTTCGTTCAAAACTACAGTAACAAAATTTGTAAGTTTCGACCTTTTGTTTCACATGGTTTGACTTTTGATTGTTAGCTTTATCACACATTTTAATCAGCCTTTGTACAAATTTTGGTGCAAATCGGAGCTATACCTTAGTCAGAGTAGAAATCACAGATTTTCATCTACAACATCCGCCATTTTTTTCGCTTAGCCAATTTGAATCATTAACAAAACTAGCCCAAATATTTACACACACACACACACACACACACACACACACACACACACACACACACACACACACACACACACACACACACACACACACACACACACACACACACACATATATATATATATATAAAGGTGGTAATATGGGTCCTGTATTTAATATGAGCCCCATACATATAGTTTAAAGTATGGTGCGCAGACTAGTGGTAACAGTCGAAATCTATAATGACAGCTCTTGGGTTTCGCTCTTTGCCGATTTGATTCAGTTCATATGTGAATGCTGTGTGGTGTACATCGTTTTTGTTTTTTGCCCTGAAGAAAAGTTTATTTACTTCACATTTGCTTGATTTTCTATTCACAGGGTTAATTTATAATTAAAAGGTGCTAATCAGCAGTACTTAAGCACAACAAAACTGTGATTGAGGTTAAACTTTGCTCCAGAGAACAGTACAGATTGCTTTTTTTTTTCTCCAAATACAGTGAGTGTTCTGATATGGGCCCCGAAACGTGTTCAGTATATGAGACCGCAAATGGAAAAGGCTCATATTATGTACATGACATATTGCTTATCCTTGATATTCGCAGATGCCAACAAAAGTGCTCTTTGCAAAGAAGGCATGCAAAAAGAATGCTATCTCGGCCGTAAGACATAATAAAATGGGACTAAAACGAGTAGCAAAACAATTTAACGTACCAGAGACTCACTCGTGGAGATGCATTACGATCAAAAGCACCAGGACTTAAATTAGTACATAAGCTGATCATGGATGAAGTACTTGACAGTAAATTAGTTGAATATGTAGTTATTATTGAAAGTAAGTTCCATGGACTTACCAGGCAAGATATTCGTCGTATATCTTACGAGCTCTGTGAAAAAATAGAATACGATATCCATTCATACAAGGACTATTAGGTAGAGCGTAGTTTGATCATTTTATGAATCACCATAAGGATGTTTTGTCATTGCTGAAATCTACAGCTACATCTTTTTTCAGACCAAATGGATTTGGTAAGGAAGCTGTCTATGCATTTTTTGACCTTCTGGAAGCTAAGCTCAAGAAACACCGGTTTTCTGCAGATGGAGTGTTCAATATGAATAAGACTGGAATTTCTGTTGTTCAGGCTGAAATTCCACTTGTCATTGGAGTCAAAGGGAAGCGACAGCTGAAAGAGGATATTTAATGATTGTGTTATTTTGTATGAGTGTTGGAGATCATTTATTCTGCCACTATCAATCTGACATTGAAAAAAATTTGACAGATGCTCTCATGAAGGGTACTCCGCCAGAATCCATTGCCAGGTGCCATCCTTCCGGATGAATTCAGTCCGATTTATTCACTGAATAGCTCAAGCATTTTATCGAAATACCAAACCAACTAAGGAGGGCTCGGTGATTTTAGTTGTAGATGGTTACAATTTCCATGTCAAAGATGTTGAAGTTCTTGACCTAGCGCCAGAAAATCATGTGGCAATACATAGTTCACCACTCAACACGTCGCATGAGCTTCAGTTACTTGACAAAACCTTTATTGGTGCTTTGAAATTCTACTACAGTGAACCCATTTGACAGTGGATGCTCCCCAGCGGAAGACCTGTTGGGACATGTGATATTTGTGAGTTACTTGGGAAAGCGTATTTAATTAAACAGACTGGAACAAAGCGGCTAATGGATTTAAGTCTATGGGAACCTTTTTCTGCAACAGGAATATATTTTCACATGCAGACTTTGCCCCCTCAACCAGCGATCACCTTGACTTAAAATATTTAAAAAAGGTGAGGGCAAAAAGTCAATAAGTGAAGAAAAAGATTTGGGCACAATTTTTACTCCACAACATTCTGAAGTAATATGTACTAAAGCAGGTCCATCCATCATTCAAGATTCACGCTCTAAGCAGAAACAGAGTCCTCTGGTGTATGCGCATTTCATCCTGTGAAAAATGTTGTCTCTCCAAACGATATTGTGCCTGAGCCTAGAATAAAATTACAAATAGAGACCAAAACCTTGTAAAACTGCATTGATAACATCTTTGCTGTACAAAGAAATATTAAAAATTAAACAAGATTTACAAAAACAGAAAGAAAAGAATAGTAAATGTAAAGAAGACTCAGACGTGCGGAGGGATGCTAGAAAGCATAAAGTAAATAAAAAACCTGTGAACAACATAAAAAAAAAATCCAGTAAAAGACATTTTAAGTTTGATTGCTTGGAGCTATCTGACACAGATCCACATTGTACGAAGTCTATTGACCCATGTCTTTCAAAGCTGGAAATGGAAGTGTAAACACCTGGAGAATATGATGTTGCATGCTTGTTTTGTGAATTACGTTTTTCTGAAAACAAACGAGGCAAAATTTGGGTGCTATGACTTGTCTGCAAATGTGGGCACATAATGAGTGTGCAAAACAAAAAATAAAGTTTGTACTATTCAAATCTTCTTCTTCTTCGTAGCACTACAGCCCCTCTCGGCACCCTCAACTATCTCGGTCCATTGAACACGTCCTCCAATTTCAAAATCCGAGCAGCGACAAACCGTCTTTGTTGACTGAGTCAGACCAGCGTTTCCTCGGTTTCCCCACTGGTCTGCAGCCTTCAGTTCTCCCAACGAATACCTTCTTGGGTATACATTGTTTGTCCATACGATTTATGTGTCAAACCCATTGCAGCTTCCGCAGTCTAACAATCGTTGAGACCTCAGGCTCTTTGCTATGCTTTGCTCCGATTATTCACCTCAGGACCCGTCGCTCAAAGGCGTTCAATATATTTGCGGATCCTTGGATTAGAGTCCATGTTTCACATCTATAGCAAAATACAGGTCTTATCACAGGTTTGTATACTTGAAGCTTTGTTTTCCTGTGTATGCAGCTGGTCTTCAAGATTATCAATACTGGAAAAAATATTTTATTTGTGAACTGTATTCTTCGGCGTATTTCGTCTCTTTCATCATCGGTTCTCGTCATTTTGGCGCCTAAATACACAACTTCCCTCAGATTTTCTATACTGTATTCACCAAGAGAGATAGTTTGTGTGCTTGGGGTATTTTTCCTTGACTGCGTCATGAGCTTTGTTTTATTTTCACTGATTTGTAGCCCTACTAGTTTGGCTACGTTGTCGACCACTGCTGACCGCGGCAAATGTCGTCCGCATAGACTACTACTTGGCTCGACTTTTGTAGTAATGTACCTCATGTACCGACAGGTAGCTTCCTTATGACGTACTCCAGAGCCAAATTGAATAGAAATGGGGCCAGCCCATCTCCCTGCTTTAGTTCGATATTTGTGTCAAAGCCGTCGGTGTGTTGATTATTGATGCAGAATTAGAAGGTTCGGCGACGTGATTGTCATTTTGGTAAGAAGGACTAATTTGGCTAGGATGCCAAAACAAAGCATTATTTGATACACTACTTTACGATCAATACTGTCGTGTGCTTGCTTAAAGTCAACAAAAAATTTGATGTACGTCTATGCTGAACTCCCAGCATTTCTAGAGTACCTGCTTGACAGTGAACAATTGGTCCATTGTCGATATTCCTGCTCTAAAACAACTTTGATACTCTTCACTAAATCTGTTGGCAAATAATCCGATTTTATTTTCTAAGATCTTTGAAAATATTTTGTACTCCGTACAAAGTAGTGATATGCCTCTATTATTTTCGCACTGTAGCTTTTCACCTTTTTTGTGAATAGGGAATATAATTGATTGACTTCACTGTTTTGGCATATGTTCTTGTAGCCAAATGTGCTGGATGACTTTGTAAGTAGCTTTATGTATATTACTGCCACCATATTTGATGAGCTTTACTGGAATCTCATCGATGCCCAGCGCTTTATTATTCTTTTGGGCTTTGATAATGGAATAAACTTCATCCAGAATTGGTGGGGTGAATGAGAGCTCTCCTCAGACATCTTTAGGCTCTGATGTTCTGAAACTATGTGGAGGCTTAAGGAGGTTGCTAAATATAATGCCCACCTTTTCTTAATTTTGGTTTCATCAGCGATGATATTGCTGATGTCATCACGACAGAGCGCGGTTATGGGTTGATAACCACGTTTCAGGCTTTTTACTACTTTGTGTGCTTGGCTTGCGCTATTGCTCGCTAGACTTACATCTAGACTTCTCAATTGGTCGTCATAGTATTTTCTTTTCTTAATCCTAATTATCTTATTCGCTACTCCTCTGAGATTTTCATAGTGCTCTCTCTTCACCCTGATTTTCCTTCCTACGTATTCTTTGTACGCCTGATTCTTTTTATCTAACGCATTTTGGCCCTCATCATCAAACCAATCATTCCTCTTGTGCTGGCCTTGATGTCCGATCGTCTGTTCTGTCATGGTCCTAATTGCCGCTTTCACTTCCATCCAGAGCTCGTCGCTAGCCTTTAACGATGCGTCTGATAAGATGGGAGCCAGATGGCTGTCGAGGGTCTCCGTGAAATCTTTTGATGTCAGATTTTTGTGGCGGGCTGGTCTTCGCCGAATATGCCTTTGACATTTGACATCGATAGGTTAATTTGATCAATCGATGCTTCTGATAAGATGGGAGCCAGCTGGTTGTCAAGGGTCTCCGTGAAATTTTTGGCCACAGACGCCGTTCGGAGCCTTTCGATGTCAAATTTTTGTAGCCAGCTGGTTTTCGCCGAATATACCTTTGACATACGACACGATAGGTTTATTTGATCAAGTAATGATCTGAGTTACAATTGGCTCCTATGTATTTACTGACGTCAAGTATGCTCGAGGCACAACATTGTTGGATCAGAACATAATCGATCTGGTTTTGTGTGTTACCATCCGGTGATTTCATCTGCATGTAAAGTCAATCAGGCGCTGGCCGTTGTCATTAGTTTCATTGTGGAGGCTATATCCTCCAGTCGTTACCCGATGAGATAGCTCATTGCCAAGTTTAGCGTTGAAATCATCCAGACTTATTTTTGTGTCTTTTATAGGCAATGAGTCGCCCAGTCTTTCCAGGTAATCGTAGAACGTTTCCTTCGTTCCTTCATCCTTTTTTTCGGTTGTGGCGTGAACATTTATCAGCCAGATTTCGAAGAATTTCGCGTTTACGCGGATCGCATACAACCGTTCATTGACTGCCTTAAAATCAATAACGTTCGATTACAACTCCCTATCCACAATGAAGGCCACTCCAAATTCTTCTTTTCCTATAGGCTTCCCACTTTTGAATATTGTTTGCGATCTCATGTCTAGAATGTCGTTTCCAGTCCAATTCGTTTCCTGGGTTGCCAGTACTTTTAATTGATATTTACTGGTCTGTTCTGGTCCTCAACAGCGCCAGGGTAATTGAGTGATCTGACATTCCCGGATCCAATGCCATAGTCCTTTTGTCATTTGTGAGGTCGTTGCTGTGAGTCCAATCTATTCCAAAGCCCATCTGCAGGTTTCAAAGCATTTTAAGGCTTGTTTGGCTTAGTAATACAAAATGAATCAGCTTTTTTTTGCCAATTTAAGTGAAATTTATCCGAGTACTTTTGTCAACGAAATTGAATTCCCTCATTCAATCTTCTATGAAGTTGTTGAAGAATTCCTTTTGGAGATATATTGAATAAAGTTTACAAACTTAAAAACTGAACAATTATCTAGTGCTCCATACTGTTTCAAAGAGTCGCATATATGAAACAAGCAGTGTACGTCGTAACTTACATATTCTTCTCCATATAGCGATGGGAAATTCAGACAAAATCTTTCAAAATTTCTCGACAAAAGATAAACACACTGGATTTTTGGTAAGCGAAAACGCATACGGCACTATATAACAATAAACCAGTTGAATAAACAGACCTACGCTCATGTCAGAAGGGTTTTGTATTCAATTTACAAAATGCAGTCACCAGATCGAATCAAATCAAGAAACATGTCAAAGACGATTTAATTGGAGAAAATATGAAAAACGAAGATCATACTATTATTAACAAAGTTGAACGAATTTCAACTTCTGAGGTTTTTGGTAATAAATATCTCCCTTGATAATTAGTTCAGATGTCCATCCGCGACGGAGGAAACACATAATTCATGTATTTCCCCCCTCTGCCCCCACTGAAGCAAAAACTGACAGTTTAACAAATGTTTTGAAGAGCTTTAGTAAAAACTTTTATTTTATACTAATATCGGCTACGTTTGATGAATTTTTTTTTCAGGGGCCACTCTCCTGTACTGTTATCATCGATTCATGGCCAATTTTCTCGAATCCTAGAATGGTTACAAAACCCTTTTGCTACGAGCTCTCTCCCACCTCCTTGACTTGTTTCACTTATGAGCATTAATTGTAGGTACTCATCTTCAGTCATTTATTAAATTGAATCAAGTGTTCAAAGCATGCACCTTAAACGTTGAAGTTGGGAAAAAATAACTCAAAAGTATTCAATTTTCGCATTAAAAACAGCCACTATTTTGTTTTACGTTTACTGATACCACTAGCTGAACTGATTCTCAAAGATATACATGACACCTATCATTCCTGAAATTTTCATGCGAACGCGAGCAAGACTGTAGTGTCTGAGTCGGTAAAAAGCGCATGTTGTTCCATAGCCATATGTTGCCATAGTAATACATGCAGCGAATATTGTTCCATAGTAATACAGGAAAATTCAAACCGCTTATAACTTCGCTAAATATGATTCAATCTTTATGAAACTTTCAGGATAGATTAATCTTATAAATAGACATCTACGTACTGAATTTCATTGAATTTAAGGGTACCGTTAAGATTTTATTCAAGAAAACATAAAATCGATAAATCATACTATTACTAACAAAGTTGAGTGAATTTCGAATTCTAACGTATTTGTTGTTGTTGTACTCACCAAGGCCTACAATCCTGATTTTTTTCGGATCACAGGTGTCCAATCGCGAAGGGGGGGGGACACTAATTTTTCGTGTACTTCCCCTCCCTGTGCGCCCCTCGAAGCAAATTTTCCTGCTGTTCTTAAACTTCCACTTATGGTTTGAAAAATGACTTTATGTTTCATGTATTTTCCAACTTGAGCGCACTTTGGACAACCATGTTTTTCCGTTTAATACTTGCAGCGAATCAAAAAGCTCTGGCTGGTGCGTCACATGTAAACAGGCGCACTTTAAATTGTTTCCTGCATGCATTTTCCTATCTTTGAACTTTTATACCATGCAATTGAAGTCCTTTTATCTCATCTACCAACTGACGCAAATACTCGTTTACATTAGAAGGATTATATTACCCATTGTAGCAGCTTATTAAAAACAGTCGCGGAATTTTTGTTTTGGTAATAGATCCAATTGCAGGCCACAGTTCTCTCCTCGAACTTTTGAATAAGCTGATACCATCTATGCCTTTATCTATTTCCACAACATCATCGCTTGAGTTGAAATTTTCCGACAGAAAGTAATTTTGGATTCCAAAGTGGTAGTACCCCCCAGAACCAATTTTAGAGAAGATCAACTTGTGAGGCACTTTGTTTCGTATTGCCCATTTCACAATGCTGTCTTTCAAAAACATTTCACAAACATTTTAATTTCGCAGTGAAGAATGAACAACTCCATAAAAGGAGCATTGTGATATTATTACTTTGTTGGCCTTATTTGTTACCTCTTCTCTACTTTCAAAGCAATTATTTTAGTCAATGGAAGACGTAGTACTAACCAATGTCACCATTTTATATCTTTTGATACTCACCCTGTAATTCTTCAATTCCTTGCCCATTTCATTATATATCATTTTTCAAGATAACATTACTGTATTTTAAATAAACGACTGCAAGTCAAGTGTAAGATTCAAATGCTAAAAAGTAAAAACCAAACGAAAGTGAAGCAGTAAAATGTTGGGGTCCTATAGATAAGGAGCTCCAAGAAATACGCGTGATGTAAGAAGACACTGCCAATAAATTTCGACTAGCCTTTTCAATATTTATCAGCTTGAAAATTCAGAGGAAACAGTCAAGAAAGTATTGAAGTAAGTGATTAAAATAACTCACAGCTTGTTAGTGATAGACGTCAGCAAATTTTCGATAGTCACAAGTAGAAGGGGTTTGTGCAGTGACAAGTTACTATTATCAACGTACTCTGGCTTACTTAAATCAATTATTTTACAACCTTATCAATGATTTTCATAAAGTCCTCACAATTATTTAAATTCAGGGAATATTTCGTACCGCTTATTGAAATCGCATCCTTCAACGACTCGTATTTCTTGACGCTTCTTATTCATACGGCCATTAAAATCATGAAATGTAAAAAACGTTATACTTGAGGGGCGACGATCCCGTAAATAGAGTTTATATTAACCATCGACCCCAAAAGTAGCCTGATATCACTTTTTAGGGTTTTGTACTAAAATACAAAACCCTATTGCAATCACGACCTGTGTCCGTCTGTCCGTCCGTCTGTATGTCACAGCACTTTTTCTCCGAAACTATAGAGGCTACAGCTATGAAACTTTGTAGAAAGGTCAGAAGTGGTGACCTCTTGAAAGTTCAAGGGTGGAAAATTTTTTCATAGGCGTTCACGGGGGGTCTCCCCATATAAGGGGGTGACCCCTCAAAAAAAAATTTTCACCATTGGTAGTTGAGTAGGGTGTCATTGGAAAGGCCTCAATGAGATCTTTCCAAAACAAGTCTTAAAATTGTCCTATAAGTACCGAGGGGGGCAGGGGAAGGGAAAATGTACGAACTTTTCGCGTACCCCCCCCTCGCGATTGGACACCTTCCATCCGAAAAATCTGAAAAAAATCATGAATGTAGGCCTTAATGAGTACAACAACAACAAATACATGAGAAGTCGAAATTCACTCAACTTTGTTAGTAATAGTATGATTTATCGATCTTGTGTTTTCTTGAATAAAATCTAAACGGTACCCTTAAACTCAATAAAATTTAGCAAAAAGATGACTATTTATAAGATTGATCTTTTCTGAAAGTTTCATAAATGATGATGAAAAATGTGTTTCCTCCCTCGCGAATGGACACCAGTGATCTAAAAAATCTGAAAAAAATATCAAAGGAGATATTTATGGGCATAACTATAACAAATACCTCTGAAGTCAAAATTCGTTCAACTTTGTTAATAATAGTATGATCCTCGAATTTCCCATTTTCTCCAATTAAATCGTCTTTGACATGTTTCTTGATTTTATTCGTTGCTGGTTACTGCATTTTGTAAGTTGAGTACAAAACCCTTCTGACATGAGCATAGGTCTGTCTACCCAACTTGTTTAGCACTACACTTCTTATGTCCACAGAGACAAAAACGTCAAAAGTTCACTTGACAACGCTTCTTTATCATTTCTCAATGCATCACGCAATGAATTGTAATTTATTAACGAACATATGCATGAATCTCTCAACGAGTACTCTTATGTACAGTCGAACTCGGTTATAACGAATCTCCAAGGGACCAAAAATTTCGTTCGTTATATCCGAAGTTCGTTACATCCGATCGTTTGTACTTCATACATTGTAAGGTGATTTGAATGAAAACCAATTTATGCAACATTTATACATACGAGTATGTATTTGCTATTTTGTTGCATAGAAAATAAACATAATTAAATACATTTCTAAGTTCATTTGTATGAAAAAATAATTTGAATTCGTATCTGGTATTGACTGGAGTCTAATTATTTGGTCGGAAGAAGTCTGTGACTTTTTCTGAATATTTCGCATTTTTACGGCTTCTTGGTTTATATTTTTTTCGAGGATATCAGCAGCAGCCAAAAGTTCACCGTTTTCTGGGCAGGTTATCTGTGTGAAGTGCTTTATAGTCTTCATAGCAGAACGTGCTTCCTGTGATGTAGGTAAATTTTCTTCTATTTCTGACTCCTCTTCATGCTCACACTCATTTTCATCAGCTTCTTTGAATATTGAGTGTATCAAGCCAATATCATCTAAGTCTTCAGCAGTTTCCACATGTTCATCAATTGTGTCGTATACGTTCAAGTCAAATTCGTTGAAATCGGAAATGCAGTTGGTATCTGCCCATTGAGATAATGTTGCATCTTCGCTTTCACTTTCGTTTGCTATAATCCACTCGGCAAGTGTAATATCATCCTCTGTCACATCTGCTTTAAACCCAGCATGTTGAAAGCAATTGACAATCGTATTTTTGGTAACATCCCGCCAAGCACTAACCAACATCAATATAGCTTCCGTGATTGATACTTTAAAGTCATCCTTTCTGTCATAAGCATCTATTAGTTTTAATAGCAATTCCCTTCGGTAGTGAGATTTTAAACTTGGAATCATGCCTAGAATTGAAAAATGTAATCGATAATTGAATTGAATAAACAGATTTAATGCATTGCACCTTGGTCCATTGGCTGAAAATTTGCCTTTACATTGGGAGGAAGGTAAACCATCTCAATCCGTCCTAAATTTTTAACTGGTAGGTGTGCTGGACAGTTGTCAATAATGAGGACAACTTTCCTTTGATCTCTTCCTAACTCTTCATCCCAACTCTTTAAGAGTGATGTAAAAATTTCGCTCGTCATCCAGGCTTTTTTGCTTGCCTCATAAGTGACAGGCAATTTTGGCTGATTTTTGAAGCACCTTGGTGATTTTGATTTGCCAATTACCAGAAGTTTTCTCTTCTCAGATCCATCCATATTGGCACAAATCCAAACGGTGATTCTTTCCTTTGAATGCTTGCCTTCAGAACATTTTTCACCTATAAATTTAAGCGTATGGTCAGGTGTCAGTTTGTAAAAGAGCCCGGTTTCATCTCCGTTAAAGATATCCTTAGCATGATAACGCCTGCTTATATGTACCTACAAAATGAGAAACATATGCATCGCAGAAATCACAAACAAAAACTGAGTTCATACTTGGCCAAATTGTTGCAAGCAACTCGCCGGTCGTCTCTAAGGATACGCATCCACTTTCTCCATGACATTTTCCGCTTTGAATGGAATGTCGTTTTTTGAAGCGATCAATCCAGCCTCTTGAACAGTTAAAAGCCCCCATATTTACTGCTAAATCTTCACATGAGGCGTTTAAAGATGGAAATTGTTCCGCTTTTTTTTTTGTAAAATAGGCCCAGAAATTGGAAGATTTTGATTGCGTTTCGACACAAACAACTTTAATAAGACGGCATCGATATCGGGTCTTTCTGGCTGCCGTAACTTTTTTGCAACTGGTCTAAAATTTAGTCTTTCGGCTAGGTACTTTTCCTTTTGTGCCCAGATTGTAGACACTGTCGACTTTGATAGTTTATATTCCCGACAGATTCGTGCATTTGCATAGCCACTCTGTAATTTTTCGATTATTTCCAATTTATCTTTCAGATCAATTGACTTCCTTTTAGTTGTCATTATGGAAAATTCAAATAGCACTATCGAGCATAAACAAATAACTAATATTATTTAAATATAAATTTGTCACCGCTCTATACAACACAAACACAATTGGATTCGAGACGAATGCAAGCACTACTTGGAAAACTTTAAATGCCGCACAATCGATTGGTAAAAACAAACTGACGTTTTTCAAATTGACTTTATGTTAATATGTATGTACATATGTAATGGATTTGCTCCAAACAAAAGAAGATATGTATCAGTTTCCAGTCACTTTATCACCGATGGTTCGTTATATCCGAGTAAATTCTTTCCATTAGGCAAAACCCTACGTTCGCAATAGCCGAGAGTTCTTTATATCTGAGTTCGTAATAACCGAACAAAAATACATGTATTTTTTAATAATTTGGAAGGGACTTTGGTTTTCGTTCGCTACAGCCAGGTGTTCGTTATATCCCGTGGCCGCTATAAGCGAGTTCGACTGTATAATATTATTTAATCTTATTCTTGATATTATCTAGAAAGTAACGAATCAATTTTCAAATGGCGATTGGCTCATTTACAGTCATTCAATCCTTGTTCTTTCTTGGGAGAATTTGGCAAATCCTACGTAAATCACTTTCATCTAAGGATGTGGAAAGGATCCATTAATAAGTTTATCAATAAGCAAAGCGAAATTTCATCCAACTATATTACCCTGAACAATCTTGTATTAGAGCATTTATGCTGCATTTAGACAGGCCCGCCGCTAGCTGTTTGTGCGCCCGTGTGCAATACCCATTATGCCGCCCCATGGTAGAAGGAACAACAAGGTACTCTCGCTTATATAAAAAGCATTTCAAGCGATATCAAACGTAGTGTATTCGGAAAATACCCAGGCTAATGATATGTTCATATACAAAAACGTTTGTTCCTTATGATATTGAACCCACGACGTAAATACATAAATTAAACGCGATTTAAACGGCCAAAATTTATTTTTTATTTAAATACATAGTAATGCTATAAGAATATGTATTATTTACAAAAATTGAGCTCTTCTTGCCTTTATGTTTGCAAAATCTGCTATTAATTTTTTCGTATCCAAGCTATCTAAAATTTCATGTTCAATCGAAACTAAAGCCAAATTACTTAATCTTTGCTGGTGCATTGTTGACCTTAAATAGTTTTTTATAATTTTAAGCTTTGAAAAGGACCTTTCACCAGATGCAACTGAAACTGGCAATGTAAGTAATATTCTTAGCGCAATTGTTATGTTTGGAAATGTTGAAATCAAGTCATTAGTAAAAAGATATTGTAACAAGGCCTGCGGATCATTCGACTGGTTTTCTGGAAAATGCAAATTTAAAGCTCTGATTTCATTAAATAAATCGATACCGTCAATGTCTGTTTCCCCATTGGAATTATCTTTAAGCTTTAAATGTAAATCTTTGCAATGTTTAATTAAGTCATCATTGCTTTAATTAAATAATTTATTGCTTAAAAAGCCAAATGCATCGGTAAATGTTTTCAACTCTTCAAATCTATCCTTTAGAGAGAGGAGCGACTGATCTAAGATTCTGAAAAAAAACTCTACTTTATATTTGATCTTAGTGTCTAGTAAAACTTCATCGCTATGTTCATATTGAAACTGTGTTGGTCTTCGTCTTGGGCGAATGGTGTTTATTGGTGGAAAATCTGTTTGTGCGTTTAGAGCTTGGGCCACATTGGTAGCTTCTTCTAATATTTCCTCAAACTGTTTGTCCGTGCGATATTCGGTGAACTTAATAATCAATTTATCTAACAAATTTACACAGATTTGAGTATTCATTGTGGGGTTTTGCATAATTTTGCTCAAAGTATTAACTTCGTTTGAAATATCAAACCAAATTATTACTGAGCATATGAATTTATAATTTTGAATGCTCAACGCAAGGGAATGAGCTTTGTGAGATGTCGTACAATCCCATCCCGCCGATGCATTATCAGATATTTCCAGCAAGGCATCAAATATTTTTTCGAGATGATACCGTAATGGTTTCACTGCATCGATTCTGCTAGACCATCTTGTGGAACTGAAAGCTTTTAATTTGAAGCCCGGCAAATATTTGCAAATTATCGACCACCTTTTTGTAGATGATGAAAAGAAAACATAAATTTCTTGAATTATATTAAAGAAATTTACAGTTTCGTGTGTGATATCGGCTGCGTCATTGACTACCAAATTAAGACTATGAGCCGAGCAGGAAACGTAAAATACACGGTTATTAATATCTAAAATTTTCTTTTGCAACCCGTTGTGTTTTCCCCGCATGTTGGAGCCATTATCATAACCTTGGCCGCGTAAGTTTTGAAGGTTAAGATTTAAATCTGAAAATAAATCTAAAACAAAATTTAACAGACCTTCACCTGTGGAATTAGTGATTGGACAGATCCCAATGAAATTTTCACAAATTGAAACAATTTTAGTTTCATTATTTAAGAAAACATGCCTGATCACCACAGTTATTTGCTCTGTGTGACTTACATCTGGTGTACAATCTAATATAATGGAGAAATATTTTGAATCTCTGATTTTATCTAGTATGTTATTTTTTATTGTGGTGCCAAGTAAATCAATGATTTCTTTCTGAATTTGATCGCCTAAATAGTGGGCCATACGGCTTGAATCAAATTTCGAGGCCTGGATTCTGTGAATATGTTCACGCATGACTGAATCAAATAATGCTATCATTTCTATTGCTTTTAGAAAATTACCGTTATCATGCTCATATAAAGTTTTAGACGTGCCTCGAAAAGCTAGACATTGTTGAGATAAAAACTTTATGACGGCTATAATTCTTTCCAACACATCACACCAGTGTTTTTTTTTCTGACTCTAATAGTTTCAGTTGCATTTGGTTTACAGTGATTTTATTTTTTAACATTTTATTCAATTGTACCCATGATTTCACATTTTCATTATGAGACACGCTTGTTTCATGTCTTTTCAGCGCTGATTATAAATGTTGCCAATCAGAAAATCCATTCAAATTAGAGAAACTACTTAAAGATTTCCCAAATATTTTGCAACAAAAACAATATAATGAATCTTTTGAATTAGAATAAACAAGCCATTCTCTCTTAAATTTTTCTCGATTAGGGAGATTTCGGAAATAATAATTGTCATTGAACTTTCTCCCATCGTCATTAGGGGGAAAATCATAGTTAACCACTTGTTTGGGACCACGACTAACCAAAATATTAACAAGATCACTAGTCAATCTAGTGGGCCACAAACCGGGGTCATCATTTAAATATAAACTGTCGCATACCACTGATGACGATAAAATGCTTACCACATCTTCAGGACAGGTTTGTCTTATTTGACTAGTGTCTCTTTCTGACAAAGGATTACAATCTACATAATTTTCTTGAGATACTTCCATCGTTCCTGGATTTAAAGCTGCGTTTGTTGAGGCTTCATCAAAATTTGCTTGAGGTGTTGATTTCTTACTTTCTGGCTTTCTTAAAAATTTTCGTAAGAAACCCATCAATTTCTCGTTCCGTGCATCTTTTTCTCGCTTTTGCTGCCAAAATCGTGCTCCAGAAAGCTTTCTCCTTCTTTGCGGTTCCTGAAATTTTAAGTAAATATTTCATGTTCGGCCAAAAATAAAAAATGGATATTGACTCCACTCAAACTCAAAAGAACTTTATTTTCTAGGTCATTACACGTCAATTGAAGCCGTACAAAGTCAGACATTTAGTACCTACTATCCTTCCAATCAAATCAAAACAAGTCGGGTAGACAGACCTACGCTCGTGTCAGAAGGGTTTTGTACTCATACTATGATATGCAAGCACTAATAATGATAAGACCTGTGCTATGCTATGGGTGTGAAACTTGGACCCTCACCCAAGCATCCGCAAACATGTTGAACGCCTTCAAGAGGCGGGTCTTGAGGCGAATCTTTGGAGCGAAGCGAGAATGGGACCAATGGCAAATTCGATACAGCCATGAGCTGTATGAAATATTTGACGAGCTGGGGTTTCAAAGCTTATAAAACTGTGGAAGCTGCAATGCAGTACTTATAATATTATGAAGTAATATTTAATGAGATCTCAAAGAAAATCATGTTACTCATACTATCTGAAATTTTTATTGTTAAAACAATTTTTTACAAAACCCTAAAAATCATACTATTATTAACAAAGTTGATCGAATTTTGGCTTCTGTTGCCTTTTTACTCATAAAGGTCTACCTGCATGATTTCAGACTTTTAGCGAAGAGGGGGACGCAAACTTCTCATACAGTGAGTGTAAAAAGTGTACGTACGATTATATGTCCGATGGTGACTTTTTCTCTATGTCGCTAGCTTCCTTTCATTTTAAAGGCTTGCTTTGGCTAATCATTAATCAAGCCATTTGACAGTAGCACTCAAAATAGCTAAATCGGGTCGAATCGTCCTTCTAACTAACCAATTGCTCATTTTCCCCCCAAATTTGGAAAAATTAACGGTTTTTCTTCCATGCACTTATAAGAAAGTGCAACCGTACGAAGACTTTTTGCGCATCTAAAAGGGAGTATTAATATTTTGTCAAACGTTTCGCTACTACTAAGTTTTTCAAATTGATTTTTTTGAACACTTTGTCACTCCCTAGTCTTAAAAGAATTATATGGTGCAAAAAGATACTGAAAATGTTGTAACGGTTTGGATAAATAATGATTTTTCTTGAACGTTTATAGTCGTACGTACACTTTTTACACTCACTGTATATAGGATACTTTTGGCAAAAAAAAATGTATAACGACCCCCTCGATATATGGGGAGACTCCCTTTAAAACCCTTATAAAAATTTATTCAAACCGACTTTATTTACATTCTTGCTCAATTTCATGTCTCTAGCTTCTACAGTTTCCGAGAAACATGCTGTGATGGACAGACAGACAGTACCGATTTTAGAAAGGTTTTGTAAAATAATTTTACAAAACCCTAAAAAAGTATTTATTTTTGCTTGTTTACGCGTTACCCGATATATTTGCTAATTATAAACTGATTTTAATGATTTTTCCAGATGAATCAAATGTCTCAAGGCTTTCCTGATCTAAATGTAAAGGAAATTTGAACAAGATTCCAACTTCCAATTTAAACAAGATTCCAACGCAAAGTCGTAACTTCTTTTACTTTTGTTCTACAAATGCTAACTAACAGACAATTACTGGGAATCAATTAGACAAGTCGATAAATAAACTTAGACACTTACCATAATTGCAATTTGTTCACTTACATATGTATTTAACACTGATATAAAACTTTGAAACGTAAATCCACTCACTAATGAAATTACAATGTTAGTATTTGTTCTTAAATTAGCAGATTGAAATGAAAGAACCTTTTCCATTAGAACTAATAGTTCGACTGAGAGAAAAACCTAGTTTAAGCGACTTGAATTAACCACACCGAGATAAAAGAACCTTTTCCTAAATAACTTCATATAGGTAGTACGATAGTTCTGAGAAGAAAACAAATTCGAACGACTAAGTTGATTCTCTGCATGCGTGTCCGTGCACAAGAGCCTTAGTGTCGGTGCACATGAGCAAATTTCAACGTTTCGTCGACAACAGCATCACAAATGTTGTTGGAATACTATTTAGGATGCCGCAGCGGGCGGCACTGCAGCGTTCCGCCGTGTATGCTGTCCAATATCATCACATAGTATTTAAATGGCATTTGCGGTACCGCTGAATTGACGCAACATTAAAAAACGCTCGTGCCCATCGGCACTTAGAACTACTGGGCCAGATAGTTTGTTGCCCTGTGCTTAATTTTCAAGCGCCCTACCGCCTCGTGCATTTTGTTTCGCATTTTCATTCCGAAGGCTCGTAATGTTTACGTTATGCGAAATATTAACTGTGCGGTGCCGGTGCTGTGAGAGGTTCACCGTCCATATGATGAATTTTTTTATATTTCAGCTCGGGCAGTTCGAACTCCAACACACATTTCGCCTTTTGATTTTGGTGGATAGCAATGTTTATGTTATACGAAATATTAACTGCACGGCGCCGGTGCTGCTAGAGTTTCAGTGTCCATATGATGAAATTTTTTATATTTCAGCTTGATTTTGTTACGTTGAATATTTTTCCATAAATCAATTCAATATATTTTTATTAAATATGTATTTGCCGCCCCCAAGACGTGCCGCCCGCGTGTGGTGCACACCTTGCACACCCGCTTACGGCGGGCCTGCATTTAGAATTAATATATTGGATATTTCCGGTAGAAATGATTGATTTAAATGTACCGTTCATGCAGAATATTAAGAATACTGATCATTTTTATCACCGGTCACCAAAGGATTCAGTATCTCCATCAAATCCTTGAAGAGTGCCAAATATTTCCCGTATTCCGTACGAAATATCATTGAAATTCTATTTTTTGGCATCAATATACCATATTAACTGTTAATAGTCCCTGAAAAGATTACAATTCTATGCCGATACAATTTAGTTCAATATGCTGTCTTCTATTTAACACCCCTACAATTTTATTTTAACGATAAAAGTTATTTACCGGTATTTGATTTTCTTGTCCTTTGAACGGGAACTAACAAAAAGAAAGATATATTTTTTCCAATTTAATTATTTAATTAACATGCTATTAAGCTGTTTGCTGAGTTTATTCACTTTCACAACTGCTTTAAGATGAAACTCTCTTCTTCTTACTTCATTCTCAACTTGTACAACGTATTTTTTATTTCACCACATTATCTGATCAAGGAATGTACACAATTGTACACAAAGTGAGATATCACGATTTCAGCACTTCCTTTCGGCTATAGTGTACACTGAAGGAAGTTGTGAAGTGGCGCGGAAGCAATAAACAATCACTGACGCTAAACTTTGAATAAAACAACGCATACATAATAATAAATGTTGGCTCGCAGGGAAGTTTATGTGAACAGGCATGCAGTGAAATGATCATTTCTGTTCACTGTTAAATTAATTACGTGAGAATCAAGGTAACACCCTTTACATGTTTCACTTGGATAAATACTGATTCAAAGTTCTTTTTCTTGTAAGTGAATTAAAATTCGCATTTAATTACTCTGCTTCAAAGATTTATAGGATTGCAGATGCTATAGTAATATTACAGAAGTTTTTTTATTCAATTCAGCCGAACTTGACGTCATATATATGCTTTGTAATGTAAAAAAAAATTGATGTTGTGTAATTATCAAGAAGTAACTTTATATACTTTAAAATATCAAAAAAAAAAAAAAACAATCATTGCAAATTACATTTCCATGGATTCAGGTCTCTAAAAGCTCAAGACATGCAGATATGAGAACCTATAATAGCCTTAATTTATGCACAATAGATAAATGAACATTTGACCTATGCATAATAAACTCATTCATTATTTCTTCTTTCATTACAGTGTCATGTTGCAGCCATGGTGGCGACATCGACATCCTTAGGCTACTCTTCTGTTAATCAGTACGATAGCAATCGATCGATTATATGACGACAGCTAAGCAGTTGCAGCTCCTGTAGTGGGAGCAGCAGCTGCGGTAGGAACGGTAGTCAGCGAGAGCGCAGGAATAGTTGCACTCGATGTCAAAGTTTCCATAGACATCATTTCCGTCGAGGACGACGTCGTAACAGTCAGCTGAAACTTTCCACTCTCCAATCGCAACAAACATCAATGGCCCAGTCAACAATTGTAACTACGACCAGTGGCGCATCCCAGTCAGCTGGCAAGCACTGCACTTTTGCAACAACCACCACAACCATCCCCGACATCACGGGTCACTACACCTCGGCTCATCAATCGCAGACCCTGCTGCGTGCCGGCGGCATCCGAAAGAAACAATCGATGCGAGGGGAGCGAACATCCCTTGAAGATGATCTTTCACAATTGAAACCACTTCAGAAAAGTTCCAGTGCACATAGTCAAAGTTCGAACAGTAGCAACTCCTCAACCATTAGAATAATCGACTAAAAAGGATGCAAGAGCTGAAGAACTTCTGGGAATATTATCCATTCAGCAGGCGAAAACTTCATCTTGCATAGTAATGAATTTCTTCTGGACAATAAAGTTCATTTTCGTGCAGTTTAAGGAGTTGGGTATGAATTTGTGTAAGTTTGATTTTGTTTTGACCAAGGAATCCGGCATATGATGAATTATTTACTTATTGCTTTATATATGTCTTATGAGGATTCAGTAATGAATGTTCGAATTAACTTATTGTTTAATTTTTTTCCACCTAAAATTAAAACCTTTCATTAGCGAATGTTCAAAAGCTCTACTACATTCTAGCATTCTGAATAAAAGACACGAAATGCATTTTGGCATACGCTTCACTCGCTCGATTAAAACCAAAGTTCACTCAAAAGGTTTTATTGACGCAGTTAGTCCCTAATTTAAATGTCTGTTCTCAAAAAACCAGCCAGATTCTCGTAGACTAGCTTTTAAGCAGTTGTTCTTCCAATTCCTAAAACAAGTTTTTACCGTCGTTGCGTATGAACGTGTTTTTCATTCACTCCATTAAAATCGTGCTTACGTTATCAAGACCTTATTAAGTATTTAGCCATTACATGTATACAAGGTGTTTTTACAACCACAGCGCAGGTTCTGTTCTATTCATGACCTACTTACTAAAGTGCTGTATTTTATTCTTTGAAATTAAAAATGACCTCAGTGCGTGAACTCTTATAAAAATGTAGAACTCATATAAAACGACTTGCATTTTTATTTGCGGGGAGTAATTTTTTGTTTTGGAATAAGCCCGGAATGTGTTTACCTCGTCTTCTCTTGACATACTTACTAAATTGCTGTAAGTGGATTTTATTCACTGACATTAAAAATAACCTCAGTGCGCGAACTAATATAAAAACGATTTGCAGATCCTATATAAAAATGACTTGCATTCTTATTTGATGAACGAAATTTTTCGCTAAGTTCACAATCTATTTATTTCGTTCTTATTAACGACTTTCCTACTAAGCTGCTGTAAATTTCGTTCTTATTCACGACTTTCCTACTAAGCTGCTGTAAATGTGTTTTTATCCACTGATATTGAAAGAGCCTCTTTGCACGTACTCATATTAAAACGATTTGTTGAACTGATAAAAACGGTTTAATTACAATGAGTATAAAATGCAGCCTCCCGAATGGCATCGCATTCGACAATTCTTTCAAATTTGTCACCTGCAGGGCCTTCTGTAATAGAAAGCTTCACGGAGCATGCATGGATGCGCCTAGAGATTGGTACCATCCGCACATGGGCAATCACTTCATATGCTCGGTTGCCAAGGGTTCCACGTTACCCTACAAAATATGTTCAACAGACTAATAGGCTACATTGATAAACTCAACGATCAAAAAGACCGACTAATTTTACGACAGCAAACGCAGTCTTGAGCTAATGACGACAGTTTGTAGAAATGGCTTCTAGTTTCGACGAATTATCTGACAGAATTATCGAGAGCCACAAAAAAGTGTGTAGTTCGCTCGATTTGCTTGGTTTACAGCTCGCTTCAATCAAAGAGACCTTCCCGTGCTATTCCCCGAAGGAAAGTGATTACTGCAAAGGTTCTTCGTTTCTACAAAATATAGTTGAGAAAGTGCTAGAAAATCATCATAATAGCCTCGAAAAAATGATTTCATCACTAATAAAACCTAAAGGCCTAGAAGTTTGTCTCGGCTGCTATCGAAACTAAATAATGTCCAAAAGATGTGCAGCAATCTCCTGTAAGATCAACAAAATAGTCTCACTAGGCCAACGATCTCTCACCCATTGGTTACCTACTACAGTAACACAACGCCCTCTACTCCACGTAATTTACGACGCATCTACAAATTTGACACCTTCTGGTCCGATGAAGAGTGGGATAGCAGAATACAGAAACTTTCAGACTACAACATCTTTTTTGTTAAGGGATCAATAAAATTCAACAACGCAATTTCAGTTCAGAAATTTTTAAGTAGATGTCCTCTTTATCAATGGATCCAAGGCGAGCTTCCTTTCCGGCATCAGCGATGACGTGGGTTTAAGGTATATATTCCCACAAGATACGCCTGTCTATTTAAGAACTTCAAGAAGAAAAATGGTGCCTGTTCTTGGAATGGCTTGCTTTTCAAACAATGGAACGAATAAACTACTGGCCCAGAATCCAAAGATAGTGGTAATATAAGTAGCCTTAAGCAAAGTTGTGAAATCTTAGATAGTGACTTCTTCTTCTTCTTCTTCTTAACACTACAGCCCCTTTCGGGCCTTCACTTCCTGCAAACAGCGCCTCCAACTGTCTCGATCCGTTGACCGCGTCTCCCAATTCCAAAATCTGAGCAGCGATGAACTGTCTTCGTCGACCGAGTCAGACCAGCGTTTCCACGGTTTCCTCACTGGCCTCCGGCCTTCAGTTCTCCCAACGAATACCTTTTTGGGTATCCGTTGTTCGTCCATACGATTCATGTCGCCAGCCCATTGCAGCTTCCACAGTCGTACAATCGTTGAGAGCTCCGGTTCGTCAAAAATTTCATACAGCTCATGGTTGTATCGAATTCGCCATTGGACCCGTCTAGCTTTGCTCCGATTATTCGCCTCAGGACCCGTCGCTCAGAGGTGTTCAATATATTTGCGGATGCTTGGGTTAGGGTTCATGTTTCACACCCATAGCATACCACAGGTCTTATCACAGATTCGTATACTTGGAGCTTTGTTTTTCTGTGTATGCAGCTGGTTTTCAAGATCGTCAATACTGAATAAAATATTTTATTTTCGAGCTTTATTCTTCGGCGTATTTCGTTCTTTCATTGCCCGTGCTCGTTATTTTGGCGCCTAAATACACAAATTTGCCAACATTTTCGATACTGTATGTGTATTTGGGGTACTTTTCCTCGACTGCATCATGAACTTTGTTATATTTTCGTTGATTTGAAGCCCTGCTAGTTTTGCTTCGCGGTCGAGTTTCAGGACGAGATTAATGACCGTGACAGAATGTTGATGTCGTCCGCATAGGCCACTACGTGGCTCGACTTGTATAGTAATGTCCCTCGCATATCAACATGTAGCTTCCGTATGACGTACTCCAGAGCCAAATTGAATAGCAATGGGGCCAGCCCAACTCCCTGCTTTAGTCCGATGTTTCTGTCAAAGGCATCGGTGAGTTGGTTATTGATGCGGACTTGGGAGGTTGTCGACGTCATTGTCATTTTGGTAAGACGGACTAATTTGGCTGGGATGCCAAAACCAAGCATTATTGGGTACAGTACGTTACGATCAATACTGTCGTATGCTTGCTTGAATTCAACGAAAATTTGGTGAACGTCTTTGTTGAATTTCCAGCATTTTTCAAGTACCTACTGGACTATGAACAATTGGTCTGTAGTTGATCTACCTGCTCTAAAACCACCTTGATACCCCTAGATAATACTGTTGGCGTATGATCCGATTTTATTTTCTAAGATTTAAGAAAATATTTTGTACGCCGTACAAAGAAGTGATATGCCTCTATAATTTTTGCACTTTAGCTTGTCACCTTTTTTGTGGATAGGGAATATAATTGATTGGCTCCACTCTTTTGGCATATATTCTTGTTGCCAAATGTACTGGATGACTTTGTGGATAGCTTGATGAACACTACTGCCACCATATTTGATGAGCTCAACTGAAATCTCATCAATGCCCGGCGCTTTATTATTCTTTTGATGTTTGATGATTGAACACACTTCATCCAGAGTTGGTAGGGCCAATCGAAGCTCTCCGCAGACATCTATAGGCTCCGATGTTCTGGAGCTGTGCGGAGGATTAAGGAGGTTCTTGAAATATGATGCCCATCTTTCCTTAATGTTGATTTCATTAACGATTATATTGCCGCTGTCATCACGACAGAGCGTGGTTTTGGGCTGATAACCACGTTTCAGGCTTTTCACTACTTTATATGCTTGTCTTGGTGTTATTGCTCGCTAAACTTACATCTATACTTCTCAATTGGTCATCATAGTATTTTCTTTTCTTAATCCTAATTATCTTATTCGCTACTCTTCTGAGATTTTCATAGTGTTATCTCGTCGTCCTGGTTTTCCTACCTACTTATTCTTTGTACGCCTGATTCTTTTATCTAATGCATTCTTGCACTCATCATCGAACCAATCATTCCTCTTGCGCCGAGCTTGATGTCCGATCGCCTGTCTGCCACCGTCCTGATAGCCGCTTTCACTGCCATCGCGAGCTCGTTGCTCGTCTTAAACAATGCGTCTGATAAGATGGGAGCCAGATGGTTGTCGAGGGTCTCCGTGAAATTTTCGGCCACAGACGCCGCTTGGAGCTTTTCGATGTCAAATTTTTGTGGCGCGCAGGTCTTCGCTGAATATGCCTTTGACATATGACATCGATAGGTTAATTTGATCAAGTGATGATCTGAGTTACAATTGGCGCCTCGGTATGTACGGACGTCAAGTATGCTCGAGACCCAACGTTGTTGGATCAGAACATGATCGATCTGGTTTTGTGTGTTACCATGCGGTGATACCCAGGTCGTTTTATGAATGCGTCGATGTGGAAAGCAAGCCGAACGTATGACTGGATTTCTGCTACACGCAAAGTCAATCAGGCGCTGGCCGTTGTTTTTTTCATCGTGGAGGCTATATCCTCCAGCCAACCTTAACGTTAAAATCACCCAGAATAATTTTTGTGTCGTTATTGGGCAATGAGTCGACCAGTCTAGCCGGGTGATTGTAAAACGATTCCTTCGTTTCTTCTTCCTTTTCTTCGGTCGGGGCGTGAACATTAATCAGCCAGATTTTGTAGAAGATAGTAACTACAAACCATCAATCCCAGCTCTAAAGTCACTTCTCCCTCTCCTAAACAATCGAATGCACTCCGTTTGTGTACGTGCTGGCGAATCTGAAACAGCTTCAGATTCTGTGGCATCTTGTGCACAAGACTTGGATGCTGGTCCCTGCTTGGTACCTAAATCCACTGATCAGGGTAGATACAGGAATTTCATCCGTGGAGAGGACCTGATTCCTGTTTCGTCTGGGTCTATTACTCAACCAATATCACCTGCCTCAAACAACTAAACTCAGCCATTCTTAGAACCTCTTCTGCCTCCTTCAGGCAAGGCTACCATGGTGTCAGGAGCTGACCTGGAAAAAAGATACCTTATGTCTCGACTCAGAGATAACCAAATCTACGAATCCTTTCATCTTTACCTTTCTTATATGTACAAGGCCCCAGACACAACCTGTATAGACGGTAAAACAAAAACCAGCTTGAAAATTCTAATTGAAAGGGAAGGTCTTCCAATCAATCTTGAGGCTCTTAGGCTCGTATATTTCTCATTCCATGAGGAGTTAGGTGTAACTCTAAACGTGGCTTAAAAAGATCTTGAAATATACGCATTTCATGTAAGCTCCGACCATATTTCGTCACTACATAGAACTAGGGAACATCACAATAAATTTTTTCGCCCCCTATAATCAGCAAAGTCTCAAATTATTTTACCACAACTATGGAGGCATCCGCAGTAAATTAAATAAGTTTTTTCTTGACGTAAAATCATGCCATTTTAATGCTGTCATCCTTTCTGAAAAATGGTTGACGGATTCTCACATCAATTAAGAAATTTTGGATAGTAACTGGAGGATTGACAGAGATCCGGTTAGCACTGGCCAGTCGCGAGGAGGTGGTGTATTGAATGCCATACATAACTCTTTCATGAGGGACCTCTCTTCCTTATTAACCTCTCTTTCTTATTTTTAATAAAACATTAACATCTGGTATATTCCTCAAACTTCGGAAACCATCAATTATAACAATAATTCACAAAAAAGGCGACAAGCAGCACGTGGAGAACTATAGGGGTATTGCTATCCCATCTACTATGCCAAAACTGTTCGAAAAAATTATCTGCAATAAAATTTCCCTCATTATCGAACCGTATATGAATGAACCGCAACATGACTTCCGTAAAAATAGGTCTACCACCACTAATCTAATTACATTGACGTGGGATATTCTTTGTAGTATGGAGCAAGGCTATCAGATAGATGCTATATACATAGATTTCAGTAAAGCGTTCGATCGTGTGAACCGTGAAATATTAGTGAATAAACTTCGCATTTTTGGCATCTACGGTTCGCTGCTCAATGCGTTAAGTTTCAAGGCCGGTTGTCTCGTGAGTTCAGTGTCACCTATGGAGTAGCTCAAGGCAGTCATCTTGGTCCACTCCTCTTTAATATTTTCATCGGTGATCTTTCTACAGTACTGTCTGATATTTCACACCTATTTCACGCCGACGACCTCAAACTTTATCATTGCATATGTTACAATCCTTATCCGATGTACCTTTTCTCCAATCCAAATAAGCTGCTCTCCTTCAGTGGTGCGATAGAAACCAGCTTGCTCTCAATATAGATAAATGCCAGATGATAAGTTTTACTAGAAAAAAACGTCATCTTACATGATTATGACATTAACAACACACAACTAAGAAGAGTCGAGAGAGTTGCCGACCTTGGCGTAGGGTTAGACATGAAACTCTGCTTTGACCTTCATTATGATGAAATCCTGATCAAAGCTTACAAAATGCTAGGTTTCATTAAACGTAGATCAAAAGGGTTCAGAAATATCTGGGCTACTAAATCTTTGTATACCTCACTTGTCCGTCCACTTTTTGAATACGGCTGCACAGTCTGGGACCCCATATTCGACATAGCCTTAGATTGGAGTCAGTGCAAAAACAGTTTTTGCTCTTCGTCCTTAGATCCTTATATGATCCTACCTTCTTCTACTATCTTCCTTCTTATTAGGTTCGACTTCAACTTATCAGGCTGACTACACTGGCTTCCAGGAGAGTTGCATTGGCCTTCCTTATAAATGATTAAATTAAATTTTTTTTTGGATTTCATGTATATGTATTATGTATAAAATAAATAAATAAAAGAGAGCAAGTTAAGTAGACTCAAGCATGCTACTATCGAAAAGGTATTTTATCCAACCTATGAAATGCAGAAATATTATGCAATTAATGAAAAGACTCAAAAATGAATTTTAAGATATTTATCAATAACAAAGGTTTACAAGGTTTTGGACCCAAGCAGATAAGAAACATTTCTGAAGTAGTTTTTTAAAATTAACAGTCCGTTTTTCCTGTTTAGGTCAAACTTTTGAGCTAAATTATAAAGCTATTCCTAGTTATTCGTGACAATAAAGAGTTTTTTTTATTTTAGAACATACCTAAAATTCGCAATGAAGTGCAGTAGACTGCGACGTTTTTAATTATTTTGGTCTGTTTCACATATAAGAACCAACAATAATCGCTAACCATACCCTCATCCCAAAAACCTTGTTAGTTTTTCTTGATTCTCGGTAGATCTTGGTGTAGCCTCTCTGCTAGCTCGTCCGGGAAGAAATTCAGATGGAAATAAAGAAAGTGGGTTTTCAGTGACATTCGAACGCCCCTTTTACGATAATTCTTCAACAGATCTCCGATGGTTCACTTGTAGTTGTCACTTATTTTCTTGCCAAGAAAGTTACAAACGGCGCTCTGGAACGATGCCCATGCTGCTGATTCTGTAGCCGATAAACATTTTGTGAAAATTTCATCGTCAAACAGCTTCCTTATATCTGGTCCAACAAAAACTCCCTTTTTGATTTTCACCTAGGATATTTTGGGAAACAGCTTGATCAAATATTTGAAAGCCGGCTGGTCTCATTTGAGAGCCTTAACAAAATTTTTGGTAAGTCCGACTTTAATGTGCAAAGGTGGAAGTAAAATACGATTTGGATTGACCAGAGGTGTGACACTGACACTTTGTTACCCTGGAGCATACTGATGACGCGTTGACCAAACTTTTTTCCGATCATGATGCTTAGTCGCGTAGCTGCCCCACATACAAAGAAAGCAACAAATTTCGTGAAGCCGGATTGCATGCTAGTTAACAAGCCAATAACCTGAAACGCAATTGTTATTTCATTATTTAATTTTTTTCGAAATTTTGTCTTGTAATTTTCTTTTACTCCAAGGGCATGAGTAAGTGGAATGGATGGTCTCGGATTTCCATTGCGCAAAAGAGCAGCTTTCAAGCTATATTTTGAGCCGCCGATAAAGGGGCGACACCAAAACTGACGATAGATACAAGCCATATGGTAGCAATTTGCATATGTATTAGTCGGCCTACTATGGACAAGTTTCCGGTTGCTGTCACCCAACTGTGGCATTAGCAAATGCTTATATTTCGTCATATATACCATTTTCCGAATAAAAAACGTGCCGAACGCATTCCGTGCATGCTATAAATTCACCTTGTATAGCCCATTGTGCTCCTAAACTTTCCAAGACGAGCAAATGAAGCACACGTTTTGCAGCTTCGACTGATAGCTCAGCGTTGAGATGTAAACAAACTCCTATAAATTCACTTTGGAAGGCGATAAAAACTAAACGGGTATAAGAACTGAAATAATTTTCACTTCACTAGGAGCGCTATTGTGTTCTCCGCGGATCATCTGGATTTCACTGTAGAAATCCGTCTCTAAACCGTACAAAACCTCGAATTTTTGTTGGCACCTCCACAATTCTTCATATAACGCCATGTAAGTTAGCCAGCAAAGTCGGCCTACTAATGGTCATGTGTGTGGTAGTAAGCGCTGCTGCCATATGGCTTGTATCTATCGTCAGTTTTGGGCGACACTCATCAGCATCATATGCTTCTTTCATCACTTTAAATAATCTTACTAACACATTGCATTGAGCTATGTAAAGAATGGCTTCAATGTGTTATTCCTATTTCTGTAGTTGGTCACTCTCCCTTCTTTGGCAAGGAATTTTCATTGCTGCAAGCGCGTTACCAGCAGCTTTGCTTTTTGTTTGGATAATTGCAGGTGTCTGATCAAATCGCTCAGTTCGGTTTTCATATTAAATGTTTCTCGTCCATCACAAATTCACTGCCAGTGCTGTACGTGTACTCAAGCCGGGTGCGCAGTTCATTTACTGATGTCAGGAGAATTGGGTAGTGGATCATCCTTGCGACGTAGAACTGGTTTCAAAACTGAAAATACTTCGGGATATTTCAAGCTTTTGTACTTTTAAGGGTTTTGTACTAAAGTATGAAAACCCCATTAAAATCGGTCCCTGTGTCCGTCTGTTCATCCGTCCGTCTGTATGTCACAACAGTTTCTCTCCGAAATTGTGGACAGGTCGAAAGTTATGACTTCTAGCAAGTTTGTGGGTGAAAAAAATTTTCAAAGCGTTTCGTCAAAGATGATCAAGTGGGGTTTCATATAAAAGGTCTCAATGAGATATTTTCAAAACAGGTCTTAAAATTACTTAATCAGAGTTGAGGGAGGCAAGAGAAGGGGAAATATACGAAATTTACCTGTTTTACAACTGTAAGTACATGTTACATGGCTATGGGATAATATGCACTTCAAATCAACTGGATTTGTCAGCATTTGAATGAACGTTTCAGAAATTATATTCATGATGAATATCTTTAAGAATTTATTCTATGGGTGACATCCGTAATTGTAAAACAAAATGACGGCCGTATTAAATGAGAATATTGCATAAAATCGTGTAATTTTTTGCAAATTTTAATATTTAAGGTACATGCTATTAACACTTGATTGAACCTATTAATGAATAGCTGAAGATGAGCAGCTTAAAAACAATCGGTGAAAAAATTTTGAAGGTAGAACCAATAACAAATAACTTAACGGTTGAAATTCGTTCAATTTTGTTAATAATAGTAGGATCTGCAAATTAAATATTTTCGCCAGTAAAATTGTATTAATATGATTAATTTGAACGAAAGTAGATATTTAAGTGCCATTTAAAAGGTCTTTATACCTTATGAGTTTTAATACAATGTACAAAAGTTATTGCCGTTTGAATTTTCTCCAATTACAACAATCAAACACGGTTTTTCTACTACATGGCCTGTCAAATCAGACAGTACACTTTTCATTGTAGTTTCTCAAAATATATATAACAAAAAGAAATTTAAGGTTCAGCTTAGTCAATGATTTTCGCAATATAGTAACAAATGTTGGCCAGTTAAATTGGATTAGCACTAGTTTTACTCTTAAAGCAAACATATATTTGTTGTGCATGTCACTGAAGTTTTTTTTTAAGTAAATCACTCTATACTCGTATGTTTGCATATCGTTTGTTAAGTACAAACCCCAAATGACACAAGCGTAGTTCTGTCTACCCAGCTTGTTTTAATTAATACAGACCACGTGTGTCACACAAAAGTAGCAGTCATCCATGTGGTTTTGCGGCTCTCTCCAAAGCGATGGTGATGAAAATGGGAAGTAAATTGTTTTTCCCATGGACCATTTGTAAAGCTTCGTTCGACACGCGTTTCAAAACGATTGTGGCATCCATTGCTTTTCTATTCCGCTCACACTAAATCCAAATTGGTGCAAATGCGCATTTCTCAGCGGTTCAGTCATGACTTCTTTGAGACAATGTACCGCCACAAACATAGCAAAAATACTTTGGATTGACTTTGTACTTATTTCTTGACATTATTTGTAATCAATTGCTTTTCGATAACAAACCAGAAAAAAACTTTGTGATACAATAAACGTAAACAAGGTACTATTGTGATCAGCTGTACGCCTCCGTAACAAAGCAATACTACCAACACCAAAAATCTAAAAAAAACCTGAGCTGATGCCGGAAAACGGGCAACAAATTCTAATTCAGTGAGCAAAATTACTTCAAAAAACATGTCTGCCTACCTGTGTCAAAAAATTCACTGAAATTTGTAAGCCTGTGTAATACAATATACTAAAAGTAATCGTCTTTTATTCTATTTCCATTCTATCTTGTGGCAGTAAAACGTATATCATAATTTAGTATACAGTACACTCTCGTTTATCCGAAAAGATCGGGATGGCGGCCGGATCGGATCATGAACATTTTGGATAAACCGAAGTCCCTCTTGAAACACACCACGAATATGATCGAAATTTGTGTTGACATGTTTAAAAAGGGCCACTGTAGAAGGTTTTTTAGAGGTATATAAATTTTAAATGAAATAAAATACGGATAAATTGTTTTGATTGCCATAAAATTGGGTTTTTTGCAAAAATAATTCTTTGCTATTTTTATTTAAATATGATTTTGGGGATATCGGCGCCACGATTGGCAAAGAGGAAGTCCAAACGAGAGGTTCAATTTTCGACTACTCTGACCAATAACTGAGGCTATATTTCGCCAAAAACGTGGCGTCTGTTGTCAACCATTCCATCTCGTTAATAATGAAAACCTATAAGAGCTGTCATAACGTACGTAGCATTGAAAAGTGTTGACAACTTAAAGCTCTATACCTTTAAGAACACCATTGAAATTCCACCATTCAAATTTGGCATCAAATGACACTAAAGCCCCGTGGACATTATGTGAGTTGACTAGCGCAAGCTGACTGGCACCAGTGGACTAGCATACTTGTAGCTGCTTCCAATGCATACTAGTTGAGTGACGCGAGTTAGTGGATAGGTTCATCATGGGTAGCGAACAAGTGAATTTGCCTTTAGGCATAGAGACAGAAATGCCACAAACAGGACTTAAAAATGCAATTAAGAGCAAAAATCGTAAGCATTGAAAAGTTTGGGTTTGCGTATGAATACAGAGAAGAAATGAACTGGGTTTGAGCAGTAACTTCTAACAAGACGTTCAAGAAGAGGATCCTACAACATATCGAAATCATTTGCGTTTGAGTCCCGAAAAATTTGGACAATATCTAAGTTTGGCGAAACCTCTACTTACCAAAAAGGATACTATTTTCGTGAAACCCTGTCATCTGAACTAAAATCACAAATCACTTTGAGGTTCTTAGCAACCGATGATTCATTTTGGCAGCCTAGAAGATGCGTATTGAGTGCCAAAGTCAATAATTTCGAAATGTCTTGTGGAAGTCTTAAGATCAATTAACAATGTTTTAAATCATTTCACACAGGTAAATATTGTGGGGATCACAATATTTACCTGATGAAATTATTTGAAAACAGTTAAACATATAAACAATTCTATAAAAAATATTATCAATTTGGACACGGTTCCAAATTTCGAAAAGGAACAGGAAAATGTTGTAAACGGGTTTCCCACATGACAGAACTTTCCTGGGTGTTGCGAAGCGATGGACTGGAAGCAAATCTGAATTAACTATGCTCGTAATAGTGGAAGCGATTTTCACAGTTTTAAGCATCATTCCAGTACGAATTTGTTTGCTTTAGTTGACAGTAATTTATTATACCTTCTTGTATATCAAAACTATGTCCAATGGAAGAATGAACGACGATATTTGAGATATTGAGTTCAAATTTATTGTGGGTGTAGTGCAAGCATTACATTTTAAGAATGAAATTCTTTTTCGGTCATATGATCACCACGAGCCTGTTCACAGCTGTCGATTCTTTGGCCCAATTTTCCACCACTCTGGCACAGATTTCGACCGGAACGTTGGCAATTTCCCGTTGGAGGTTGTCTTTGAGCTCGTCTAAAGTTGCCGGCTTGTTGGCATAGACCAGTGACTTAATATAGCCCCATAAAAAGCAATTCAATGGCGTTAGATCGCGTGAACAAGGCGGCCATTCGATTGTTTTATTGAAACTTATATTGTTGGTGTCAAGTTCATCCGATTTTGGCCACAAATAATCTTCCAACATATCACGATAGCGTTCTTCATTTACGGTAACATGACGATCGTTTTCATCTCCGAAAAATACGGCCCAATTACACCTTCGGCATGAAAATCGTACCAAACAGTAACTTTTTGAAGATTCAACGGTGTCTCAAGAAGCACCGGTGGGTTTGATGCTGACCAATAATGCGTATTTTGCTTCTTAGCAAAGCCATTGAGCCTGGAATGAGCTTCATCGTTGAAGATGATATCTCGATCAAATTCATCATTTTCTTCAAGCTTTGCCAGAGCCCAATTCGAGAAGTTTCAGCATTTCAAATGTCAAGTGGCTTTAATTCTTGAGTTAATTCTATCTTGTACCCAGTCAGGCCAAGAACTTTTCGCAAAATACGGCACAGTATCGTTATAATGATGCCCAATTCTTGACAACGACGTAGAATCGACTGATTTTGTTCATTTTGAATCGATGCACGTACCGCTGCAATATTTGCTTCGCTTCGAGTGTACGACATCTTTTTGACACCGGATCGGCCAATAGTGAAAAATTGGACTCGAACTTATCCACTATAGCACGCTCAGCCTGTCGAATGGGACGGTTATTAGGGCCGAATATTGGAGCAGGTGCTCTTAAAGTTGCGACCACCGACTCAGAATTTCGGTAGTAATTTTTAAAAATTTCCAAATGTTGCTCGTTCATGAACCTTACCGCGATGAAAATATTGTCTTTAACTAACGTTTTGACATTGACACTTCATTGAAAAATTTTAAAGATGCGTTCATATAACGATACGAAATTATTATGGCCCTAATGGAAAACCCTATACTTCATAGCAGGTGGAGTTGTAGACTGGCAATGGCGGTTCATTAAATAAAATGCTCAAAAATAAATACGAAATGTTTATAAGAAGAAGGGCTTTCTTCATCTATTCTCATTCAGAACACATCAATCAAGGCCAATGTTATAATTTTTTATTTTGATAAGGAGGAGTTATCTGGTTGACTCGTTCCGTAGGTGCTTTCAAAAAATTGAGAGAAACTGATGAGTTGAATAGAGATTCCCGCCTCGGTAGTGATTCACTGCTAGGTAGCAATGAACGTGAGTCGTGATGAGAACATTATGTCAATGAACATACAGTATAGACAGAAGATGAATGTATAGAAGAACGACTTTCACTTTATTTTTCACGTTCAAAAGAGATCCGCTCTGCAAATTGGTAATGTTTTGCTGACATTGTAAAGCCATTCCAATCGGAAGCTTCTTCAGGTATTTTGCTTTGTTCATAGCAAAATGGTCGAACTCATCAATTTGGATCGAATTTTTAATATCTTCTAATTTTTTCATGGCGATTGATATACGAGTACATGTATAATTTGGAATGGGTTCCTGTGTGCATTTTTTGCCCAGTTTGTTGCAAGTGGTGGTCCTTCTTCATCATGAAGGTAATTTTTATCGCGTGGCTTTCCTTATAGATTTCCATGTTGCTGTTTTCCTTATTTTTGTCAAACTGGAATTTAGAAGGGATAATTCTAAGTATCTTATACTTCCATAGGTCAAAAATTAATCACAATATAAAAACGTACCTCTTCAATGCTGGTAAATGTTTTTTTCGTGATTCAGATATAGAAAGGAATGTAACCGCGATATTGTAACATTTAAATAGTGGAGGACACAAATCCTTTGTCCCCATTCCCGATTTTATTGATTATTTAACTCTTTTTTTTCGAGAAAATACGTGTCTCGATCGATTTAATTTTCATATCAACGTTTTCTACCGTCATGTTGAAAGGTTTTGAAATTCCCTCCGAACCACTGTCGCGTAAATGTTTCTTTTTGTACTTCTTTATTTTGCAATTTCAAAGGACACTATGCAATTTTAAATATTTCTTCTTCTTCGTAGCCCTACAGCCCCTTTCGGGCCTTCGCTTAGATATAAAGTATCTCATTGCCATGATCTAATGATAATGATCATATCACCTTGTGATATGATCATTATCATGCTTTGCCCGTGTGTCCGTTCACCCAGCTGCGATATGTTCTGATTTTAAACCAGCACGGATCATAACTGAACAGGCTTAGAGTCCGTCCGAAGAACCACTTGAACTAAATCTCGTTGACGCCAACGAAACTTGAACCAGAGAACTTCGGCTTACGGGCTTAGCGCTTTAACCACTAAGCAACGCGGACTACTTTAAATATTTCTACATAATTTATATCAAGTTGTGCGATAATTAATGTCATTTTTTTTGCAAAGTAAGCCACGCACACAAGTTTGATGATATAGCAAACTCAACTCCACTAGACTTGCCTGTGAGTCAAATAAGGAGAAGTGGGCAAATGGTTTCATGCTTGGTCCTTCACCCGAAAGTGACGCAATGGACAAAGCAGAAGCCAAGGATGATTGTAAGGAGGTTGTGATTACTGTTAGCTACCCAAAATTGACTAAGGAGCCTTTGGTTGCACTTCTGCTGAGGGCTGATATGGCCCGGGAATGAATGCTGTGCTCGCCGCAGTTGTTGTAGGTTTGGATGAATTTAAGACTCTGTTGGTCATTGCTGAGGTCGTTATTATGATGGATGCAATGTATCTCCTTTGACAAATTTTATATGGATCTTTATCGGGGTCACAGTTTTGTAGTTGATGAGTTATTTTCTAGATCAACTTTAATTTAAAATAGACATATCTTTGAAACAATTGTTTAAATTTTTTTTTTGTAATAAAAATCAATTTAGAATTGAAAAAAACAAAATGCTTTTTACTACAGTCGAAACAATACTGAGTACTTCACACAAAAATTTGAGAATTCGTACTGATTTTAATTGGAATTGCAGACTTGGTTTTCGCAGGCTCATGCAATGAACTACGTAGGAGACAAATAACAAAACTATATCTTGTTTTTTCAGTAGCCGGTTATTTTTATGTGGCTATATCTGGAACTTTAAACCATCGGTAAGAGAAATTGATTAACGAAAAACCAGTTATTGTTCGGCGCCCTTTTCTGTCAAGTCAATTATGGCCATGCATTGTCCCCTACCTGCCGTGAGTACCTCGACGAAACTCTTGAAGTCTATCCTCCTGAACTTCCACCCAATTGTAGGAGGTTGAAAGCACAGACGTCGGGAGACAACATCACTGATGACAAGCAGAACGCACTGCTAATCACTGGCTGAGTAGTCTTCTAATACTCTCCAATTGTGTATCCTCCGCACTAAGGACTTTAAGGCGAATGTCATGTCCGGTACTGTTCTTTCGCTGCCAACACGGCAGAAAGTCGGCATTTTCAGGTGTTTTGTATGACAATTGCCATCCTGGCCGCCATTCCTAGGATTCGTTTTCCCTGTGGATCTACTTGAGGCATGCCCCATTCGATTGTTTTAGCGTTGAAGTCTTCTCCAATAAGCGCGTTGCCGTCTTCGCTCGAAACACCACCCTCTAAAGCATTAAGCTTGGTATGGAAAGATGATATAGGTTCGTTCGGCGTTAGGTACACACTAACGAAGGTGGTCCCTGTGTTATAAACGAGCGAAGGAAACTACGCATTAATTTATAATTATGTAAATGAATGAGTTTTTAATTCCTGAGAAAAAGAAAAAGAGCAGTAATTTCAATCTTCAGAAACAATTTATTAATTGGCGAAACAAGTCAAAGGAATGAATAGGCTAAGATTTAGAAGCCAACTGTATTTATGAAGCAAACTTCAGCTATTGACTAGTATTTCATACATTGTAAGGTTGCTGATTATAATGGAGAAGATATTAGGAATCGAAACGAATCACCACGATAAATTAGAAACTTCCCAACGGACATGTAAAAGGGACCAGCTATGCCCGTAGCAAGATAAAGGTGAACAGAACGAGAGTTTGTGTAAAAATAATCAATTTAAGTCACTAAGAAAAGAACACCGATTTAATGTACTCTCCAAGTAACATTAAATCCAAGGAAATGTTATGAACGAGCAAAGGAAACTCCCCACCTACCGTTTAGCGCCAACGAATGGAGACTTCATGCTATGAACGAGCGAGTGGAACTCCCACCTACCGTTTAGCGCTAAAACCGTCAGCCAAAGACACCAATGTACATTACGGCAGATAAAAAACACCATGATAACTATGTACGTTACGGCCAAAACGCCGCTGTGAAGCTTCAACATATGGATGACGCGTACACGGCAGCGATTAACTACAAGCGAGAAGCTCTATGTATGAGCAAGCTAATGGAATAGCGATCATGTAAAAGCTTTCGCCAGCTGACTGAGAGCTGCGGCGAGTATAGGGGCGAAAAGCTTTCCTCGCTCATATGCAAATTATTTCCCCCAAGCTGGCTACGATAATATCGTAGCCATTGCAGAATGGCTCTCATCATCTACAAATTAATAAGGTCAAGGGGGAGGAGAAGTTTCCAGTAAATGAGAACTCACGTTCTCATCGCCTCAGCGATTTTAGCGGAAAACTGGATCGGAAGCTTGTATTCGATTAATATTTATACTCATGGAGGAACTATTGAGGAGACAGACAGTCAGTGAATCAACACGCGCGGTGATTCTACGTGTTTCCCTTATTCAACGGCGAAAATATTCAAAGTCGGATCGACATAATAGGAAATAGGTGTTGCTTAATGGTGAGATATTAGCTTGTGCCGCGTACCTCCTTAGACTTTTTAGCGTCCAGCGCAGCGTAGCCACCATTAATGCATTATTCTATATTTTCAGGCCAGCCACAATAAAGTCCGCTACGAGGAATCGAGAAAGGTGGACCAGCGTCGCCACACCGAAGAGGATAACCGAGTCAACACCAGCTCGTCAGCATCCCAACCTATCCACTGACAACCAGTGCAGCGGGGTTTCACATCGTGACCTGGAACCACCAACCGACACCGCCCAGGAGTCTCAAGGGAGCACTTCAGGCGGAACCCCGAGCAGGACCCTGGCCTATCACAGTGCAGACAGATCCAGACGGAAGACACCCCCGGACAGTGCACACCGCACCAGCCAGAAGCAATGGCAGCGTGGGGGATGCAGGGAGCGCAAGCGGGCGGAGCTATACGAGTTTCGACGATTCGCCAGCCTCTCCACGACCGCAGCAGAGCGGGACCTTTTCTGGAGGCAGGCTAAAGAGTTGCGCAGCGAAATAAAAGAGGAGATCCGGGAGCGGATCCGGACCAAAAATCTGCAAAAACTCTGTGTCCAATAACCAAGCAAATAAATAACAATTTAGAAACCAAGTAAAGAAGTGTTGTTATTGATACTCAAAGGATAGGGAAGTGGATTGAGTGTTGGAAAGATAAGTTGGTGCAGGGAACCCCGGAAGCGGCCGGTAAGATCCTGACCAATTTTATAACACCTGAGCACCAAACCCATACGAAAATATCGCCCCATCTACAACTCTCTACCTGGAAATTTCGAATACAGATGGTGGCAGTACCAGTTTCATCAGGATACCGTGATGTAGAACTTTTATCGTAGTTTTGCTAGTTCAGCAACAAAAGTTCGGCTTTCATGTGTGTTGCAAACTGCTTTAGCAGATTTTGGGCAGTTGCTTGGCGGTACAGGTTTAGCTGCATGATGCGGGTCATCAAAGCTCTGGTTTTGCCTTGACTAAGGCTTCCTGAAAACCCGACATTTCCCTGATCCTAAGGTGTGCCCAAGATTCAGCCTTGCATCAGCATCCTTGAAAAGGATACCGTGTGCCTTCTTCTACACTCTTTTCTTTCATGCTCTATTTCACTGCATTTGTAGCATAGGGATCTCATATCGGGTCCTTCGCATATTTGTGCAGTGTGACCATAGAGAAGGCAGTTGAAACATTGAAGAGGCACTGCTCTTTGTTATATCCTGCAGATGAACCTCCCTAATCTTACTTTGTCCTTATTCAGAAACTGTTTAGCGTCCTTTTCTGTCAAGTTAATGATGGCCATGCGTCGTTCCCTATGGTTTTCTGGTGTCATGCTCATTTTCATGGTGCCCACGCTAGGGAACTCCCTTTTGATGGCCTCTTCTGCCTCGGCCAGGTACAAGATGCAGTCAATATCTCTTATTTTGATCATTGCCATTGCGTGAAGTGAAGCTAAAGTTGCGCTTTTGCTGAGGACTTTCTTTGCTGCGTCGTAGAATGCTTCTTTATTGTCAGCCTCTGCTCCAGTTTTGACCAGTAGGTGGCCCGACCGCATTAGTCGTACTGCTGTTATTAAACAGTGCTGGTATCTTTTAATCTGATGTTTCCCCTGATATTCCTCAGCGTTTCTGCATAGGATCGGCCAACTTGGGGTCTTCTGAGCAGTGCCTGCTGATGGGGTCTTTGCCGGGGCTTTTTTCTCTCTTATTTTGCATCAGTGTTTTTTCGTCTTGTTGGGCGTCCGTGCGGTCTTTATTTTCCAGCACTTTTTGAAGAAATTTTCTTGCGGCTTTCTTCCCTACTTTTATCAACACTGTCTAGAATCCATGAACTTGCGTTCTATGCCCATCAAGTGCCTTTTCCTTCCTTCTTGTGTCCCGCTCTCCTAAGATTGGATTAGACGCCATTTTTTTATTGATGATTGATGATGAAGCTATCTGCCGTGCTCTTTAGAATCAACCGTCAGCGTTTCTTTAGCCTTTTGCTCTTCTTTGTCCTTCTGGTCCTCTTTGGACCTTAACCATCTCCTCTGATAATGTCCGTTGATAATCTCCTATGCGGTCTAGGAGCTCCTCCAGTTCAAAGAGCTCATATTTTATTCCTTTGCTGAATTTTGGCAAGTCGCATGCAGATTTTATTCTTTTTAGAAAATCGCCCGCTTTTTGGAATAGCCTTTCTTCTTCATGTGACTGGGCAGCAGTTTCGCTTTGCGACCACCTTTCTTGGGAGAGTTTTTTGGCTATTATTCTCGAGTGCAGTACTTCCGCCACATTTTCGACGGTGGCGATGAAATCGCACAATGGCCCTTTGTTTGTCTGGTGACTTCTGTCTTTTGCTCCCATGATCCCTTTGTGGACTTCAGGATGGTTCGTTATTATTTCAATATATACAACCCTTGCTTCAGTCGCTTTGGTAGCGGTCACAGCAATAACCGTCGAATTCTCGATGTTTTTTAATATTTCTCCCCACCGCTCAAACATCTGGCGCGTCTTGCGGAATTTTCCGCTCTTTTTTAGGATTTTGTAATATAATTTTACAAAACCCTACTAGAATCACGTCCTGTCTGTCCGTCTGTCTCTCCGTCCGTCCGTCTGTCTGTCCGTCTGTCTGTCTGTCCGTCCGTCCGTCCGTGTGTCACAGCAGGTTTTCTCGGAAACTACTAAAGCTAGAAACATCAAATTTTATATGTAGGTGCAAAGTGGTGATCTCTTCAAAGTTCAACTACAACAAAATTTTATAAGGTATTTTAGGGGGATCTCCCCGTATAGGGGAGTGACCCCCCGAGAAAAAAATTTCATTGAAGGGAGCCGATATCAAATGAAAGGTCTTGATGAGAACTTTTCAAAACAGGTCTTAGTTTGGCAAAGTGTGCTTCGAGGGGCGCACAGGGAGGGGAAATACACGAAAAATTTGTGTCCACCCCACGCGATTGGAAAGCTGTGGTCCGAAAAATTTGAAAAAAAATCAAGAATGTAGGTCTTGATGAGTACAACAACAACAAATACATGAGAAGTCGCAATTCACTCAACTTTGTTAGTAATAGTATGATTTATCGGTTTTATGTTTTCTTGAAAAAAATCTTAACGGTACCCTTACATTTCTAATATTAATCCATCCTGAAAGTTTCATAAAGATTGAATCATATTTAGCGAAGTTATAGCGGTTTGAATTTTCCTGTATTACTATGGAACAATATGCGTTGCACTTATTACTATGGCAAAATATGGCTATGGAACAACATGCGCTTTTTACCGACTCAGACACTACAGTTTTGCTTGGGTTTGCATGAAAATTTCAGGAATGATAGGCATTATGCATATCTTTGAGAATCGGTTTAGCTAGTGGTATCTGTAATCGTAAAACAAAATAGTGGCTGTTTTAATTGCGAAGATTGAATAATTTTGAGTAATTTTTTCTCAACTTCAACGTTTAAGGTGCATGCTTTGAACACTTGACTCAATTTAATGAATTAATACTCATAAGTGAAACAAGTCAAGGAGGCGGGAGAGAGCTCCTAGCAAATGGGGTTTGCAACCATTCTAGGATTCGAAAAAATTGGCCATGAATCGATGATAACAGTACAGGAGAGTAGCCCCTGAAAAAAAATCATCAAACGTAGCCGATATGAGTATGAAATGAAAGTTTTCATGGGAGCTTTTCAATACAGTTTTTAAACTGTCAGTTTTGCTTCAGTGGGGGCATAAGGGGAAATTCATGAAAAATTTGTTTCCTCCGTCGCGGATGGACATCTGAAATAATTATCAAGGGAGATTTTTATGAGTATAACAATAACAAAAACCTCAGAATCTAAATTCGTTCAACTTTGTTAATAATAGTATGATCTTCGAATTTCATAGTTCCTCCAATAAAATCGTCATTGACATGTTTCTTAATTTTATTCGATCTGGTGACTGCATTTTGTAAATTGAATACAAAACCCTTCTGACATGAGCGTAGGTCTGTTTACTCAACTTATTTTTAGGACATTCTGCCGTTTGCATCATTTTTTTGCTGCGTCCAAACGCTGCAGGAATCTCAGTCCCGCCAAGACTGTCTGTTAATCTCTTTTTTTGTCCGTCTTCACTGTCATTACATTCATTGTCGTTTTTGTCACCGTTAGTACCGCTCCCGATGTGTTGTGAATATTGTGACTGCAATCGCTGGTGACGTCGTCATTTTTGTTCATTTCGCTTTGTTTTAATTTTTCTTATCTTTTTGGAGGTTTTTAGTTGCTTCAGTTTTATTGGGTCTCCCCTTAGAGCCGCTATCTCTGTTCATGTGTGTAGTCACCTTTTTGGTCCCATGGTTATCTTTGCAGAGCAGGAAGGCCATGCGATTGTTGCCCTTATGGGAACAAGTGCTCAGAACCAGACCAGTGCTTATCAGGAGTCCGTTTCAACCGAACCTACATCACCAACGCAGTGGTGCAAACTTCGAATTTACTCCGGGGCCTGCCAAGGTTTTACCGGGGCGGAGACAGCTTGATAGTTGAATTGAAGCCATTCAGGCACGAGTGTCACCTCAGCGCTATTGTGTAAGGCAACTAGCTCCAAACCATCATATCCGCCAGCTCAAAGCATCAATACCAGTTTGTTGTCCAAAGCCCAGTCCAAATTTAGTCAGGGTCGTTACTGGTCATCCCAGGAGGGAGCTTCACGGTACGCTCCATATACTTGGGCCCGTGGGTGCGGCACTTCCCAAAGCATTCTTTGGGGAGTGCCATAAGAGTACTCCTGTCGACCGACACTCCGCCTGCGGGAGTTTCCTTGGATGCGTGGGGGTGGCACTCCCCAAAGAAATTTAGCCTCCAAGACTATTCTTTCTTTCTGTAAATTTCCATTCTGTATTCATCACGATCGGAACAAAGCCAGAACTTTATGATTTTATTCACAGTCTTCCGACAGAGTTATACACTGATGCACATATATGAAATTATCTTGAATTGATTTACTAGCTTAGTATTCTAGGGGAGATTTTTTTTTCTATGCAATTAAGAAGATTTATTTTTTATTTTTGAGGCTAGGTTGTTGTTTCTATTTAAAATTGTCTGTTCATTTTGCTGTAATGTTTAATTCCTCCTAAATTGAAACTGTTTTAATGGACTCTACAATTCTGAATAAGCCTTAAAATGATTTTGGCTTATCTTTGACCCTTACTTTAACTAGTGATATAATTGAAATGATTATCTAGGTTCCGGGAAAATACTTAAGAAGAATTGAGTAACATCCAAATATAAACTAACGCTAAGCACATATGTAGGTTGCTTCAATTAAAATCCGAAAGCTTTCACTAGAAACATTCTTTGGCTTTTCAACTCGAAAACCAAACATCAACCCCATCGCATCGCTCTCTTGTGCAAAGTGCCACACTCTGGCTATAATTAATGAACTTCATTTGAATTGCACATGCATGACATCCTTACCTAACTTCGTATTTATGCTTTTGTTATGCCTTTATCCCCTTCTTTTTACCAAATTAACATCACTTCACAATTTACGCCATCGTTCTGGCTCTAAAGCTGTGGATTATGTATTTTGTGGCATGTAGAGTTTTTCCTAAACCACACGTTCCTTAAATTTCATATACAGGTCCTTTTGTTTCCTCTCCGCTTTCTTTAGTCAAGTATCAATAGCCGAGCTTATTGAAAAGAGGTTGCAAATTTTCTAGGACGTTGTTATGTTTTCACGAGGATGAAAGCATTATGCAAATAAGTAAAATGTTGCGGTCGTTGTCAGAAAATGTAGACTGTAACAATGAGGAAAATGGCTGGATAGGCAGTATAGGAAATTGTTGATTACATTTAAGGTTTTACGAAGGTTATTTGGATGGTACACGAGTGTGTTAAGAGCTTCTTTTATGGCGGAGAATTGCAAAAAATGATTAATGGACAATGAACAAGGAATTTTTCCCATACAATGTTTCATTATTTTCAGATATTTTTACATCCTTTATTTGTTTTAATGTTACGAATAATGAATTAATAATTCATCATATGATGAAGGATTAATCCTCATGTATTATTTTCTTGAGGTTGGATCTTCAGCTTACGCAGATCAGAAAAAACAATAAAAATTACTATTTTCCTAAATAAAATAAAATTTATCTAATGAAAAGACACATATAAAACCCTCTTGAAATGGCTTCCAATACATAACTATCTCAATTCTACATGATATTAAATAAATAAAAAAAAAGATGAAGTGTTTTTCGAATCTTTTCAAAAGAAACTTTTCATACTTGCAACATATTAAGACTTCAAAAGTCCTGTAAAATATACTGAAATGAATCTAGTCTAAGTATTATGCTATGAAGACATCAATTAGACTCAAATAAGGAAATAATTAACATAATGAATCAGTTGTGTAAAAAATTCACGATTGAAAACTATGAATATGAGTATGTGAAGAAATTTTTATAAATGAAAATCATTATGAATGACACATAGAAAATTTTACGTAAATGAAATATAAATACATGTGAATGAGTATTTAAATTAAATAATTTATTTTCAGTTATATAACATAAAACTCTGAATCTTGGGGTGATTTCCTTTTATTTTAACTGTATAAATAAAACTATTTCGTGATAATAAAAAGTGAAGAATTTAACACAACAAATCAATCATTAGAGTGAATGGCGGTGAGTGTATGTGATTCGCCAAATGAATTAAAACAAACAAAAAAACAACAGATAAATATTAAATTGTGAAAAAGTTTATAATTAAGTTTGAAAACTACTGAGCATATATTTTTCGTTTATAGCATAGAGTAAATTGAATGTATGTCGTTAAAAATGTTCCGACTGCTACAATGAAATGTGAAGGTATGTACCAGTATTTCGATTTGAATACGCAATTATTTTTTCATTCATAATTGAAGTAACGTACTTTCTTCTAATTTCTTCTAATGTCACATTAGGATTTTTAAATGAAATCAAGTATATTTTATGCCATATAGAAACAGCAATCGAATAGATAATATATAGCCTATTCAATCGCAAACCCAAATAATTTGCCTCCGTGAAATACGGAGCCTTCTATTTGTATACAATGCCGGAATGGTATAGAGCACCCATATTTTTAAAAGTGAAAAATAATATCAGTTCGTCTCAATATATTATTAAGGTTGCCTTTTGTCATCAAATTTCACCCATTTGGATTGAAGTTACGAGTAGTGATGTTTTCAAAAAGAGGGATTGGTGCTTAACATGACCATCATCAGCATCATGCAGCCTCCAGCAATAGTTGCTGTAGAAATTTAAAGTGTTTTTTAATTTTGTTTCGAGAATTTATTTGAAGTTAAATCGATAATGCAAGCGGAACAAAGGCCGAGAAAAAGGCTACAAACGAAAAGGGTAAATTGCCAATGTCCGCACTATGATAACGACAAATTTGAACCGAGGGAAGACTAATCACAGTATTAGCATCACTCCTGACAGAAAAAAGATTTACTGTTGTCGTAAGTATGTACTGGGGTGATGCCAGTACTGAGAGTAGCTTGTACATGATGCAAAATTATATATATGTGTGTATGTGTATGAGGCTGGAACTTTAATAGTATTGCTCGCCGCCGCTTTGTCATGAGAAGACTGTACATCTTCCTCACCATGAAAACTTCTGTTTTCATCCAATTATTCGATAGGCAATGGACATAGCTTCACGATGGCCCGGTTGAAGATTCCCGAAGCTATACGTACTGTAGCAACTCGAACCTTATCATCTTCGCCGCGTGTCACATCGATAATTCTGGCGAGAGGCCACTTCATAGGTGGAAGATTTTCATCTTTCATTAATACAAGTTGGTTAACCTTGGCATTGCTATTGATTAAGGTCCACTTTTGATCGCGACTGCAATAGGTGAAGTTAGTCGTTGCGCCATCGAGTCCAAAAGGATTGCTGGATGAAGGATATTTTTCGAAAGTTGTCCAAGGAATCGAATTTAAGTTGTGTGATGATTGGTTCGGGTAAGCATGTAATTGGTCGTCCAATCAAGAAATGTACGGGCGTGAGGGCTTCCAAATCAGTTGGATTTGATGACATCTCCGTGATGGGTCGAGAATTAACGATCGCCACCGCTTGATAGATAACCGTTAGCATTTGTTCGTGGGTTAGCGATGCATTGGCGACTGCTCTGGTAAGGTGAAATTTTGCCTTCTTCACCACCGCCTCCCACAAGCCACCAAAATGTGGGGAGCGCGGTGGGATGAAACACCATCTAATGCCTTCCAGAAGGCAAGCTTGCTGGACTTGGTCAATATATGAGTCAGTTGAGAAAAGTTTTCTTAACTCTCGCAACTGGTTATTGGCACCGATAAAATTAGTAGCGTTATCCGAGTATAGCTTGTTGCATTTTTCCCTGCGAGCGAAGAATCGTTTAAGGCATAAAATGAATGCTGCTGTCGATAAATCTGAAACGAGTTCAAAATGTACAGCCTTGTTAGCGAAACATATAAAAACCGATAAGTAGCCGTTGATTGGAGATCTTCCTCGTAGTTGAGCTCGCATGAAAAACGGTCCACAAAAATCTACACCGGTAACCGCAAAGGGATGTGATACTTTCAGCTTATCCGATGGGAGGTTTCCCATTATTTGCTGAAAGAAGCGAGGCTTCGCTCGAAAGCATATCGTGCACTGATGAATAACTCGTTTAGCCTCCGACTTTACGTTGATGAACCAAAACCAAAAAAAAATGTTTACCAAGGTATGGCAGCCAGCATGTGAGTTGTTCACATGCAAGAAGGTGAACAATACGTTTGTAAAGGGATGCGCTCGCAGAAGAAGCATTTGATGGCGCGCATCAAAGGGTAGATCAGATTTCGGAATACGTCCACCGACTCGAATAACTCCATTTCCATCACGGAAAGGAAGTAGAGGTAAAATTCGACTTTTCGCATTTACGGATGCACCCTTAAGGAGGTCAGTATAGTCACGATCAAAATATACTCGTTGTATGCAACGAACGATAACCGTGACTGCTTCTTCTAACTCTGACACCGTAAAGCTTCGTAACGCAAAGCTAGGTTTCGTTGAACTACGTGCTCGCAACCGCAATGATTTGAGATATCGATTAACGTATCCAAATACTCGAAGAGTTTTCCAGTATGAGTTAATATATATTGTGTCCTTAACTAGGTCTTCTACTGCATAAGACGACAAGACTGTGAAGTTCAGCTTGCGATATTCTGGAACATCGATCTGATCTGGAACCTTTCCATGATATGGCCATTGTGATGACGATGCGGGTAATAAGATTGGACCATGCAGCCATAAGTTGGACCCTTGTAGACTTTCTGATTTAGCGCCTCGCGAGATCAAATCTGCCGGGTTATGCTGCGTTGGAACATAGCGCCATGTAACGGATGTAACAGCTTGAATTTTGGACACACGATTGGCTACAAATGTGGACAATTGGTACGAAGGTGCACTTAGCCAGGCTAGCGGTTTCGTAGTAATTTTCAATGGAGCTATATGGGATTTCAAACAAAGCAGGTTCGTCGATACTTGCTTATCAGGAGTTTCACTTCAAATATATACACAAGCTCCATAAGCGCGTAGACTGGCATCAGCGATCCATGGATTTGACGGCGGGAATTCGACAAACAAACATGTCGTGGGATACTAAAGTTGTTGACCTTGGGCATATCCGAGCGAAAAGACTGCCATCTTGTTTGCATCTCGATGGGCTTTCCACCTAATCAATATTGAGCTTCCACAACTCCTGTAGAAAGAGTTTGGCGGTAACAATCACTGGGCTGAGTAAACCTAATGGATCGAAGAATCGAGCAGTTTCCGACAACACTATTCTTTTGGTCACAGAACTTCGTATTTCTGGCGAGTGATAGGTAATCAGAAATTCATCGGCAGTTGGGTTCCAGGCTAGGCCAAGAGTTTTGATGAAATCCTTTTCATCTAGTGGAGTCATTACTTCGTTGTCATTTTCATCGATTTTTTCTAGCAACGATGGTTCATTTGATGCCCTTTTTTAAGGGGGAAGCCGCCTGATAGTAGAATATCGGTAACTTCGTTTCTGATCTTTGCAGCTTCATCCAAGTCATCACTTCCAGTCAATAAGTAATCGACATAAACTTACTCCTTGCATCTTCTGCCGCTTGACGAATAGATTCTACTGCGTGATATTGAGCAGACCCAGTGCCATAAGTAACTGTTTTTAATCGATAGAGCTTCACACGATCATGACTTGAATTACGAAAAACTATTAGTTATAGGTCTCTATCACTGGGATGCATTATGACTTGCCGATACATTTTTTCTATGTCAGCTGATATTACATAGAGATGGAAACGAAATCGAAGTAAGATCGAAAATAGGTCATCTTGAACTGTGGGCCCTACCATTAGAATATCGTTTAAGGATACACTACTGGAGGATTTCGCAGAACCATCAAAGACTACGCGTAATATAGTGCTGCTGCCATAATTCTTTACAAAACAATGATGGGGAAGAACATAATGAGGTTTGTGTAACACACACTGTGAATCAATGACTTCCTCCATATGTCCCAACGATAAATATTGATTCATAAAATCGTAGTTAGTGACGCGTAATTCAGGGCATTTCTCAAGTTTTCTTTCAAGGCTATAAAATCGTTTTAATGCGATTTCGTATGTGTCACCAAGCACTGACGCATCTTGCCTTAAGGGTAATCTCACAACTAACCGACCGTTTGCATCACGAATTGTATTGACACGCAAGTGTTCTTCACAAGCAATCTCCTCAGCTGACCTTTTGTCTATTTCACTATTACAGTGGTCTAGCTCCCAAAACTTAGCGACGATACGATTTAAATTTTGTTCGCACGGTTCACTGTTACTGTCGGCACTAATGTTTACACTGAGTGAGTTGTATGAAGTACTGGATGGCCCCAAAACCACCCAGCCGAAAAGAGTTTTCTGCACGATAGGCTGATTAACACCTAAATCAATCTGTCCAACAGCAAGTAATTTGAAAAACAAGGCAGCACCAATCAAAATATCAACTTTCCGAGGCATGCCGAATTGAGGGTCCGCTAGTGGAGTGTTCTTAGGAATAATCCAGTCTGATGTATTGATCCTTTGCAATGGCTGCAATCCGACGAAATTTGGTACGATAAAAAACTCTAGCAATGAACTGAAATCGTTTTGTAGTGATTGCACGGTGGCAACGGTTTTCGAAATACATCGGGATGTCGTCATACAAATTCCACTAATAGCCACATCAGTTTTTTCTCGTCGTAAACGAAGTTGCTGGGCGAGTCTCTCAGTCATGAAGTGCAACAGGGAACCGCTGTCCAATATCGCTCAGCATTCGATTGAAGCTCCATCAGGTGATTTGACTCTGATAATAGCAGTACCCAAAATAACGTTGTTGGATTGAGCATCTTCTTCCAGCCGGGACAATTTATGTCTAGATCTCGTTTGACCGATCAGCGACGCATGTTCGACGGTTGTTGGAGTTTCAATTTCAGTCGACTGCTGAGATCTTTGAGAGATGCCTGAATTCTTTACGTTACCGTGGTGTAGAGTATGATGGCTGCGGTTACATGTATGACACTTGCTCGATAAACAACTTTTCAATGAATTCCCCATTCGGAGGCAATTGTAACACAAATTCAATTGCTTAGCTCTTTGGTAAATTTGGTCGGGTGGCATGCTCTTTAACCCATTGCAGTCGAATAATGTGTGTCCGCTGCGTGAATCACAAAAATAGCACTTCGCTCTCGTATCACAGTTACTAGCAATAAAACTAGTCCACTTGGATTTATTGACAATTGAAAGAAGTTTATTGTTGGATTTTGTTTCTTCTACGAATTCTAGCGCTGAGCATCGTAGATTCAAGAAATCAGTAAACTTTTCCTGAGTGAGAAATTGAGCGCTAGATTCTATGGATGATCGGGAACAGCTGGTAATTAATTCTTGTCATTTGAGCTGGGACTCAGCATCAAGCTTTGATACGAGAATGTGCAACAAGAATCCATCTGCGATATTTTCCTTTGTACCGAGGCTCAGCAAACAGCGCATATGCTTGTTTATAGCATCAGTCATCTGACGCAATTCTTTAGTAGACGGATGACGAATGGATTGCACTTAAAGCAAGTCGTTGATATGCGAAGCCAAAATTAATGGCTTGTTGTCGAGTCTCCTTCTTAAAAGCTCCTTTGCCTTAGAATAATTTTCTTCGGTAAGCTCAATCCCCTCTATCACTGAAGCAGCTGTACCGGTTAGTGCAGAACGAAGATATTGGAATTTTTCCAAAGACGATAAGTGGGTATTGGAGTCGATCGATTTCTCGAACATCCCAAGAAAACTGTACAAACCCGAAAACTTGGTCAAATTCAGTTTCTGCAAGTGAAGTCTGGTTGATGAGGTTTCGGAGGCAGCGGTCGAATTCCAAATGGCGGATGCATCGACTGATTGCCTCGGGCGAAGCTTCTCGATAATTGATAGCAAATTAGCCTTAAGTTGGCAATAACTGTCTTCATATAAGTCCCGTTTCCCAGATGATGGCTCTTCTGCGTCTAAAACCTTGAAATGGCACTGAACAGTTTCAAAGTTTTTGAACTGTGTCCCAAGTAGACGGAGTTTGCTTTTGGCCTCGAAAACGGATATACTATCCACTTAGCCATCGAGGAAGGTTTTCATCCAAGTTTGCTGGGCCAAGATGACGCCACGTTGTATACGCAATCCCGATATTGCCTTTGCACTTGAGGTGACCTTGTGGTCGAGTTTTGGATTATCGCCACCGGCCATTTTGCACAATTGAATTCACTGATAGCGCGATGAATTTTCACGAAAAGTTTCAAAGATGATCACGCCAATCACAAGGGGAAATGAAAACTATGCGATTACTGATAATTGTCAAGCGAAAAACGATGAGCGATAAATGTTTTAGATAATTAATTCCGAGAACGAAAACTGCATTGCGACAATTATCCGGCTCGACAGACCATGTAGAAATTTCAAGCGTTTTTGAAATTTGTTTCGAGAATTTATTTAAAGTCAAATCGATAATGCAAGCGGAACAAAGGCCGAGAAAAAGGCTACAAACGAAAAGGGTAAATTGCCAATGTCCGCACTATGATAACGACAAATTTGAACCGAGGGAAGACTAATCACAGTATTAGCATCACTCTCGATAGAAAAAAGATTTACTGTTGTCGTAAGTATGTATTGGGGTGATGCCAGTACTGAGAGTAGCTTGTACATGATGCAAAATTATATGTATGTGTGTATGTGTATGAGGCTGGAACTATAATGGTATTGCTCGCCGCTACTTTGTCATGAGAAGACTGAACAGTTGCTTCAAATCGTCCTGACTCTTTTTCTTTGTTCAGCAATTAGAAAGCCCAAGCAGAGATCTGTTGTCAGCATCAACATAGTCTTCCCATCGTTTCCTAGGTTTCAGTACTGAACATTCCCGTTGTGCTCTATTCTTCAAACTTTGACTGAGGATCTGGTGCTCTTTCATTCTTCTCACATGTCTTGCGCACTACAGTTCGCGTAAAATTACGCCAGCGGATATAGGTAGGTCACTTTTGCAGCACTACAATCTCCCAAGAGATTTAGCTTCCCATAGACAGCGGCTGCATTTATCTTGGGCTATGTGCCGTGTCCTCTAATTTTGAAAACCGGATAGCGGTGCGTTATCTTCATCTATTCCTCAGTATTTTGAACCAACAACTTTTTATATCCTCATACGTAACAGGTAGTCAGCCCATTGTGGCTTTCGTAGTTTTAATATTTTTTAGGCTACTGGCTCGTCAAATATTTCATATATCTCATGATTATACAAGGTGCGTTCCAAAATAAACGAGACTGAGCTAAAATATAAATGACAGGAGCTTTGTTCTGACAAATTCCAGTTTATTTATTCAAAATAGTCTCTACTGGCCTCGATACACTATTTTGCGCGATCCAAAAGCTTTTCGAAAGAGTGTCTCAGGTCATTGACCGGAATGTCCTTCAGGATGTCGGTACAACCCTTTTGGATGCCCTCTACTTACGCAAAGCGTTTTCCATTCATGGCCAAATGCAATTTCCCGAATAGGTAGAAGTCACAGTGAGCCATATCAGATGAAAACGGTGAATGATTGATGGTTACAATGCGATTTTTAGTCAGAAAATCAGTCACAAGAGTGGATTTTTATGTCTCGTTTATTTTGGAAAAAACTTGCACAGACCTTTTGTGAGCACAAATGATCGGTTAAAATGCGATAAATCGATCTTTTGGAGATATTCAACTCCGATTCCATAAATTTCAACGATGATTTCGCTCATTTTTGATAAATTCACGCACAATTTCGATGGAGTTTTCGGTGATCACTAATTTTGGGCGGCCCGTATGTTCATCGTCATTTATTTCCTCACGACCATCTCTGAAACGTGTAAACCACTCATGAACTCTGGCACGAGATGACACTTATCGCCATAAACATTTTTCATCAATTCAAATGTTTCGGTAAACGTGTTATCGGTTTTAAAACAAAATTTGATATTAGCTCTTTGTTCGAAATTCATTTTTGTATCGATAACACAAACATACTGTCTTTTCAGACGCAATAACTTCACTTCCACTGAGCCGAATACCACGGAACTTACACTGGAAGTCAGGGAAAAATGTAGCTTTCCAACGCACTGTCTTATTAACAGATGGCGCCTCCAAAAAATATTTTGTAGCCACCTTGAATCGCGTGGATTAAGACGTGCACAATGAAATCATTAAATTCACTTAATGTGGTAAATAACAATTTATTGCAAAAATCTAAATATTTTATATACCAATTCGTAAAATGAAACTAAACTTGTCTGCTCCGCGACCAAAAGCCAAAGAGAGCAGCTGATGAAAAGTCTTCTTGTTACTAGCTGATTGGTTGCCAGATGTGTAAAGTCAAACTTCCATGAGATGATCTCAGCCCCACTCAGTGGTGGAAATCGTTTTTATCATTGCCACAGTACCCCCTTTCCAGAATTGACGTCAAGTTTATGTTGGCTTTAACGTCCAACTGTACGTTCTGAGGGGAATGTCATGATTTTGTTCGTTGTCACCTTTTATAGTATACGCTGGTATGAGTCGTTCAGTTGAGACGGTCGCATCTTGGCCCTTTATCTTGATAATGAAGACGTGATCGTTGATTCGTTTAACCATCTCGTGTGGTCCTGTGTAGGGTTGCTCCAACGGTTGTCTGGCTGCATCAACTTCTTTTAAATGTGGTGAGCTGTTGGTGTCGGTCGAAAGAGTCGCATGTGCTCACGAAATTTCTCGACAAATAAGGTGGGATCGGCTGCCATGTCTTCGTTTGTAAAAAATTCGTCCGGAACACGTAGCGCCGTAAAGTAATTCAGCGGGTGAAGCTCCCAAGTCGTCCTTGCGTGACGTTCGCAATCCTAGTAAAACAGCTGGAAGTAGTTTTATCCAGGATGTTGGTTGGCTGCACATAAGAGCTGATTTGAAGGTTCGGTGCCATCGCTCAATCCATCGTATCGTGTCCTTCTGAATGCTGGGCCATACGTATTTTTGGCGCAGCTGGTGAAGGCTGGCCTTGCCAATTGGGTGAGCGAGTCCATGAACTGAAACAAAAGCCTGTTGACGAAGTTCCCGTGGGACGTAAGGATGAATGTGTCTCGTTGAAGTATCGCAGTAAACTGTTGCAATACCGATTGACAGCTTTTGTAGTTGTAGTCCCGTGTTGTTGCTGTTGTCTAGGAGCACATGAAGCTCATCGTCTTCTTGTTGAGCCTTGGCTAGTTGAGTTGGGTCTAAGGTGAATGGAATGTTGATCGTATTAATTCTGGAGAAAGCGTCGGCTACCAGATTCTCCGATCCGGAGATGTGGACTATCTCCGTCGTAAACTGAGAGATGAAGTCCAAACGTCTCAATTTTCTCGAGTTGGCTTTGTCAAGACTTTGAGCGAATGCATAGGTTAAAGGCCTGGGGTCGGTTTTGATAATAAAATGCCAACCCTCCAGAATATACCTAAAAAACTTGATTGCAGCATAAATAGCTAGTAGTTCGCGATCATACGCGCTGTATCTAGCTTCCGTTGGGCTCAGTTTACAAGAGAAGAAGCCGAATGGATGCCGGTGTGCGCCATCGTGCTGTTCCCAGGCTGCTCCGATAGCAATGTCAGATACGTCAGTGACAAGTTGAAGTTGTGCCTTGTGATCCGGATCGACGAGTAAAGCCGCAGTTGCAAGGTCGCGTTTGCACATTTGGAAATATGATTCCGTTTGTGGTGCCAAGGAACTTTGCGATTATCGTTTCTCTTGCTGTTGCTTAAGAAAGCGTTCAACAATGCCTGATGGTGGGCTGAGTGTTTAAGACAACGTGTGTAGAAGTTGTAGGCCCCAAGAAATTGACGCAGCTCGACGATGGCCTCAGGTTGCTAGAAGTTGAGCAGCGCAGTGATTCGCTCTTGTGTTGGTTGTGAAACCTTTTTGTTGATCGTGTAGCCCAAATGCTCTATCTCCGTTTGACCGAAAGCACACTTATCAATGTAAATGTGCAAGTTATGTTACACAAGTCGTTGATGGGCGATGTTGAGGTGTTCTCGATGTTAGTCAGCATTATCTGGCATGATGATGATATCGTCTATATAGCAGAAGACGAATTCCAGTCCATAGAGGATGTTGTCCATGTGCCGTTGAAAAGTTTGTGTGCATTTCTAAGACCGAAAGGCGTGACCAAATATTCAAACAACCCGAATGATGTTGTGTGTCTTTTTTATGTCGGCTTCGGACATCGAGATCTGATGGTAAGCCCGTTCTAGGTACAACTTCAAAAATATAGTTTTACCGTGAAGCCGGTCAGCCACGTCAGGGATATGTGCAATTGAATATCGATCCGGTACTGTCTGAGCGTTAAGTTTGCGATCGTCGCCGCAAACTCTCCAGCCCCGGATTTTTTGGCCATCATATGGATGGGACTGGCCCAACGACTACTCGATGTACGACAAATACCCATTTTAAGCATCCGATCGAATTCTGCTCGTGCTGCTTTCAGTTTTTCACCTGTCAGACGTTGGGGCCGTTGAAAAACTGGAGGTCCAGTTGTTTCGATGAAATATACCACTTGGTTAGCTGATGTTGATGTGTGTATTGTTGAGGACGTTGCATGAACCGTAGGCTGAATGATAGTTGCCGTTGTGGTTGCCTTTGCATGTCTCGTGAACATCTCGAAAACATCAACCAGAGCGATTTGTCGCGGGCTGGAGCAGATAGAATTGTCATCTAGTAGCCTTTTGTAATTGTCGTGTTGTTGGCGGCATATAATGTTAGCATTTGCGGCTGTTGAAGTTGAGCGAAGCGTTTAAGCAGAACCGAGACGGACGATCCGGAATCGATAAGGAAATTTAAGTGTGACTGCTGATCGGCTATGTGTAGTCTGAATCCCGGAACTTTATCTATGTTGTCTACCACTCCGGTGATGGAAGGCAACTATCTCAGTTTCCCTGATGCTGATTTGCTTGAAACAAGCTATATGTAAGCCGGAACACCGTTTTTCACTATGCGGTCTGCTATTTTTGCGAGTTTGTAGAGTTTGGAATCCTCGCTAGCAGCCAGAACACAACTGACGCTCACTGGTAGTCATTGCATCCACAATGTTTTGAGGATGTCTTCAGACAAACCCAAAAGTGTGAAATTTTGCATTTCTCGAAGTAGTTGTGACGCTTGTTTTCCGTCGAGGTCTGCTCCTGTGAGCAACCAGAATCTGGTGACAAGATGCCGTTTGAGCCTGCCGCATCTGTTCTTGGCTGGTGGCGAACGGATAATATCAGATACTTGCTGCAGGATGTTGATGTCCAGAGCAGTGATAATCTTGTAATAACGAGGGTTGTAAGACGTCATTTTATTGGTGAAAAACTGCGCCTCCGCCTGCACAAACCAAAGCGTCAGTTCGCTTCGCCAAAATGGTGGCAATTTCATATCTTTGATAGAAGCAACTTCCGCAGACGGTGACAAGTTTGTTGCTGCATCAACCGGTGGCAACAATTCAGACGAAGATATCATGTCCTTACTTGGTTCGAGCAACGTGTTGTTGTCGCGCCTTGCCGGCGGCGGTGTTTGTTGAACGAACATGCTAGTTGTCAAATCTTCGGTCAATATTTTAATGGGTGCTCTCCTAGCCGGGGCTCACGTCGATGATATGGTCACCAGTTGTAGCCGCCTTGAATTCCGTGGATTAAGACGTGCACAATGCAATCGTTAAACTCACTTAATGTAGTAAATAACAATTTATTGCAAAAATCTAAATATATACCAGTTCGTTAAATGAAACTAAACTTATCTGCTCCACGACCAAAAGCCAAAGAGAGCAGCTGATGAAAAGTCTTCTTATTGCTAGCTGATTGGTTGCCAGATGTGTTAAGTCAAAATTCCTCGAGATGGTGGAAATAGTTTTCCTCAGTGGTGGAAATAGTTTTTATGATCGCCACAATTTACAACAAAAGTCTCGTTTATTTTGGAAAGCTCCTTGTACTCGTATGATGTTTGCAATGGTTTCCTTCTTGTTTTTCTTCCATTATTCGCTTTAAAACAGTCCTTTCAAAAATATTCAACATATTGGCGGGAGCTTGGGTGAGGTGAGGCTCCATGTCCCATAATTGCAGCATAATAAAGGTCTTTACACAGGTTTGTATACTTATAGCTTTATTCTCTTGTATATGAGGCTGGCTTCCAGGATCATGAGATTAATTAAAAAGATGTATATGCGAGCTGCGTTGTGCTTTGCATCTTTTAGAGATGGGCAATATCGGTCCTTTTGATTATCAGCTCCAATCGTTACTGGGACAAGCGAGTAATAGTTCCAAGTTAAGGATCCAGTTGCTGTTACTAAATATTTATCATACCTGCTATAACTCGAAAACTATTGCAATTTGATAGTCCTTATAATATTATGTTTATATATATATATATATATATATATATATATATATATATATATATATATATATATATATATATATATATATATTTATTTATTTATTTATTTATTAAAACAAACAAGGCAATCACAAAAAATTACTTATATCTAAACAATTTACAAAAAAAGTAAATCTCCTCACAGAATTGAAGATCTTGCAAGACTTATTAATTGGCTCGTTGTCTGCGTACGTGGCTCTCATGAAGTAAATGAGTGTTTCTAGTACGTTTAATAGTTTCCTTAAACGTGATTTTGCTGGATAATGATGCAACAGTTACTATCTTTTTGATTACAAAACAAAGCAGGACCTTAAGATAGTTCTTTGAGAAGAGAGCGAGGAAAGATTCAAAAAATTAAGTCTTTGCCGGTAAAGTGGCAAGTTGGCAAAGTCTCTTGGGTCATAAGTATTACGCAAAGCAAAAAGAACAAACTATTTCTGGACAGATTCGCTGCGGATGCTGTGGGTCCCAAAGCATGGATTTCAAATAATACAACCATATTCAAGAAGGGGCGTAGTAATGAGGTGTATAGAGTCTTGATAACCCATAGATTTTTGAATTCTTTGGCATGATGTTTTATGAAACCAATCTTCTTACATGCCCGAGAAGGTATTGCAGCGTATTGGGAATTGAAATTCAATTTTCCGTCCAAAAGAACATCCAGGTCTGAGATCTGGTCAACTTTTTCAAGTGGAGAATAGTTCAGGTTGTAAGTGTGCTAAAATACTGAATTCTTTCTCGAGAAGTTTGTAACATAACACTTTCCAACATTTAGATGAATTCTGTTATCATTACCCCATTTTAATAATGAATTTATTTTGGCCTGCAGAAAAATAGCCTCGGGATCGGAATTCACCGCGTCATACAGTTTGAGGTCGTCGGCATACAGAAAATGAGGTGGGTTATTTTCAACTGAAATAATTGATTCAAATGTATCGTTTGTTAAGAAAATCAAGAACACTGATCGCTTTTATTATCCATGACTGAAAATTCCGTACTCTCCATCAAATCCTTGAAGAGTCGCAAAATGATTGGTGTATATCGTATAGAAGTCCATTAAAAATTAATTTCTCGACGTCAATGTACCATATTCAACTGTTAATAGCTACTGAATTTTTGAAAGAGTTACAATTCTTTGAAGAAACACTTTAGTCTAATATGTTGCTCTTCGCTTGAAATTCCTACAAACAAAATCCCTATATCCGTCAATAAATTATACTGAGAAATTGGGTGGAAAGTGGGAAATTTTTTATTTTAACATGATGCTTCTACCTACCTCCATCAAAAGTTTTGTGTGAACACACGTGAAAAAAAGCAACAAAAAAATACGGGTCAAACTAATAATCTTTTTTTCCTTTGAAAGTTAGTTGAATTTCCTAAGATCTTAAAAATGACTGGACTTTAGTGTCATTTCTGAAGTTGTTTTTGTTATGAAAAACTAGATTTAGTGTTTAAAATAATACAATATTTTATTCATTGAACATTTTAGTTAGGTGGGAAAAAACATGCAGTTTATAATAATAATTATTTATTACTTACTTTACCACAATAGTTACTTTATCTTAATTATAGGAATTTTTCTTAAACTTATAACTCAATGTAACCGCCACTGGCTTCAATCACCGCTTCAATTCTCCGTCTGAATCGTGAGCACGCCTTCTTTAACTACACTCGCTGTAAATTGATAAATGCTGCTTCAAAAGCGGCCTGTAGAGATGCTACATTAGGATGTCTGGACTTGTTAGTAACCCGCTCAATAATGCTCTACTCGTAATAAACCAGGGGCTTTAAATTTGGTCTGCTGGGAGGCCAGAATTCTTTGGACCAAAACATGTCCAGATTATCTGAGAGCCAATTTTGCAGTAAATGGCTCCTGTGTGCTGGAGCGCCAACCTACTGAAAAATCCACGGCCTTCTGTCAGTCACTGTGCAAATCTATGGCTTCACAAGCGCCATTCAACAACCCTAGGCAGACTTCCTTTATGATTGTTTCTCCCAGGATCGTCCAAAATGAGATGTTGGACCCTTCGAACAACTTCCGGGGTCCTTGTTGTCTTTTTTTTCGCATGAGTTTTCCTTACGAGACTAGGAAAACCTTCCTCACAATTTACCGCTGCCGCATACTTCTAAGCAATATCGTAGACTGTGGACTTCGGATACCCGAAATCTTATAATTTCAGTTGGCGACCGTACCGTACGAAGGCTTTCAATAACCGCTGCTCTTCGATTGTATTCCGCACTTTGTAGCACTTACTCCGGCATTAAGAATTCACGCACGAATCCACACACTTCTACTCAGTTGAAATGACAGCAAATGACTGCTGTCGTTGAGATCCCCTGCAGCGTCGAATTAATGTGAAGTATTTCCGGTATTTTCTGTGACACCCTGTATGTCTCAAATAACTTTTATTTATACTTCAACTCTGCTTCGATGAATACAATAACCAATTTTATCTCTTCAGTATCCCAAGGAAATATTTTCTGATCTTCTTCACACTCATTACGAGCAAAGTACGTTTCTTCAATTTGATTGCGTTACAAATATCTTCTTTTCTATTGAAATTAAAGCGAATATGATTTGAATGGAACGAAAATGAATCCGAACAGATATTATAAGTCAATCTTGATTTTCAGATATTGAATAAATAAAAATTATTTACATAATTTTCGAATGAACTACATATAAAGTTAAGAATAATATGAGCAATACCTTTATTTGATTATATTTTGTAGTAAATTTTTGGAATGTTTATATTTTTTAGTTCATAATTAATCGTCTTTGAGATTACGTTAATGTGATATTGTTGTTTTATTTAAATACATACATAGTTTACAATTAGCAATATGATTGTTAACAAGAATTAAAAAAGCATTTAAGGGGAAAGCGATAAAGACAATGTTTTGCAACTTGTGAGTACAAAAAGAATATGAAATGGAAATATAACTGAGTTGTGATAAATATATATTGTTTGTGTTTCATGTTTTCTTGTTCAAAGTTTGTCTAAGTGAATAGAGTTTAATAGGATGCGGTAAGTAATAGTGTTAGGTAGTTTTCCAGCATTCTAATTAATAATTTTATATTATGTATATATCTATATACACTTGCCAGAAAAAGTATACTTACAACATCAAAAGAAAACAACATATTAGGAAATTCATGCTAAAGAAAGTTACATTTAAATAATTAAGCAAAAAAAATTAATCATTAATGAAACTGCCTTTTCTATAAATTTTTCTTGTGCTATTCCTTTAAAAACTTGATTTTACAAAAAAAGAAACATAAAGGCCTCACTTAAACGTACCAGAAAAAGTATTCGTACATGACAACATTAATTTGAAACATTTAAATATTTTATTAAATATCAGAGCTTAGTCACTTGTCGGATAACCATTTCTCTTAAGGACCTCCTTAAGTTAATTTTGCATGGAGCTAACCAATTTTGCAGTGTCCCGTCTGATAATTTTGCCCCATTCATAGACGATGACGTTTTTCAGCTTTTCCATCGAGGTTATGCTGTGCTGACAGATCCTGCGCTCCAACAAGTCCCACAATTGCTCAATGAGATTAAGGTTCGGGGATTGGGGAGTTGATGTTTTGTGTTGTAGAGAACCAAAGCGTCACATTGTGTGCTGTGTGCTTGGGATCATTATCTTGCTGGAACCAGAAATTGTAGTAATCGAGCAGTCACCTAAGCAAACTCCTCGAGAACTGGCATAACATGATCCAAATTTTAATTGCAGATTTGAAAATTTGATCATTCTAATAAATAGTTTATAAATTATAAAATATATATATATATATATTTTTTTGTTATATATATAGGGCTATCCATTTTACGCTTGGGAAAATAAAGTTAAAGAAAACACAAATATTCAGATGGAAACAAAATTTTTTATTCAAGATGAAGACTAAACCTTGCCATTATATATGAAATACAACATCACTCAAATCTTCTCCACGGGACCTCTTACAGGCCTCAATCTTTTTGAGGTAATTTCCAACGACTTTTTGGCACATTTCCGGCAATAACTCGGCCATAACTTCACGAATATTGGTTTTCAATTGCACAAGATTTTGAGGATTGTTCGCGTAAACACGATCTTTCTCATAGTCCCATAAAAAGAAATCCAAAAGTGTCGCAGAATATTGCGGTCCAATTAACATCACTCAATCTCGAAATTACGCGTCCTGGAAATTTCTCTTGTAAAAGTGCTCGATTAGCCTGTGTTGTGTGGCTTGTGGCTCGGTCCTGTTGGAACCACATGTTCAATCTTCAATTTCTCTCTAAAAATAATCGGTTAACATCCGTCCATAGCGATCAGAATTGACTGTAATGGCTCTTCCTTGATCGTTTTCAAAAAAATACGGGCCAATAACACCATCAGACCATAATGCATCCCAAACGGTCATTTTTTCCGGATGCGGTCTACGTCTAGCACTCGTTGCGGGTAGACGTGTTTTTAATTCGCTCCTGTCAAGAATTTTCATAAATTAAAATAATTTTTAAAAACGTCAATTAGAAAGTAATTTTATAAAGAAACTTATTACATCGTCGAACTATTCGAACAATTTATCGAGTATCTGGACTTTACCTACGAGAAAGTTTCAAGAAAGAAAAAAAGTTTTTTTCACCGGGGGATGGAGGAGCCCGACGGCTTTCCACCGCTGCGGGACCCAGAGCCAGGCATTTTGAAAATTACAAATGATAAAATAAACAAGCGGAAAAATGAACAAGACAATTGTGAGCATGGAAAGCGAATTACGATTTCAAGCGAAGATTATGAAAAAGTAACCATGGAGAATGCAAGGGCTACGAAACAAAATGACAAATTAAAACTCCGGATACAGAGTTTGGAAGATATGGTCCGGACGTTGTCAAATGGGAGCAAACAAAAAGCGAAGCCACAGAATATGTCCGGCAAAGAAGAGCCCATATTAGCTAAGAAGAATGAAAAACAGGAAACAACAAGCAAGACCAACGGGAAAGGAGTACCAACATATAAAATGAAATCGCAAGATATGAGCAAGACAATCCATGATGCGGAAAATATCCTGAGCACAGGAGGAGCGAACGACAGCGCCAATTATCATGCGGCGCTGTCTGCAATAAACGAAGAAATGGACGTCGAGATAGAGAGCAACGATAAGATAGGTAATATTGAAAGCGATAATAATTTCATTAAATATTTAAAATTAAAAATAAGCAAAAGGAGAAGAAGCCAACCGGTGTGTCTGCTGGTCCTCCTAATAAAATTAATGTGGTAAATGAAAAAGTTCCTCCAATAAACGTTTTTGGGCAGCGTGGAGGTGATATGGTTCGGTTATTGGCAGCCGAACATAAAATCGAAAACTTTGAAATTAAGAGAGTGACCGGTGATAAGCTCTCGATCAAGACAAAGACACTGGCTGACTTCAAACAGGCGAAAGATGCTCTTAATAGTGTCCAAGCTCCCCACTTCACATATACGCCAAAAGCGGAAAAAAATCAGACCTTCCTGTTGAAGGGCCTGGACTGTGGGGAGAATACAGTTGATCTCCTTGAGATGTTGCAGGAGCAGCACCAGCTGTTAAGTTCATGTGTGTGAAAAATTTTGCTACAAGGAGATCAACTGTAGAAGGTAAAATATTACCATTTTATTTAGTCCAAATTTCCAACGACTCCAACAGGTAAGGTACTTAAACTTTAGAGTTGTGAGGTGGGAACGCCTCCAAAAAACTGAGGTCAACCAGTGTTACAGGTGTCAACGATTCGGTCATTCGGCTGCCAATTGTGCAATGCACTATCGCTGTGTTAAGTGCAAAGATATCCACGCCCCCGGTGAATGCAAATTGGCTCAGATGGAGCCAAAAGAAAAATTGTATTGTGTTAATTGCGGTACATTTGGTCATCCAGCATCATACCGAGGATGTCCTCGGAATCAAGATGCAAGAGCTAAATTTTCACCAAAGCAAACCAAAGTAAATCAGAATCTGTTACCTCCCAACTTCATCAAACCCGGGGTATCATTTGCACTTGCTGCCAGAGGTTCAGCAGATAACAATATAAATAAAATAAATAACGTAAGTGGCAATAATGAGCTGCTTCTTAAAATCTATCAGCAACTTGAATCGCTTTCAGATAGAATTAATAAACAAGACCAAAAATTCAATTTCGTTTTTCAACGTTTAGGTCAACATGCTCCAAAATAGTTTGTCATCCAGACACATTCCCATGGATAGGATTCGTCTCATCTCGATCAACGTCAACTCCATTGTTACTATACATCGGCGTGATTATCTCCTTGAATTCATTGTTAAGCAAAAGCCTGACATCATGCTTCTCACCGAAAACCACCTCAATTCATGGCACTCCATGACATTCAAGGATTTTGAATTCGTAAGAAACGATAGGGCAATAGGTGATGGGGGAGGTGGCACCGGGATATTGGTTCGAAGACCCTATTGTTTCCAAAATATTGAAAAAGTCGAATCCAAAAACTTTGAATCTCTTGAAGTGTCCATTATCAAAATTTCACTGCCAGGTGGGGATAACCTCTTTGTTATCTCTGCCTATGCAACTGGTGGAACTGTTCTCAGGCTCAAGGAGGAACTCGATTCCTTGTTTGAAATACTCGAATTGAACAGGCTTCAAAACTATTATATTCTTGCTGGTGACCTGAACGCCAAGCATACATCATGGCTGAACGCCACCAATAATCCAAGAGGTGTATTCCTGAAATCGTGGATAACAGAGAACCAGATTGAATACAGGTGCAATCCATATCGGTCGGAGTTCCCAACATACCCTAGGACAAATTCATATTTGGACCTCTGCATTGCTGACGCAAGACTCGAATTCAAGTTTAATAGTCCTCAACGGAAACTGCAGATGCTTCCTTATGATAGCGACCATAACGCAATCGTAATGGAAATCAATCATCAAAGGGATGATTTCTTCCTCATTCCAGTTCAACACGAAAATCATCGGTTGAACTTCAAACAAGTCGGGTAGACAGACCTATGCTCATGTCAGAAGGGTTTTGTACTTAACTTACAAAATGCAGTAACCAGCAACGAATAAAATCATGAAACATGTCAAAGACGATTTTATTGGAGAAAATGTGAAATTCAAGGATCATACTATTATTAACAAATTTGAACGAATTTTGACTTCTGAGGTATTTGTTGAAGTTATACCCATAAATATCTCCTTTGATAATTTTTTCAGATTTTTTAGAAAACGGGTGTCCATTCGCGAAGAAGGAAACACATTTTTCATGTATTTCCCCCCTATGCCCCCACTGAAGCAAAAACTCTCAGTTTAAGAACTGTTTTGAAAAGCTCTCATAGAGAACGTTCAATTGATACTCATATCGGCTACCTTTCATGAAATTTTTTTTCAGGGGCCACTCTTCTGTACTGTAATCATCGATTCATGGCCTATTTTTTCGAATCCTAAAATGGTTACAAAGCCCTTTCGCTAGGAGCTCTCTCCTGCCTCTTCGACTTGTTTCAATTGTTTGTACTCATCTTCATGATATCTATCACTCCTGAAATTTTCATGCAAATTCTAGCAAAGCTGTAGTGTCTAGGTCGGTAAAAAGCGCATATGGCTCCATAGCAATATGTTTCCATAGTAATACAGGGCATATTGCTCCATAGTAATACAGGAAAATTCAAATCGCTATAACTTCGGTAAATACCATTCGATTTTTATGAAACTTTCAGAAAAGATCAATCCTATAAATAGTTTAAAGGTACCGTTTAGATTTTATTCAAGAAAACACAAAATCAATAAATCATACTATTACTAACAAAGTTGAGTGAATTTCGACTTCTCATGTATTTGTTGTTGTTGTACTCATGAAGGCCTACATTCTTGATTTTTTTCAGATTTTTCGGATGGAAGGTGTCCAATCGCGAGGGGGGGTACGCGAAAAGTTCGTACATTTCCCCTTCCCCTGCCCCCCTCGGTACTCATAAGGCAATTTTAAAACTTGTTTGGAAAAGATCTCATTGAAACCTTTCCAACGACACCCTACTCGACTACCAATGGTGAAAATATTTTTTTGAGGGGTCACCTCCCTATATGGGGAGACCCCCCTTAAACGCCTTTGAAAATTTTTTCCACCCTTGAACTTTCAAGAGGTCACCACTTCTGACCTTTCTACAAAGTTTCATGACTGTAGCCTCTATAGTTTCGGAGAAAAAGTGCTGTGATATACAGATGGACGGACGGACGGACGGACGGACGGACGGACAGACGGACACAGGTCGTGATTGCAATAGGGTTTTGTATTTTAGTACAAAACCCTAAAAAACAGACTAGGGAAAGTTTCAAAAGAAGTTTAATCGTGAGTACCAGAAGCAATGTCCCCCTTCTGATGGTGGCAACTCTTGCTCAATGGTTCCTAATGACAGGAATCTAACTAACGATGAAATAGATGTCTATTTGTCGAAGTTAGAGAAGCTGACGTTGGAAACGATTGAGAAAGTCGTTCCCAAGATTAAACTTCGAAACAATATGGACGGATATGAAACACCAACCATCGCAAGGTTGAAAAGATTGAAAAGCCTTCTTCTCACACGCGTCAACAATATTTATCGACGATTTTTGGATTACAACCATCCCTCGTTGGCTTTGTTCAAATTACATCTGAAGAATGTCCGGAACTTAATCCGGTCATACTTCAGGAGTGAGGTCAGCAATCAATGAGGGGTATTAGCCCACAGGACCCAGATGGCGTGTTCACGAAAGTGAATAGCATATTCCGCAAGAAGTCTCGAGTGAAGGTATCGAATCTTGAAGTCACTAGTGATGAGATAAATCTTCTCGAGAGGGCTGGTATCGAAATTGATAGTACGACTCCGGATAAAAATGGAAACAGGATCATTTGTGAAGGATTGGATAAACTTGCCCTGATTGGAACTCTTTTTGAATTGGTTCATCTACCAAACCCTGAGAGAGGGAATGGAATAGTTTCAGAAATCGTTGAAACAAAAGTTTCCGACTTCAAGTCAAGCCTGAACGGCCAATCAATTCTTCATTTCAATGAAACATTAACATCTGACCTCATACCGAACTTGAATCTTATTGATTATTTTGTCAGCTATGAAGACTTGTGTTTCATATTTCGCAGGATAAACAACAAGAAATCATGTGGTACTGATGGTATTCCAAATGTAGTTCTCCGACATTTGCCGGAGGTTGCTATTAGGAATTATTGCATATTGTTCAACAACATGTTGAGCAATTCATATTTCCCAAATGAGTGGAAAAAGGCTAAGGTATTTCCAATCTTGAAGAAAGGAAAAGAATCTTCATGCACGAAAAGCTATCGCCCAATCAGCTTGCTGCCTAACATCAGCAAGGTGTTTGAAGTGATACTCAACAGAGCATTAAACGCCCACATTGAGGAAAATGAGTTGATGCCGAATTGCCAATTTGGTTTTCGTGCCAGGCATTCGACCACACATGCAATAACGAAAGTAACCTCAGACATCTGTTGGAAACTAAATGATAGACAATGTGTTGGAGCATGTCTCATTGATATGGAGAAAGCCTTCGATACGGTGTGGTTAGATGGACTAGCTTATAAACTCCTTCAGGACAAGCTCCCCAGACACCTTATCGCCATGATGTGTAATATGTTATACGGGAAATCGTTTGTCGTAACTGATGGAAATCTGACAACAATGCGCGAGTTCAAGGTCTTGAATGGTCTACAGCAGGGAACAGTTACTGCGCCTCTGCTCTTTTCAATCTTTATTCGCAAGCTATTGAACGGCTTTGATTTTAACGTCTCGCCAACGCAATCATTGGTAGCGTTTGCTGATGATCTGATCATCTATACGGCAGACCGAAAAGCTACAATAGTTCAGAGCAATCTCCAAAAAATTTTCAATGATGTACAGGTTTACACTGACAATTGGCGAATGAAAATCAATGTGCAGAAGTGTGAAACAATCTTATTTCGGACAACGCTGCGGGGGGTCAGTCAAGACCTGAAACGTAATTGGAAAGATTTCCACATCATGGCTGATGAGGGTAGTCTAGAAACGGGTTCCACATAAATCCTGTGTTCGATACCTCGGTGTTTATCTCGATCAGTATCTGTACTATACTGAACATGTGAAAATCATGCTCAGTAAGGCACTTAAAGTAGTCATGGCCCTTCGAAAGCTCTTTCATTCCAGATACATTGATCAAAAGGTCAAAATTATCTGTTACAAGACACTGGTTGGACCAGTTTTGACATATGGATGTCAGATCTGGTACAACCAGAGTGCTAGTACTATGGAAAAATTAAGAGTTTTCGAAAGGAAATGTCTTCGTGCATGTACTGGTTTGTACAGAAAGCCTGAGACGGATTGGAAACATTATATATCGAATAGAAGAATTTATCAAATTGCTCAAGTGACTAGAGTCGATATCTTCATATTGAAACTTCTGCGGAATCATATCGCAAGATCTGTGACTGTCAGTGAAAACCCTTGGATTTCACAGCCGTTCCACCCTACAGAAGGGTATATAGCGACTTGCCTCGCTACTGGCTTTATTCCTCCAGAAGCATTCGTGTATTTGGACATGAATGGATATGTTTTTGATTCTGACGGCGTCCCAGTCATATATCACATATATCAACGGGCCACCGATAAGAAGATAAAATATCCTCCAAATTTGAGTTCACGAGACCAACAATTCCAATGGACCAATGGAGATACTCATTTGCTAGATTCGTTGAAGCTGATCGAGTTGAGACGGGGCAATCTAGGTATTGGTGGCTGAATGACAATGTCTAAATTATGCGTGTGTATTTTCAGTTTTGGTGTTTTTCGTTATTGAGTTTTTGAGTTTCAGCTCATTATTGCTACATTTAGTGTTGTTATTTATTTATGTTAAAAATTAGGTATAGGCTAGGTTTATATTATGTTTATTATATTAGGTTAGAGATAAGGTAAAACGCTTAGGTTAGGAACATTGTTATAGATTTTTTTAAGTATAAGATAAAGTTTTTGATAGCATTTATTAGAATTAAGTTAAAACATGTTAGGTGTAGGATCAAAGTTCACTGTAGTGTTAAGATTATAAATAATTTTAGAATAGTGTTGGTTGGTTTTTTCTCCTTTTTCCAATTGAATTGTAAAAATATGTAATAATCCATTGATTTGAATTTGCTATAGCTTTTTTTTAAATGTGATGAATGATAACGTACAAATTTAGAGAGCCATTTGGGCCATTAAGTTTTTTTGATTGTTATTGTTTGGGATTTGCTTTATATTCTTTTAAAATTTATTACGATTAGTATTAAATAAAGCGCTTTTGACTTTGACTTTGAAAGGCCTTTCTGCGATCACCTGAGAATTTTGAGAGCCCAATATCTGGCAATTCTGTTTATTTACGTAACCACTGAGCGAAAAATGAGCCTCATCACTAAAGAAAATTTTGTTGGAAAAATCGGTATCAATGGCTTGTTGTTCAATCACCCAAATCGCATACATTTTGCGTTGTGTATGGTCTTGAGGCTTAAATTCTTGAGTGAGTTGGATTTTGTATGGATGGAGATGCAAATCCAAATGCAAAATCCGCCACAATGAGCCGTTAGACAAGCCCAAATGTTGAGTCCGTCGAGGAATCGACAAATTTGGGTCTTCCTCCACACTTTGAGCAACGACAGCGATATTTTCAGCAGAACCAATGCTGGGATGATGCACGGGCCTTGCAATATCAATAACCGATCCAGTCGCTTCAAATTTTCTCACTGTGTTTGAAATTGTTTGCTGTGTAGGTTGATTATGTCGACCTTAATCGGCTCGTAGAGCCCTACATGTTGATACAGCAGAATCACTATTTTTATAATAAAATTTAATAATTTTAACGTGTTTTTTGACTGCTAAACAATCCATATTTTCAAATGGCAAATCTTCAACTAAAAAACACGCTTTGGATGACATTTAATTTTGACAGATGTCAAATGGCTGGGTTATACTTTCCCAACCACGAAATGGATAACCCTGTATAAAAGACTCTTTTTTTGTAAGATTCACCACCAAGATACGATACGAAAAATACTAAAGAAATAAGTTTTTAATGGTCCATAGATACAAACATCCAAGGGCTACATTCTATGAGTGCAATGTGGCGGTAAACACAACATATGAATACCATTTTCTTTGGCATAACTCAAACATTCAATGCTTTTATGACTTGAGTGACCATCACAAATAAGTAGAACCGGATCGTCTTTGCTAGATTTCGTATGTGCCTGAAAATGTTTTCGACATTTTACAAACACCTCTTTGTTCATCTGTTCTGATTCTTGTGCCAGTCCAAGAGTGCCGGTGGGAGCCTCATCAACTAGTTCATTTTTCATGTTCTTCCTAGGAAATATCATACAAGGCGGAATAAATGAACCGATGGCATTCTTACAACACACTGCTGTCACATTTGAATCCTCTCAGCACTGGTGAGACAGCCGACTTCTTTCCTGCCTTTGGTGGTCAGAATTTTTGTGGTTCCTGGACTGTAGTGAGCCCGGTTTCATCCATATTGAAGATTCAGTGAGGTTCCAAGTTGTGAGTCTTCAAAAATTCTCATAAATACGGAAAAATTTAGCTACCTGTGGTTTGTTAAACTCTTGTGGTCTCGCAGCAGAAGGTGGTTCTGGCGTGCGCAGAGAAATTTCCTTATTTCTTCTCAAGAAACCATCAAGCCATTTTTGTCCAGCACGTTTCTTGTCCTTGTTGAAAGGGTGATCGATACCATTTTTTCGGCTAGTTCAAAGGCAAGCCCTTGGAGTGATGTACGCGTGAAACCAAAAGTCGTGTTTCCAAAAAGTTTATGTGTTCTACTAACTCCTGCTCAATTTCAGTTGAATATATTTTCTTGAATCTTCCTAATCCTTTAGAGTTAGAAATCAAGGTTTTGTTTATATTGAGTGCATGACTTCTAAGCGTCGCGTGAGGAAGACCAAATGTTTTTGCGGCCAATTCCCATCCCATTTTTAGAGTTTTGTAAAACAATTTTACAAAACCCTTCTAAAATCGCATCCTGTTTGTCCGTCTGTCCGTCTGTCTGTCCGTCCGTCCGTCCGTCCGTCCGTGTGTCACAGCAGTTTTTCTCGGGAACTACTTAAGCTAGAAACATCAAATTTTGTATGTAGGTGTAAAGTGGTGCTCTCTTCATAGTTCATCTAAAAAAAAATTTTATAAGGTATTTAAGGGAGGTCTCCCCATAGAGTAGAGTGACCCCCCGAAAAAAAAAATTTAATTTAAGGTAGCCGATATGGGTATCAAATGAAAGGTCTTGATGAGAACTTTTCAAAACAGGTTTTAGTTTGGCAAAGTTTGCTTCGAGGGGCGCACAGGGAGGGGAAATACACGAAAAATTTGTGTCCCCCCCTCGCGATTGGACACCTGTGATCCGAAAAATGTGAAAAATATCATGAAAATAGGACTTGATGAGTACAACAACAACAAATACGTTAGAAGTCGCAATTCACTCAACTTTGTTAGTAATAGAATGATTTACGGTTTTTATGTTTTCTTGAATTAAATCTTAACGGTGCCCTTAAATTCAATGAAATTCAGTACACAGATGACAATTTATAAGATGGATCTATCCTTAAAGTTTCACAAAGATTGAATCATAATTAGCGAAGTTATAGCGGTTTGCATTTTCCTGTATTACTATGGAACAATATGCGCTGCATTTATTACTATGGCAACATATGGCTATGGAACAACATGCGCTTTTTACCGACTCAGACACTACAGTTTTGCTAGGATTTGCAAGAAAATTTCAGGAATGATAGATATCATGAATATCTTTGAGAATTGGTTCAGCTAGTGGTATCAGTAATCGTAAAACAAAATGGTGGCTGTTCTAAATGCGAATGTTGAATAATTTTGAGTTATTTTTTCCCAACTTCAACGTTTAAGGTGCATACTTTGAATACTTGATTCAATTTTATGAATGACTGAAGTTGAGTACCTACAATCAATAACCATAAGTGAAACAAGTCAAGGAGGCGGGAGAGAGGTCCTAGCAAAAGGGTTTTGTAACCATTCTAGGATTCGAAAAAATTGGCCATTAATCGATGGTAACAGTACAGGAGAGTGGCCCCTGAAAAAAAAATTCATCAAAGGTAGCCGATATGAGTATGAAATGAAATTTTTCATGGGAGCTTTTCAAAACAGTTGTTAAACTGTCAGTTTTTGCTTCAGTGGGGGCACAGGGGGAAATACATGAAAAATGTGTTCCCTCCCTCGCGAATGGACACCTGAGACAATTATCAAGGGAGATATTTATGAGTATAACAATAACAAAAACCTCAGAAGTTGAAATTCGTTCAACTTTGTTAATAATAGTATGATCTTCGAATTTGATATTTTCTGCAATAAAATTGTCTTTGACATGTTTCTTGATTTTATTCGATCTGGTGACTGTATTTTTTAAATTGAATACAAAACCCTTCTGACATGAGCGTAGGTCTGTTTATCCAACTTGTTTTTTCTTCCATGCTTCAATAGCCTTATTCATGGATTCTTGGCTCCAAGACTGCCGATTAGTTTTTCTTTCGTATTTTCGCGGCATATCACCTAAACAAAATAATAAATGTTAGTTAACATAAACTCTACGGACAAAATGACATACCATGTCGTTTTGTCCATTGTATCATTTTGCCCAAATGTGAACAAAAATGAATAAAAAATCAAAATTCCATCAAGCACGTGATAATTGCTATAAAATTAATCGAAATCACTGGGTACTGGCATAAGTTCGTTGATTTTAATAGAAATAATTACAAATAACAACAAATAACTCACCAGAAAACAGGAGAAAACCATCCATAAAATAAACTTTTGAGGGCGCGAAACACGTTCGAACTGGTTACTGCGACGCGACTCTGACAATGACGCTCAACATCTGACAGGATTGTGAATATGGCTGCCGTCACGTGATACAGTCGTGGAGACGTTACTAAAACCTGCCAATTTTTTAATAAGGTGACTTCAATTTAACATTTCCTTACTCTGATGACTGAGTTAGAAATTTAGGGGAAATTTACATCTGCTTTTATAATTATCAAATGTACCTAATTAAGAAAAAATTATTCCTTTTCCCACGAAACGAATTTCTAGTATATTCTAAAGAATTTCCATTGCTACTTAGTCAAGGGTTCCATATTAATTCCTCAGTTTTTTTATTAGGGCCTCCGAATTATTCAATATTATTTGTATTACAAAAATCAATCAATTTTATGATTATTATCAGGTTATACTAATGAAACTTTCGAAAAAGCAATGCATTAAGCCTAAACTCGCAACAGCTATAAATACGAGTAATAGTCCGAAATTCATTACGAACACGTTTAACCCAAAACTTATTCAAAAGTCAATTAGCTCGATTTCCACAATCAAATCCCACATGCCATTAACATTAGAGAGAAGATTGTTATCCATTTTGTCTGGTTAGATATTGGAAAGTATGTAACTAATTTGCTCCCAACATAATACTAGAAAAGGGTAATCTTACCATTCTGTAATTTCCTTGGGATTAGACGGAGATAGACACCATATGTGTTCTATATCCTTATTTTATTTTGTCCATGTGTGTGGTGAGTGGTAAGGAAGTTTGAAGTACACAAGCTAATATGTCTTATTTTTGTGGTCATTATGGTTTTTGTTTGTAAATTATTTCTTTAATTAGAGGTTAAAGAAGATATTTATCCTGAATCGGATGCATTGTTCTTTTGTCTGTTTAATTGATAATAGTAGTTCAGTTTCAGGTTTACCTAGTACTCAAAGCCTTAAGCTTATTGCTTTTGAAAATTCATTCGTTGCAGCCGGATTCCTCCAAAAAATGTATCTAATATGGCCTATCCCTGTCTAAAAACTAGCTAGCACTTATTACCAGAATGCAACACGAATCCTATTTTAAAAGCCAAATTGTGCTTTTGCAACTTTTTCTGCTGCTGACTTTTTGACCGAATACTTTTAGGCACTCTTATTTGTTTATGCAAAGCATATCGTCATTATGGGCTCTCGACTCTTTTTCACTTTGAGAATTACTGTGCTCTCATCAGTCAATAAGAGTATTTGGTCAAGGAGAAAAACATATTTATGGATGATTGAATTGATATGGTCAACCTCAGTTTGTGACTTTCTTCATCACTTTTGACATTAGATTTTGTCCCAGCAATTTTTTGGAAATTTTTAAAGGATTTACCTCTCTCTCGTGTATATCTTTTTACCTACCAAAATGATGGAATAATTTGGCAGGGCACTTTTAGCCTAGTTTCAACTTCATTGAACATCGATTGGAAAATGGCTCACCGGAGTTCACTAAATAATAAAAACACGAAAAGAAAATATACAAAAAATGAGCGGTAAAGTTGCCAATTCATCGTGATACTCGTACCTATAAACACTGGAGAACGTGCAATTTGCTACTTTATTCCACTTTTCACCCAAAATTGTTTGTCACTGGAACTTAAAAAAACGCAGTATTTGCTGAAAGAAAAATCAACTTCAGAATACTGCGATTCCCAAATTCTTGCAAGTTTCCTCTTCACAATATTTTCTGGAAGAAAGAAAGCACACCAGCTTCCATGAAATCTTCCATTTGAATTTTTTATCATATACATGTATATTGTCAACCTTTATCTCTGTGCATACGTTCTGAGAGGTAAGGATAAATATTTAAAAAACAAAAAATGCATAAAAATTTTTGCCTTAACACCACTACTGTAATGATAACCAATATCTAAAATTAAAAACATTAATTGCTACTTACCAATATCTGAAATTTCCAATATTTAGTTATTACTTACCAATATTCAAAATATTAATTATTACATCATGCAATATTCTTACTAGAAAAAATTTAACTAGAACACAATACCTACGTCATTACTCAATTCTTCACTTGCAGTTTCTTCTTTTCCGCATTCTCAAAAGTAAACATAAACATGTGTCATCATTTCCATTGTGCATTTTTACGGTCAATTCATATACACTTAAGACCATGAATGGCGTCTAGCCCAATCGAAGGAGATCGGGATAAAAGAAGGAAGGAAGAGGCACTTGATGGGCTTGGAGCACCAGATCAAGGGTTCCAGACAGTGCTTACAAAAGGAGCGAAGAAAGCCGCTAAGAAACTCCTTCAAAAAAAGCCAGAAATTAAAGTTCGCACGGACGTCCAACTAGAAAAAGGACCTGATGCAAAACAGGAGAGGCAGAAGCCCCGACGAAGACCCTGGTAGCAGGCACTGCTCGTAAAGCCCCAAGATGGCCGATCCTACGCGGAGCTACTGCGGGACATCAGGGGAAACGTGAGGCCCGAAGACACCAATACTACCATCAAAGTAGTACGACCAACTCGGCCGGGCCACATACTGGTCGAATTCGGAGCAGAGGCCGGTAATAAAGAAGCATTCTGTGAAGCAGTAAAGAAAGTCCTCGGCAAAAGCGCAACTATAGCCCCGCTCGAGCTGATGGCAACGATCGAAATACGAGATCTGGCAGAGGTAGAAAAGGCCCTCGAAAGGGAGTTCCCTAGCGTGGGAAGGATCAAAGCGAGACTGACACCAGAAAACAACAGGGGACAACGTATGGCCATAGTTGACTTGACCGAAAAATAGGGTGGGTTGTCTGTAGGATACGGCGAAGAGCAACGCCTCTTCAATGTTACAAATGCCTTGGTTATGGTCACACCACACAAGTATGCAAAGGACCCGTTAGGAGTTCCCTATGTTACAAATGCGGTGAAATGGGACATAAAAGAAAAGAGTGTACGAAGAAGACAAACTGTATTCTTTGCAAGGATGTTGATCCAAAACCTGATTTTGGACACGTCTTGGGATCAGGAAAATGCCGGGTCTTCCAGGAAGCCCTAGCCAAGGCAAATTCAGAACTCCGATGACCCACATCCTGTAGCTAAACCTACACCGCAGTTCAACCGCTCAAAATCTGCTTGAGCAGTTTACGAGGGACATGAAATCCGACTTCTTGCTGCTAAGTGAGCAACACCATGATAAAAGTCATGCATTATGGTATTCTGATGAAACTGGTACTGCCGCCATCTGGGTTCGGAACAGTGACTTTAAACCGGAGAATTGCGGACGGATGGATGGTTTCGTGTGGGTTCGGTGCTCAGGGACCACCTTCTTTAGTGTGTACCTTACGCCTAACGAATCGCTGAAGCAATCGAATGGGGCATGCCTCAGATGGATCCGCGGGGAAAACGAATCCTGGAAATGGCGGCTAACACTCTCGTCATACTAAACTCCGGAAACACGCCGAGTTCCCGCCGTATTGGCTGTGAGGGAACCATACCGGATGTGAGATTTGCCTCGGAGTCCTTAGTACGAAGGATACACAACTGGAAAGTTTTAGAGGACTACTCAGCCAGTGATCATCAGTGCATTCTGTTGGAGATCAGTGATGCTGTCTCCCGACGTCCGTGCTCTTGGTCTTCTACAACTGGATGGAACATCGGCAGGATATACTTCGAGAGGTTTGCCGGGGTGCTCACAGCAGGTGAGCTGCTGCAGGGAGCTTCGGAGGGGGCGGAAGAACTGGCAGCTCAAGACGTGGTGAACTCAACTATGAGCATCATTACGACTGCTTGCTGCGCTTCTATGCCGCGTTGAAGACCCTGGCACGGCAAGCCCCCAGTGTACTGGTGGTCAACTGAAATCGCTGAAAAGCGAAGGGAGTGTCACAAGCTTCGACGTGAGGCTCAACGGGCGCAGAATGGCGACGAGGCATGCAACTGAGTGGCAGCATATAAGTCGGCCAGGAAATGCCTTCGCAAACTGATCAACAGTAGCAAGGCTCGCTGCTGGCAAGACCTAGTGGCCAATGTGAACAAGGATTCGTGGGGCATTGGCTACAAGCTGGTCATGCGGAAGCTTGGTGGCCTACGGAAGCCTTGCACACATGACGCGGAAAAGATGGACGTGATAGTTCGGGGACTCTTCCCACCCATCCCGTCCGTGTTGACCCTGTCCATGATGAAACAGTAGTCAAGTGCCCACTCTTCACACAGCTGGAACTGGAGGAGGCAGTCCTCTCATTGAAAACGAGGAAGGCTCCAGGTCCAGATGGTGTTCCAGCTGAGGTGTTGTAGCTTGTCTATCACCATTGTCCTGACATGCTGCTCAGCATATTCAACGCTTGCCTACGGGACGGGGTTTTCCCGGTACGATAGAAGGTGGCGAGGCTCGTGCTGATTAGCCAGGGGAAGGGAAATCCCGAATCGCCGTCTGCATACCGCCCGTTATGCATGCTAGATACGGCTGGGAAAGTGCTAGAGAAACTCATCAAGGGAAGACTCACTGACGCGATTCGTGCTGCTGGAGACAAATCTCCTCGGCCGTACAGCTTTAGAGCAGGTCGTTCTACCATTGATGCGATTGCAGAGCTGGTGAACGCGGTCCAAAGGGCAGAGGCATATAGTTGCACCAAGCGACGGATCGTCCTGTTGGTGTCACTCGACGTCAGGAATGCCATCAACTCCGCTAGATGGGTGGATATTCTGGATACACTGGAAAACCCTTTTCATGTTCCAGAATATCTAATGGGGCTTTTGAAGAACTACCTAAAGGACCGAAGCCTACTCTACGGCGGGTGTTGCCCAGGAATCTATCCTTGGTCCGGACCTGTGGAACGTGTCTTACGACGGGCTAATGAGACTCGAGATGCCAGATGAGTCGCGCTTGGTCGGCTATGCGGATGATGTTGCGGCTCAGGCCGCTGGACGCACCGTTGAAAAAACGCAACTTAGGCTAGGTATGCAAATGCGCCGAGCGAAGGACTGGATGACTGCTCGCGGGCTCAGTTTAGCACTGGAGAAAACCGAAATGGTCATCTTGACAAAAAAGAGAATCCCTAGAGTAAGGATGATCAGTATTGGCGACTTCCGAATCGAGTCAAAGCCAGCGGTGAAGTACCTGGGGCTACTGATCGACTCGAAGATGAGTTTCTCTGAGCAAATCAGGATAGCGGCTGAGAAGGCTGCTTCGGGAATATTGGCTCTGAGTCGACTTATGGCCAACGTTGGGGGACCCAGTCCATCAAGAAGACGCCTCTTGAGGAGTGCTGTAGGGTCAGTGCTACTGTACGGAGCAGAGGTATGGGGCGATGCTCTCAGCAAGGAAGTATACCGAAAACGTTTGGCACAGGTACAGAGAAGAGGAGCACTGAGAACTGCATCTTCGTATCCGACAGTCTCTGACTCGGCGGTAAGAGTAATTGCAGGCGTGATACCTGGTCACCCTCCTTGCTAGAGAACGCCGTGCTATTTACCTGCACCGAAACGAGGATGCAAGGGAGATGGTTGTCCGCGAGGAGAGACAGCGCTCGCTCAACGATTGGCAGCAGTCTTGGGTCAATTGCACGAAAGGAAGGTGGACTGCGCGCCTCATCCCGGATGTGAGACCATGGCTAAATCGAAGGCATGGTGAGACTGACTTCTATCTGACCTGGCTTTTGAGCGGGCATGGGTGTTTTCAGTCTTACCTGCATAAGATCGGTAAGTCACGGCCCCCGATTGTCGGTTTTGCCCAGGAGAGGAGGACAATGCCTGTCACACATTTTTTGCGTGTATCAAATGGGTCAGGCTGTGAAGGGAACTCGACAGGGGGACGGGGGGACGGGAGAGCTCACCCCGGATAATATAGTTGCGGTGATGCTCGAATCGGTTGACAAATGGCACCAGGTGGCACATTATTTTCGGGCAGTCCTAAAATATTAAAGGGCTCCACAGCAGCCGGGGGCGCTGGGGCTGGGGGATCGCTCTTCTGGCATTTCCTCTTCCCCTCTCCCCCCCGCTAGGAGGGGGACTCCCCAGCTTGAAGGCGCCCCACGGCGTAGCAAAACGAGACCTGGGCCGAAGTAATGTGTCAAACGGTTCCCGGCTGGGTTCTCAGATTAACAGGGGAGGTGTTTAGTGGGTAGTCCAGTCGCACATGGGAGTCCCACACTCTGTGCATAAATAGCATTCACCTCCCTACCAAAAAAAAAGACCATGAATTCATGACCTAGAAAAATAGTTATAAGTTAATACTCCACGCAGGAAATTAAAATAAAAAAATATTTTTTAAGGGCTGAGCCCGATGTGTTTTTATTAAAGTCCGGCTTATAACTGACTTAATTGTAACATAAAATTTAAAATAAAACCTACTCTATTTTGTTGTCTAGATGCAGCATCAGCACTTTGTTGTGGGTTCAGGTGGTAACTCGCCCACCTTCAAATGCGATTCTCCTCAATCGATTAAAAGAACTGGATTTCGTTGAAACTTATATTTTTTCTTGCAGGTGACGCCGGACGGTGGAGTTTGGACCGGTGGTGGTAATTCGGGTATTTGATTCTTTTCTTGCGAAGATGGGGGATCTGCTAACTTCTCTATGTTTATTTTGGTAGTCGGCCTCGCCTTGAATCTTGAGCATAATTTGAATTATTGAATACGTTCCCATGATGGTGAGTATTGTGTACGTTGCCGTTTGGTGGATAGCGGTCTCGTTGTGCATCAGCTTGATTTCCCTTGTATTGTTGATGTGCAGATCCTTCTTCATTTCATGTGAAAGGATTTCATAGTATGCGTTGCTTTCTAATGATGGCTGAAGGATGGCAGGCTGGGCATGGATCGTGGTTGTTTCGTGATTCATAAAGGGGCGCCCATCACGGTTATGCTTGTGTTGTAGATTTTAACGAGGTACGTCCCGTTCGGACGATGGGCCATTTGCTCGGTTACTATTGTTTAAACGATAAAATAAATTGTAAATATTTTTTATATCATGTTAAATGATAAAAAATTGTAAACATTTTTTTATATAAATATTGAGCGTAAATAATAATTCATTATCATATATCAAATGGAGCCCATTCTTTAATAACGTTTTAACAATAAGCAGAAATCTAATAATCACTTATAAAATCTAATTTCTTATCAATAAAATCATTTTCTACACTCGTTCGACCTTGATGCCGTGTGCACATTTGCCGTAGTTCAAGTCATCGGTTGCAGTTCTGCAATATATCGTTTACGCGGGAGAATTTCATAAGAGTCGACATTTGTTATTGCTTTGCTGCGTAGAACATTGACTCATGCACAATAAATAAATACAAATGAGTCAATGCTCTACGCGAACAATTAAAATATGTAAGCAATTAAGATACCTTGAGCTTACACAAGAAAGTTGCAAGATATCATAATTGCAATTGATTAATGTTCTTTTATGTAAGCATGCTTGGTGCTTTCAGCAAAATAAATAAATACAAAAGAATAAATGCTCTATACGAACATTTAAAATATGTAAGCAACTATGATATATGGAGCTCACTCAAGAAAAGTTGCCAGGTATCATGATTGCAATTTACTGTTCTTGCTTATAAGCATGTTTGGTACTTTCACCTTTCCATATGCACGTGAAAAGTACCAAGCATGCATTTTCAATCAATAATTATTTGGTTCAATCGTAAATTTATCTGTTGTAAGCATTCATGGTACTTTGACTTTCTTGAAGTAAGGTGCAAGGTACCATGAATGTGATTTAGCTAACATCGACAGATTTTATTATAAATTGGAATGTGTTCAAGCCGTAATAATGATCTCCATTTATTACCTTTTCCTTCCAAATATCCATTTATTACCTTTCCCTTCCAAACGTTCATTTTCCCTCTGAGTGAATTGGAGCACCGCTGGAAACAACATCCAATCAAACCATTGAACGGAGAAAGGTTTTAGACCTTGACTGTGAAAAAGTTCAGGTCAGTCAAGCATGAAAACGCATGGCGTGCGTCGCGAATGAATCGGCTCCGGAAAACGTAAAATAGTAAAATCGTGAACTCCGCTAAAAATAAAATTACTCTGGAAAACGCAAATAGTGAAAACGCAAACTACCCGAACCTCCAAAAACGAATACCCAGTCAATCTGTACATGTGTTCAGTAAATTGAAAGCATTATTGAGTGGGTTGTGATAGCATCAAAGATTGTTGGAGACCCAGGTAATCCTCCGTTAAGTACCGTCCATTCTTCCTTAGCAATAGAATAGAGAACCCGTAATTATTTCATTTAACAAAAGCTTAGATAGTGCGCAAACAGAATGATATACAATAAATTATTATCAGTTGTGATTTAAGCCAAGTGGAGTTAATATTGTTATCTAAACAAAGTGGAGTTAATATTGTTATCAGTTTTAACTCAAACCGAGTGAAGTTAATTTTAATTCTTGGGTAAGCTACTTATTGATCCGTCTTCTTAGGAAACCTAAGGAGACGTTTATTGTATTGTTATTCTCCTTGTGCACTAGAGATACCTAGTGAAGAAGGATACAAGAATTGTAGTTGCACATGGAGAGACCTATTTGCAGCCCAATTCTGGTTTTCTTTAACTTGTCCTTTTAGGAGACGTTTTTAATTGTATCATTATTCTCCTTGTGCACTAGAGGTACCTAGTGCAGAAGGATACGAGAGTTGTGGTTGCGTATAGAGAAACCTATTTGTAGCCCAATTCTGTTCTCTTTGACTTGTCCTTTTAAGAGACCTTTTTTGTATCATTATTTTCCTTGTGCATTAGAGGTACCTAGTGCAGAAGGATACGTGAATTGTGGTTGCACATAGGGAGACCTATTTGCAGCCCAATTCTATTTTTCTTTGACTTGTCCTTCTAGAAGACTTTTCTGTTTATCTTATCCTCCTTTGGCACAAGAGGTACCTAATGTAAAAGGATGCAAGAATTGTGGTTGCACATAGAGAAACCTATGTGCTACTCAATTCTATCATATTGAGTTGAATTGCCAGAAAAGGCAATTACTCAGATCTATACTAGAGTCAGCTAGTGACAGAATCCAGAAGGGATATATTTGCAAATAGAGTAACCTATCCGTAAAAATTTATTCCTTTTTTGTTATATCTACTTTCAGTGGTCCATCCACTTAAAATATAAACAACTATAGTACCCGCGAATTGATTCAACAATATCGTACCCGAAGATATTTCAACAAATGATGGTATGTGGGCGTTGCTGGTTCTGTTGCAAGTGGCGGTCAGGCTCCTCATTAGATTTGGTGTACAGGAGGTGTTGGTTATATCCAAGAGCTCGGTTGATTTACAAATACTTAAGCTATTAACATTTTTACAATATCCAATTACGCCAAATATTTAATCGTTACTTTTTAAAATTTTATCGAATCGAAGGTCCTTAATAATTTGATTTTTTTTTTATTGCTTTGATTAACAAGGATTCATAAATAAGGCTTGTTGTCACCGGAATATTAATTATATAAAGTATTCAAGACATCTTCGTTATTATTTTAACATCGGAAAAATCTAGGGCCTCTTCTATCGCAAAATATGGAAGGAGTTCTTTATCGAAAATACTTGTTGCCAATCTTATTTCGGACTTGGGTAAAATTATTGAATCGATAATTCCTAATTTGACCCAATGCATAGCGAGATTTATATTTGTTAATTCTTCTTTTATTAAGGATAAGCTAAACTGAAGATCTAATACGGTATTAAAACTTGTTTGGCTTTTTTCCTTGAACATCCTTTGAATTCCGTTTGCTAGTTTGGTTATATTATTAATTCTGTCATTGTACGTTCTATTTATGATAACCTGCTTATTGCTGTTTTCTTAGATGTTATTGATTTTCGCTTTAATTGTAAAAAAACCCTCGTTATTGGGATTGCCTGCAATCCATTTTCAAGTGGTGCCGATCAAGTCAAGTGATCTCTCTTGGTTTAAGGTTATGAATTAGACTTTGGATATACTGTAGCTCGGACAGATGAGATGAAAAAGAGTAGTGTCTGACTTCCGCGAGATTAAAAACTGGTTCAATTTCTTGGATAAAATGTTCGCATTGATCAATGTCGATCGTATGTATTAACTTGAAATTTCCATTCTGTATTTTAGCTCTTCCAGTGTGAAAAAAAATAATTTGGGAGCTTGAAAAGTCCAAAATTTCGATTTTGGCTCGATTACGTATATGGCTCTTGTGAATAATTTGACTGAACTCTGTTAAGACGGTTGAGTTATTATTTTCTTTCACTATTTCTTGTTTATACCGCACTGTCAATTTAGACCCTTTCCTTTTATTCTGTCTAACGAAAATGGTTTCTCTGATCTCATACTGTTTCGTAGGTTGTCTTGTTTTATTGTGGTTTATCAGGTCGGTATTTTGTTTTTATTTCAGTCATTCTATGCTCGACAGTCGAATCCTTTCCATTTCGTCTGGGTTAGTCCTTAGAGTCCGTCCGAAGTGTAGCTCGATGGGTTTCCTTCCAGTTGTTGTGATTTTTGAAAGATCTGGGTGGTCCATCCTTTTTCAAACATCATATTATTTCTATAAGAGTACTATGCCAGCGTTTGACTTGCCAATTAACCTCACTTTTGTATGGAGGTGTCTTGCATACTATAATTTTGAGGTCACCTCCCATTAAAGACGTAATGGAGGCCGATCTTGGAGAACTTTCATTCTCAATGACGACAATTTCGGGTACACAAAAATAAAAGGGCAAGTCGGTGAGTGGCTGCTTGATATCCCCAATTGATTTTGAGGCAATGATTGTAGCCTGACTCAATTTCGAGAACTTATCTATAACGGTTAGGACCCGATGTTATTCGGTGCTGAAAAGATCGATGTGTATTGTATGATCAGGGTTGGATTGGGGTAGGACTCAAAGCTGGTTTATTAGGATGTCGGTCTAACTTACTCCCTTTACAAATACAACATCGCTTTACTAAGTTTTTAATTCTTGCAGACATCTTTGGAAAGAGGAAACTTTGGAGAAGTTGTAGGCTATTCTCTTCGGCATTCCGATGTACTCTTTTGTGGGTTTGTAGGATCTTTTCGACGTGTTGAAAAGATCGATGTGTATTGTATGATCAGGGTTGGATGGGATTGGGGTAGGACTTAAAGCTGGTTTATTAGGATGCCGGTCACACTTACTCCCTTTACAAATACAACATCGCTTTACTAAGTTTTTAATTCTTGCAGACATCTTTGGAAAAGGGAAACTTTGGAGAAGTTGTAGGTTATTCTCTTCGGCATTCCGATGCGCTCTTTTGTGGGTTTGTAGGATCTTTTTGACGTGACTATTTCCTAGGATTCACCATCAAGCAAAAGCTTAACATCATGCTTCTCACTGAAACTCACTTTGACTCATGGTATTCCACGGCATTCAAGGATTTTGAATTGGTAAGAAACGATTAAACTAACGATGTCGTATGTCAAAGGCATATTCAGCGAAGACCAGCCCGCTACAAAAATTTGACATCGAAAGGCTCCAAAAGGCGTCTGTGGCCGAAAATTTCACGGAGACTCTCGACAACCAGCTGGCTCCCATCTTATCAGACGCATTGTTTAAGACGCGGAACGAGCTCTGGATGGAAGTGAAAGCGGCTATCAGGACCGTGGTAGAACAGACGATCGGACATCACGCCCGGCGCAAGAGGAATTATTGGTTTGGTGATGAGTGCCAAAATGCTTTGGATAAAAAGAATAAGGCGTACAAAGAATATGTAGGTAGGAAAACCAGGACGAAGAGAGAACACTACGAAAATCTCAGAAGAGTAGCGAATAGGATAATTAGGATTAAGAAAAGAAAAAAATATGACGACCAATTGAGAAGTATAGATGTAAGTTTAGCGTGCAATAACACAAGACAAGCATACAAATACAATATAGTGAAAAGCCTGAAACGTGGTTACCAGCCCAAAACCACGCTTTGTCGTGACGACATCTGCAATATCATCGCTAATGAAACCAAGATTTAGGAAAGATGGGCATCATATTTCAAAAACCTCCTTAATCCTCCCCACAGCTCCAGAACATCAGAGTCTATAGATGTCTGCGGAGAGCTTCCATTGGCCCTACCAACTCTGGATGAAGTTTGTTCCATCAATAATGCCCAAAAGAATAATAATGCACCGGGCATCGATGAGATTCCAGTGGAGCTCATCAAATATGGTGGCAGTAGTGTTCATCAAGCCATTCACAAAGTCAGCCAGTACATTTAGCAACAAGACCATATGCCGAAAGAGTGGCTCCAATCAATTATATTCCCTATCCACAAAAAGGTGACAAGCTACAGTGCGACAATTATACAGGCATATCACTATTTTGTACGGCATACAAAATATTTTCAAAAATCTTAGAAAATGAAATCAGATCATACGCCAACAATATTATTGGAGAGTATCAAGGTAGTTTCAGGGCAGGTAGATCAACAACAGACAAATTTTTCACAGTCTAGCAAGTACTTGCAAAGTGCTGGGAGCTCAACATAGACGTACACCGAATATTTGTTGACTTCAAGCAAGTATACGACAGTATTGATCGTAACGTACTGTACCAAATAATGCTTTGCTTTAGCATCCCAGCCAAATTAGTCCGTCTAAACAAAATGACAATGACGTCGATGACCTCCCAAGCCCGCATCAATAACCACCTCACCGATGCCTTTGACACAAATACCGGACTAAAGCCGGGAGATGGGCTGACACCATTGCTATGCAATTTGGCTCTGGAGTACGTCATACGGAAGCTACTTGTCGACATGCGAGGTACATTACTTTACAAGTCGAGCCAAGTAGTGGCCTATGCGGACGACATCAACATTCTGTCACGGTCATTGGGCTTTTTCAGACGCAGCGTTAAAAGTGAGCGTTAAATAGGTTATATGGGCAAGAAGAGTGAAAGGTATTGAGGGAACCTGATGGTAAAAACACGCCAACATTTTTTAGGGTGAACAAGCGTAACGCACATACACAAATGCATTTTGTTGATCATTTCGTGGGGGAAATTTTATACAAACGCTGGTAATCATTCCGAATTGAACATTCGGTGAAGAAGGTAGTCGTGATAAAACGATTGCCTTTCTTTAATTTGCGTGCAAAAATGGATGCGTGCATGAAAGAAGCTACGCGTTATTTAATAAATTTATGAAAGCGGAGGCCATGTTTAATTTCAGGAAACAACACGACGAATTTCACGATTACAATAAAGTTAAATTGCCTATTGTAAATCCATAGAAAATTGACAGTACGCATAATCTTAATAGAATCATATTATAATAAGCAAGTTTACAACACATCAAGAAAAATATGCGAATGAAAAAGATATTCAAATTTGGAATATATTTTTCTGAAAGCGAAAAACACGGAGGATTCAAACAAATCCAATAAAATTTTGTATCGACAAACTTTGACAGTCATAAAATACATTTTTCATTCCAATTTTTATTACCTCGTGCACAATTCAAGGCTAAAACATCAATTCTCAATCGCTTATCTCTCTGCCTTTGCTTTCATATTGTCCGCACGATATCTGACGATCAAATTATCCTTTTGACACATAAACTCGCAAGACGTGTATCGTATGCAAAAAAACGGTTGGCTGAACTATGCAACGTGTAAACATACATAAGGGAGTAAGCGCGAAACCTGTTTCGATATGGATTTTTACCATTCCCATGTGAAAAAGCCCATTAACAACTGCCAAAGAATTTTTCCTGAAACTCGACAGCGAAGCAAAACTAGTAGGGCTACAAATCAATGAAAATAAAAGAAAGCTCTTGACGCAGTCGAGGAAGAATACCTCAAATACACAAAATATCACACTTAGTGAATACAGCATCGAGAATGTTAGCGAATTTGTGTATTTAGGCGCCAAAATAATGAAAACAATGAAAGAGACGAAATACGCCGAAGAGTATAGCTCGCAATTGAAATATTTTATTCAGTATTGACGATCTTGAAAACCAGCAGCATACACAGAAAAACAAAGCTCCAAGTTTACAAATCTGTGAAAAGACCTGTGTTATGCTACGGGTGTGAAACATGGACGCAAATATATTGAACGCCTTTGAGTGACGGGTCCTGAGGCAAATAATCGGAGCGAAGCTAGACGGGGACCAATGGCAAATTCGATACAACCGTGAGCTGTATGAAATTTTTGACGATCCGGAGGTCTCAACGATTATAAGACTGCGGAAACTGCAATGGGCTGGCCACATGAATCGTATGGACGAACAATGGATACCCAAGAAGGTATTCATTGGGAGAACTGAAGGCCGGAGACCAGCGGAGAAACCGATGAAACGCTGGTCTGACTCGTTCGACGAAGACAGTTCATCGCTGCTCGGATTTCAGAATTGCAAGACGCAGTCAATGGACCGAGACAGTTGGAGGCGCTGTTTGCAGGAAGTGAAGGCCCGAGAGGAGCTGTAGTGCTAAGAAGAAATAGAAGCCCAATTCAAGGCCCATATAGTAGAAAACGCGACAAAACCTTAAAAATAGTCGCCAAAAAATATGCAGATGAAAATGCTAGCCTTCCTTACCACAAAAGTCGGTTAGAGATCGGGTAACAAGAACAAAAAAAATGAAGGAAGTGAAGATAATCATTTATATACATGAAAATTTAAATGGAATATGCAAATAATTTCTTCTATGTGAAGCGAAAAAATCATACAAAACATTAAATCGTTAGTTAATTCATAAATTATATCGTTTTGATTAAACAAAAACAGAAATTTTACAGAAATGAAAAAAATGAATCATCATTTGGGTTCAAGGAAATCGCGGGCGAATCAGGCCGATATGAACCAATAATTTTCTGCATAAGGTTTCAGTACCGTGACTGAAACCAAAATTTTCCAAATTAAATTATTCTTTTTCTATATTGATGTATTGCTTTATACTCAAACAACTACACAAGTCTTTGCACTCCTAGAACTTATTTTACTTTAATATCATATAATAACCCTTAATTTATGCTAGCTCTCGTGCACAAAACTTTTTTTATCCGGCATGTTTGTATTACCTATTTAACATTCATTAATTCTCCCTTTCTAGTGAATCAAATCACAATCTAACAGGTTGAAGATTAATAAAAGTAAATGCCTGTCCAACCAAAACAAGCAATCCGTAGCTAATTACCGAAAACAAATTGAATTTCATAATAAGTTTAGGATTTCTAGGAAGGATTATATGAATTAAGCAAATCTATCTAACGCCTCCAATTCTTATCAAACAAAACCAAACGTAGATAGCAAACAAACATAAAACTTCCCCAACAAAGTTCCATTGTTTATTGAATTTTCTGTTATACAAACAGCTAAATGCAAGGACACGCTTCCAACTCCGAAGAAACTACTAATACGTTAGAATTCCATTCAGCTCCATTGTATTCACTTTAAGACCGTCCTTTCATTTACTTTATCAATGTGTCACCCTTTTTCCTCAGCACACTAATCCTGATGAATGTTCATCGAATGGAAGATGTCTTGAAGTCGTCCTTTTTCATTATTTATCGTATCGGGAACTCAATTCTCCTTAACGTTCACACACGCTACACTTGTGACTAAATAAGCTGACATGATTCCTCAAGGGGCAATATGGCGAGACCTCGCACAAAAGGACATTCATAGTGAATGTGTTGCGTATACAGGGTCACACATAGTCTGGTCGTGTATAGAATGTCTACAATGTCATGGCATGGCACCAACGCAACATCCCTAAAAGTCCAACAGCTAATCAAAGTAAACAGCCATTTAAGTCGATTCACACGCTGACTAACCACTTTGAACATTCCAAATGTAAATAATATACAACCCGGCAACCACATTCAGCCGGGCAAGTCAAAGCTTTTACCTAGTTAATAGGTTACACTCGGCGACAAAAGGTTGATCGAAGGATGGGAAAATGGGTTTTTATTTTATTTTCAAGGTTTTGGATGAATGTTAAGTGTGTGTTATTGTTTGGTATGCTATTGTTAAATGTATACGATGTTTTTATCCTGATCAAATGATGAATTTTAAAGAAAAGGAATTTGAAACATATAAAGAAAGCATACAATTTTATTTAAAATAAGTAGGAATAGAACTTAATTCCTTCCGGAGAAAGGATTACCTATAGTGCTCTTTCTTACTAGTTAATTAAAACCACAAATATGTAAGAAAGTGGTCCAATAAGTACTTAGCCTCACCGCCCAATGGCACCACTTTCGTAAGAGAGATCCACTATCGCATAGTATTTTCTTGTAGACGGCTACTGTCAAAACTTCAGCCAAATCAGATTCATAGTTTTGTTTTGACGGCGTGTGGAAATGGGCGCGTCAGTAATTCAATGCTTGTTTTTGGAAGGGAAATCAAAAAGGCTTGGGTGCTATATACAGTAACTCTGTTTCTGCGATGACGACTGTCAAAAATTGGTTTAACCAGTTTCAGCGTGGTCAAATGTAAGTTTTTAATGAGCCATTCCCAGGAGCCCTAAAAATGGCTACCACGGAGGATAACGTGACAAAATTCACGCGGTCGTGTTGGCAGACCGCCGACTGAAGTTGCGTGAGATTGCTGAGACAGAAAGCATCTGACAAGACCACGTGGGCTATATCCTGAGTAAAATTTTGGCATGAGAAAGCTATCGGTGCGGTGGGTGCTAAGTTGCTCACTCCAGATAACAAACGCAACCGTAAGACCACTTCAGAGCAGTAATTGACGGTGTTTAAGCGCAATCCGAAGGAGTTTTTGAATTGTTTCATGATCAGCGACGAAACATGACTCCACTGGTACACACCACACACCAAGGAGCAATCAAAACAATGGGCTTCACCCGGCAAACGTACTCCAAAGATAGCAAGGACTGTCATATCGACCAAAAAGATGATGGCCACCATTTTTTGGGGATTCACAAAGTGGAGAAGGGTAAAACTGTCGCAGAAATCTACTTTGCCGAATTATTGGATTAGAATTTGATATCTACAGGAATAGCACAAGTACCCAGAGAACAATCCCCTGTTCTTCTAACCATTCTTATGCACAGAAAATGGCTGCATACAATTGTATGATCCACCGAATGTTAACAGTACCATTGAATAACCAGCGTCTGGAACGAGAAAAACAGTACATCGTGGACACGGCTAGCACAAATGGGTAAAGGAGGAGTTTGATCGAGCAACGTATTCGAAAAATGGAGAAACAACATAGAAGAAATGGGCTCACTTCACTATTTCTACAAGAACGACGACAAGTACGAAAATGGATGCCAATCACTCATTCATCTTCTACCAAAAGACTGGAATGCATTTTGAGAAAGACAGGATGCAATACGGCTAGCACGAGCAGAAAATACAGCATTGAAACAATCCTTGGATATACTAAGGATGGCAAGAAAAAAGAGGAAAAGAGTGGAATCTATAGGATCAGTTGCCCAGAATGTAATAAAGTATATATTGGACAGACGAAACGCTTGGCAAAAACTAGATTCCAAGAACATATTAAGGAGGCTGAACAAATCATCAGGAGAGGTGGAATAGATACAGCAAGATCATCATTAGCCAGACATATTATTGAGGAATCTCATACTATTCAATGGGCTAATCTTGACATAGTACAGGAAGTCCGGGACTGGAAAAAGTTGGATGCTTGCGAGTCCTTATGGATCTCGAGAGTCCCCAGTGAACAACGTTTAAATACGGATCTAGGGAATGGATACAGTGACCTAATGAAAATCATCAATTAACTAATAATTTTTTTGTAATTAAATCTCCATAATTATGTTACTTGCCTCAGCTAACCCGTAATTACTTTACCATTTTCCTTATTCCCTGTAATAAATTTACCTTTAAGCTCTTTGTTAATTTTATACCCTTAATTGCATTATTATTGTTTGTTATTTCTCGTAGTAGTACTTAAGGATATTCATGTTTATCACCATTAAATGTTAAAGGTTTAAATACTCGGATGATTATAAGAAGAGCTTCAGAATACCGCCACTGATGAAGAGGATAACTTGTCCTCGAAATACCGGTATCTGGTTAAAAAGATTAATAATAATTAGCGCTTTTAAAGGAAATTTTATATATTTTTTTATTTTTTCAGTATTTAAAGCATGTTTTTATATGAACCTGCAATATCTCGTATAACCCGAGCTCTCTGGGCGAGTGAATAAGCCTTTATTTCTATATGACTCCAGTCTGTAGTTAAAACATAGAATTGAAATTATATTGCTACATGTTCATATAAACTCGCAAGTTGCCATTGCCATGCCTTCTTAACATTACAATTGAATCATCCACAAAACCAAACAATAGATGGAAAACCTCTTGTTTACCCTACCCACAGCTTCCATGATTCCTCATTCTAAAACCCACGGCTAAATGGTAGCAAATGTTCTTGGGGTCGCAAATTGGGTTTACTGGTTCCTCAATAATGGGACATTAAATGCTGAGAAATGCTAATAACTGTAAATACATCTACAGATCTGCTACTAAATTCCACTTACACCTCCTTTGTGGGGACGTAAGAGGGTGAAAGCGAGTCTTTCGGGCCTGATAATGGAGTCGAAGTAATAACTATACCGCCGGAATGGAGGTTGGGTGACGAGCTAATTCCTTATCCCTGGAAAATACTAAAAGGTTTCGAAACCTGCAAAAGAGCCTCGGGCGCATGGCAACGAAATCACAAACGGAGAAAGAACTATGACATTGGATCCGGGAATGCCAAATCGCTCAATAACCCTGGTGCTGTTAAAGACTTTTTAAAACAGGCCAGTCAATATAAATTAAACAAACTGGCAATCCAGGAAACGAACTAGGCTGGAAATGATATTCAAGACATGAGATCACACACAATATTCAAAAGTGGTAAGCCTTCTGGAAAACGAGAACTCGGAATGGCCTTTATTGTGGATAGGGAGTTCAAACCGCACGTTATTGATTTTAAGAAAGTTAATGAATGGTCGTGTGCGATCCGTATAGTAGCGAAATCCTTCAAAATCTGGCTGCTAAACGTCCCCCCGCTTCCCCTGGCCACAGACAAGGACGAAGAAACAAAGGAAACGTTCTACAATCACCTGGAACTACTTGTCGACTTATTGCCGGCAAATGACACCAAAAACTTTGGAATGATTTCAACGCTAGGACTTGCATAACATATCTCATCGAGGAAACACTGCAGGATATAGCCTCCACGATGAAACGACTGACAACGGCCAGCGCCTGATCGACTTTTCAGGTAGCGGGAATTCAGTCATGCATTCGACTTGCTTACCCCATTGAGGCATTCATAAAATGACCTGGGTATCACCAGATGGCAACATACAAAACCAGATTAACCATGTGCTGATTTAACAACGTTGGAGTTTGAGCAAACGTAACGTTCATACATAATAAATCAACCAATCGAAGTTATATGTCAAAGGCGTACTCAGCAAAGACTAGCCCTCTACACAAAAACTGGCTCCTATCTTATCAACCGCATTGGTAAAAACAAGCAACGAGCTTGGACATCAAGCCCGGTGCAACAGAAATGATTGATTCGATGATGAGTGCCAGAATACGTTAAACAAAAAGAATCAGGCATACTCCTTGTATGCCTGATTCTGCCTGATTTTCTTACGTAGATAAGAAAATCAGGACGAAGAGAGAACATTATGAAAATCTCAAAAGAGTAGCAAATATGGTCATTGGAATTCAGAAAAGAAAATACTATGACGACCAATTGAGAAGTATAGATATTAGTCTAGTGAGCAACAAGGCAAGCATACAAAGTAGTGAAAAGCCTGAAACGTGGTTATCAGCCCAAAACCACGCTCTGTCGTGGTGGCATTGGCCATTTCATTGCTGATGAAACGAAGATAAAGGAACGTTGGCATCATATTTCAAGAACCTCCTTAAACCTCCACATAGCTCCAGAACATCGGAGCTTAAAGATATCCACGGAGAGCTTTCATTGGCTCCACCAACTTTGGAGGAAATTTGTTCTATCATCAAAGCCCAAAAGGATAATAAAACACAGGGCATCGATGAGATTCGAGTGGAGCTCATCAAATATGGTGACAGTAGTTTTTATAAAGCTATTCACAAAGTCATCCAGCACATTTGGCTACAAGTACATTTGCCGAAAGAGTCGAGGCAATAAATTTTATTCCCCATCCAGAAAAAAGTGACAAGTTACGGTACGGAAATTATAGAGGCACAATTTGTATGGCTTACAAAATATTTTCAAAAATCTTAGAAACTAAAAGCGGATCATACACCGACAGTATTATTGGGGAGTATTGAGGTATTTTTAAAGCAAGTAGATTGACAAGAGACCAATTGGCCACTGTCAAGCAGGTACTTGAAAGATGCTATTAGTTCAACATAGACGTAAAGATGCTAGGAGTTCAACATAGACGAAATTTTCGTTGACTTTGATCGTAACATACTGTACCAAATAATGCTTTGCCTTGGCATCCCCACCAAAATCATAATGACGTCGATCAACTCCTAAGTCTACATCAACCACCAAATCGCTAATGCTTTTGACACAAATATCGGATTGAAGCAGGGAGATGCACTAACCGGAAAATAAAATATTTTCTTAAGATATGACGGTCATCAAGACCAGATGCATAAACAGGAAAACAAAGCTCCATGTATACAAATCTGTGATAAAACCTGTTTTATGCTATGGGTGTGAAACATGGAACCTAACCCAAGCAACCGCAAATATATTGAACACGTTTGAGCGACGGTTCCTGAGGCGAATAGTCGGAGCAAAACTAGACGAGACCCAATGGCGAATTCGATACAACTATGAGCTGTATGGAATTTTTGACGATCTGCAGGTCTCAACGACTGTAAGACTGCGGAAGCTGCAATGGGCTGGGCACATGAATCGTATGAACGAATAACGGATGCCCACGTTGGGAAAACTGAAGGCCAAAGGCCAGTGGGGAAACCAAGAAAACGCTAGCCTGACTCGGTCGACGAAGACAGTTCATCGCTGCTCGGATTTCGAAATTTAAGGGTGCGGTTCAATGGACCGAGATAGTTGGAGGCGCTATCGGCAAGAAGCGAAGGCTTGAGAGGGGCTGTAATGTTCCGAAGAAGAAGAAGACGTATATGGTACAGTTGGCTACCAAATGGCCAAATCATTGACACCGGTGATGCCAACTAACTTCTCTTTTCTCGAGGCGCTCGTACCTCGACACTCTGAGATTCAAGTACCTTATTTGTTAAAAGGCACTTAGACTGACTTTATTAAAAGTCTGTACTGAATAAAACGATAAACTTTCTTTTTGTTAATCTATCTCACTATTTTAAAAGTATTACCGAAAACAAATTTAATTTTTGGGCCGGATTCTATGAGCATATAACGAGATTGACTGTGTCTTTTCCGCAGTCTAGACCCTTCAATAGAAGGGGCCGATTTTTTCCCTCCTTGGGTTATGAATGAAACGTTGAACTTATTGAAAATTCAGAGTATCTCTAACTGACGTGAAGTCAACCAGTGTTTTCATTTTAATTATTGATTTCTCTGCGTTTAGTCTTTAAATGTTAAAATTGTTCAATCTACATATATCAGCTGCTAATAGCCTAACCCTATTCCTTCCGTTATGTCCGAATGCATTTATTGACAAAACTTTGTCTGCCTTGTTAATGGCTTTTTTGGAAAACCAGCAGAACCATGAGTTGGGGGAATTTTTTGTCCCTAATATTTCAAATCTTGATAGTGTTTTCATTTATATCTTTATCAAAATTACCTTTGATATCTACTTCAATTTCTTCTTGATCAGCGGTCCAAAAGTTTTCTTGAGATACTTCACTTTTATTTATAAATCGAAGTAAAATTATGATAATCAATACAAACTGCTGGAATGAATTGCTTCGACAATGTGCGAATTCCCAAAAAAATTAATTTCTGATTGACGTTTTAAAAATTATTTAATTTATGAAGAACAGTCACAGGAGTATTTGAAAACATGTTATTATTTAAAAAATACGTCTGTAGACAATGAATGCTGGGCGTAGAATACAATGGATTTTCCTTTTCATCCCAGTATCGATTTTAAAAAATTGCTCTTTGAACACGACGAAATTATTGCCTTTACACATTTTTGCTGCTATCACATGAACATCTTGTTCACTTAATGGTATTGTAATAACCTCTGATTTTTGGAGCTATACCCTATAGAGATCTGTTATCCCTACACAATTCGCCAACCAGCTGACAAGTGTTAGATGGTAAATCTGTGTCACTGAACCGTCGCTTGTTGAACGAGTAACTACGGGTAAATATTTGAGCTTCCCGTCCTCATGCACCCTAGCCTCGTATTCCACACGAGCTTGTAAGCTTTCCACTGGTACCGGTGCCCTTCAGATAGCTCAAGTGGAGTTTTGGCACACCTACGTAACGTGGAAATTCTCACCGTAAGACGGGTTCGTGAAAGTATTGGCCAGCAGGGTCGCCGCATCGGAAATCTGTAGATGAGGAGGATCGAAAAGTTAGCAGTTAAATTAACCCCCTCTCCCCTTGTGATGGCTAGATCCAATGATGCTACCACTCCAGAATCCGAACCACACTGTTACTCTCTGAGGATGCATTGGCTACTTTAATAGTCACGTGTGGGTTTTCCGAGCCCCACATGCGGCAGTTTTGTTTGTTCACATAGCTGCCGCAATGAAAATGTGCCTCATCAGAAAAGATGATTTTTTGAGAAAAATCGGTATCCAGTTTGAGCTGCTCTAGTGACCAAACTGCGAAGCGATAACGAAGCGGATGGTGATTCGGCTCCAATTCCTGAGTCATTTGGATTTTGTAAGCAAATAATCCGAGGTCTCTGTGCAAAATTCTTCTCAGGCTCGTGCGACTAATATTGAGTTGCTGCGATCGATGGCGAGCTGATGTTCTTGGATAGAGTCCCACACTTTTGGCTACAGCAGCCACATTCTCCTGGGTTAACACCGTACGAGTACGTTGACAGTGAGTATAGCCCACTAGCATGCCTGTCTGCCAAACTTTATTCACAAACTTGCGTACAGTAGGCTCAGTGGGGGCTTCATTTTGGCCAGAACAGCATTGTTTGAGCAACACAGCCGCTAATTTCAGAAATAAGATTTCAATATTTTCCAACATTGCTCAAGCGGCAATCGATTCGTTCCGTTCCGCGGGATGTTAATGCTGACTTACTAACATAATTTTGAACGGGAAACAGCTGTCAGTGTCATAGTAATATATGATTTAAAAAGAAACGACTCTATGGCCGACCCTGTATATTGTATATAGACACCAAAACAAAAGACCATTTCTCAAGATAACACGTTCACCAAATTTGTCTTTCAATAATTCGATTGTAAGGCATATTGTGTGGCTAATGGCCCAGTATTGTTGAAATCACATATTGTTGATGTCAATTTCATCCAATTCTTCCAACATACCACAAAAGTACTCTCCATTGACGGTAACATGACGGTCGTTTTCATCCACGAAAAACTGCGGCACAATCACACCTCCGGCATAAAAACCGCACCAAGGCGTGATTTTTTTCTCATGCAATGGTGTCTCAAGAAGCATACTCGTACATGGGTTTGTTGCTGACCAATAATACATATTTTACTTATTAATAAGGCCATTAAGCCAGAGAAATGAGCTTCATTGCTAAAGATGATTTTTCGATAAAATTCTTCATGTTTTCAAGCTTTGCCAGAGCCCAGTTGGAGAAATTGTGGTGTTTCAAATGATCAAGTGGCTTTAGACCTTGAGTCAATTCGGTCTTTTAACCACGTAGGTCAAGATCTTTTCGCGAAATACGCCACAGTGTTCTTTGAGCGATGCCCAATTCTGGAGAACAATGAACTCACGGCCGCGATGTTTCCTTCACTGCAAGCGTGGCGACGTCTCTTTGGCACCGGAATATCCAATAGCGAAAATTTGGACTCGAACTTATTCACTATACCATGCACAGACTGTCGGATGTGACGATTGTTACGGCCGAAAATTGGAGTAAGAGCTTTTGAATTTGCGACCACTGACTCCGAATTTTGGTCGTAATTTTTAATAATAAATGGTCGATTTCTTGTTGTGGTTAGGTTAGAGTAGGTTGAGTCAGTTTTGGATTCGAGTAGTTTATTTTGGGCGTCGGTGAGCATTCAGAGACGCCCGAAATTCCTCTCCGAACTAGCTCGCCTGCCAGCAGCCAACTCAGTGTAAACTAAGAGTATCGGGACCTGTTGACCTGATGTGTACAATCCGTTGACACATGCCAATGAGAGGTTGGTTTGGATTTCCTTCGGGAAATTTTGAAGTTAACTAACGTGAGAAAAATCACTCCAGTACATTACACTCCACTAAATGTTCATTCATAATAGGGAAAGCATCAGATACTAGTATTGATAGGACTAATGATTTGGCATCGAATGAAATGAGTAGTTCATTATCGATAATGGAAAAATGTGGTTTGTCTTGCGCAAATTTGGTTGAATTTTTATTAAATAACTGGCAAATGGTGAATATTTCTTCAATTCATTGACTAGCTAACGAGCGGTGTGTAACTTAGAGCTACTATTGATCGCATTTGTTTACCGTCCTTATATATTTTTAGGAGACGGTATAATCTCAGTTCGTCCGGATTGGCAACAAAAAGTCTCCATTTGAAACGCCCACTAAATATATAGCTGATATTTTTACGAACATCGTTTATTGGTTTTCAACTATAACTAACATCCGTTAAACCCTTTTGACAGGAGTATACATCTGTTTACTCAACTTATTTCAAGCTGATTTTTTTACAAATTTTAATTTAAGCAAGTAAATGTAACGTCCAAATGCAACACATGAGGGGTTTCCACAGTTAGTTTCAGTAAAATCATTCTCAACTCGAAATACCATAAATGCAGATTGCTGCTTTCCTACATTTACTGCAAACTGTATTTCACTTACACTAGAGATTCATTGCTACATTCCTCTCCATAAAGTTACTGCGAAATCTTACCAATACAGTACGAAATTCAAAATCCCTGATATTTTTATCCTTTAATTATCCAGAAATTCATCGCAAGTGAAATTTGTCGGTTTCTCAACTTTACATTGACCATTTCAGGGATCATAAGGATTCCATCCTTCCCTTGGAATTTCTCTGGGAAAGCACTTTTGTCAAGTTCCACCATCAGCTTAATGAATAATTGTCGAAAATTTCAACTGCGAATAGTTGAGTTCAATGCTTGATGAAGCCCTTTCATCAAGGATCGTAAAGTTCCCAACAAAGGCACAAAGACTGAATTGGATGGTGTTCGAGATAATCCATGAAGTGATTGGGTAAGATATCCTCAATGAATTTGCTTGATGAAAGACATCAGTATTGACGTACATGTACGAGTATGTGCGTCAGAAAGTTTTGCTAAGGATGGAACTTTACATCATTCAAGGAATACTATGGACATTAGACAGAATGAACTGCATAATTTCTGGTTGCTTGCTTCTCACAATCTGACTGAACCAAAATGCTCCATTTATGTCTTTCTGCATTATTTATTCATGCTGGGTTTAGATGAGATATTCAAAAGGATAGAATGTCAGGTTTCGTGATTTGTAATGTGATTGACAGAGTTTAATTGCATTGCAGTTCAAAATTCGTTAGATTGTTTAGTACTTAACCAAATGAATGAACAAAGTAATTAGATCATTTGCATTCAAGCAAAAGACTGTCAGCTTGGTTTGAGGTAATTCTGTATTCACTGACTGGAAGACGATCATAAATACATTTAACAATAGAAGAGATCAAAATTTAAGATTCTACACGTGTGAACGACTAGTTTATATTGCATCGAAAGAATACTGATGGTGAAGCGCGTTTTAGGAACTTTAGACGAATTTAGTTCATTTATAAGACAGTTACGTGTCTTCATTTGAATGTGTTTTACTTCGAAAATGAGGAATTGTATTAAAACTCAGTTCTTTTTTACATTATATCAATATTGAATAGAAAATAGCACAAAAAGAGGTTTAGCAAATGTGTCTTTAATTATTCCTGGGGCTAATAGTTGCCAGAATACGTTGTTATGAACAAGCGAGTGGAACTCCATGCGCGGTAGTTTTGAAGCGTCGCTTGTATTCAACGTGTTCAAAGAACTCAAGTCGGACGAAGGAATTAGGTGTTGCTTAATGGTGAGGTTGGTTGGCTTGTGCCGTGTACCTCTTTAGACTTTTTAAGTGCCCAGCGCTGCGTAGCCACCATTGACGCAACTCACTATATTGTCAGGCCAGCCACAATAATATCAACAACGAGGGATCGGGAAAGGTGGACCCCGCGGTCGCAGCACATGATAGGAAACCCGCGTCGCCACAGCAAAGAGGACAACGGAGTAAACACCAGCTCGCTAGCAGCCCAACCTATCCACTGGAAACCAGTGCAGCAGGGTTTCACACCACCACCTGGAACCACCAACCTACATCGCCCAGGAGTCTCCAGGAGGCACTGCAGGCGGAACCCCGAGCTGGACCCCGGCCTTTCACAGTGCAGGAGTACCTAGCCAGATGGAAGGCACCCCCGGTCAGTGCACACCACACCAGCCTGAAGCAACGGCAGCGTGGAGGACGCAGGAAGCGCAAGCAGGCGGACCTATCTGAGTTGCGTTGACTCGCCTACCTCTCCACGACAGCAGCAGAGCGGGACCTTTTCCGGAGGCAGGCTATGGAGTTGCGCCGTGGAATAAAGGAGGAGATACGGGAGCGGATCCACACCAAATAATTGTTAACACATTGTAACCAACAAACGGTCAAATAAACGGTCAAATAAAGAACCTGACCAATTTTATAACATTGGTCAGGGTCTTTTCGGCCACTTTCGGGGTTCCCTGCACCAATCCAACTTGCCTACACTCGTTCCACGCACTAAAAATAATTCCTTTGACTTCCTAATCCTCTCCGAACAAATAACAACACTTAATGTCTACGTATCTGAATGGGTGTTTATTTGACCGTTTGTTGGTTGTTGGATCCGCTCTCGTATCTCCTCCTTTATTATACGGCGCAACTCCTTAGCCTACCTCCGGAAAAGGTCCCGCTCTGCTGCTGTCGTGGAGAAGCGGGCGAGTCAACGCAACTCATACAGCTCCGCTCGCTTGTGCTCCCTGCGTCCCCCACGCTGCCGTTGCTTCGGGCTGGTGCGGTGTGCACTGAACGGGGGTGCCTTCCATCTAGCTAGGTACTCCTGCACTGTGATAGGCCGGGGTCTAGCTCGGGGTTCCGCCTGCAGTGCCTCCTCGAGACTCCTGGGCGGCGTAGGTTGGTGGTTCCAGGTCGTGGTGTGGAACGCTGCTGCACTGGTTGCCAGGGGATTCGTTGGGCTGTTGGCGAGCTGGTGTTTACTCCTCTTTGCTGTGGTGACGCGGGTTTCCTGTCATGTGCTGCGACCGCGGGGTCCACCTTTCCCGATTCCTCGTTGTTGATATTATTATGGCTGGCCTGAAAATATAGTAAGTTGCGTTAATGGTGGCTACGCAGCGCTGGGCGCTAAAAAGTCTAAAGAGGTACACCAACCTCACCATTAAGCAACACCTAATTCCTTCGTCCGACTTGAATTCTTTGAATACGTTGAATACGAGCAAAGCTTCAAAACCACCGCGCATGGAGTTCCACTCGCTTGTTCGTAACTACGTGCGGATGGTTTAAAAAGCAAACTAAATTCGTGGCATACATAAACACTTTATAATAAGGTGCGAAATTATTAACTAAAATACTGAACTGGTTAGTTGGGTTCCATCCTAGAGGGATTTGACCAGGCTACCAGTATCGCAATTTGGCTTGAACTAGTTTACTATGAAAGCGCTGCGTGGGCAAAAGAGTTGCTTACGCTGTGTACTATGCTCAACCGGCCTAGGCGACGGAAGCACCACATCTTCTTAACCTTTCTGAAGGTATTCTCTGGTTGATGGTTCTGCAGACCCGGTTCGCTCACCAGGGATAGGGGTGGGTGCCACTCGCTTTGACCCTAAGCCCTCACTGCAACTGCCAAGTGAGTAGACGGCTACCGAAACTTTCATCTTGCACTGAAAGAAAAAGAAACTTAAAGCTAGGAGACCGAGTGCTATCCACCTACGCCAATAATGGGTGCTACTTTCGCCCTCTCCTAGACCACAAGAACCACTTGAAAAATGTTGCAGCTCAATTTTACTGATCTATCACCAAAATTTAGTTTTTTGAAGCACCGGCCAGCCATTTTCCATCATGACAAAAATTTACTCTTACCTGTATGGTATGGAGAAGCCCGACAGCTTCCCACCGTTCGGGCAACCTGTGGAAACGACAAATACAAACCTAGCGATAATCAACAAGAGAAAACATAGCGAAAGAAAGCTCCACTGATTGCTAATGCAAGCCACAAATAATAGTGGACAATCAACAAATAATCAAACGGCAAAAAGAAAATGATGAACTAGGGCTAGAGAAACAGTCCTTCAAAGATTTATTCAAGAAAGGGATGAACGCTTAAAAGAAATCAAGTGCGACAGGTAACAAAGGCGGAGAAAAGTGCAAAGCAAGCAATTCTAGAAGAAGTTCTAAGTGCTGCGGCCCCAACGAGAGTCAAAACTATTTTGAAGCGCTAGAGGGATTAACTGAAGAAATGGAAGTTGAAGACAATATCGAACGTAGTTCTAATCAAGATAATGATGTAAATTTTACCCAGTATTTAAAAAATAAAAAAAAAGGAGAAGAAACCAGCCAGCAATTCGGCTGGTTACTCTAACAATGCTTCCAAAAAGGCAGAAAAAATTCCGCCAATCAATGTGTTCAGACCAAGTGGAATAGATATGGTTCGGCTACTGGCAGCCGAAAATATACTAACTTATTTCGAGATCAAAAGAGTTAAGGCGGGCAAATTAAGAATCAAAACAAAACCACTGGTTGATTTCAAGTCAGTTAAATATGCGCTCCACGTGGCTTAGTGGTTGAGCACTAAGCCCGTAAGCCGAAGGTCTCTGGTTCAAATCTCGTTGGCGTCTACGAGATTCAGTTCAAGTGGTTCTTCGGACGGACTATAAGCCTGTTCTGTTATGATACGTGCTGGTTTAAAAAAATCAGAACGTGTCGCAGCTGGGGGGACGGACACACGGCCAAAGCGTGATAATGATCAATATCACCTTGTGGAGTGCCGATACATTCGATCATGACAATGAGATACTCTATCTCCGAAAGGGCCTGTAGGGCTACTAAGAAGAAGAAATATGCGCTCAATTCTGGGGAGGTTCCACACTTCACTTATATCCATTAGCAGACCATTTCGCATTCAATCGCCGCCACCGCAATTAACTGGTTAAAAAAAACGATACGAAATCATGATTAAATTTATTAAATTACAAATGTAATTATCAAATGAATATTATAGTTAAATTTGTATTAGTCTTATATTATAATGATGACCCGAGACTATAGATGAAGCTAAAATCGAATTATGTAGTAGAATAAGTAATCACTCGTACCTAATTAATAATTTTTGACTAGTTTCCGTTTTTTTTTTTTTTTTTTGGTTGAATTGGCTGTCGGCGAGTTAAGTTGAATGTGTATTCGCTCCCGCATTTTTAATTAGAATCGCCATGTGTGCTCGGTCACCCATTACGGATGAATATATTGATTATAAAAAATTTAACCATTTTTTATTTTACGTACATTCCAGTTAAAACATTTTCTGTGGTCCGTCGAGATAATTTGTGCGAAACATTTTCTGGTCCGTCGAGCCGGATCGCTTGGAAATTTGGAAGCATCATCAAGGAAACAAACGCAATCGTATCAGTTTGGCTTGGAAATTTGGTGATTGGCATCAACTTAGTTGTAACTGTTCTTTGCTTAAGTGAAGCAGAACGGTAAATAGTAATGAGATGAGCAACTGTTTGTTCTGTGAATTGAGGTGGTTGATATTTGTCATGCAAGCGTTAATTGTGCAACAGGTTACTTTCGGGGAATTAACCAGTTCAGTGAGAAATTATAAGAAGGATTCCAAAAGGAGGAAAACAGCTCACTATTTTCAAAATTTAATGACAAGGGTGCGTGAAATAAATACAAACTTTATAGGAAGGCACGCCAAAATTGTGGCCAGTATAGAGGATGATGATGAATTATCGAATTCATATTTTACCGAAGATCTATTTGGTCAATTTGATGGAGAGTATGTAACAATTAAAAGCGAGTTGGAAGAGTTATAAGATGGGCCACCAGAAACTGGGTGTAGTTTACAAGTTCCAATCGAAACTCAAGGTGAATCGGAATTAAAACTTCCAAGAATCACGTTACCAAAATTTTCGGGTAGCCATGAAGACTGGAATTCTTTCCGGGACTTATACGCATTATTGATTCACTTCAAAAAATCATTGTCTAAGGTGGAGAAATTACATTACCTCAAGGGTAGTCTCACTGGCGAGGCCGAAGTTTTGCTGAAACAGTTTAACATTACCGAAGCAAACTATGACGTGGCATGGCAAGTGTTAAATGACCGCTATGAGAATAAGGTTGCACTTCTTAACGCGCAATTAAAAAGGCTATTCACTACACATGGTGTCAGTGAAACCGCGCCAGCCATAAAGGGATTATTGGACTGCACGGTGGAATGCGTCCAAGCCATTGGAAACATACAAGTTCCGAATTTATGGGATGCCGTTATTATCTTTGTCACTACTCAGAAACTGCCCAAAGAAACAAGACAATTGCGGGAACAAATGCAAGCCTCTAAAACTGAATTTCCTACCTTCGATGACTTGAAAGCATTTCTACAGAATCGATTTCGGGCTTTGGAAGCAACATCATGCGGAGAACGGCCAAGATATCCAAAATCAACCCCACCACTGCAAACTCGACAAGTACAAGCATTTCATAGTGGACCTCAACAATCATGTGCTATGTGCCATGAACCACATGTGCTTCGTCAATGCCAACAGTTTACGGCCTCAAAGCACAAAACGAAGTTTGAAATTGTCAAACACCATCGTTTATGTATAAACTGTCTTTCAAGGGGACATATGGCCGGAAGCTGTCCAAGTAAGTCAAGATGTCTAAAATGTGGAAAATTACACCATACGTTGTTACATCGAGAGGAAATGGTCTTAACTCCTCAGACTGATCAACAAGTGGCAGTGAACACGTCAATTGGTTACAATAGCAACTCACGTCACATTTCCGCGAGAAAGGAAGTCCTCTTAGCTTCCGCGCTAGTTACTGTGCAATCACCACGTAGACAGACCATCCTACGAGCGCTCCTTGATCAAAGGTCACAGGCCTCTTTCATAACAGAGTCAGCAGTGCAGCAACTTGGCTTGAAAAAGTACAGTAGTAAGGCTAACATCACAGGTATTGGAAATTCCAACGTAATTGTCGCAAATGACTCAGTAAACCCCACATTACGAACAATGGATGGAGAATGCATATCCTTTAACGCCTTGGTTTTAAGAAATCTCACTGAATTGATCCCGCCGCGCAAAATCGTAGCAGCAAACTGGAATCAACTAGAAAATCTCAAATTAGCCGATTCTCACTTTAATCATCCCGGAAGAATCGACCTACTCCTCGGCGCTGAGATATATGCCCAGCTCATTCTAGGCGATCTCATCAAAATGACATTCGGTCCAGTAATCCAAAATATCAGAATAGGATGGATAATTTCTGGCGCCATCAACTCAGAAACCAACCAACCATATCAAGCTTTCAAAATCGAAGTCGAGGACTTATCCGAACAAATCGCTAAATTTTGGACGATAGAAGATGTTGGAGAGAAGAAGTTCTTATCGAAAGAAGATCAATCCTGTGAAGACTTCTTTTTAAACAACACTACACGTAAGATAGACGGTAGATACGCTACACGACTGCCATTTAAGGATGGAAAACATAAGGACATGCTGAGAGCATCTCGGAAAAGAGCAGTTAGCAGCTTGTTGTCATTAGAACGCCGGTTTGAGAGAGATCCTTATATACGAAAGGAGCATACTAAGTGTCTAGAAGAATATCTACAGCTCGGACACATGATCCCCATTGAAGAGAGCTTGGATGTCCTATACGATGGTAAACAGAAGATAATTTGCAAAGGAAACTACCTTCCGCATCATGCGGTGTGTAAGGAAAGCACCACTACGAAGGTCCGGGTTGTTTTTAATGCAACGTCTAATACAGATTCCGGATATTCTTTAAACGACTTGCTGATGGTCGGACCAACCATTCAGAATGACATGACAATTGTACTGCTTCGCTGGAGATTGCCGAAAATTGCATTTGTGGCGGATATCGAGAAGATGTATCGCCAGATAAACGTACATCATGACGATGCACAACTCCAGCGAAAAGTTTGGAGAACTAGTCCGCAGTACCCCATAAGAGACTTTTTTTTTTTTTTTATTAATTACCTCCATTCCCTACCACTCTCTCCATCACTCTTTCTTCGTCGCACAACGCTCGTGCGATCTGCATTCACATTACGTCGCTTGGTCCTTTGTGCCACCCAGACAATGTTTAACACATCGGTTTAAGGGGGCACACAATATAATGTGAACTAGTCCTTTTCGTGAACATCTAGTCCAAAAAATCATGATCAGCTCTCAGAGATAAAAAAAAATTCAATATCATACGACGCATTCAAAAAAAAAACTCTGAGTAACTGTCACTTCAGTATCTCGCCGATAGGGTCAAAAAGAACGCCCTAAGATACTGGGCTCATAAAAGCAGAATTACAGGTCCACGCTTCAATCAGTACTCATTAAATGCTCCCTTAGTCTTTTCTTAAATACCAAAAGTGAGTTTGCTTCCTTAACAATTTCTGGTAGATTGTTATATATACGCAAAGTATCATTCGTTGCATCGTTCTTTAGTCGATCCGTTCTGGCAAAAGGTATTACGAATTGATTTGCATTCCTCGCATTATATGGGTTGATCTGTGATACTTTAATTAATGGCGCTCGTTCCGATCCATTAGTTTTTAAATTTCTGTAGATAAACTTCGCTTTCTCCATAATAATAATTTGACTAAAGGTTAATGATTTTGCCAATTGGTAAACCAAACTAGTTTGAGTAAGCATTGGCAGCTTCAGAATGTTTTTATACGCTTTGGTCAGCAGCCTGGATATACTGTTTAAATGTTGCTTCGCTGATTGACTCCAAATAAGTACTCCATAATGCAATTTCGCCAGGACAAACGCATTTAGAACAAGTTTCTTGATGTGCATTGGAAAATCCTCATATCTTCTTAACAATCCTATTATTGGGGCTAATTGCCTTCTTAAGCTATTTATGTGTGGTAACCAGGTCATACGATGGTCTATGATAAGACCAAGATATTTTATTTCTAGCACTCTTTGCAATTTTTCGCCGTTAATATTTAGTTCGACATCTATGTCTCCTTTGTTCTTTTGCTTAAAAACAATATATTTTGTCTTTGATGTGTTCAATACTAGTTTGTTTCCAATTAACCACTGATGGAATTTTCCTAGATCGTCGTTGATAGTGTTCTCAATGGCAGTTTTGTCTCGTACTGAATAAAGTAGAACTGTGTCATCAGCATATAATGTGTGATATCCCGTCAGCCCACATGTATTTAGATTATTTGTATATAGCAGGAACAAAGTTGGGCCCAGTATTGAACCTTGGGGAACTCCTGTTTCCGTAGGTGCATCGTCGCTCAGTACATTGTTTATTAAAGTTCTCTGCGATCTTCCCTCCAAGTAACTCTTAAACAACTTCTTAGGACTACCCTGAATACCATACAATTCAAGTTTACGAAGCAAGAGATCATGATCAACTGTATCAAATGCTTTTTTCAAATCCACAAAAATTGCGATGACATAATCACCTCTGTCAAGTCCTAGATTGATGACTTCTGTCTGAAAACTCTTACGTTTGGAACTTCTTGTGCGCCGTATTTGGCAATACGGACATTGAGGAAATTAGCAAAGGATGAAAGAGAGTTATATCCTCTCGCATATGATGCAATACTGGATGAAACCTACGTAGATGACTTATTATCAGGTGGCAGTACAATCGAAGAAGCTCGTAAGAAAATGGATCAAATTAATGAACTTTTAAGATCCGGAGGATTTAAATTGCGAAAATGGTTATCTAACTGCACTACGCTAATGAAGGATATTCCAAAAGTAGACCGTGAAGAGCAACCAACGCTCGACCTCAACTTGGAACATGGACACAAGACACTTGGCATAGTTTGGTATCCGAAATCGGATGAATTCAGTTATAATATTAAATTGAACTTGAAAGAACCAACAACCAGTAAACGGCAACTACTCTCCGAGATAGCCCAACTTTTTGATCCTATAGGATGATTGGCACCCATTATAGTCGTTGTGAAAATTATGATGAAGTCGCTTTGGTTGGCTGGCTTGGATTGGGACGAATACTTGCAAACAAAAATCCAAACGCGGTGGCAAAAATTCAAAACAGACTTGCAAGCAGTACATTGCATTCGCATTCCTCGATGGCTTCGCACTGTTAATGGACCACACGATATAGAATTCCATGGATTTTTGGATGCACCAATGGAAACATATGCTGCAGTCATATATTTAGTTGCTCGAAACTGCCATCAACACGAATCAACCTTAGTATATCTAAGACAAAAGTTGCTCCGGTGAAAACAAAATCCATTCCAAAACTTGAATTGTGTGGAGCGGTGCTGTTGGCAAAAGGAATAAAGAAGGTCAAGGATTCATTCAAGATGGAGTCGATACCAACATATTTATGGCCAGATTCAACTACAGTCCTGTCTTGGCTGAGAGCCACCCCGTCACACTGGAACACCTTTGTCGCGAACCGAATGGCTCAAATTCATGAAATTTTAAAGGGTACGTCTTGGCGCTACGTTTCAGGAAAGCGAAATCCAGCAGATCTTGCCACAAAGGGAGTGAAACCTCAGAGTCTAGTGACGAATAACTTGTGGTGGACAGGCCCAAAATGGCTGAAGGGGCCTAAATCAGACTGGTTGAACGTAATAGGTATCCCTATTGATGAGTCGGAAGCTCGGAAATCGAAAATTATGACATGCATAAGCATAGAATCGGAGGTTAGCGCAAGAGATTCGCTTCTGGAAAAATATTCATCCTTTTCTCGTCTGATCCGCCTTACAGCTTATTGCTTTAGTTTTTCGTTCATCCGCAATGGGGAACTAGCCAGAGACTCCATATTTGAGTGCAAAGGAATTTGAAGCAGCGTTAAGGTTTTGGATAGTGCACACTCAATAAACTGCGTTCAACCATGATATTCAAAATTTGAGAAATGAAGTTCCATTGGATAGGAAAAGCACCTTATTAAAATTGACTCCATGTTTAGACGAATTTGGCATGCTACGGGTAGGAGGAGGATTGCAAAATGCAAACGTGCCATTTGGATATAAACACCCAATAATTCTGCCCAAAAAACACCCATTAACTACTCTAATCATCAGAAGATATCACATAATCACGATGCACGGTGGGATTCAGCTGACATCAAATTTAATACGAAGCAAGTACTGGATTGTTCATGCAAGGAGAGCCATCAGCCAATTCATACATCGTTGTGTGGTATGCCATAAGCACGAACCGAAAACGTATGAACAATTGATGGGGAGTCTTCCAAGTGCTCGTGTCAACCCCTCTAGGCCATTCACCCACACCGGTGTTGACTACTGCGGTCTTCTTAACGTAAAGGTGCACGGTGATCGAGGACAACACACATACAAAGGCTACGTGCTTATATTCATTTGCATGGCGGTTAAAGCGATCCACTTAGAATTAGTGAGCGATCTGACGACGCAAACTTTTCTAGCTGCATTTCGACGATTTACAAGCCGGAGAGGTTTATGCTCCCACATCTATAGTGACCGTGGGACTAATTTCATTGGAGCTTCTTCTGAATTCGAACAAATCTTTGGAAGAAATCGAGAGCTTGAAGAGGAACTAAGTAACGGTGCCATCAAGTGGCACTTCAACCCACCCTCTGCACCACATTTTTGTTTTGAGGTCTCTGGGAGGCAGGCGTCAAATCGACAAAACATCATTTGAGAAGAGTTCTCGGGGGCGCGTGCCTCACTTATGAAGAACTGAACACTATCTTGATCAAAATCGAAGCATGTCTAAATTCCAGGCCACTGTGTCCGATCAACAATGATCCGTCCGATTTCAATGTGTTAACAACGGGACACTTCATAATTGGCGATGCTTTTCTTGCTGCTTCGGAAGACAATTTATTGGATTTGAACATAGCGCGACTGGATCGCTGGCAACTTACTCAACGTATGACTCAAACCTTCTGGAAAAACTGGAGCACACAGTATCTGTCCCGCCTCCAGCAACGTCCCAAATGGCTAACTCAACGACCGAATCTCAGTCCCGGCATGATAGTTTTGGTTAGGGATGAGAAACTTCCACCATATAAACGGCCATTAGGGCGGATTACAGAAACGCATCCTGGCAAAGATGGAATAGTTCGTGTCGTGACTATTCACAGCAAGGCATCACATTTTAAGCGACCCATAACTAAGATCGCTCCCTTGCCCATAGAATAGACTCAAAATTTCTCTTCCTACCTAAACACAAAAAAACATTTTCAACCACCCTTTATTCACAGAACAAACTTCATCTTCAGCTACGAACATACAGCGAGTGAGACGCGCTGACGAACGGCTCATGTTCCAGCGCCAAACAATTATCAACACGGTGGAAATACCGTCGAAAATTCGTCCGGCGGACTTTGAATGTCAAATCGATCAACGCTCAAAAATCATCATTAACATACTTTCGCTGACGCTTCAGCAGGGGGGAGGACGTTCGGCCCATTAGCAGACCATTCCTCGCATTCAATCGCCGTCACCGCAATTAACTGGTTAAAAACAAGTTGAGTAAACAGACCTACGCTCACGTCAGAAGGGTTTTGCATTCAATTTACAAAATGCAGTCACCAGATCGAATCAAATCAAGAAAAATGTCAAAGACGATTTTATTGGAGGAAATATGAAATACGAAGATCATACTATAATTAACAAAGTTGATCGAATTTCGACTTCTGAGGTTTTTGTTATTGTTATACTCATAAATGTATCCCTTGATAATTATTTCAGATGTCCATTCACGAGGGAGGAAACACAATTTGTTCGAATCCTAGAATGGTCACAAAGCCCATTTGCTAGGAGCTCTCTCCCGCCTCCTTGACTTGTTTCACTTATGAGCATTAATTGTGGGTACTCATTTTCAGTCATTCATTAAATTGAATCAAGTGTTCAAAGCATGCACCTTAAACGTTGAAGTTGGGAAAAAATATTATTCAATCTTCGCATTTAAAACAGCGACTATTTTGTTTTACGTTTACTGATACCACTAGCTGAACCGATTCGCAAAGATCTACATGACACCTATCATTCCTGAAATTTTCATGCAAATCCTAGCAAAACTGTAGTGTCTGAGTCGGTAAAAAGCGCATGTTGTTCCATAGCCATATGTTGCCATAGTAATAAATGCAGCGCGTATTGTTCCATAGTAATACAGGTAAATTCAAACCGCTATAACTTCGTTAAATATGATTCAACCTTTATGAAACAACATCTGTGTACTGAATTTCATAGAATTTAAGGGTACCGTTAAGATTTTAATCAAGAAAACATAAAATCGATAAATCATACTATTACTAACAAAGTTGAGTGAATTGCGACTTCTCACGTATTTGTTGTTGTTGTACTCACCAAGGCCTACATTCCTGATTTTTTTCAGATTTTTCGGATCACAGGTGTCCAATCGCGAGGGGGGGGGGGACACAAATTTTTCGTGTATTTCCCCTCCCTGTGCGTCCCTCGAAGCAAACTTTGCCAAACTAAGACCTGTTTTGAAAAGTTCTCATCAAGACCTTTCATTTGATGCCCATATCGGCTACTTTCAATGAAATTTTTTTTTCGGGGAGTCACTCCCCTATGTGGGGAGACCCCCCTTAAATACATTATAAAATTTTTTGTAGTCGAACTTTGAAGAGAACACCACTTTACACCTACATACAAAATTTGATGTTTCTAGCTTAAGTAGTTTCCGAGAAAAACTGCTGTGACACACGGACGGACTGACGGACGGACAGACAGACGGACAGACAGGACGCGAAACTAGTAGGGTTTTGTAAAATTATTTTACAAAACCTTAAAAAAACGATACGAAATCACGATTAAATTTATTAAATTACAAATGTAATTATCTAATGAATATTATAGTTAAATTTGTATTATACGTATATTATAATGTTGACCCGAGACCATAGATGGAGCTAAAATCGAATTATGTAGTAGAATAAGTAATCACTAGTACTTAATTAATGATTTTTGACTAGTTTCCGTTATTTTATTGGTTGAATTGGCTGTCGGCGGGTAAAGTTGAATGTGTATTCGCTCCCGCATTTTTAGTTAGAATCGCCATGTGCGCTCGGTCACCCATTACGGAAGAATATATTGATTATGAAAAATTTAACCATTGTTTATTTTACGTACATTCCAGTTAAAACATTTTCTGTGGTCCGTCGAGATAATTTGTGCAAAACACATGTTTTCAAAGACAGCGCAGATTCCTATAGAGAAATCAACAATCCTGGCATTATCTTCAGCGGCAACAAAATCGGCTGAAAAATAAACGACAAAACAGAAATGGAGAGCAGAACGCTAAAGAAGGGCAAAGGGCATGCGCAAAAAGCTCCACCATCAAATAACATGGCGTATAGCCAAATCAAAGGAGATTGAGATAAAAGGATGAAAAAGGAGGCAGTTGATGAGTGTGAGACACAAAACTAGGGGTTTCAGACACTGCTGACAAAAAAGCCAACAAAACCGTAAAGAAACTCCTTCAAAACGTGCCACAACATACAGTTTCAGCCAAGCAAGAAAAAATCTGCCGCGATACAGTAGAGAAAAAGCCACGACGGAGACTGTAATGTACTCCCTATGAGAGAATCGAATTAATTCCGATTCTTAAGGAATATTCACTCATACCAACATGTTGTGTGCCGGCTTGCACCTAACGAAGGCAATGCCCACCCACTTGTTGTTTGTCGACTCGCACCCAATGATTTTGGGAAACGAAGTGTGCTTAGACAGGGAAATGTCAAAAGAGACAAAAACAAAAAAGTTTTTTTGGGTTTGGTTCGAACAGTTTGGAGTGTAACACCGCACTAGCGCTCGTGTTCCATAGATAAATTTGTTCACAATTCACGATAATTACACGGAAAGTCTTTGCTTGGCGACAAATCGCCTTGAAACAAGCCAAACTCGGGTAGAAAGCACCAAAGCAGCTCCCATGTTTCACTTTTATCGTTCCAGCCAGTTTCGACATGAAATTTACAGCGACACCTCCATATAAAGCAGCCGGGAAAGTGAATTGTACAGGCAAACATTCGACTGTGCACATCCGCGAGCACATCAATGTTGGACGTGAAAAAAAATTGCATTGACAAGGTCGGAGATTCTGCTGATTGTCACAAAGAGGAAGAACTGTACCTAGCCAAGGAATATACGATAATTCACTTTGCATGCACGCAGCCAAATCAATTTTTGGTAATTTGGCACAGACGGAGCTGCCGCTTGTGTGCCCCCCTGAAAAGAAAAGTTAGCTTGCTCGCTTGTCTGCTTGCTTGCGATTTTGTATGTTTTGCATGCTTTGTGTTGCGTGGATCCAGCTGTACGTAGCGACTGCAAGGAAACTAGAGAAACCAAAAAATTTGAGGACAGTTTAACAGTTTTGTGTTGAGAATTTTTCATAAAGTTGAAGATAAAGATATATATAACGATCCTAAGTATAGTCAAATAAGTGAATTAGCAACGATTTCTATCTTTATCTCCTGCATCAGCAAAACATTTAACTTTAAAAGAAACGGGAAATATTGGTTAAGCGCTGACGTGCCAAAATTAGGAAGTTCTGTCTAGAAAAAAGGAATACTTCTTACGAATAGTTCAGTTCATGGGATAAATGGAAAAAACTACTCATAACTTAGAAGGAACCAGACAATTTTTAGATTTTTAATATCTATTCAAGTAACTAATTAAAAATTATTTTTAATTTTGAGATTATTCAAAATAAGAAAACTTCCTGTTAATAATTATCATAATCATATTTGACAGTTTAAGAACTAAGGAATTCAATTGTTTTCCATTTGAAAAGCCTGCATCGAGCATTGTTTATTACATGATAATTATTTGGCAAATTTTTTTATTGTTCTTAATTATTTGAAGTTTTTGAATGTTAATGAATTATTTATAAACCAATTTCGTTCAATCGTTTATTAAGTTTGGATGAAGAATTAATTACCTAGTGAGGAAACGCATCAGTCAGTCTATGTTGAAAAGATTGCAGGACTAATAACCAATGAAAATTTATAGGCCATAACGGACCAAGTTCAATCCAATCGGCTTTAAAAAGAAATTAAGCTTGAATTCCTAATTTTGAAACTACTACAATCTTTTTTTTTTGTAAAATTTCTGCTGCTGAATTTTCAAATAATTATTAATTTTTCAACACTAAGTCAACGTGTTTAAGGGATGAATATGTACCCACACAGACTGGTTAGGATAACAAACATTTAGGACACTACAGGACTAGGAGTAGTTATGATTGATAAATTTATATCAGAAATAAGACGGTAAAGAAATAGATAAGATTCGATAGGAACTGCTGAACAAAGTATTTTAAACTGTAAACAAGTTGAGAAAACAGACCTACGCTCATGTCAGAAGGGTTTTGTATTCAATTTACAAAATGCAGTCACCAGATCGAATCAAATCAAGAAACATGTCAAAGACGATTTTATTGGAGAAAATATGAAATACGAAGATCATACTATTATTAACAAAGTTGAACGAATTTCGACTTCTGAGGTTTTTGGTATTGTTATACTCATAAATATCTCCCTTGATAATTATTTCAGATGTCCATCCGCGACGGAGGAAACACATTTTTCATGTATTTCCCCCCTGTGCCCCCACTGAAGCAAAAACTGACAGTTTAACAACTGTTTTGAAAAGCTCCCATGAAAACTTTCATTTCATACTCATATCGGCTACGTTTGATGAATTTTTTTTTTCAGGGGCCACTCTCCTGTACTGTTATCATCGATTAATGGCCAATTTTTTCGAATTGTAGCATGGTTACAAAACCCTTTTGCTAGGAGATCTCTCCCACCTCCTTGACTTGTTTCACTTATGAGCATTAATTGTAGGTACTCATCTTCAGTCATTCATTAAATTGAATCAATTGTTCAAAGCATGCACCTTAAACGTTGAAGTTGGGAAAAAATAACTCAAAATTATTCAATCTTCGCATTTAAAACAGCCACTATTTTGTTTTACGATTACTGATACCACTAGCTGAACCGATTCTCAAAGAAATACATGACACCTATCATTCCTGAAATTTTCATGCAAATCCTAGCAAAACTGTAGTGTCTGAACGGGAAAAAGCGCATGTTGTTCCATAGCCATATGTTGCCATAGTAATAAATGCAGCGCATATTGTTCCATAGTAATACAGGCAAACTCAAACCGCTATAACATCGCAAAATATTATTCAATCTTTATGAAACTTTCAGGATAAATCAACCTTATAAATACATTGAATTTAAGGGTACCATTAAGATTTTATTCAAGAAAATATAAAATCGGTAAATCATACTATTTCTAACAAAGTTGAGTGAATTGCGACTTCTAACGTATTTGTTGTTGTTGTCCTTACCAAGGCCTACATTCCTGATTTTTTTCAGATTTTTCGGATCACAGGTGTCCAATCGCGAGGGGGGGGACACAAATTTTTCGTATATTTCCCCTCCCTGTGCGCCCCTCGAAGCAAATTTTGCCAAACTTAGACCTGTTTTGAAAAGTTCTTATCAAGACCTTTCATTTGATACCCATATCGGCTACCTTCAATGAAATTTTTTTTCGGGGGGTCACTCTCCTATATGGGGAGACCCCCCTTAAATACCTTATAAAATGTTTTTGTAATTGAACTTTGAAGAGATCACCACTTTACACCTACGTACAAAATTTGATGTTTCTAGCTTAAGTAGTTTCCGAGAAAAACTGCTGTGACACACGGACGGACGGACGGATGGACGGACAGACGGACAGACTGGTCGCGAAACTAGTAGGGTTTTGTAAAATGATTTTACAAAACCCTAAAAAAGGTTGGTCTTCATAGTTGCCTTTTTGAAGGAAGGTTATGCCAGATGAAAATGTAAAATTAGAAGGGGTTGCACCCGAAAACGGTTTTTTTAAGAACACTCATATTCTATGTCTGAGTAGTAATTTAAAGTCATATCTTTATTTCACGTGAGAACATTTTTCTCAGAATTAGCTTTTCGTTGTAAATCGTATTAAAAAAAATCGAAAGTCTTATTTCGACCAGAATAATGTTCAAGAAGTAAAAACTATTTTTCCATGTAATGAATAAAATTATAATGGGTTGCTAAGAAACTACGATCTTTCCTTCCAGTAGGTAGTTTCTTCCTTTGCGCCGGTAGGTGACAAAAATGGTAGGTATGCTGTCGAGCAGGGTGGGGCCGTAAGTGACCTTTCGTAAGGTTCACTCATGGTCCTCTGAACATCATCATTTCCCGGTCCGGTTTCGGTACGCGATACGATAGTTTGTTTTGATGTTTTTTTTATTAGAGTAGGATATTTTCAAGTTTGCATTAGAGTAGTAAATTTTCCAGTACAGTATCGGTAAAAAAAAATTCGGGAACGCAGAATTAGATCAAGTCTTTTTGTTGTTGTTTGACTGAATTAAAGGTGAATACGGAATAAAGTAGGGATAGGTTTCTTTTCCGTATGGTTGTATTTTAGACGCGTTTAAAATAGGCACGTAATGGTGGCAGAATAAATGTAATCTAGCGTAATCCATTTAAAAGACCTGCGACCGAAATCCTCTCTGAACTAGGTGGCCGACAAGCACGACTTAGACTTCACGTCTCAATAACCGATAAGAGGCCGGTTCAGATTTCTTTGGGAAATCTCATCGGACGATTGTTAAAAAATCATTACAAGACCCCGGCAGCAAGCACCACTCGTATCCCCCTTAAGATGGTGCATCCCTTGCAAAGATTTTGCGAGACACCAGTGTTGCGAGCGAACACATACAACATACTCGGATATATTTCCGCTACATAACTGCAGTAGTTGCGAGCGAGCAAACAACACCTATGAACTCGCACTTCGCCAATGAAAATTAACCAAAGCAGCACATACGCAAGTAAATAAGCGTGCGGTAAAGTAAACGAAAAAGATCAACCCGCTATGATATTCAGTTCGTGAACGATAAGCTTTGGGTGTACTTCGAGGAGGGGTAAGGGTGTCCCCAGCTTCGCTATTTCACCTCAAGAGATCGACGGAAAGCCGAAAGCTTAAGCTGAAAGCACTCTTTCAAAGTAAAAAGCTTAAGCGAAAAGCAATCTTTCGCTCAATTTCCCTTGTTTCGCATATTCACCATCCGAGCAACCGAGACGAAGCAGGGAGGAAAAATTTTCGTGGAACGAGAGCACACGTGTTCGGTTACTCAGCACCTTTAAAGAGAATTTAGGTTGAAAGCTCACGAAAGAACGCTATTTAAAGTTTTTGGGCAAAGCATACCAGTTAGTGTGTATTCAAGTCCAAAAGGGAGCGTGCTGCTCTCCATTATTTAAGTACGACGATTTATTACGCGGTTGAAGTTTAAGACGTAAGTGCTGTTCAGTGTACGACTAAGTGATTAGGGGTGAGGTGTTGGCTTGAGCCGCGATTCTCCATTGGCCTTTTGGCGTTGCACGCCGTTTGACCACCCCGATCCACAAGGCCGTCTTCTTAGTTCCCTCTACAGGCTGGTGCTCATCTGTAAAGCGCGATAAGTTAAGGTGAAAGTGAAAGGCGCTTCACCCAACGCTGATAGTAAGAGGTTTCTAATTAATAAGCAATTGAAAATGTAATTAATAAATTCAATTGTAACTAAATGCTTAAAAAATGGACAGTGTAATAAAATTCATTCTCTAAAGTTAACTCTCGTCTTTATTGTTCTGGTTTAAATGGATAGAGTAGCAGATAAGTGGTGTTACAGCGAGTTCTCTCCCGAGAGTTTTGATGATGTCTATAGGATACACATCAAATGAGCTCCCAGTTCATGCCAGTATACATAGGGTATACTGGTTATGTAACACCAGAGTAAATGTAAAGCCCAAAGGCACAAACACTGCTATTAAAGCAGTACGATCAATCCGTTCAGGTCAGTAACTGGTAGAATTCGGAGCGAAGGCCAACAGTAAAGAAATATTTTGCGGTGCAGTAAGGAAAGTCCTCAGGAAAAATGCAACTGTAGCCTTGCTTGAGCCGATGGCAACAATCGGAATAAAACACTTTGGCTGAGTCACGGATCTAGTCGAGGTAGAAAACGTTTCACGTTTTACTTTTCTGTGAGAAACACCAGAATAAACGTTCTGCATCATGGTACCCTGACCAAATTGGTACTGCCGCCATTTGGATTTGGAACGGTGATTTCCGGGCAGAGGCCATTGGATGGAGCATGGTTTTGTATAATTCCCGTTCTCAGGGACCACCTTCCCTAGTATGTATCTCCCGCCAAACGTGTAGATATTATCTTTCCAAGCCAAGCTTAATGCTTTGGACAGAAGAACTGGCAGCTTAGGATGTGGTGAGCTCAACTATGCTATAAGCATCACCACGACTGCTTGCAGCGCTTCTTTGTCCTTTTGAAGACACTTGAACGACAAGCCACCGTATACTGGTGGTCAATTGAAATCGCTGAAAAGCAAGAGATGTGGCACAAACGTCGGCGTGAAGCTCAATGGATACGAAACCGTGACGGGGCATGCAACAACCAATTATCAGCACATAAGTCGACCAAGAAATGCGTTAGCAAATTGATAAACAACAGCAAGGCGCACTTCTGGCAATATCTAGTAGACAATCGCAATAAGGATCCATGGGCCTCGGCTAGAAGTTAGTTATGCGGAATATTGATGCCCTATGAACGCCGAGTAGCAGCACATACGTTTGCCAAGATATGCGTTCACAAATTGATTAACAACACCAAAGCTCGCTACTGGCAATATATAGTGGACAATCTCAACAAGGATCCATGGGCCTTGTCTACAAGTTAGTTATGCGGAAGCTTGGTACCCGAAGGACGTCTTGCATGTATGAAGTGGAAAATATGGACGAGATTCCCATCCATTCCATCCATGTTAACGCTGTCTATGATGGAAAACCAATTGAATGCCCACTTTTCACACAGCTAACCCAAGAAGAAGCAGTCCTTTCATTAAAAATAATGTAGGATCCAAGCCCAGATGGTGTTCAAGTTGAGGTGTTGCAACTTGTCTATCACAATTGTCCGGACTTGCTCCTCAGCACATTCAGCGCTTGTCTACGGGATGGAGTTTCCCGGTACCATGAAAGGTGGCGAGGCTCATGCTGATCAGCAAAGGGAAGGGAAATTCCGGATTGCTGTCTCTATGCCTTCCATTATGCATGCTAGGCTAGGAAAGACTTACTGACGCAATTCGTGCTACTGGGGACCTATCTCCTCAGCAGTATAGCTTTAAAGCAAGTTTCTCTACCATTGATGTAATTGCAGAGCTGGTGAGCGTGGTCCAAAGAGGCATATAGCCGCACCAAGTGATGGATCGTTCTTTTGGTGATACTCGACGTTCAAATTCGCTAGATGGGTGGATATTTTGCATACGCTGCGGAACATTTTTCAAATTTCAGAATATCTGATGCAGCTTCTGAGGGACTACCTGAAGGACCAATGCCTGCTTTACGATATGACATAGGACGAACGAAGGATGGAAGTTACAACAGATGTTTCCCAGGGATCTATCTTTGGTGCGGAACTCTGTAACGTCTCTTATGACGGGCTACTAAGACTAGATGTGCCAAATGAGTCATGCTTGATCAGCTATGGGGATGATTTTGCGGCTCTACTCATTGGGCGCACCGTTGAAGAACCGCAACTTAGACTAGGTATGCTGATGCGCCAAGTGACAGACCAGATGACTGCTCGTGGGATCAGTCTCGCGCTGGAAAAAACCGAAGGGATTATTTTGACAAAAAGGAGAACCCATAAAGTAAGGATGATTGGTAGTTGAGGCAACCTAATTAAATCAAGGCCAGCAGTACTACTGATTGACTCAAAGATGAGTTTCTCTGAGCAAATCAGGGCAAAGGCTGAGAAGGTTGCTTTGGGCTATCGGCTCTGAGTTGACTTATTGCCAATGGAAGCGGGGTCAATTCATCAAGAAGACGCCTCTTAATGAGTGCTTTAGTGTCAGTGCTACTGTACAGAGCAGAAATATTGGACGATGCTCTCAGTAAGGAGGTATACCGAATGCGCGTGGAAAAGATACAGAGAAGAGAAGCACTGAATATTGCATCTTCATTTCTGACAGCCTCTGATTTTGCGGTGAGAGTTATTGCAGCCGTGATACCTTTTACCATCCTTGTTATAAGGCGCTGCACTATTTACTTGCATCAAAGTGAGGATGTGAGAGAGACAGTTGCCTGCGGGGATAGACAGCAGTCAATCAACGATTGGCATCAGCTTAGGTGAATTACATGAAAGGAAGGTGGACTGCATGCCCCATCCCAAATTCGAGACCATGGCTAAATCGGAGACATGGTGAAACTGACTTCTATCTGATCCAGTTTTTGAGTGAGCATGGGTGTTTTCAGTCTCATCTACACAAGATTGGTAGGTTACGGTCTCCCAATTGTCAATTATGCCCAGTACACAAAAATGATGCCTGCTACACAGTTTATGAGTGCTAAAATGGGAAAGGCTGCGTAGGGACCCCCGCAAGAAGCCGTGAGATCTCACCCCAAATAGTTTAGTTTCGGCGATGCTTGAATTGGTTGTTAAATGGAGCTAAATAACACATAATGTTTGGGCACTCCGAAAAGATAACATGGACTCAAAGCAGCCGGGGACATTGTGGCTTGGGGATTGCTTGTCTGTCAGTGCTTCTTCCTCTTCCCCCTCCCACTGGTGGTGAGATCACCCACCTTGAAGGTGCCTGACGGTGTTAAAAAACGAGGTCTGACCCAAAGTAATGTTTTAAATGATTTATTCAGTGAGTAGTCTAGTCGCTTGCGAGGATAGGGGTCCCACATTCAGTGCGTAAATGGCATTCACCTCTCAACCACAAAAAAGAAGAATTCTCTGAGATCACCGAAGCTGAGTGAGCACATTCATTTAGATGTGTGCGAAATAATAAGGCAACCATTGATGGGAAAGAGTCTTTATTTTCTAACATTTGTAGAAGATCACTATGCTTGGTTTGAGGTGAAATTATACGGTAGAATAGCCAGGTATCTTGCAAATCATGAGGTATGGGGCCTTGGTAAGCAAGCGGTAACAAACCAAAATCAAAGCACTGAAGAAAGATGAAACACGTGAATATTTTAATTGGGAGCTCGGTGCAATCCTCGGCAAACACATAACCATGCATTGATTGACAGCAGCAGATTCTCCCCAACAAAATAGTATTATTTAGAAGGGAAACTGGACGTTATTGGGGCGGTCAGATGTCTCCTTATTCAGGTAAGACTATCTTCTTTCTTATGAACAGAGGTCTTAAACATGGTAACTTTCATTAGAAATTGGTGCCCCATGGGCGAAGTGCAAGGTAAAACACCATTTGAAGTTTGGTTCGGATCAATTCCAGATGTAGCAAGCTTCAGGCATTTTTGGACTGAAGTCTACATTAAGGATAATACCCTTGGAAAGAGGAAGTTCAAGCAAGGTCAAAGCGGGACATTATTGTAGAATATAGCACCAGACCTTGTGCCTATCGCTGTTGGTTGCCAGCTAGGCAAGGATGGAAACATCGAGAGATATCCAATTTATGGATAGATTTTACTGCCACCCAAGCAACAAATTTGAAGACTACGCACTGTCAGACCAGAAAAATCTTGGAGCACCATCAAATCAAGCCATTAACGACAAGCCAATGGAAGTGGATTTATTCCTCAATCAAGATGATGATTGGATATCGGCTGCGATAACAGTCAAAACCGAACAAGAAGAATTTCAGGGTCTTCCAGAGATAACGCCTCCAGTCTGTGTGTCTACACAAACAGGACGAAGAAGATCACACTTACTGAAAATAGGAAAAAGAGAGAGAGAGAGAGATCTCGAAAGGAATTTACTGCATCAAATTTTGCCGACAAATCCGAAGCTCATTACGCTTCCTCATCTAAATTCCTTCTCAGGTGCTCAAAGGTCAGTAATCGGGAGAAGGAACAAGAGTAATGGCTGACGAAGTAAAGTCTATTTTGCAGAAGGACACATGGGATCTAGTGGACAAGAAAACTTCAAGTGTTTAAGGCAGCAGATCTGTTCATCGAAATAAGTATGGATCTAACGGTGTTCTAGAAAGCATATGGCAAAAATAGTTAAGAAAGTGCACGGTCAGCATGAGGGCAAAAATTTCTATGAGACACATGCTCCAGTTGTACGACTAGCGTCCATTTGCACATCATATTTCATGAAAGCAACGAAGGCACGTGTTGCGTAACAAACATAAACTAATTGCCTCGAATGCTTTCGTTTTTCTCTAAGAACTTCACATATGAAATCTTGTGTCCTTGTTTTTCTTATACGAAATCAACATGTGGTATGTATGCATGCATTTACGTCATGCAGAGCTAATGTTTTTTTGTAATAATAGCATTCTATGAGAAATGCTACGTGCAGAATTGCATTGAAGAAGTAAATTTTTTCTAGTATAGATTTTTGAAGTTGAAAATTTAGAATAAGGAGTTTTCTCGTTGAGTAATTTTTTGCTGAAGCAAACAATATTTTGTTAGAGTCAAATATGTATTAGTGATGGAAAAATTTTTATAAACAGGATAGGTCGAAATATGAAAACAAACTACCTGGTCAAACTTTAAATTTTCGACTTCGCCGCAGTTTTTCATCACCAGTATCTCTATTTCGGCGTTGATCGCCCATACTATATGCGTACCTAGACGCTTTATAATTACTAGGTAAATGTGTACATATTTTATAAAAAGGAATTGTACATTCAGCTTCGAATACAACAGCCTACTTCAATGGCTAACTGCAAGAAACTGTATTCACGGAAGTTCCTGAACAGTTTTGAGAAATACTGAGCCGCAAAGTGAAAGAAGGAGTGTAAGACAACTGAGTCGGTGAGGTCTAGTAGTCAGAGCATGAACCCATAAGCCAAAGGTCCCAGGTTCAAATCTCGTTGGGAGCAACGTGATTTAGTCCAGGGGATTTTTCGGACAGGCTACTAGTGTTCACGCAGTGGTGATATGTACTGATTTAATCAGATCATATCATAGCTGAGCAAGCACACGGGAGCATGGTACTGACCAAACCAACTTCCGAAAAAATCAATACGGTCGTGAAAATGAGATACTCTAACTATCTCTAAGCGAAGGCCCGAGAGGGGCTGTAGTGCTACAGAGAAGACAACTGAGCAAAGACAATTGAGCTAGGCTAGTAGAGCATAAAACAGAAAATTTGACATGAAGTTGAAAGGATTAGGAACTAAACCAGCAAATGCTGAGCTCTGCGTGTGTTTACCGCAACAATGGGACAAAGTGATGATAATCACTATAAAGGGTGGTCTAATCAAAACCCACAATGTTTATTGTAAATAAAACAAAAAGTTTTCAGAGAATTAGGTTAATATTTTTTAATTATAATAGAAGAATCTTTGACAATTATGTGTGAAACAAAGTATTGCCCAAATGCTCGCCACGGCTACAGTGACATACTTCTATCCGATGGTCCATATTTTCAATGACTCTGAGACATCATTGAGGGTCAATGTCATTAATGTGCTGAGTTATCTCATCCTTTAGCTTTTGAAATATTCTTGGCTAATTGACGTACACTTTTTCTTTTACATATCCCCACAGAAAGAAGTCCAATGGTGTCAAATCACATGACCGTGGTGGCCAATTAACATCGCAAAAACGTGAGACAACATGACCATTGTTTTTTTATCGGTGTAGCAAGTGGCACCATCCTGTTAGAACCACATATCGTCCAGATCAATAAGCTCAATTTTTGGCTACAAGAACTTTGTTATAATCTTACAATAGTGAACACTATTCAAGGTAACTACTTGGCCGTCCTCATTTTCGAAGAAGTACGGCCCGATGATGCCGCCAGCCCATAAGCCGCGCCAAACAGTCACTCTTTGTGGATGCATCGGCTTTTCCACAATCACTCATGGATTTTCATTTGCCCAAATGTGGCAATTCCACTTGTTAACAAATCCACTGAGGTCAAAGTGTGCTTCGTCGCTGAAGATTATTTCCTTTGTAAACTCACTATTCCCTTCTGTCTGTTCAACTAGTCATTTGGCGTATTGCCGACGCTTGTAATGGTCAGTAGGCTTCAGCTCTTGAGTCAATTGAACCTTGTAAGCGTGTAAATTCAAATCTTTATTAAAAATTTGCATCAGTGGTGTTTGTGAGATGTTCAATTGTTGGGCACGATGACGAGTCGAGGTTGACGACTCTTCTGCCACACTATCGCGAACAACAGGAATGTTTTCTGCAGAACGAAATGAGCGAGCATGCGCAGGTGATTTCACATTTCCTACAGACCTGGATTGCTGAAATTTGCGCACAATTCTCCCGATTGTGGACACATTTGGTCAATTATGCTGACCAAAAAAAAAAATCACGAAGTGCACGAAATACATTTTGATTTGAATGCACATTTTTGTAAAAGACTTCAACAACTTCAACGCACTGCTCAATTGTGTACCTCCCCATGGTTGAATTTGTCAAACACTGAAACAAAAAATTGACAAACTAATTTCGGCGAAAAACTTGACATTGAGGTGTGACTCACAATTAACATCGTGCACAATGTTTGGACCACCCTTTATGTGTTGACAACGTCTAGGTAATTTCGCGTAACTTGGAGGAAATTTAGAAATTTGGCAAGGAGCTAGCTCAGATTTTTGAAATGAAAGATCTAGGAGAACTCAAATGTTGCTTGAGCATCGATTCCTTCAGGAACTCTCTGAACCAGAAGGCTTTATGTAATCAACATTCTCAAATGCTTTGGGATAAAGTCATGCAATCACATATCGATGACTTTGGGGCCAGGAGTAAAATTGGTGAAAGGTGATAAATGGAATAAGGACAATGCAGAGAAGTTACTTAGCGTGGGCTTGTTGGTTATCTACTGGATATGTCTGTAACGACCCACCCCAAAATTGCTTACGCTGCAAGCTCATTAGAGCAATTCAACCGAATTAACGGGACGACAGTAAAAACAGTACTCTAATACTTGAAAGGGACGATGGATTTCGGCATATCATACCAGAATGAAAATGGGCCACTTGTTGGTTTTGTAAATGCTGATTAAGCCTCTTCAGTAGACAATAGAAACTTGTATTCGGGAAAAACGTTCTATTTAGCAGGAAGTGTCATCATTTGGGACTAGTGTAAGCAACAGCCGATTGCTTTATCTACTACAGAAGCTGAGTATATGGCGTAGAGTGGGGCAACAAAAAAAGTTTTGCATCTGAGGCATTTTCTCCGGGAACTCAAGGCTAACGACGCTTTTCCAGTAAAATTATGTATAGAGAAAGCCAGCGAAAACTTAGTGAGGAATCTGATCTTCCATGCACCCACCAAGCACTGATATTCGTCATTATTTCGTGCGTGAGGTTGTACAGTTGAAAAGTCTAATACTTTAGCACGTAACTTCAGAAGATATGCTCACTGATGTACTGACGAAACCCTTTACTAAACTTAGGCGTGAGGGATGCATCAAGTTGTTTCGTTTTTCAAGGTTGTCACTTGGATATCCAGCAGTTATATCAAAGAGGGTATTGGTAATATCAGCTGAGCGATGCGATCCAACCGCTATGTATCGGCGCTGAGGGCCGATACATCAGAATTTTTATAGTCAATGTAAATTAGAATCTCGTACCGTGAACACGTTTGACATTTTCTCAACTTTGTAATTGTTCAATATATGTATCTTAGTTATCAACAGGACTCAATACTGATATAAAAAGGGCTTTTTCAAGGTTTCCAGGTTTAATAGATAATATTGTAAACATCGATCATTTGAGCTGGATGCGAAAATCATAAAATAAGAGAATTAAAAGTACCATGGACTTTCAATTGAAATTGAACTCTTATTGAAACAAAATACATACATATTGTCAAAATATTTAAGTTGTTGAGTGCATCGCTTTGTCGCAAGAAATTAAAAATTCTCACGAAATCGTAAATAACTTTAAGCAACATCACCAAATATTCAAGAAAACTGCGTAAATTATATCATAAAAACTAGGCGACACGATAATATCTTAAGGAAAATTAATATGCGTATGCTCATGCACATTCATATCTTGATATAAATATTTCATAGAATCGTATAAAACTCTCATATAACATAAGATTAACGGTAAGCTCAACGTTTACTTAACTTGAAAATTTAAAGAAAGATAATGTGAAACTTTAACCGCCGAATATACATAAATACAAGACTAACGAACATTTTAAGTACCAGCCTCCTTTCTTAAGAATTTATGAGGCTACAAAATCTCCGGCCAGATCTCTTTCATAAAATTCCTTAGAAGCTGGTGTTCAACATGGCGCAGCAGAACAAAATTGTCGCCGATTTATGTAAGTGTTTCAAATCCTTAAAATGGAAGTTTAATGCCTTCTTGCTTTCTTTTTCGCTTGTGTTGAAATGGGAAAATTTTTCCAATATTTCGTATAGAATTTGGAGAATAAGAAAGTTGAAGAAAGGAGAAAGTTAAAATTCATTTTGCACTCAATTTTTTGTTCTTATTTGCTCGGTTTTATAGAGTACTCCACATTGTGTTAGGGCTAAAGTTTGTGATTATACGAAATCCTTTAAAAGCTTAGATGAAATCTGGTTGCCGGTTGTATGAATATTGACCATAGGTTTTCAACTACTAAGAAATACTACTCGAGCATCTTGTTCGGGAAGTGAATTCCAGGACCAAAATATGTTTACCATATCAGTTAATCAGTTGTTATTGTTACGCCTGAATTAAACTGAAAATTTAATCAATATACGTGGAAATATCCACTCAATTATCTCAATAACTGCACCCTCAATCTCTCGAACGAATTCGCACAGGATGAGCCAATAAAGTAAATAAACGGATCTGTATAATTTGTTTACGTCAAAACTCATTAAAAAAAACTGAATTATTTATTCCGCAATGAATTTACAATGATGAAATAAATCGACTGGAATACTATCACGAAAATCATCCATATTTCACTCGGCCTACCAACCCCACTTTGACCAAACCCCAAAACGAGTTTTCCCTTTAATATTTAAATAACGTCCTCCTCAAGGATTATTAAATTATTCCCACATGGGTATCCTTATATGATTAGTTCCTCATAGAAAATCAATGTTGAGTGTCAGTCAACGTCCAATATCATCCTTTTCACCTTGCCTGATAACTAGGTGTTTACTGGACTGGATATTGGGTAATGCCGTGCCAAGGCAAAGGCAAAATCGTGTCTATCAGTGAGTCTGTATGTCAATATTCCTCGGCATAGCTTAGTGTGTGTTTAGATGACAGTGGCCTTATGAATTTCATTGCTACCATGAGTTTAAAGCATGTTGTGTCGTTGTCGTCGATTCGTTCCAGTCTATTCGTCTCCCTATTTCCATAAAAAGGCTTACACGTCTATTGATGTAATATGTAACATTATGTATGTACATCAGGACGATGGGAAAGGAATAAAAGAATAATGCGCAGTTCAATGGGTCGACATCGACCTTTGCAACATTGACTATTTATAGATTCGCTTTTCCTTTCAGTTCGAGAGGTAAGGACTTGAATGAATGCTGACTAATCGCTCGATTTCTTTTGATCAAATTATTTCCAAGTTTTTGGTGCTTTGATTTCAAGGAATTGAGCAGAATGATGAATTTTTCCTTGAGCATGCTTTTTACATTTTAAGTAAAGGAAAGGAAACTATAAAAGTTCGTAGAAATCCTTAAGCTTTCCTAAATCTTTTGCAATTGTTTCATAGAAAAACTGTATTTCTCTATTTGGTTTTCATTCGGATTGTGGGTTTGAATATATGATCAATTCTTTTTTGAATACACCCATGCGAAAAAAAACATTACAACAGTAAAAATAATAAAGAAATATTTCCAATTGTGTAACAAGAACAATTGCATGAACCTCATGTTACTTGTAGAAAATTGGTTGGGATGCCTTTAAGTAAGGATAAACTAAACTGAGCTACTACTACTGTAGCCAAAAAATAAGCTGACATTTGAATTTAAACTGCGCGCGTCGAAGGATTTGGAGAATTAATTTTTTTTTAGGTTGGTAGTACTGTCAGTGAAATCTATGTCATATATACATGTCAAAATATTCATTAGTGTTTGAGATACGCGTCGTTTTGTGAGCCCTCTAAAAGTGAGTTTTTCGTTTTTTGCGATGTCGAAATTTGTTGAGCAAAGAATTTGCATTAAATTTTGTTTGCGGAATCAATTTTCAGCTGCGGATGCGTTGAGGATGGTGTAGAAAGCCTTTGGTGATGAGGCTATGCCTAAAAAAATGTTTACAAGTGGTATAGTGAGTTCCAAGCCGGCCGTGAACGTGTCGAAGATGAATAGCGTCCTGGGCGACCATCAACCTCAACCGACGAAGCTCACGTCCCAGAAATCAAAGATTGAGTGTTGGAAAACCACCGATTAACGATAAGAGACCTTGCTGATGAGATTGGCATTTCGAAAGGCTCGTTCAAAACCATTTTAAAGGATGTTTTGGACGTCAAGCGCGTCAAATCTCGACTGGTACCGAAAACATTGAATTTTTTGGAAAAAAGGCGTCGCGTTGAAGTGTGTGAAATGATGCTTTCTGACTATCAGGACAAGATGGAACGCATTATCACTAGAGACGAGACTTGGATCTATGCTAACGATCCCGAAATAACTGATCAATCGAGCCAAAGGGGAGCCGAAACCAAAGACATTGCGCCAAAGTCGCTCAAAAATCAAGGCCATGTTGACTGTTTTCTTCGATTATCGTGGTGTTGTGCATTATGGATTCCTTCCGCCGGGCCAAACAGTCAACAAGGAATATTATTTGAATGTTATGCGTCGTTTGCGTAACGCTATCTGCCTAAAAAGGCCGGAATTGAAAATTCTTTTTACACCAAGATAATGCACCATCCCATACTGCACTCGTAATATATACATTAGCGTTCCAACTAGCTCTCGAAACCTCGGATTCTTTGTACTTTTTTTAGAGTTGGCTGCAACTTTCATCTTTAATGTTGGACTCGCCAGTGCACATTGAAAGTTGGACATAGTATTTCTGGCTTTGGATTGTGCTGCCGTTTTCCTATTTTATTTCGGTCCCTAAGCAGTACTTTGCCCGTCCCAAATCATTCATCGGGAATGCTTTTTTCAAGCCATTTTTCAATTTCATGACAGAAGATTCATGGGTCAATGCTACCAACATGTCACCTACATATCTCTCACTCCTTTCAATAACGACATTTCTCAAAAATGGGCAATTTTGAGTTATGACTATTGTCGAAATGCCCGTAAAGAGTAGTACATACCTGCAAAATCGTCATATCTGTAACTTAATATTTAGCCGCTTGAGCCCACTAGTGTCGTTTCTCCATTTGAAAAAGTTTAAGAGTGATCTTTTCAAGAGTGTCACAATTCAGTTGCTCTCGAACCATTGAGCAGAAAGTACATAGGTCTATTAGTGCAAGAGAGTATTATTTTTTTATAACGCGTTATTCAACTCAAGGCATGTGTAGTTTTTATACGAAGTTTTCTATCAAGAATGCACTATTTGGATTTATGTCAGTATTGTAAGGAAAATATATAGCTTACTCTTGTGTATTACTTTTATTTATAACGTTCTTGCAAAGTAATTGGGAGAGATCAATTGTACTATTTTGAATTAGGACGCTATTGTTAGTAAAAAATTCTTCCTAATACAGAGTAGTTTCGGATCAATTTGCTTTATGACAATCTTCCACTAAAAATTCGACCCCTTATCAGAGATATTTGCAGTCTCATTTCGGAATTTCTCATTATTGTCAGTATAAGATTAGCTGTTTGCAAATAGTCACAAGTTGTAGCATGTTCCTGCCAGTCTTTTCTTCAATAGGTAATGAACCTCTTGCTCTTTCAGGTGGATCATTATGTCTTCTCGAGGAGAAAAAATGTTAAAACTAGCATTAAGTATTATTAAAAAGAAAACTCAGGAAGAAACTGCTTGTAGAAATTCAACCGACAGTGGAGGTAAACAAAAATTGATGACGCTTAACACTAAATATGCATGAAACGGTACTCAATTGTTTTGATGACTATTTCCTCAACTCAATTAGTACATTTATTTCGTACATTTTTGTTGTCTAAATCTAATTGAACTAAAAAAGCAGCAACATGAATAGATTTTGAGGACAAACTGTATCAGTATCATGATTCGACTCGATTTGTAAGTCGGGAAGTTAGCAAGCTACCTGCTAGCTTCCCGACTTAGAATTATGGTTACTATTTCGTTTGCATTTTTGTCTGCTGCAGGAACCCGTCATTCTTCATCGGAGTCTAGCAGTTCCAGAGATTCAAGTGATGGAAGTGAATCTGAAATTTTCGATGATACTGATGCGGACAAAAATTGGGATCCTTCATCTCATTATGAAAGCAGTGAAGATGAAAACCAGAAACACGTTAACCGTGTTGCTATTATGACCAAAAAAACTTCAAGTAGTGATGCTCATAAAGCTAGTAAGATAAATGCAACAAACATCGCTCCAGATTTAATGCATTCAGTGCTACTAGAAAGCACTGCTAGCCATATTCCCGACCTACCTATAAGTAGAACTCCTACTTCAACAAGTGATGCAGGAACCACCGTTGCTACTACCGTTGATGATCTGACGCAGGTCAAAATAGGAAAAAGGAAAAGAAATGAATCCAGCTGGAAACGGAACATCTTGAAAGCAGCTAGAAATAGTGGAAAAGAATGAAAACTTCATGTACAAATAAATGCACGATTACAGTGCTCTGAAAAACTCAGTAAAGATGAAGGGAAGAGTATTTTTGATGCCTATTGGAACATAGGAGACGTTGCCAAACAGAGGGAGTTTATTCTTAACTGCACATCGGAAATTAAGCCAAAATACCGCTACGTGCGTGAGGGTGGACAAAGGCCTCGACGAAATAATAATTCTGCGTTCTTTTTTAATCTCCGTGACCGACGCGTTCGTGTATGTAAGTTATTTTTTAAAAATACTTTAGATATAAATGACCGCCCTATTCACACTGCCTTTGAGAAAAAAGACAAGCTAGCAGGTGCAGTGATGGCAGAGGATAAAAGAGGAAAACATGAAAAGCAACCCAAGATGGACGAAACTATTAGGAAGAGAGTAACAGAACACATCAACAAAATCCCTAAAATTGAAAGTCATTATACCCGTAAAAATACCACTAAACACTACATTGAAGGAGGTAGAACCATTACAGATATATATAACGATTATGTGAGCAACTGCAGAAGAGATGATGTTACTTTCAACATTTTCACCAATGACTTCAATTTAAGTTTTTCCAAACCCAAGAAAGATCAGTGTGAAACTTGTGTTGCTTATGAGAATATGTCAGAAATAGATAAAGTGAGCATAAAAGCAAGCTACGATCAGCATTTGGTTGAGAAAGAGTTATCAAGAAAAGAGAAGGAGAAAGATAAACAGGAACTAGCGAACAAAGCTTTGTTATCAGTTTACGATTTACCAGCTGTAATGCCGTTGCCAAAAGACGATTGCTCAGCGTTTTACTATTCATGCAAACTAAATGTAGTTAACTTTACGATAACTGATCCTCTTAATAAAACCACTGATTGTTTTGTTTGGGATGAATCAAACGGCCACCGTGGGGTAAATGAACTCGGTTCATGTGTTTTAAAATATATAGAGAAAAATATTGGAACATACAAGAACGTCACTTTCTATTCCGATAACTGTAGTGGTCTGCAAAAAAATCAATTTATGGTAGCCGCATATATCTTTGCTCTTCGTAAATACAACCTTAATTCTATCACTCACAAATTTTTAATTAAAGGCCACACCCAAAATGAAGCAGATTCTGTTCACTCTTTGATTGAAAGAAAAATGAAACAAGCAGCTAAAAGCGGCCCAATTTATACGCCAGAAGGCCTCATTTCTTTGATCAAAACAGCAAAAAAAAAACGGGTGAACAATTTTCTGTAAATGGGCTTTCGTATGAAGATTTCTTCGATTTGAAACGTTTAGCAACAGATATCGGTCCTCTGCGTTTTGTAAAAAATACACAAAATTCAACCGATTAAATTTAAAGAAATCAAAATATTGAAAGTTCAACAAGATTACCTAAATTCATTTTTTTACAAGAACTCTTATGAGGATTCAGACTTCATGGAAGCCACAATTATAAAGAAAGCCAAGGGTAATGTCTGTTTAAAACCTGCCTTCGAAGAAAAGCCTAAGATTTCTGAGACTAAAAAGAGAGACCTTATGCGACTTATTGAAAAAAACTTAATACCAAAAGTTTACAAAACTTTCTACGAAAACCTATAGTATTCGTCAGAAACAATATCAGTTGTTTTAAAGTTTAACTCTTATGCAACCACTTCAGTATGAAATATCCATTTATTCTTTACTTTTCTACTATTGTACTATTGAATTATATTTTAATTTGTTTAAATTATCAAAAAAAAAGAAATTTTTAATTTTTTTAAAAAATAAAATGATTTTACTTCAAACTGTGTTTTCTCTTCAACAAATTCCTCAACCATTAAGTAATAATCTAAAAGATAAGAAGTCTATTTTGAATGTAATTATTCTTCGAAGAATGTTATAGTTCAAGATAATTTAATCCTGGCATTCCATATTGAATTATTTTAAGGAAAATAACGTCATATTTTGAAATGCTGCAAGCACAATCCATGAAATTTTGAACAAGAACGTCATTAATCAAATAAAAATATTTAAAATTTTTTCTGTTTATCCTTTTCAAACTGAGAAAATCTCAGTCATTATCTAAAACAGTCTGCTGCATAGTGAAAAATTCAAGTGCCACTTGCAAACATTAAAATCTTTCTCCTGGAAAATCACAATTTTTGGAGATATGACGTTGTCGAAAGGAGTGAGCGATATACCAGAACCATTATGACTGTAATGAATCAGCCCTACGCCACTGACAACGATCCACAGGTAATTATTGACGTCGATGGTTCGGGAACGACCCTTTAACCACTCGCTGCCACTGAACCGCCTTTTGACAGCCGGGAGGACGAGGAAAATTGTGGTGAAATGGGAAAGCTGAAGACTCCGAACAAGATGGCCGCCAATCTGAGTGTCGTGTAGGACGTGTGTAGTTTCTGTGTTCTGTTATTAGCCGAGCCTAGTTGTCAATCGGGATTTATTTTACTTGTGAAAGAGAGCTAGATAGGTAAAAATTAATTGTTTTTAAACCAAAGTCAAATGCTACACCCAGAAGTTCCACGTGCAAAAAGCCAGTCGACACGATATCGTGAATCTGCAACGCCACTATGACAAAACGGCGTTCTCGCGCGAGTAATGAATGGGTAAATTGCATGTTTTTTAGTGCGGAAAAAAATTCATTGCTTACGATTAGAAGGAAGGCAACATTGTTTTTGTGCGGCCTGTGAAATTGACCTACAATCCTCCCTGATGAGCGCAGCAAACGGGAAACAAGTGACCATCAATGTCCTTACGCCGGAGAGTAGGTATTCGTCAGCTGAATGTCATCGTCAGAATACCGAGTTAGTTGAATCGTACAATAAGGAGTTGTCACCTGGTATAAGTAGATATAACCTTATCTGTCCATACTTTTGACAATTTGAACGCAGACGACGGAACAAACTCAGTACTGATTATTCAGCAGCGGTTTTCGTATTCGCAGCGTGATAGAGACGCCTTAATGAAAACATAGTGATATACCACGTGAAAAATTATTCCCAGTAAATAAAAAATATATTTGTAACGATTAACAACAGCATCTCAAATCACTCATCCTTCTATGTATAACGAATACCAGACGAAATTGTAATTTAATTATAAACAACGACAGAATGTGCATAGTCTGAATCTTGGAACTAAACGCACGGAGAAGCAACCACGAGTCGGAGTCCGTAGAAAAGTATCGCATAAATTTCTCACCCGAAAGAAGGGCGCATCCAAGTCGTATTTTCGGCGTACGTTTGATGCTGTATGATACATAAACGAGGCTATTTAACATTTTCTGAGCATTTCCGTTCATAATCTTGGAAGACCGATGCGCAATGACTGTATTCATGCTTAAACTACTTAAAGGTATAAATGTAACCAACATTGCAACTGAATATTGTCTCAATATTTATCTCGGGTTCAGAATATTGGAAGTAAGCAGATTCTAGATACACGATAATTACAGAATCGTGAGCCACAATCAAAATTAAGAACGCTGAACCAAAATTCGGTCAAAAATCAAAGAAACATGAGAGCTTTCATTCCTTTAGCGCACATGCAGAGAGTAAGAATTATAGCTGTCAAATTTATCTATTGCTATATCATTACCTCGCTTCTCATTCATTTATTGTTATTATTATTATTATTATTATTATTATTATTAGGCGATCAACATTACTTATAGTAGGCCAGATTCTCTAGTAATCATAATGAGACGTAAGAACTCAACCTAATACCCTTGCGAGAGGGAAGCAGAAATAATATCAGGTGAACAGAAGATAAAAGAAATTTAACTTCGACCTTTGTTTTTTTTTGCTTGTTTAGCTTGTCTACCGATAGATTATCGATAAAATTACAACATTTATTCAACCTAATTTTGATCGATCAAATGAAAGGATGCCTATTATGGTTAGATATTGTACGCAAACATGCGAATGATAATTACAAACAAAGGCCTATTGCCGAAGAAGAAGTAGAATTTTCCATAGTTTGTTATATTCGTTTTATTGTATTTCTCTGCCTATATTCTTATCATCGTTCATATTAGTATGCTTGTTATCGTTGATCATTATATTGAAATATTTGGTGGCAACAAATCTCAATCCTCGTCCGATCTGCTTTCATTGTATTCATTATTTACCTACAGATTTGTATTTATTCAGAGAGGAAAGAAAAAAGATTGAACCGGAAACATAAGACTTCGTGTTGCAACGCAAGGTGAAACTATTGGGCTTTTTTAAACGCAGCGTCAATAGTAAGCGCGAAACAGGTTATATGGTTAAGAAGAGTGAGAGGCATTGAGGAAACTTGATGGTAAAAACACTCCAAAATTTTCTAGGGTGAACGAGCGTAGTGCACATACACAAACGCGTTTTGTTGATCATTTGGTGGGGGAAATTTTATACAAACGCTAGTGATCATTCCGAATTGAACATTCGGTGAAGAAGGTAGTCGTCATAAAACGATTACCTTTCTTTAATTTGAATTTAAAAATGGATGGATGGACGCGAGAAGCTACGCATTATTTAAAAAATTAATAAAAGCAGAAAACATGTTAAATATCAAGAAACAACACATTGGATATCACGATTTCAATAAAGTTTTATTGCCCATTATAAATCCATAGAAAATAAACGATGTCTTGAAAAGTACAAAGTTTTTTATTTTTTATTTGCATTGTTGGCAGAACAAGTTTCGAATATATTTTTCAGAAAGCGGAAAAACCCTGAGGATTCAAGTAAATCCAATAAAAGTCTGAATCGACAAACTTAAACGATCATGAAATCAATTTTTCATTCCAGTTTTTATTACCTCGTGCACAATTCAAGGCTAAAACATCAATTCTCAATGGCTTATCTCTCTGTTTTCGCTTTCATGTTGTCCGCACGATGTTTTACGATCAAATGATCCGTTTGACACATACACTCGCAAGACGTGTATCGTATACAAAAATAGCTTCGGTGAACTGTGACGACGTGTAAACATAAGCGCATAAGTGCGAAACCTGTTTGGATATGGGTTTTTACCAAAACTGACGATAGATACAAGCCATATGGTAGCAATTTGCTTATGTATTAGTCGGCCTACTATGGACAAGCTTCCGGTAGCTGTCACCCAACTGCGGCATTAGCAAATGCTTAGATTTCGTCATATAATACTATTTTCCGAATAAAAAACGTGCCGAACGCATTCCGTGCATGCTATAAATTCTCCTTGTATAGCCCATTGTGCTCCTAAACTTTCCAAGACGAGCAAATGAAGCACACGTTTTGCACCTTCGACTGATAGCTCAGCGTTGAGATGTAAACAAACTCCTATTTATTCACTTTGCAAGGCGATAAAAACCAAACGGGTATACGAACTGAAATAAGTTTTACTTCACTAGGAGCGCTATTGTGTTCTCCGCGGATCGTCTGGATTTCACTGTAGAAATCCGTCTCTAAACCGTACAAAACCTTGAATTTTCGTTGGCACCTCCACAATTCTTCATATAACGCCATGTAAGTTTGCCAGCAAAGTCGGCCTACTAATGGTCATGTGTGTGGTAGTAAGCGCTGCTGCCATATGGCTTGTATCTATCGTCAGTTTTGGTTTTTACCATTCCCGCGTGATAAAGCCCATTGGGCTTTTTCAGACGCAGCGTTAAAAGTGAGCGTTAAACAGGTTATATGGGCAAGAAAAGTGATAGGCATTGAGGGGACCTGATGGTAAAAACAAGCCAACATTTTGTAGGGTGAACGAGCGTAACGCACATACACAAACGCATTTTGTTGATCATTTGGTGGGGGAAATTTTAAACAAACGCCGTAATCATTCCGAATTGAACATTCGGTGAAGAAGGTAGTCGTCATGAAACGATTGCCTTTCTTTAATTTGCGTGCAAAAATGGATGCGTGGATGTGAGAAGCTACGCGTTATTTAATAAATTTATAAAAGCGGAGGCCATGTTCAATTTCAGGAAACAACACGACTAATATCACGATTTCAATAAAGTTAAATTGCCTATTGTTAATCCATAGAAAATTAACAGTACGCATAATCTTCATAGAATCACATTATAATAAGCCAGTTGACAACACAACAAGAAAAATATGCGACTAGAAAGGATATTCAAATTTGGAATTTATTCTTCAGAAAGCGGAAAAACACGGAGGTTCTAATAAATCCAATGAAGTTTGAATCGACAAACTTTAACAATCATAAAATACATTTTTCATTCCAGTTTTTGTTACCTCGTGCACAATTCAAGGCTAAAACATCAATTCTCAATCGCTTATCTCTCTGTCTTCGCTTTCATGTTGTCCGCACGACGTTTAACGATCAAATGATCCTTTTGACACATACACTCGCAAGACGTGTATCGTATACAAAAATTGGTTGGCTGAACTATGCAACGTGTAAACATAAGGGCGTAAGCGCGAAACCTGTTTGGATATGGGTTTTTACCATTCCCGTGTGAAAGAGCCCATTGAGCATGAATCGTGAACCCAATTGAACCCTTCAACAGTATTGAAGGGTGACCAAAATTAAAAACTCAATAAAATGCAACTAACGTTACTAAAAGCTTCTTGAAACGACCTGTACGCTCAATCTTGTCCTAAATGAAATTTTTAGTGTATATGTACATGAAACCAAAAGATAAATATTCATCGCCTACAAAATTAAAAGCGAAACACAGAAATTTCGGATGGATGTGACTTAAATTAAATTAAAACTATTAGTTGTAACGTAATCGTTATGCAATGATAAGCTGAATAGTAGAAAAATTCGAGTATCGGAACGCGTGCTAGAGAGATGCTAAATAGTCTCGAGAATGGCGTTAATGCGTGCAAGTTAAAGAAAGCGCTATACGGACTAAAGCAGGCTGGCCGTGAATGGTATAAACGACTTAGTGAAAAATTGTGGAGCCTGGCATTAAAGGCAACAACGAATGAACCATGTTTATTTTTCGGTGAGCTTTTTGGTAGTGGTTTGTATGTATTAATGTATGTAGATGACTTATTAGTGGCTACACAATCGACAGAGTGTACAAATTTATTGAAAACAAGTTTACAAGAAGACTTCGAATTAAGAGACCTTGGGCTAGCGCGATTTTGTCTAGGTCTTGAAATTGATCAGCAAAAGGATCGAATTATACTTTCTCAGAGTGGTTATATGTATAAAAGGATTATTGAGACAGTATCGCATGGACAAATGCAATCCAATTTGAATACCATCGGAAGTGAATTTGCGCTTTAACAGCGCGAGTGATGATAATTCGTGCGAGAAGCATCCGTACCGCGAATTACTTGGCACTTCAATATATTTATTGGTTACAACGCGATCGGATATTGCAAATTCGGTGTCGTAATTAGCACAGTTTTCGAATAAAGCGTGTAAATGTCATTGGATGGCAACGAAAAGAATCCTGCAATATTTAGCTGCTACTGCTAATGTTGTTTTGGTATATACAAAAACAGATGACTCGTTATTCGGCTACGCAGATGCCGATTTGGGCGGAAATTCCATAGATCGCCATTCATTTACGGAATACACATTTTTATTAATCAGTGCAGCGATCACATGGAAATTGCAAAAACAGTGGATTGTTGCGTTTTCATCAACAGAAGCGGAATATTTAAGTTTAGCAGGAGCTTTAAAAAGAGCGATCTACTGGCGCAATTTACTATGTGAGCTTGGTTTAAACAGCTGGACAAACATTTTATTATGTGTGGATAATCGTGGAGCTCAGTGTTTAGCAAGTGATCATATGTTTCATGCGCGTACAAAACACATTGACATTAAGCACCATTTTGTGCACGAAACAATAAATGCTGGTGTGCTAGCGCTAGAGCATGTGCCAACCGATCAGATGATCGCCGATATTCTGACGAAATCGTTGAATAATTTAAGTCACAAAAATTGCTTGGAGGGGATAGGTTTAAGCATATGTAAGTGACGTGCGCATTGAGAGGGTGTGTTGGAAATATTCAGGCTTATTTCCGCGCAGCAATACACACTTTTGTGTGTATATGATTAGAGACACTTACAAATATTGTTGTGATGCCCAAATTAAGAATCTTGTTAGAAGAAGAACCGTCGTGTTGTATGTAGACTAATTATACATTGCCGCGTATTCTCAAATTGCTGTAACATTTTCTATATTATTTGAATAAATTACATTTGACAAAACAATCAAGATACCTTAATTATAATAGTTTCCTCACATTTCTAACAATTTTTTATGCCAATAATTGAAAAATTATACGAAAATAACTAATCCGAATGTGCCAATGATCATACTTTCATACAATATTTTGTAATTTATCATATATATGTTTAAATAAATGCACTATTACTTAACATGCTACTTGAAATTCAGTCTTATAAAATTGATCACAAACTTGTAAAGATTGTTTTATTAACGCTTTTTGCTTAGGATGCCAACCATCACATAGTTTACCCTAGATGAAATTTAAACAATTTAAAGTAAAAAAAATTCAAAGCGAAATTTTCAAATTTCAGGAGTGTTACAGGTCCATACCCGCCCCAAACACGAACGCTCATTGGAAGTGGATGGATGAGTACCCTTCTGTCTATCAATAGAAAAATATTTATTTAAATTATTATATTTTCCATTAATTAAATTTAAATTTTTTGTATTAAATACATACTTCTCATAAAAAAATAAAATTATAATAAAAAAAAAAATATGAGGGAAATAATAGGGTAAAAGTCAAAGTAAAAGTTAGCACCAATGCACGGACAAGTGTACATTTCACATTGGTCTTACGATGTCTAACATTTTCACTTTACCGATTCACTTAAACAAAAATTCGTTTGACCTTGTGGTTGGAGCGGGGGTGTGCGAGGAGGCACCACTTCCCCCTGGATGCCCCACTCTTATTTGGGGGGTCATAAGTATAAATAATAACAATAAGATCCTCTCGAGTCTCGCACGCGTTCACCAGGCTCAATCAGTTGCTTTGTTTGAACAGTCCATCCCTTTAGTAGGCTACCTCGACCTTGACACCGTCGAACTGAGTCATTCGATCGTTGAATTCGTGAATGCGAGATTTTTCTTTAGTGGGCCCTTGTGCTGGGGAAAAAGAACCTGCCCTACGACACGACAATGCTAGCCTGCCAGCACAATCACGCACCCTCAGAAAAGATCAATTGTCGGGAGACCAACATCTTCGTTCGCTGAGGCAATAGACCATCGCTGCAGTCCTTTACGGATAATGATATAATCCATGATCCTCAATTCACTTCAATGTAAAGGGAGCTCACAATAGCTGAGAAGGTTGAGCTAAAGGGATCTCTTTTCTAGCAATTCCTCTTCCTCTATCTCCTCCCCCTGGAGGAGGGAGCCCCCAACTTGAAGGCACCTCAAGGCATAACAAACCGAGCTTTAGCTTGAAATAATGTGTCAAATGGTCCCAAGCTAGGTTCTCAAATTAACAGGGGAGGTATCTAGTGGACGATCCAGACACTTTACATGCTTGGAAGCCCCACACTCAGGACATGAACAGTCTCCACCTTCCAGACACAAATAAAATTTAAAATTTTCACAATAAGCGAAATTAGTAAAAGAAAATGGACAGCACATTTTTCATGCTATATTTGATACTCAAATAATTTTATCCTGCTACTTTTCTAAGAAGTAATCAGCTATGACATGGACCCAGTCATATTTTCTTTTATGTTTTATTCAACAAGCAAGTTTATATTTCCACAGCCACTTCGCTACACATGTGCCTTAATAGCACTTATGACGAAACCAATAAAAGATAATGGCTTCAATCTGAAAACGTTCAGGTGGATACGGCATATAAGTACATGGGGTCGTCCTAAACTGTCCTTACGTAGAATTTACCCGGAAGTAACTTTCAACAGATATTTGTAACTTAATTAACAGCTTTTATAACGAAGCCAAGAAGTTGATTATATAAAAGAGCTGACGACGAAATGGCTTAGAAATGCGGAAATGTGTCACATAGGAATCATGTGAAGTTTGTGGAAATTGTCTTCAGATTAGATTATTAAGAGACGGTGGCATGTGTTGGCAATTATCACTGGAAAAGCTTCCGGGTGAACAGTCTTTGCGATAAGAGATGAATGAAAAGTTTAAAGTCCTTATTCAGCAGATTATTATCTGACTGAAGCTGAAATTTGTGCTGCAACCTGTGTATGTATATACTTAGAGCCAAGAACTAAAGAACATTCACACGATATAAAGAACAGCAGCGTATTCTTGGCAATTACCCTGGTTGACATATTTTTGCCAAAAAAATATCTATAAATTCTCCGATTCAGAATATGTACTTGAATACATGAATACTGATTACATTCAAATATACACGCTCTTATTTTTAGATGGACCTAGAGACTCGTATTTGTATATTGCACATATTGTTCGTTTTCGTATATTAGCATGTTGTCTCGCAACATAAGAAAAACGTTCACATACAATCAACATGAAAATTTACTTTCATTTGCCCATAAATCCAAAATACTGAGCCTATTTTGTATTACATGACATAACACTTTTTACGTGATTTATGCGTTTTGTGATTAATGTTTATAAGAACATATAAATCACAATGTTCCCGGAAGTGTCTCCTTCTCCGGAGAACTATTTTTAGAATGGAGCTAATGTAAAATTTTGCTTGCTTTATCGAGGGAAATAATGGAAATATGAATTTTTAAAGGAAGTCACACGAAGTTCTATGTGGAAGGTGGAAAAGGAAATATGAAGGCATTCAAAATAAGCCAAAAATATTTAAAGCTCGTAGATTTCAAGCCCTACTGAAACTTTAGTTGCTAGTACCATCTTCAAATCAAATGATTTAAAAAAAATTTAATTCGAATATTATCATTCAGGTTCGATTGGTTACTTGTTGATAATTATTGTTGCCTATTTGATTACATTAAGAAATCTCCGTTGGCAGCACCAGCCGGAAAGGTAAATTTCTCGTATATAGCGTAAAGTTTCGAAAAAGAATTTGGCTTGCCTACTACTAGACTTCTTACTGCTATTATCGTAGCACCACATGGGTATTTATTAACGTAAAAACCCTTTGTAGAGGCGCAAATATTTTGCTAATAAAATTGAGTTGCACACTTATGGATTACTAATAGAAAATCTGCGGATAATAAATTATTAGAAACATATTGTCGCGTGTTATGGTTCACGGCCAATAATTCAAATGTTCCGGAAAAGTGAAAACGCAATGTCTTTTAAATTAAGTTAAAAGCGTTTATTTACTTAAAAATGCACCATAATTTATTTCACTGTTTCACAACTTGTCTATCAATTTTTACTTCAACTATTTATCACTTCACAATCAATATCGCCTTTAATTCGCACTCCACACTATCGCAGTGTTACTATCGCCGTTGAAATAATAATTTCACCATTAATTCAGCTCGCCTTTATATAGCATCTCTAGTCATTCAATCCATTTCTCGTGCATTGGAGAACTACCTGGAATATTCGAGCAATACTGAATGAGTGGTGACGTCACTTTCAGATTTTGATCATGCTCGGTGAGTTTTAGGGTACGTTCGTTTTGTTGATCATGATCTTCTTAATGGTTGTAAAAACAACTGCAACACTAGTTCGCAGAATTATTTGTACATGTAACAATACAAATACAGGTTTGTCCTTTTTACAGGGTTATCCATTTCGTGGTAGGAAAGTGTGACCCTGCCACTTGACATCTGTCAGAATTAAATGTTATCCAAAGCGTGTTTTTTTAAGTTGAAGGTTTACCATTTAGAAATATGGATCGTTTAACAGTTGAAGGACGCGTTAAAATTATTGAATTTTATTATAAAAATGGTGATTCTGCTGTATCAACATTTAGGGCTTTAAAAACCGATTACAGTCGACATAATCGACCTACACAGCAAACAATTTCAAACACAGTGAGAAAATTTGAAGAGACTGGATCGGTTATTGATATTGCAAGGCTTGCGCATCATCGCAGCATTCGTTCTGTTGAAAATATTGCTATCGTTGCTCAAAGTGTGGAGGAAGACCCGAATAAGTCGATTCCTCGACGTGTTCAACATTTGAGCTTGTCTTACGGCTCAATGTGGTAGATTTTGCATTTGGATTTGCATCTCCATCCGTCCAAAATCCAACTCACTCAAGAACTTAAGCCTCAAGACCATGCACAACGCAGAATGTATGCGAATTGGGTGATTGAACAACAAGCCATTGATAACGATTTTTCGAACAAAATGTTCTTTTGTGATGAGGCTCATTTTTCGCTCAGTGGTTAAATCCTCAGATGATTGCAGAAAGGCCTTTGCATCCGGAAAAAGTGACCGTTTGGTGTGCATTATGGTCTGGTGGTGTTATTAGCCCGTTTTTTTTTTGAAAATGATCAAGGAAGAGCCATTGCAGTCAATTCTGACCGCTATGGACGGATGTCAACCAATTATTTTTAGAGAGAAATTGAAGATAATGATCTGGAGAACATGTGATTTCAACAGGATGGAGCCAAAAGCCACACAACACAAGCTAATCGAGCACTTTTGCAAGAGAAATTTCCAGGACGCGTAATTTCGAGATTGAGTGATGTCAATTGGCCCGCAAGATCCTGCGACCGAACACCTTTGGATTTCTTTTTATGGGACCATGTGAAAGATCATGTTTACGCGAACAATCTTCAAAATCTTGAGCAATTGAAAACCAATATTCGTGAAGTTATGGCCGAGATATTGCCGGAAATGTGCCAAAACGTCATTGAAAATTACCTCAAAAGGATTGAGGCCTGTAAGAGGTCCCATGGAAGACATTTGAATGATGTTGTGTTTCACGTATAACGGCAAGGTTTAGTCTTTATATTGAATAGAAAATTTTGTCCCATCTGAATATTTTATGTATTTTCTTTAGCTTTACTTTCCCAAGCGTGAAATGGATAACCCTATACATTTGCTGTTTACACATTACCCAGTGGTTACCACATAAAGGTGATACCTTGTCAGCGGTTAAATAGCTCAAATAGTTAATTTTGAAAGGTTTTCATAAAAGTTTAGTCAGTACTTGCGTTGCCATTAATACATGCATTTTTAGTTCTTTTCTAAACTATCAGGGGCCGCTATTTTGAGCTTGAGCGTTTGCTTATCGATTATTTGCACAGATTTCAGTCTGTTAGTCTCAACTGCTGTGCTGAATTTTATTCGAATTGGAGTTCCGCTCTGAACAGCACAAATATTTCCAAATTTTATTAAAAGGGCTGTTAAAAATATTAAACTGTTTTTATTTGTCGTCCGATTAACAAATTTTTTGCAAGTTAGATTAACTTGCCACCATTTTGAATGCATGCATTTGATTTTGGATTATTTTAAATCTTTGTATTAGAATCTCATCAATGAATATACCCAATCTCGTTCAAATCGGGATTCAACTTCAGACAGGGCAAAAGTATTAAATTTTTAGTTAAAGTGACAGCTAAAATTCTAAGGGATTAAATTTTTTATTTTTTTTTTCATTCGATTTTGTTAATTTTTTTTTGCACAATTCAAGAACTTAGTAGTTGTTAGCAAATGAAAGTACATTTGTAAATGCTAAGAAAAAAATATAAACCATAAGCAAACATGTACAAATTTTATAGCTTGAGTCTCTCAATCCTCGTACATCCTAAAATATCACAGCGCACTGCCAAATGTTAGAAACCTTTTGAACATGAAGCGTGCACATGACACATACTTTCGGGTTCGTTCTCAACCTTTTTTCATTACTCTTCCTTTTCTCCATATCGCTCCCTTCCACAACTCTTTCAATAAATCGGAATTGTTGATAAACTAAAACGAAACCTTTTCCGACCATCTTCCTGGCATCTCGTCTGTCTGGTTTGAGTCTTCTTTGAAGGATGATTCCACGAAAACATCTGTTTATCGTGCTTAGTAAGTAAAGTAATGATAATTCCGTGAAACATCCTTTGATCGTATTTAGTTTGAGTCTTCTCTGAACCCTCATAAAGTGAGGATCGTTTCCGTGAAACATTCTTGTATCGTGTTTAGTATAAGTCTGCCCTGACCTATCATACAGTGAATATCGTCTTCGAGAAACATTCTTGTATCGTGTTTAGTATAAGTCTGCTCTGAACTGTCATATAGTGAATATCTTTTCCGCAAAATATCCTTGTATCGTGTCTTAGTTTGAGGCTGCTCTGAACTCTAATAAAACTTCTCTGAACCCTCATGAACAAGTGAATTTATTCCTCAGAACAGCTTTTCATCGTACCATCAGTGACTTTATTCAGACCTAGCTCTAGAAGTCCGTTTCATTAGGCTTGCTGGGAACAAAGACCAGGCTACTCCAATCAATCTAGACCAGCAAGCGATCACCTTAATTTTCATCAGGCTTGCTGGGACCAAAAAACCAGGCGATTCCGATCAATCTAGACCAGTAAGTTATCACCTTATTTTTTATTAGGCTTGCTGGGACCGAATTTGTGGCGATTCAGATTAATCTAGACCAGCAGGTTCTCACCTTAATTTCAATTAGTCTTATCACTCACTTATTCATTAATCATCTACTCTATCATTCCTTCATCCTCCAGTAATCTTCATATTTGTTTCACGTACCAATTTATAATACAAATTAATTTACTTCTGTTACGACTCTAAACTTGTATCATTGTCACGATAACCAACGAAGAATGTTATAACTTAGCTCGCTGCAACTATATTACATAATCATGAAAACACTTGTTAACTTAAGTGCTTGGAATAAATAAAGAAAGGAAAGAGTTCACCATCAATTACATCGGATTTAACTTTAATTATAGTTTAGAACGTTCCCTATTGATTCATCTTTTTATGTCTTAGCAGTAGTCCAACGGTTAATTATGTAGTCTGAACTTGATTTTCAGTCACCATTATTTTTTCTTGAGACCATTCTCTAGCATCTGTCTTTCTCTCGTACGTTTAAGCTATCTAAGATAAAGTATATATGAATTAATAACCTCAAACATAAAATAACTGAGCTTAAAAGTCTTATTCAATTTTCCCCAGGCTACATGACCGGATGAGCTCCATAATTAAGACTTTTGAAGTAAATACCTTAACTATTAACTTCTAACATCATACTTAAAAATGAATTATTAGACAAACAATCCTTCAGCCCCAACGTCTTTGGCTGCAGCGAGTCCCTTTTATTTTTTAAGACCGCCCAAATATAATGTCCCACATGGTTCAATTTGTCAACCAATCCAAACATCACGTATCTATACTATCCGGAGTGAGCTCTCCCGTCTCCCTGTAAACACTCCGTCACAGCCTGCCCAACTTTTCGTAAGCAAAAAAATGTGTGGCTGCCATCGTTTCCCCCTTTTTGGTAAAACTGACAATTGGGGGACCATGACTTATCAATCTTGTGCAGGTAAGACTCAAAACACCCATGCTCGCTCAAAACACGGATCAGATAGAAGTCATTTGATTTAGCCACGGGCACACATCCGGGAAGAGGTTCGCAGTCCAGCTTCCCTTCGTGCAATTCACCCAAGACTGCTGCCAATCTGAGCGCTGCTTTTCCTTGCGGACAACCATCTCCGTTGCGTCCTGATTCTGACGCAGGTAAACCGCAACAGGTATGCCTGCAATAACTCTCACCGCCAAATCAGAGACTACTCGATACGAAGATGCAACCATCAGTGCTCTTCTTCTCTATGCCTATGCCAAGCGTTTTCGGTATACCTCCTCACTGAGAGCGTTGCTCCATATCCTCCGTACAGTAGCACTAAACATACGGCACTCATCAAGAGCCGTCTTCTAGATGGGTTAGGCCCCCCTACTTTGGCCACAAGTCGACTCAGAGCTGATACTCCAAATGAAGCTTTCTCAGTTGTTGCCCTGATTTGGTGAAAGAAACTCATCTTTGTGTAGATCAGTAGCCCCAGGTATTTCAACGCTGGTTTTGATTCGATTAGCATGTCTCCAATACTGATCAGCCTTACTCTAGAGTTTGTTTGTTTGTTTGGCTTTCTCCAGTACTAGACGGAACACAAGAGCAGTCATTCAGTCTCTTACTCGATGTACTAGCATACCTAGCCGAAGTTGTGATTGTTCAATGATGCATTCAGTGACAAGAGCCGCAACGTCATCTGCATTGCCGATCAAACACGACTCATCTGGCATCTCCAGTCTCAGAAGCCAGTCATAAGATACATTCCACAGGTCTAGACCGAGGATAGATCCCTGAGCAACACCTGATGTAGCTTCTATCTTCTGTAGGCCCTATGTTGTATCGTAAAGCAAGACTTCGGTCCTTCAGGTAGTGCCTCAGAAGTCACAACAGATATTCTGAAACTTGAAAGGGGTTTTCCAGTGTATCCGGAATATCCACTCATCAAGCAGAGTTGCATTCATAACGTCGGGCGTCACCAACAGGATGATCAATCGCTTGGTGTGGCCATATTCCTCTGGCTTTTAGACCGCATTCACCACCTCTGCAATCGCATCAAAGGTGAAGCGTCCTACTCTAGAGCCGCATTGCCAAAGAGATAGATCCTCAGCAGCATGAATCCCGTGAGTAAATCTTCCCTTGATGAGTTTCTCTAGCACTTTCTCGGCCGTGTCTAGCATGCATAACGGGTGGTATACAGACGGCAATCTTGCATTCTCCTTCCCCTTCTGATCAGCATGAGCCTTGGCACCTTCCATCGTACTGAGAAAACCCCAGCCCGTAGGCAAGCGTTAAATGTGCTGAGCAGTAGGTCAAGACAATGGTGATAGACAAGTTGCAACCACTCAGCTAGAACACCATCTGGACCTGAAGCTATCCTGGCTTTCAATGAAAGAACTGCCTTTTCTAGTTCCAGCTGTGTGTAGAATGGCCACTCGATTGTTGATTCACCGTAAACAGCGTCAACATTTTCCGCTTCATGTATGAAACGGGTCTGTAGGGCACCAGGCTTTTGCATAACTAGCTTTTAACCAAAGCCCCACGGATGCTTGTTCACATTGTCCACTGAATCTTGCCAGCAGCGAGCCTTGCTGTTATTAATCAATTCTCAAAGACATTTTCTGGCCAACTTATATGCTGCTAACTGGTTGCATGCCTCGCCATGATTCGGTGCCTGTTGAGCCTCATGCCGAAGTTTGGGACATTTTCATCGCTTCCCAGCGGTATCAATCGACTACCATTACACTGGGGGCTTGTCATGACGAAGTTTTTGACTGGGCATAGAAGCAGGGCAAGCAGTCCTGATGATGTCCATAGTTGAACTCGGCACGTCTTGAGCTGCTAGTTCTTCTGTCACCTGCAAATTACCCTGCAACAGAGCACCTACCGTAAGCACCTCGACGAATTTCTCAGCATCCATCCTTCCCACGATCCACCCACTTGTAGAAAGTCGAGAGCATGGACACTGGCAGACATCATCATGGGTTTCAAGCAAAATTCACTGATGATCACAGATTGAGCAGTCCTCTAACACTCACCAATTATGTATCCTCCATACTAAGGACTCCGAGATGAATAACACGTCCGGTATGGTTGTTTTGCAGCCCATGTGGCAGAAAGTCAATATATGTTCGGTGTTTAGTATGGCAAGTGCTGTGCTGGCTACTATTTCTTGGACTCTTTTTCCCTACGGATCTGTTTAATGCATGCCTCATTCGATTGCTTTAGGATTGAGGTTGAGCATTAAGCTTAGCTCAGAAAGAAGGTATTGATTGATTTGGCGTTAGATACACACTAAAGAAGGTGGTCCCTGGGCACACCCCCCCCCCCCCCCGCATCCACAGCTCTCCACCTGGAAACCACTTTTGGTTGATGGTGGAAATAGCAATTTGATCAAGATACCAAATGCAGAACTTTTTCGCGGTGTTGCTCGCTCAGCAGCAATAAGTCGGCTGTCATGTTCCACCCAGACTGCCCAAGCAGTTTTTGGGCGGTTTAACTGCAGTGTGGATTCAGCTGCAGAGTACGGGTTATTGAAGTTCTGATTTTGCCTTGGCTAGGACTATCTGGAAAACCCGACATTTTCCTGACGGCAAGACGAGCCCAAAATTCGGTCTTGGATACAGTGTGCCTCTTTTGTACATTATTTCCTTTTATGTTCCTTTGTACAACATGCGTAACATAGGAAACTTCTGTAGGATCCTTTGCATACTTGTGCAGTGTGACCATAGGCCAGGTATTTGAAACATTGCAAAGGCGCTGTTCTTCTCCCTATTCTTGCTTTGCCTTGTTCAGAAATTGCTCGGCGTTCTTTTTAGTCAAGTCAATGATGGCCATGCATTATCCCCTATGCGTTTCTGGTGTTGGCCTCACTTTGATCCTGTCCATACTAGGGAGCTCCTTTTTGATGGCCTCTTCTACCTTGACCAGGTCTATGATATAGTCAATATCTCTTATTTCGATCATTTTCCCTGATATCCTGCAGCACTTTTGCAATGGATAGGTCATTTTGAGCTTTTAAGAGAAGTTTCCGCTACCGGAGTCTTCGTCTTCTTCTTCTTCGTAGCCCTACAGCCCCTTTCGGGCCTTCGCTTAGAGATAGTTAGAGTATCTCATTGTCATGATCGAATATATCGGCACTCTGAAAGGTGATATGATCATTATCACGCTTTGGCCGTGTGTCACCCAGCTGCGATACGTTCTGATTTTAAACCAGCAAGTATCATAACTGAACAGGCTTATAGTCCGTCCGAAGAACCACTCGAACTAAATCTCGTTGACACCAACGATACTTGAACCAGAGACCTTCGGCTTACGGGCTTAGTGCTCTAAGCACTAAGCCACGCGGACTACACCGGAGTCTCAGTCCGGGCTTTTTCTCCCCCGTTTTACTTCAGGTCTTTTTTTATTGTTGGGCGTCCATGCCAATTTTATTTTCTGGGACGCCAAGTATATTAAATTCGCGACAACCCCGAAGGAAATACACGAAAATTTTGTAAAGAACAAATTGTAGACTCAAATAATTTAAATTTGATGAGTAATGATAATGAATCTGAAATCTGTGCCTTATGTTGTAAATGTACAAAAAAATCCGCACAAAATCCCACTATATTTATATCGGATTACGCGAAGGTGAAGAAAGAGCGGGAGGACAACGATATGAATTAGATTGAAATTGTAGATACTATGATGAATACGACAAAGGCAAACTCGACAAATAATACGTAACTAAAGGCGGCGAGTCCGATCAAACGGCTCCCACCGCGACGTGATTTATCCTTGAAGCGACAAGTTTCAAAAGAAGTACAAACTCGAGCTCTTGTATCAAGAGTGGCCAAATACTATGGGGACTTTGTGAAGAAAGTGAACTTGGAAAAGCATTTCATGAATGACACACCGGTGACAATGATCATGCCTATTCCTGAGAATCGTCCAGTTGGAAAGCACAAATCAGCAAAATGGATCATTTAGGGCATCAAGTAATCGATACCAAAGGTATTCTGTTTCATTAGCAGAAACGTTTTTCCGGCTAGTAGAACGTCAAACTTACCCAACGGATTGGTATTGCGCAACGAAGACTTTATCGTTTCATGGGCGAAACATGAGTTCCTGCTGTGATAATCGTCTTTGGAAGCGTTCAGTAAGCGGTAACGAACTCAGCTGAAACCCGTGCTTATTTTCGGAGCTGGCTTGAGTGCAGCCGATGCTGTAACCGTTTGTTGATCATCGAACATTCGGGTGATCTATGTGTTTTAAAGTCGAAATGCTGGATTGAATAAAATGCTACCGGAAAATTTCTATCTGGGGTATCATGAGGAAATGGACCAATTGATTTCGCACTATCTTATATGCTGGCGGGTATTTGGCCATATTGGAAGCCAGACAAAATTTCAAAACATCCTGACAAATTGTTACAAGCACGTTTAAATTATGCAGATAGTAGAAAGAGCTTAGTTGTACAAGATTTAGAGGCATGGGCTGAAGGCTCGGGAGGACGTAGTACAAAACCTGTTTCATTGTTGCTAGGTATCGTGGAGCACCCGTGCGCCAATTTAGGTATGGAATTGCCGTGAATGTTGGAGTATAATATAATATAAATCCAAATACACAGATCGATCACATTGTCCCAGGTAAAGGCCTACCGGGTGGATCATGGCACTGAATGGAAACCTGCGTACACTTACCATTGCCACGTGGATGTCCTTGCTGCGCGACAGTTTTGGACAATGGGAACGAGATCAACAGGAAAAAGTGCAGTACGAACAAAGAACACAGGAACCTTTGAATCAAACGATAACCGATACGAAGGTAGAGTCCACGGCACTACGCAAATAAGCCATCCTGGACAATACAAATAACACAAAGTGATGCCAAAAATGTTTAGAGCTACGAACAAAACAAATCTAAACTGTCAGTGAATTGTCTCACTGACATTTTCCTAAACTAGTTTCATAGGAGTGAGATTCTCGTGAGCACTCAAAAGCACCGATTCTCGCGGTGAAAAACTGCATAGCCAATCACACGTTGTGGAACTTATAAGATCCTTGACCTACAAGAATGAGCCGTTGGTTGGAAAACTGATAAAAGGGGGACAGAAGGATATCCCACTCTTCTTTTCATTACTGAAAATCATCCGGTGAAGTGTGCCGGTTGGAATAAAAGTTAATAGATACACGCATTGGACGCAGGATCTACATTGAAGAGGTGGTTGCAGCTAAATTGGCCGCGTTCGTGAGCAGAGTGGAGAAAGTCGCATTAGTAAATTGGCAGCGGAGTTGGCGAGAACTCAAGCAGAGCGAAATGTGGGGGTTCCCACATCAACGGCAGCAAAATCATCGGTGTAAGTATTAGCAAACCGTTTTTTTTTAAATTAATATCCGATTGTATATTACAATGTAAGTTTCCTATTAAAACTTTGTGGTTAAAATTAAATTGAATACATAGAAAACTCGTGCTAACTTTCCAGTGTGGATCTTTTTTTATTTCCATATCCATTCCGATGGTGTGGATATTCTGGTTGTTCCCTCTTCTTCCTTTACTTTAATTCTAGGTGCTATGCACTTTCTGCTCATGGGCGGGAAGGCATTTTTTCCAAGAAAAGATTTTTGTGGTGTTGGAACGGAGCTAATGCATAGTGGCTAGCAAGGTTTGAAGTCACGGGATAGCCAAGTGCCCATCGTGGTCAAGTTATGTATAAGACTTTCAGGGTTTTTTCTTTTAGGTTTTAGCCGATTGTGTAGTGAATTTGGGTAGGATTTCAATTTGGTAGAGTTCCACTTATCATTCTCCGGGGAACCGTTACCTCGTCTGAATGTTCCAATCGGGCTCCAAGGGCGAACGAGTAACGCCTGCGCCTTCTCCAGCGGAGCTATCCGGGGCTGAAAAGAGCCTGACCGGAGCACCCCTTTTTAAAAGGGTGCTAACTTTTTGGAGGATTTTCGGCTTTCTTCCCTTCTTTTGTCAGTACTTTCAGGAACCCCTGATATAAAATCGTACACACGTCAAGTACCTCTTCCTTGCTTCTTTTATCCCGATCTCCTTTGAATGGGCTAGACGCAATTCTTTTATTTATTTTAGATGGTGGAGCTATCTGCGTGTGCCCTTTAGGCTTAGTCCTCAGCGTTTTTTTTTTAGCCTTCTGCTATTCTTCGGCCTTCTGGTCCAATTTGCCCTTTAACCAGCTCTTTTGTTAGTGTCCTTTGCAGTCTAGTTCAAAGAGCTCATACTTTACTCTTTTACTGATTTTCAGCGTGTCTCGCTTTTTTGATTAGCCTTTATTGTCTTGTCGCTAGAAGGCAATTGTACTTTGCGACCACCTTTCTTGGGAGAGGTTATCGGCTTCCATTTCCAAGTATAGTACTTCCGCCACATTTTCGATGGTGGCGGCGAAATTAAACAACGGCGCTTTATTTGTCTGGTCACTCCTTTCTTTTTCTACCTTGATCACTTTGTGGACTTCATAATGATTCGTTATTATATTGGGACTTGAGATCCTTTCTTTGGCTGCTTTGGTAGCAATTGCACCAGTAAGCGTCAAATTTTCGATGTTTTTTACATGAGTAATTTCCCCGCCGCTCAAACATTTGACGTGTCTTCCAGTGTTTTCTTCTCTGCCTTTTTAGGACACATGCATATATTTTTTTGCTACGCCTGAATGCTGCAGGAACCTCAGTCTAAACAAGACTGTCTGTCAAACTTCATTTTTCGTCCGTCCTTACTGTCATTGTATTCATCGTCGTTTTTGTCGTCACTGATACCGATCCCGATGTGCTCTTAATATCGTTGCTACAGCTGCAGTTCGCATCGTCATTTTTGTTATTGTTGTTTAGTTTTTTCGAATTTTAGTTATCTGTTTTTAGTTCAAATTGTACCAGTTTTATTGGATCCCTCCTAGAAGCCGTGATCGTCGTTCGTGGTGTAGCCACCTTTTTCGTCACATGGTTACCTTTGCTGAGCAGGGAGGCCATTTGGAGGCTGGCACATGCCCTCATGGAGAAAACTGCTGAGAGTCAGACCAGCGTCAATCGGAAGTGCGTCTCGACCAAATTTACACCACTAATCCAATAGTGCGAACTTTGAACGTGCTCCGAGTCCTGCCAAGGTTTTACCGGGACGGAGATGGTATAATAGTTCACGTTGACGCACAAGTGTCACTTTGGCGCTACTGCGCAAAGCAACTAGGTCCAAACCATCATATCTGCCAGCACAAAGCATAAATTCCAGTTCGTTGTCCAAAGCGTAGTCCAGATTCAGTTGAGGTGGCGCTCCCCAAAGAATGCCAGCCTTCAACAGTATTCCTGTCAACCGGCTTTTCACCTGCGGGGATGTCCAAACATTATTGATGCAGGATGATGCAAGGTGAAAAGAAAGACGTGAAAAGCTACTTCAATACCATTTTTGTGAATGCGATATTTCAACTTTCATGGGATTTCTTATTTTGATCCGATTCACTCTGGGATCTGATTCGCCTCAGTCTACCCTATTTCAACGAAAAGTGAATAAAACTAATGAGAGTGGATTTTCGTTTTTTGCCGCACGTTCTTCTCCTCAAACTGGTGATTCAGATGAAGTGAAAAAAGAAGAAATTTCCTTTTCAAAAGAGCTTTATATTAACTCGTCAATTACCAGTGTCACCTCTAGATGCCAGTGATTAGAGAAATCATTTAATATATTAAATAACCTATTTAGATAAAAAAAAATATTGCTCATCAAAAGTCACTACTTAGTAATACTAGTATTTATAATTTTATTTTGGCAACATTGACCGTATATTTTCTATGAAATTAATGCATTCGTTTCAAACGGTTTTTTTCATTTTCTAATGCGAGTTGGCTTTAGTGTATTTATATTGTTATAAAAATGTCAAAAGGGTAAGTAATGTAATAGTTTTTGTTGCAAATTGTTGTTACACAATCAAACTCGTAATGTCAAAAGTTTTATTGAAAGAAACAATTGTTACTTTACTTGCCACCAATGAAGTGTTAAATTCAAGAGTGCAAGAGCATCTCTGGCTTCGTTCCTCTTTGTTGGCATGTCTGCTGGATCCGCGTGAGTGTGCAAATTTTTGCGGCAGTGGATCATTGAGTTTGTATCCTTAGCTGGAAGCTCAGTGGCTGCACGTCTGTAGGAATGTTGGCTTTAACGACTGCCTCACGTTTAGATCTGCACTCAAAATCATTTCCCTGTAAATTTCGACAGCGCTCAGGCTCCAATTCAAATAAGTCGAATTCTATACTGCATCAAAATTCATCGAGAGTCTATGTCAGAAAGTGAAACCATTGAAAACACAGGTAGTATGAAACCTTGATTTAGGGAAATGATTTAAATGCCCTCAAAATATCGCACATATCACGTACACCTCTATCCGCATGGCGGGAGCAACGATTCAAACTCGGATTTCCTCCCAGCGTTACATGTTCTTTTGTTTGCGACGCAATTTCGATTGCTTCGAGGAGTTATATATTTTATGCTGCCGCATATGTTGAATGAATGGCGAAAGTTTCCGCTACCGTGTGATCTAGTCGTAGTGCTAGAAATTAGCGTTTTGTTTCAAGCTCGCATTGATTCTTGATGCTTTGGGCGCTTGTTACTGTTCGCGTTGTCCATACTGTGGCGTCTAAATTGGAAGCGACCTAGCTACCCTAGTTTGATTATATGACGTTAGAAGGCAAAAAAAATATTATGTGGCTTGCTTTCCGTAATCTAACGAGTAGTCATTTTATAAATGAAAATTTAAATTACTTGCTGTTGGTTACATTATTAGATTATCAAAAAAAGTTCATAAGGTGCGGCTCGGTATTGCGTAGGTTTAAATCTTACGAAATCGTGTATGGTAGTGTTCAGGATGAGCAACACTATGAAATCTCAATGTTCGCTCGTAACAAGAAGATGCCATGAACGTACAAGAAAAATGTGTTCTAAGTGCAAGTTTTAAATGCTGGTACAAATTCCACAATAATAAAGAAGTGAAACGAACTTTCCTAACCGAAATAAAAACAACTATAGACAAGAAAATAAGTTGTTTTCTTTTTAGTGTAGGGGGGACCGGGGTTAGTGAGCATAGATTTTGGATTTCGATTTTTCTATTTTGTTCAGATAAACATACAGTATATTTGACTTTTGTGAATTATTGATTAACAATTAAATATTTCCCGAAGGTCTCCAAGAAAGCCAACTGACCCCAGCTATGGGGTTAGTTGCCGTATATATGGGGTCTAGTTGGCATACCTGAAAAAGAACAAGCAACGAACAGTTCAGCACAAAAGTATTTTATTACTTATTTAATTGAGAAAGTAGCAAAGCAAGTACACGGATAGGAACCATTCTAAAAATTTGGTTTGTCAGCATTATATGTCAGCAGTGAATAATATTGGCTTACTACTAATTTGTTTAAAAGGATCAAGTTTCTACAGTATTTTTCTTTATCTGTACCAAAGATTATCCTCGATGTCTGGCCATTTCCAGTATTTATGATGTTTTATCATAGTCGTTACATAAACGTTGTCTGCATCTGTGCAGGTGTCAAGAATCATACCCGGATATTTGTGTGACTGGTATCTATCACGCCTATCACGTATATCACGCCTCTCAGCTTCATTTCTATTGCTGTTCTCTTTAGAATCTGTTACTTCTAATGTTGAATTATCATTTTTGTGCACTTCAGGTCCTGTGACACCTGTGTTCTACAAGGAACCATCATTGTTTTGGGGTTGTTCGGTCGGATGGAAATTTTCATTATCAGTGAAGAATTCACTTTCACTCAATACATCAAATAATTGACCGACGCTCTACTCACTTTCAGCATAAGTAATTCCTTCGGATTCAGATTCCGTTGAGGAAAACGCTAATTTCTTTTTGACAAATCGCCTATTCTTTGTTTTGCAAATCTCCAACCTCTTCGTCGTTTTATCAGATGGCTTCTGTACTCTATTCCATACTTGAGCTGCCAACGAATTTCTCACTGGAGTGTCTGTGAGAAGTTCAGCTTTCTTCCGTTTTCTTCCTCGATTAGATTGCTTCCGTGGTCCTGCTTTTGGTAATGGATAGACTTCCTGAACAAGTTAGTTGGATGTTGAGGCTAGTGCAATGCAGTGTGGTGAAGAATCATGAGCTGCGTCCGTCAAATTGCCAGGTGTTAAAATGTTCGCTTTCTCTTTCTGAGGAGGTGGGCGATCAGTTACGGATGAAGGTTAAAATTCTACATCATCAAATATATCGGGGTTGAAAGGGCATATTCCACTAATTCGAAATCTAGCTGTTATGTCGGATGGCCCCCAGGGTGGAACTGATCTGGTAATTCAAAGGGGTGCAACTACTATTGTTGGGTTGTCGTCTCCGATTCCAGTGAAGCCGACGGGGACTGGCGTTCCCGGGGATTGAAACTGGATCCAAAACATAGTGGCTTTGTGATTGTTCGATAACAAGATCAACTCATTGCTGCGAACCTCAACCCTGGAGGTATATTCAGGTACCACGGGCAGCTGATGAGCCTCTATCTTAAAGATGGTCAGCTGATTGGTTGCGGCCCTTCGGGGAGTATCGTGGTTGCTAGTGGTGCAAACAAAGGTTGGCGTTGACCTTATAGTGTCAGATATAGCTAGGTCTCGGATCTACCAGTATGAAAGTTGAGAGTTCCCTCAATGTAAACTGATACCGAACTTGGGGGCGAATGATTTGCGCTTAAACCAATCGCAGTCTAATGGTGACCGTGGGATTAAGCCAACTAAAGGCAGGTGCTCACGTTAATCAATACGACACATGTTATGTTGGATGGTGTCATAGCAAGCGGGAATACCCTATTGACAATTGAGGAAATATTATATATGGACATAATCTGCATGGATTGTTGGTCATCCAAGCTTCGCATGCTTAATTAACATATTTTTTGTGTGGCAAAAAGACATTTCTTTCTAGTGGTTGCAGCTTGTCATCCATCCTGATCTGTTCGCATCACGATTTGAGCCAGGTGGTGCACCTTGGACAAAGTGGTCCTTATATTTAACTCGCGGCAAAACGAAAAAAGAGAAATTGCAGCTCCTCCTGCTGAAACGCATGCTGCGAGAGTCACCAGTGTTCCTCTTTCTGCAGAAGTTACAGGTTCAATTTGTTTAAATCCTTTCCATGCAACCACTTTGTCTGGTTTTTGCGCTGTTGTGATCTCTGTCTCGTCTACGTTGTAAATATCTTGTGGCTCTAATTTATATTTGTCAAGTATAGATTTCAGCAATGCGAAAATCTCGCAACATTGGTTTTGTAGAAGCTTGCAGTTCTCCCTAAGCTGCTAGCTTCAGGAGTACGTAGAGATAAACTTGGGTGTCGCTTCATAAAATGATAAAACCAATCCGGTCCCGCCATCTCATTATCGGTCCATGAAGCAGGTATTTTCATAGAATTTGCTTTTGCGTACTGATACGCGAATTTCCTGACTTCTTAAGACGACAACCCAAAGTGCACATCTGCAGCCGTTTTTAAATATTCGGACAACAGCAATTCTTGCTTGGTTGCAAAAAGCTGTACGAGGAAATAAAGTTATTGATAAACAGGTAATGCAAAACTTAGAAGATCACAATAAATATTACAGTTAAAAAGCATGAAAATATATAAAGATAAGTGAGTACCTAATAACCATTCTCGGCTATACGTATCCATAAGATGAAGCTGGAGCGAAAGCATTTGCTGCAGCATTGGTAGCTGTAGCCGCATTTGCAGCCCTTGCCCCACCATATTCCCTTTCTTTTTGGCAATGTCTAACTAAGCTGCAAAGAGGGATCCCAAATTCATCTGAGACACGAACCAGACTTTTTCTCTTAATGATATGCGCTTCTGCAGCCTTCTTCACAGTTTTAACTGAGTAATTAGCCCGGTTGGACTTTCGTTAGAAACACCTTACCATACCGATCTAAAAAAGCAATGTTAAGTGGGAAAAAATAAAAAAAACCTACGGTTTCATATATTTCTTTAAAAAATTTATTGTTTTTTTGATGTCTTTAAATAAATAATAGGAAGGTCATACTATTCATGGTAAATTTATTAACATATAAATGATAAAATTATTGTCTATTGATTTCTTAAATAAAAAGATTCTCATCGGAAGTTTGGGGCTAGTTGGCATAATTCAATTAGCTTGTGACATCCACCCCTGACTAACTCACGCCAACAAGCCCCAATAGTGTTTTCGAAACAAAATGGTCTCCTCAGTCTTTCATAACGTCGAAACAAAAGACTATCATATGTAGATATAAAGCCAATGAGTCACTGAATCACAAATCGTTGCTGACATTATCACATAATGTTGCACCGTTTCAGCAAAACAAATTAATTGTACATGAAAAAATTTACTCACCAGGCAGAAAAACAGAAAATCGAAGATCCTCTCTGATGGGTGACTTCCATCGAACTGAAAACTTGGGTGGAAATGAAACACAATGAAGCTACAACAACATACAGACGACAGCGCTCTGATGCTTCAGCGTGAAAATTTAGGAGCTAAGTGCCAACTTACCCCTTATGCCAACTAGCCCCAGACTCTCCTAATATTATGGTCAAGTTTTATCAGTTGCGCCCAGTGTCATCTATGGGTGACATCCCCTTAACAAAAAAACAGAGCGACTTTTTTTTTTTTAATTTTATTTTCGATATTTTAAATGCGCGAACATGTTAAAAACTATCTTTTTAACATAGATAAAAGCATGGGAATTGACGAGTTAAAACTCTATTTTCAAAATATCAATATTTTCATGAAATGTTATATTTTTCCACCGTGGCGATATACAGAATATATTTTTGAAATGGAAATTGAATTTAAATAAAATTTTGCATGCCTAGAATATTGTAAACCCAATTTTAACAGCTGTTTCCGTTGATCGAGTTATTCTGTATTTTGTTAGTTACTATTGATACCATTAATTTAAACTATTTAAGTCACATTGATACTCGTGAATGCATAAATCCAACTCCTTTTATTTCATAATTAAACTCAACAACTTCCTCTTCATCTGAGGTAATGTGCTGTACTCGTATCACTGCAGTGGAAGTGAATCGCCACATTAACCACCATCCCCAACACTTCAAATTTAATGCACTTAGCTCTGAACGTTAAAATCACAAACTTTTGCATGAGCCAACTTCTTCACGGTTGCACTCCAAGTGTGGATATGTTTCGCAAAAGAGCTATTCACGATACAGGAAAAGTTTAACTCCCGACAGAAATACGGTAATTTGTAATCAGCAAACTCTCACGGCAATTACCACTTTCTCGACAGTGTGGGCGACTTGAGCATAAGAAGGCTTATTAGGTAATGTACACATTTAAAATGTGAATGAGCATTCAACGTTCTAAGTATGAAAGCAACCCAGGCGACCAAAGGTACAAAGGTTAAATGGATCCTATATGAGTTGTAATAACTTTTTCCCCCGTAATGACTAGAGGTAGCGTTGAATGTCTTTAAATTTTCATAATTATCTTAACGACCTCGTAAATCGAAATATAATAAATCACAGAGTACCATCAATACAAGTATATCGCATCACCACGGTGTACGCAATTTTTCCTCAACTTCGAAAGCTCGATGGAAAGTTTTCATATATTTCAAATGCATATCACGATTACATCGCAGCACTCTTCATGGGGAAAGTTCTAAATGCTTTATCTCGGCATCAGGAGCCAGGACGATACTTGCCTTTAATTGCAAAAGTTATAAATTCATTTGATATCATTATCTAATTTTATATTTTCCAGTTTCAGTACCGGATTCATCGTCAGCTTCACTCATCATCATTAAAAAAGTTTTATCCCCAATGCTTGTAAGGATGCTCAGTTTACCGATTCCTGTCTGTGCGACTTTAACAATGGATATATCGTAGCTTTAAGGATTACCCCAAACAAAAGAAATGGAGGTGACAACCACAAAATATAATCTCTACTCTCTACGTGTTTCACATATGTACATTTCGGTGTTAACATTTTCTATTGAACTTTATTAGATCAGATCCTGGTCTCAGCTAATATTGGGTTAAGTGTGAATCTGGGACTTTTCCTCGATTTGTTCTTCCGACCATTCTACACATTACAAACTCATGATGGCAGCCAACAAATGTCCTTTGAATTGCCATCACGCTTAAATTCAATTCTGCTTTTGCTTCTTCTTGGAGCTGATCAATATCCTATTGTGTGCAGAATCCTGTATTTATTATCTTCTTTAATTTTGCACGGCAATAAGGCTTCCTACCAACATCATCCTTCCTGCTTGGATCGTCCTGACATTTCCATGATGCAAAAGTAGATAATAGAAATTTCCTTCTGTTTCTTTTTGTCTGGTGTTTCTCGTGGAAATTTCGAATAGGGAACTCCCCCAGTTTTTTTTGCTCTCTGTTTTGTTTTATTTGAATTTTTCTTTCATTTTCTCTAATAATAATAAAAATTTCACCTTTGTGGCAAATTGAAGACTCCCCCATGCAAGCAAAGACGCAAACAACAGGCTATTGTGTTCTGTGTGAAAATCCGGTAGGTGTTTAATGTTGATGCTGGCCATGCCGGCACATGGCACCAAGTCATTAGAGTCGTATTTTCAATTTCAATTGGTAATTACTTTGGGATTAAAGTTTTAAAGAAAATTCCCTTGAAGAAAAAAGGAAGTTAGTCGGACCATTTGTTGGGAAGAGAAAAAGCTTTAATGAACTTTCTTGTGAAATTTTGAGGATGCCTTAAATGAGGAAGATGACTTTAATTACATTTCAATTACTTTAAGCTCGTAGCTTGAACTTGAATGGTGTTTGAGGGAAATTTTATATTTTATGATTTATTCTTCATTTACCAGTCGTTTTTTTTAATGAATGAGTACTGTAATGAACTAAATTCTTTCGTTTGCCTGTTTGTTAAGCAGATTGTAATGAAGTAGGTAGGTGAAATGTCCGTGAAGGATTGCAGCGATGGTCTGCTGCCTCAAGGAAGAGTATGATAAAAAGCGCCGAGGTTGGCCTTGTCTGGGGACGCGTGGATGCGCTGGCAGGTTAGCGTTGCGGTGTCGTGGGGCGGGTCCTTTCCCTTTAGCACAAGGACCCACTTCAAAAAAAATTTCGCATTCACGAATTTGTGGGATCAAATAAATGTCGACCAAAGTCGAAAAGGAGGTAACCAACTAAGGGTCGGAAATTGCTGATGCAAAGGGCAAACTAGACCTGGGGAAGACAGACGGACTTAAGGGAACTTCTTCGTTACCTACGATTCTTATGGCCCACAAATAAGAGTGGGGCATCCAAATGGAGGTGGTGGCCCCTCCCACCCTCCCAACCAGATCAAGATCCAAACGTAGACGTGGCCATATATTTCCCATTTGAGTGAAAAACTCAAACAAACTTAATTTGCATGAACTTTCCCATCAACTTGGAAATATATGGCGACGTCTGCGTTTGAATCTTGATCCGGTTGAGAGGATGCAAGGGGGCACCGCCTCTATCATAATGCCCCATTCTTATTTGTGGACCATAAGAATCGTCGGGAACGACTAAGTCCCCTTAAGTCCGTCTGTCTTCCTCAGATCTAGTTTGTCCTTTGCATCAGCAATTTCGGACCCTCAGTTGGTTACCTCCTTTTCGACTTCGGTCGACATTTATTTTACCCCAGAAATTCGTTAATGCGAAATTTGGTTTGTAGTGGGTCCTTGTGCCAGGAAGAAAGAACCCGCCCTACGACACCGCAACGCAAACCTGCCAGCGCATTCACGCGTCTCCAGACGAGTCGAATCTCGATGGATTTTAACATATTCTTCCGCTGAAGCAGCGGACCATCGCTGCAGTCCTTCACGGACATTTAACCTACCTACTTCATTACAAAATGGCGCACAACGTGGGGCCCAAAAAACCCGGCTGTATCATCAGTCGTGAGCACGAGACAGTCCATCGTCTCTAGGTGACCCTACAAGGTGTCCAGATTTTTGGTGAGTAGATAACCTCTAAGGGATATTGCACTAATCGTGCCCCAGCAAATAATAATTTCCGAATATGAGTGTTGCTTGGACATCAATATCGCTTGGACCTGCTTTTGATTTATACATTTGTGGCTTACACCATTGTATAACTAGCAAGTCCAAATGATATTAGAGTGCTATTGTGTATTCGGAAGTTGTTATCCCAATATTATTTTTGCGGCGACTTCTGATCTGCACCAAAACCAAGCGGTGCCTGTGTCTTCCAGTACATAGATTTTCACTTCACATGATTGGCTGCTTAGCTAGTCCGTGACTATCCACGATAAGACACGCTGCTTTTGGGTCAGAATTTACTCTGGGCGGACAAATTGTACCAGGTCGAAACTTGCGTATGAGAGAGCACTTCTGAATCCTGATTCTTATGGTGCTTCAAAATAGAGGTCCTTGTGACTGAACAGGAAGAGCGTACCATTGGTGACCTTACTTTGGAAAGCGACCAATGAAGTGGATAGAATGAACCTGAAATTGAAATTGAGAATCGTTTTTTTTTTAAATCAAAACTAAACCCATCATATATTTTTTAAATTGATCCATGATAAGGAATTTTGATATTAATTTGTTCATATATTTATCTGTCTATGTATGTACATATATATATATATATATATATATATATATATATATATATATATACATATGTATATATATATATATATATATATATATATATATATATTTTGTGAGGTATTATCTTATACAGGGTGGGCCAGAAAGAATTGCGAATTTGAAAAAATCATTAAAAAAAAACTGAGTGCAATTCACATACAAATTTTTATTTCTATAAAAATTGACATCTGGGAAATTCATTTCTTAAAAATAACGTCATCCAGGTGTGCACCATCCCGCTGCAAACATTCTTTGAATCTGACCCTCAAATTGGTAAAAACTCGCTGGCACATTGCACGGGGAATAGCTGCCATTTCTTCCCGGATATTGGTCTTCAACTGGTTAATCGTGGCTGGATTATTGGTGTAGACTCTACTTTTTAGGTATCCCCACAAAAAAAAGTCCGGTGGCGTCAGATCCGGACTTCTAGGAGGCCATGCAATGTCACCTCGGCACGATATCAGTTTCCCAGCAAACATCTCGTTTACGACCGCCAAAGAGGCATTAGCTGTATGGCATGTCGCACCATCTTGTTGAAACCATGTCACACGATTCTAGGCTTCAAATTGTTGCAGTTATGGAAAGAAAAAATCCCTTAACATGGCTATGTATGGGTCAGAATTTACAGTGACAGATTGGCCTTGTTTTTTCGAAGAAGTAGGGTCCGATAATTCCGTTCTTGTTGACCTTGCGCGTCCTGCAGGCGTCTGTTTGAGAGTCGAACCAGTCTCTTCGAACTTTCTGACCCACGATCGAATCACACTTTCTTTCGGACACTGATTTAGGTCATGTAATCCAAACTCACGCCGAAATAAACGCCGAACAATAGCGCACGAATTGTGATTTTTAATAATGTTTAACGCAGAATGCACGTTGCGCTCCGGTGAAGCGATCCATCGCGACTAAATTTCCGAGAACCGAGCTACTTAACCCCACCACCCGCGCAGTCCCCTCTCTAAAGCTTCAAACGCAAGAGTGTTTTTAAAATCGTACGCCTTTCTGGCCCACCTTGTAGTTTGCCACTAACCGCCACTTTTTTTAACTCTAAATTATTCTTTTTTCAGATCCAACTAAAGAAAAAATGTCACGCCTACTAGGCGCCATACAGGCAATCGCCGCCAGCATTGAACAAATGTGGCTGCAATTGGAGCAATTGTCTGGCCCACCATCTCCAGATCCACCACCACTAGATCCACCATCTCAACCCGTTTCTGATGACACCTGGGATCATTTACCATCCACACAGCCAGGAAATCTTCCACCATCTAAAGTAGCCAAGAAAGTGGCTGGCTGGAAGTTTGTATTTACAGGCCAGAATTACCCTATGACAATCGGTGCCTTCCTGAGGAGGATCAAGAATATGGCGTGGTTGAATTTAGGGGGAAATCTGACAGCAGTCACACGCTGCGCTCAAATGCTGTTTAGTGGGAGCACGCTCCGTTGGTTTTGGCGGTTCGTGCCCCTTTTTCCAACATTTGACTGGAGTTTGCATCAGTTGAGGGGGATGACTCCTTGAAGCAGCGCATTCAGAACAGGCACCAACAGGCGCAGGAGGCCGTAGATGACTACTATGAAATCCTGTATTGCATGTTGGAACGTCTGATGAGCCCCATGCCAGAGTCTGAGTTTCTCGGTCTCTTCTGGTAGAGGGATCAGGCTGAAGCTGCAATAGCAACTGGTGTTCGCCACACGCCACAATATGCATATGCGTCGCGCGCCCGCAGAAGCGCTTGAAGCGGTACAACACTCCCAGACGTCCACATTCCAAGGTAATTTCTCCAACCGACGAGAGCAATCAGACAACACTCAGTACATGAACACAGTGTGCCTGGTCTACCCATGCCAGCCTGTCTCCGACCATCTATAGTAGACCATGCATCAGAGACCATTTTCCCATCACCCACAGAACAAGACCGACAACATAAAATTGAGTTACACGAACTGGCCCCTAGGTGTTGGCGTCAGGCTAACATCTTTTGTCAGAGGCAGAGACTAACATCTTTTGTTTCCATTGTGGAAAACCAGATACACATACGCCAGATTGTACAAATTGCAAAAGGTCAAAAAATTGCTAGCGAGTGCTCACAACAGCCAGCGGCACTCTACTAGCAGCTCCACCATGACAAGTTCCTTGCCAGTGAAACCATTAGAGTCGAACACCATTACGATACCTTTGCTGGTTCACGATGCAGCAGATGCCACACTCTCCAATGAGATTGTTGAAACGACCACCTCTGGTACTGCCTGAAGAGCCCCGGCAGCCACATTCCCGTGTATGGAAGCCATACCATATGAGGTTGCAGGAGTATATTGCTGCACGAGAGAGGGTTTTTGCTGCCAAAGAGGTCACCCCACGCTAGCACAAAACTAAGTGGTCAATTCGTCATTGGAGGAGCTTCTACAGAAGAGTGCGCACCTGTCGCCAAACTTTAAGATCAGAGGTTTCTGAGAATGACAGTTGACCTTACGCACCAATCAAAGTAATGGGCGAAATCACTATTGCACTGGTTGACACGGGTGAAAGTATTAGCTGCATTGCCTCGAGCCTCGGCTCAAAGCAACTCTTTCAAAACCCTACGGCAGTAAAAACCTTGCGCTCTGAAATCGGTACAGCTGATGGTACCAAACATCCTATCCAGGTTAGACTGACAACACCCGTGACATTCAGAGGTCAAACTGAGGATATTACTTTCTACATAGTCCCATCACTGACTCATAATGTGTACGTAGACGTCAATTTTGTCCTTCAATTTAGTTTGACCCCAGATTTATTCACAGACTCGTCCCTAAATCCTAGATATGTCAACGAGCTCGCTTCTCTACCTGACAGGCATGAATTAACGCCTAACCAACGACAACATCTGGAAGCATCTATCACTGCTTTTCGATCTTACGCTACGCAAGGTCTTGGCCACAACACACTGGTCTCACATGTCATCGATGTTAGCGATAGTAAGTCAATCAAGCAGAGGTAGTACGCCATCTCACTGGCCATGGAAAAGCTAGTGTACGAAGAGTTGGACAGGATGCTCGAGTTGGGGTTATAGAGGACTCCCAGAGTGCCTGGTCCTCACCGGTAAATTTGGTGGTGAAGCAAGGTTAAGTCCGACTTTGTCCAGATGCCCGGAAGTCAATGCAGTAACCATCAAAGACACTCACCCTCTTCTGCTCATTGATGGAATATTGGGGAGATTACCGAAAGCAAGCTACATTACCAGTCTTGACCGAAAAGATGCATTCTGACAAATTCCACTCGATGAAGGGCCGAAGGATACGACTGCTGTCACAGTGCCCAGACGACCACTATACCAGTTCTTCACAATGCCTTTTGGCCTGTGTAATGCTCCGCAAACGATTACCTAGCTGATGGACAAATTAATTCCACCTCACCTTAAACACCAAGTATTCGTGCATCTGGATGATCTTCTATCCACCATGGAAACGTTTGACCAACACCTCCTACTCCTGCAAGAAGTAGCGGGACTCACCATCAACGTCCAGAAAAATAAGTTTGTCATGAACAAAGTCCGATATCTAGGACATGTCATCGGACATGGCACTATCAAAACGGATCCGGACAACTTCAGGCGATTGATGAGTTCCCCTTACCGAAAACTGTTATGCAGCTACGACGTTTCCTTGGAGTGTGTGGTTGGTACCGAAGGTTCGTTCGGGATTACGCAACAGTTTCAGCGCCTCTGTTGGACATGCTCCGGAAAGGGAAATTCATTTGGACCGAGCTCAGTCGAAAGGCATTTGAAGAGCTGAAACAAGCCTTAACATCAGCTCCGGTCTTGCACAGCCCCGACTCTAAGAAGCCCCTCTCCATTCATTGTAACGCAAGTCAACAGGGACTGGGAGCCGTGCTTGTGCAATTGACCGAAGAGAGAGAGAGAAAGCTCCCATTGCCCTCATGTCCAATAAGCTGAACTCGGCCCAAAGGAACTACACCGTATACGAGCAAGAATGTTTGGCAGCGGTGATGGCTGTAAAAATTTCCGAGCATATATTGAAGGCCACCAGTTTGAAATCATCACAGACTACGCTACAATGGCTGATGAACCAAGTGGACCTTCACGAATGTCTGGCCCGATGGGCTCTTAAACTGCAAGGGTTCAAATTTTCCATCAAACACCGGAAAGGGACCCAGAACATTGTGCCCGATACTCTTTCGCGAATGCTTTCAAATGAGGGAGCCAAATGGACAGGGAATGAGGAGGACCCCATTGAGATATATTTAGACAGCCCACGTTTTGAGTCAGACAGCTACAAAGAGTTGAGGCAAACCATCGTAACCCAAAAAACACAGTTGCCTGACTTGCAAGTGATAGACGGCTATGCTTACCGACGAAATGAATACGCCACCGGTGATTCATGGCAGTAAGAAGGATCCTGGAAACTCTGGATACCAGAGAAAATGACTCACAACCTGATCCTCTGCGTACACGACCATCCTTTAAGTGCCAACGGTGGTTATGGTCGGATGCTTCCGCGACTCAAGAAATAATCTTTCTGGCCTAAAATTTCATCCTAGCTCAAAGGTTACGTGAGCGCCTTTGAGTCTTGTAAAGGCACTAAAGCACCCAACAAGCCTCTTTAACCTTCTATGGCTCAACTCAACGTTCCGGAGCGCGCATTCCAAGGTCTCTACATAGATCTACTCGGTCCATATCCTCGTTCTTCTATGGGACATACGGAGCTATCGTTGTGTTAGACCAGCTCTCTAAATTCCCACTGGTGGAACCTATCCGCAAATTCATGACTCCATCTATAGTGAAATTTTTAAAGAGTCGGGTATTGCACGTGTCTGGAGTACCAGAAAGTGTACTCGGACAATGGAGTACAGTTCGAACGCCAACTTCAACTTCTCAGTCCAACTCATCTGAACGTTGAAATCGCACACTGTTAGCCGCGATCCGTTCTTATGTCCATCCAACTCAAAAGGATTGTGACCTTCTATGGCTCAACTCAACGTTCCGGAGCGCGCATTCCAAGGTCTCTACATAGATCTACTCGGTCCATATCCTCGTTCTTCTATGGGACATACGGAGCTATCGTTGTGTTAGACCAGCTCTCTAAATTCCCACTGGTGGAACCTATCCGCAAATTCATGACTCCATCTATAGTGAAATTTTTAAAGAGTCGGGTATTGCACATGTCTGGAGTACCAGAAAGTGTACTCGGACAATGGAGTACAGTTCGAACGCCAACTTCAACTTCTCAGTCCAACTCATCTGAACGTTGAAATCGCACACTGTTAGCCGCGATCCGTTCTTATGTCCATCCAACTCAAAAGGATTGTGACCGCAGATTGTCTGCGATCACTTGTGCTCTGCGGTTGTCTTATCAATCGGTCACCGGTGTCTTGCCTTCGGACAACACATGATTTGCCATGGCTAATCATACTTTCTACTACGGCAATTGAAATGTTTGGGAAATTCCGCCGCTACGCTGGAGCTCCACGAGCGTTTAAGAGACCACTGCCAACAAATCGGACGGAAGATATAGGCCGCAGGACGTGCAAAAGTGGCAAATTACAACCTCAGGTCCCGACCTTCCGATTTTAAAGAAGGGGATGAAGTTTTCGTCGCAATTTTCGCCAAAGCGATGCCGCTGAGCATTACAACGCCAAGCTAGAACTGCGTTTCCTAAAAAGTCGTGTACAGCAGGTTGTAGGACCCAATCGTAACCTCCTCACCGAACTATCAGGGAAAGAAGTCGGGATATATCACGCAAAAGACCTGCGTCGATAGTTACATATATACGTCTGTTTTGTCCGTCCATACTCAATTTCAACCACGCGCATACTTACAGCAAAACGTAAATACACATGTCATTTGTCTGTCCGCTAATCATTTTCTTCAATTGTCTCACTCCACGTTCAGACCACGAAAACAATCGATTCTCCAACTGTAGATCCTTCAACTCCTTTTTCGCTACTCTCGCCCTGTAGTAATCGAGCCGTCACACAAGCAAACTGCTCGAAAACCTTCCTATTCGAAATTTTAATGGCAGATTTAAAAAAATAATTAATTATTTCCATTCATAATTGTCATTTGTAAAATAGTTTGCTTTCTTATTATTATTAAATGTAACTTCGTATCAATTTTCCTCTTTATTAATTTTATAGCGCAAGTAGGTAAACGAATGTCCTTATAGGACTGATGCGATGGTCTGCTGCCTCAGCGGAAGAGGATGGTAAGATCCGCCGAGGCTGGTCTTGTCTGGGGACACGTGAATGCGCAGGCAGGCTAGCATTGCAGTCCTACTTGCACTACAAAATTGTGTCCGGCTAGCTCAGTTGGTAGAGCATGACACTCTTAATCTCAAGGTCATGGGGTCGTGCCCCATGTTGGGCGCCATTTTGTAGTTCAAGTAGGTAAACTAATGTTCGTAAAGGACTGCAACGCTGACCTGCCAGCGCATTCACGGGTCCCCAGACAAGACCTATCTCGGCGGATCTTACCATCCTCTTCTGCTGAGGCAGCAGACCATCGCTGCAGTCCTTTACGGATTTAGTTTACTCACTTGCACTACAAGATTAAAATGATTTCTTGTAAAAACTATCATAAAATGCATTGATATTAACTTTAATCGATTCGTTAAAGTTAATATTTACTTTGAGAAGATAACTTATATTCTAGATCAGGCTCTTGATAGCGCTTTTATTTAAGTATTAATCTGGTATTTAATTTCTGAAAATCAATCAGACATTTAGTTTGTCAATGGCTATCACAATGAGAAAAGCATACAAAATCAAACAGTAGACATAAGCAGGTTAAGGCACTCCTAACTTAAACCACAAACATCTACTATAATGTCAGTTCAACCCCTGCTCCTATTTGCTTTTAAGTGTTTATCCATCTTAATCAGCCGTTGACCTTTTCTTATATCGATTTTATAGAAAGGAGCAATTTTTTCATACGAAAAAATAATTTTAAACAACTGAAGGTCGACGTTGCGAGACTTTACAAACCCAACTCTCATAGTAATCTCCATTGAATGAAGTATCAGATGAAATTTATGTGTCGCCATTTGTTCTGTATCCTTTGTTTGAAAAGGTTCGTACCCTTAGGCTGTCATTTAAATTTTTCATTCGTCGACATAGGCTCAATCTGGATGGATGAAAAGTAGAGGTTGATGTTAAATAAGATTCATTTTAATGTACTCAAAATAAATTATGAAAGATAATTTATTAAATTGGTTTTCTGGTCAAACTTAATTCATTTAAAATGTTATTGGCAAATAATTAAGAAAATCAAGTCAAATTAAGCGAGAAAGCCAAAGTACAGGAATAATTTATTCTAAAATTTTCAAAAGATTTAACCAGATATCGTTTGTTTTTACTAGAATCCACTTTGAAAGAATAATATGTGGTTCTTATGTATGAGTATTCAAATTTGCCGCCATTTCGCTGACACAGTTGCTTGCGAAGTTGAAATGACATAACAAAATGACAAGCCATTCGTCGAGCTTTCTTGAGAATCTGAGAATATCTGTGTCCATTCGATGCAAAGTGCGCCTATTCCATTTTTTCTGAAATTAGACTTATGTATTCAGCTTAGAAGTTATTGAATTTTCTAAAAATCAAAACTCACTTTTTCTTTAATTTATTTTGCGTTCAATTTGATTAACACATGCAAAATGCGTCTATTCCATACATATGTAAGTAATTAACAAAGTGCTGCTATTCCCTTATATCGACATATCACTTGCAAGGCTAGTCTTTTCCAATAGAAGTTCAAAATATTGACAAATAAGTCTTTTTCAATGCGCGTCTGTCTTGGAAAAGCGCGGGAAAACTGGAGCGTTGTTATTTTCAATTGTCACTAGTAAAATTTCAGTTTCTCATCATTAGTGGCGAAGTGTAGAGTGGTGTTTTTTAAAGAAAGTGGCAAATTTATTAACATTAAGTAATATTTTTTCAAATGGAGGAGCAAATATCCGTGGAATATGTAGCAAAGGTTTTAAGTGGTAAAAAGGCGAGAAAGCCTACCAGGCAATCTTAAAATACTGCGCGAAAAAAGCAAATGTTGACGGGAAGGATCAATGTACAGTATTTCATACTGATATATGCTATTAATATTGCGGTCTTAAATGTATAAATATAAGAAATTACCTAAGAAAACATTTTGTGCTCATAAAGGGACATCATTTAAATGCAGCGAAGTAAATGGAAGGGATCTGGTGTCGTTTGAAAACTCTTTTTATGCTTTCCCTGAAAAAATAAAGCAAGATATGTTTATTCTAACATATTGTGCTAGTGAACCACCGATAAGAACAGATCGACGCTTAGAAAGAGGTCGCCGGAAGGGAATTTCAATAACGTACAGATTTCGATAGTTAAACGGAAAAATTATGAAAGTGTGCCAAAAAAAATTCATCAATACGTTGAACATATCTAAAGATCGTGTACAGAGAGTGTGCAAACGGCATTTGCAAAGTAAGACAGTTGCTGTAGAAATACGTGGAGGAGACATGGTATCGGACGCGAACAAAGACCAAACAGAAGCAGTTAAAAACTTCATCAAGTTATTTATTTATTTATTTATTTAGGCCCAGATCAACAGGAGTAATCCCAATTACAGAGTTGGTACAAAAATAAAATATTAAAAAGTTAGGAATACATTAATTCGCAACCAAAAGAGACTAATGCGAATACAATTTTAAAACAAATTAAACAGTAGCAAAAAAAAATAAATAAAGAAAATCCGAAAAGCAAAGATTTAAGTGAGTTCTTAAAAATAAGAAAGCTAGAAGGAAAAGAACCAAGCCTAAGCTCATTGTGTACCCGGAGCAGACGCAACATAGTTGAATTATAGTATGATTCCGTTCTTGCAAAAGGTTTACAAAGTCGAGAAGGAAGACGACTTAGTCTATCAGACTCCCTCCATCGTATCGCATTTGCCAGTGGAGAATAAATCAGACGGTAGTGAAGTTTACATAACAAACACTCATCTAAAAACGTACGTCGAGCTTCAAGGGAAGGAAGTTTTAATAGGACAAGACGTTCATTATAAACTCTGTAAGGCAGATTGAATTTGTAAAGCAAGCACCTTGTGAATTTTCGTTGAATACTTTCAAGATCTGCAACTAAGTAAGCATGGTGTGGAGACCAAATCTGAACAGAGTATTCCGGAATACTCCTGACCAGAGAAGTATATAATAGCAAGGCAGAGGATATTTCGCTAAAAATATTAATATGACGGAGAATGAATCCAGACAACCTAGCCGCTTTAGAAGTGACACGCGATACATGTTTATCAAACTTGAGTTTGGAATCAAAAACGACTCCCAGATCTTTCATTTCAGACACCAATAGCAGAGGATGATTATTTATAGTATTCGTAAAGGAAAGGAAATGAGGCTTGAGAGAATAACTCATAGCTTTACACTTGGAAACATTTAAGGGTAGTTTATTTGATTCACAACAGTTCCTTAGGACAACGAGGTAATCTTGCAAAGATCCACAATCTGATTGTATATTAATGAAACTATACAATTTTAAGTCATCCGCATAAAGAAGTAAGTTAGACTCAAATCGATGCGGAAGATCATTAATAAATATGATAAATAGAAGAGGGCCCAAAATGGAGCCTTGAGATACACCTGACGTTGGATAAAATGGTGGTGACACCACATTACGGAGGGATACAGAGCAAAGCCGATTTGATAGAAAAGAGAAAATCCAGGATACAATGGGATAAGGGGAAACATAACATTTCAGCTTATTACAGAGAATATCATGCGGGACCATATCAAATGCCTTACTAAAGTTGGTGTATATAACATCAACTTGCGAGCGAGCATCAAATGATTTGGCGATAAAGTTAGAGAGTTCCAACAAGTTACTAGTCGTCGAACGCTGAGGAAGGAGTCCGTGCTGCAATTGAGAACAAAACGGTAAAAAACAATTAATTAAGGAGTCTTACATACATGATTTTTTCAAAGATTTTGGGGAAGCACGAAATAATGGAAATAGGGCGGTAGTTTTTCACAGATGATGCATTACCATCTTTCAGTATCGGTGTAATAAACGCAGACTTCCATGCAAATAGAAATGAAGAGAAGAGAATAACAAGAGGAAGGGTAATGACAGGAGCTAGTAATTTAACAAAAAAGCTAGAAACCCCATCAGGAGCTTGCATCTAAATTAGAGATCACAAACTCAACATCACTAGGACAAATAGAAAAGGAAGACATGCACTGTGGATATGAAAAATCAGACTGGAACGAATTTGATACATTGGCGTTGAGGTAAATAGACGCGAAATATTGAGCAAAGAGCCCTACGATATCAACTGGTGTATCAGCACTTCATAATGCATCACATCAGGAACAGTGGACGATGTCCTCAAAGAGCGAATGTAAGACCAAAAAGGCTTAGGCATGTTAGCTTTTAATGATTTCTCAATGGAAAAGTAAAAGTTTTTCATCGCAGTCTGAATCTCAAGTTTAGCCAAAGCTCGGAGTCTTGAAAATTCTGCATATGCTTCATTAGAGCTAGTCAATTTAAAAAATCGATGGGCTCTATCTTTAGATTTCAACGCAGCAAGAACTCTACAAGTGAACCAAGGTGGTTGCGAAGACTCTGATCGACAGTAGACTGGAGTATTTCTGGCGATAAGACAATTCAACTTAGAGTAGAATTCATCAAGAGCAGAGTTAACGTCCAAATTAAGGAAAAATGAACACCAGTCAAAAGAAGACAGACCCTCAGCAATGGCAGCATAATTAGCCTTAGGAAAGTTATATTTACAAGGGAGCACATCATGCCTACGTTTCAACAAAGGGGAGCAGAACTCCATGCGCAGTGGTGGATGATGACTATCTGCAGTCCCATAGACGTTCACGGATGGAAATGACAGTGAAATAGATGCAGCACTATTCGTAAAAATTAAGTCGAGAATGCGGTCGTTACTATTCAAAATTTGATTTAGTTGGGAAAGGGAACAATGGGACATAAAGGAGGAAAAAATAAATGAAAGACGATTGGAACTAATCATTTGTGCATAGTTAAGAGGATCCCAGTCAATCTGAGGTGCATTAAAATCACCGCAATGCAGAAGTAAATCTGAAGGGTATTTTGATAGCATAAAAACAGACAGCTCATCAAGAAAAGTTTCAAAGAGAGCAAGTGAAGATTGACACGGTATATAAATAGATGCAATAAGCAGAAATGAGTTATGCGTTATACGAAGTCTAACAATGACACATTCTACAGGAACAGATGGAAGAAAGTCATAACAAGGCACACTAAAAAATGATTTCTTTACACCAATAATAACTCCACCACCAACTGATTTGCAACTAGAAAGCGAACAACGAATTTGTCTATAAATGTTTTGAATTGGGGAGATATGAATATTAGAAACAGTTTCATTCAACCATGATTCCGTTAGGCAAAAAACATCATCGTTAGCGGTAATTATTGAAGCAGAAAGATCTTTCAGCTTGGTTCTCAATCCTCTTACATTTTGATAATAAATTGAGAAATGACTGTTCACATTTATCAACGGCGAAGACGCTTCTCTGGGCGCTCCAGCTCTAAAAAATTAAGACGACCTCTGGCAACAAATAGTTTAACAAGCAATCCAGGAGGCCAAAACTCCGGGCTCTTTAGTTGACTCATGGACGCAGGCACAATAAGCTTAAAAGAAGCAAATAGTTTGTTAGGTAATTTCTCCTTGGTTACCTTCTTGCAGCTGATGATGCATGAAGATGACCCCAGCTTCGATTCGATATAAGCAGGAATATCATCGGGAGTGGTGTCATAATCCAAGCGAGAAATAAATACACTGAGAAGCGGTGATATTACAACCAAATGCCCCTTTCTTTGGGTTTATAATTCGATGCAGTCACAAGCCTAGAGCGCTGACCATCAGACTCCTTACTAGTACCTGGAAAGATATTTGATGGCGCATCACATGAATTTATACCTTTTAGTTGCGTAATCACAGGCGATGACAGATTGGAAGATGAGGCAGTATCTGATGCAGGATTTAATAAAAGGTTCCCATTAGTAGAACAATCTGCGACTAATGAGCCAGCAACTCCAGAACCGTAAGCAATGGGACTAACAACCAACTTCGGGTCTGATGAAATGCTCGTACTTTGCAGTCCACGATGATCATTAACGGAAGGCGAAGGAGAAGCAATTACAGCATCAACTGAAATGCATTCACTCTGCTGTTGATTATCTACAGGAGTGTCAACTGTAGCAGTCGAAGGAGGTGGATTTTGCAATACTCTAGAATTTTTCTTACTCCTAGTGATAACTGACGGCACACACGGCACTCGCTCTATCAGGTTCGATAAATCTTCGGAGACATGCAACGACTGCAATAACTTGGCAATTCAAAGTAATTGAGACCAGCTGAGCTGAATATAAAAAAAAGTGGCGTACGTATCAATCGATTTCGCAGTCTAATTTTACCGTGAAGGAAAGCTACTTCAGATTAATTTTTAACGGCTGTTTCAATATTGGTTTTAAAGCTCCGTACGCGGATATGCGCTCTGACTGTTTAAGTTTCTCCGAAAGGATCAAAGGTGAGAAAAACCCAGTAAGAAAGTCTGAATTGATGGGATTGAGCAGAGTTCACAAAATGCGAGAAAAGACATCTTTCAATTTCTCAAAGAAGAATGTCCGTGCCTTCACACCTTATCGTTTGATTGCCAAAAAATATGCTTTTACCAAGAGTTGGAGATCAAGCGGCATATTATAGTAGGCAATTATAATTGTACGCGATTTGTGTTGCTACAGGATCTTCTAAAATGGCATTGAATAACGAGCCTGTGACTCTATTTACTTGGACAGAAAACAAGAGACCGAAAGGATCGAACGAGTTTGCATCTGCAATATACTTTAAGTTAAAAAATTTTGCCTTGGAAGGTATTGAAACTATTAAACTGATGGCGGATGGATGCGGTGGTCAGAACCGAAACTCTACCATGCTTAGTATGATTATGTTGTGGTTATCTCGAGCTGCTAAAAATATTGAATCAGTGGAATTGATTTTTCCAATTCCTTGTTACTCTTCTATGCCTCCTGATAAACTGCTCAAATTGAAAAAGAGGTGAAGAAAACCAACCAACGATAGTAAGTGTTCAAGAATATCTGAATATTTATGAGAAGTTCGGTGAAGTATACACCTTTACGCGAAAAGCTGTGGAGAACTATTTTATCGAAGTGATATAGGTGTGTTTCGTCCAGTAATTCGTAATGGAAAAAATAAATAAGAAAAATTGAACGATGTTGAAAAATTGCTTATCAAGCATTTTGGTCAGGAGCGGGCAGATATCACCGAATTGCAGTTTTACAAAAATATATTAGAAAACAATACAAGTTATCAAACAAGTTTCGAAAATTCACTGTATTGCGAGATTCAGGATGTTGAAGATGCATCAAGGATTTGATTTTTACAAAATTACAATATGTACTTATTATGTAAAGTTATGCGTTATTTTCTATTGTTCCTAATGAAATTATTTTTATTTTCTATCTTATCTTTGTTTTAAATATTTTATTTGTTTTTGTGGAGTAAAATACGGTTTTGACGTGAATAAACATTATCCTATTGAAAATGCTGTTTTAGTTTATATCATAACAGCACTTTTCCATATTGTTACATGTTCAAACATTTCTGCGAGCTACTGTCGCAATTGTTGACGCAACTGTCAATAACATCATGATCAATAAACGAATGTACTCGAAAGCACAAGAATCGAGCAAGCATGATCAACATCTGAAAGTGACGTCACTGCGGCCATTCAGAATTGCTCGAATATTCCAGGTAGTTCGCCAATGTACGAGGAATGGATGGAATGACCAGAGCCCCTTTATAAAGCCGAGCTGAATGAATGGGGGGAATAGTAGAACCGCGATTATAAAACTGCGATAGAGTAGAGCGCGAAGTAAAGGCAATATTGATTGAAAGTGAAGTGAGTAAAGTGCTTTTCGTGATACAGACAGTTAAAATAAAAATTTATAGACAAGTGAATAACAATTTAATTATTTGTAAATTAGTTAAATTGAATATTGTGCATCCTCAGTTAATAAACTCTTTTAAATTAATTTAGAAGACAGTGCGTTTTTACTTTCCCGGAACATTAAAATTATCAGCCGCAAACCATAACACGTGACATTATTATTAAAAACCAAAACTCGGTAATTCCATTTGTTTGCTGCAGAAGTTGCTTATTCCAAAAATAAATCTAATTTACTAACGAACCATGGTTCAAAAAGGATTCAGATGAAAGTATTTCTCTACGCAACCTATTTTGAATGTGTTGCCACCTCATAATGGCGCAAAATACACAAGCGTCGGCTTATAAAAGTTTTTCATCGATTACTCGAAAACCGCACTTTGCATCTAATTGACATACTATAGTTTTCAGTATGCAGTAATCGAGCAGTCCGCATGGGTAAATTGCTCGAGCGATCTTCACGAAAATGTCATATGTAAGTATTTTAGTCGAATGTTAGGTGACAATCTGGCTTGTGAATTTGAGACCGGCAACACCAGAGTAAACAACTCAGGACATTCTCGGATTGAGTTGCGTGTTATGGACCGATCGGGAGTAGCAAACAAGAGATATTGGCTGGTGGCATATCGGTAGGATGAGTAGTGAGTGACAAGTGATTGGTTGTGTGTGCAAAATACATTTGTTGTTAGCTGGTCTGTGCTGGGGCGTTGGGGATGCGTTCCTCAACTGAGGAATTTGTTCCTGCAAAGGAATGTGTTCCCTTCAAAGGGATATGTTCAATTCAAAAGGATGTGTTCCCTTGTCTGTGGTTTTGATTCTCAAGTGAGTGAGACTAGTCTCAAGTGAGTGGGACTACTCACTGAGTATTGTTTGCTAACGCGGTCATCTCTTTTCAGATGCTGAGGCAAGCAATACGGGTGAACGGGTCGGGACCACGCTGGGAATCAGTTCTATAAATAGACTTTTGTAATACAATCGAAACAATAAAATACGTGTAATAATTCAGGAGACCTCTGGGGCTTTAAGGTATTAGCTTCAAAAGTAGGATACCCGGTTGGTTGCTGCCCGTTTTGCTTTGTGTCAGCGATAAGAGTTCATTTCGTTACTGTGCGAGTCAGTTGTTATTAAGATGGAGAGTCGAAAGTGTGCATTTGAATCGTAGCAGAAGGAAATTTAAAAGATCGTGAGAACTTTTACGGGTTAAACGGCATCGTGTCGTAGTTCTTGATAGTCATTCTACCGAAATGAAGGATTTGTGTGAAGATCAAAAGTTACGAGAAACATCAGTAAGCACCGTGCTTGTTAAACAGTTGCTAGGCACGGTCGCAGCTTTGTCGAAGACTGTTGGACGATTGTGCAACAAACCGCAACATGTCGAAGGGGGAAGAGGCATTATTCCTACATTTGATCCGTCTGACAAAATACAGTGCGTTGAAAAGTGGCTACATTGGGTGAACGAGCTTCATGTTATATACGGTTGGGATGAGCGAACAACCATTTATTATGCCACAAGTTGCTTCCGTGGACTAGCAGACAAATGGTACTCAAAATTACCAACCTGTTTCCAGGCATGGGAGGAGCTAATTTAAAGAAATCGTTTCCGTTAAGACAAAATTTTGCAAAGTTGCTGGATGACATGATAAAACGGGTCAGACAAAAACGGGAAACATTGTTGGAGTATTATTATGATAAAATGGGCCTTATGATCGCTTGTGAGATCTATGGAGTGAAAACTGTATCGTGTCCCATCAGTGGTTTACGAGACCCATCTTTGGAAGTTGCAGCAGATGTGGGGGACTATCAATCACCTGATGCTTTATTAAAATATTTGAAAACCGTTGATACGAACAGTTACTCACAAGTACCGTCTACCTTTGGGCGCTTACAACAAGATTATAAGCAACATGACTAAATCCGAAAATGCGTTTTGGTGACAAACGCAGGGTAGAGTCATATGGAGATAAGCGTAAATGCTATGGATGTGGAATTCATGAGCATTTTTAGTGGCAATGTTCTCGACCGTAAAAAACCCGAGGGAAAGACGATAAATTGAGTAGGTAGACTCAGCCACAGAAGGAAGTGCGTGCAATCAACGAAGATCGGCCACGGAAAAGAGTTGAGAAATTTTATAAATGTGTTGAGCTAAATGGGGTTGAATTAAAAGTTTTGTTGACCTTGGTGTAAATTGCAATACGTTGAGAGAAGAATGTTTGCGAAGTGTGTTTGGTGACATTAATAGAACTGAAGTTTACATCATGAAACGTTTTGGCAGAGGCGGAAGTAAGATCGCTAGGTACGGTGAATAATGTCAAACTTAAAATAGATGACGTCAGATTGAAAACTGATTTTAGTATTGTTTCTAGACTAGTGCAAGATACACCATTGATTATTGGACAACTATGCACGGAAAATATTGAGGTGTTGATGATAAAAGATGGTGTGAGTTTGCGATTTTACGAGAATTTTTGGCATCATTTATCCCAGCATGTTGATGAAAAAGTCAAGCTTAGCTTGAATGACTCATTTATACTATATCCGAAATATGTAAATTTTGTGAACGTCGTACGAATAATCTCAATATACAGATTTGTATTAATCAAGGAATTCAAATGAAGGATAGAGAAGAAATGGTAATGCCCAGATGTGTGGTTGATATTGATGAAGATGGTGAATGCAAAGTTCCAGTTATAGACACCCAAGGCAAAAGGGATACTGCTGAAGAATAGCCACATATTCATCAGGGCAATGCAGTTTGATGAAAGATGGCTAAAGCGAAATGCTAAAGAGTGGTGGTTTTGACGGGTTGATGTCTGCGGTTTTCTATCTAAACTCCTTGCTGTGAATTATTGAAATTCGAAAATAAAAAGAGGACACAGTGCCCCTATGATAATCAGTTTTACTAGTGAAAAAACCAAACAATTATTTATGTTTTTACTTATGATAATGGCAAGTCTTAATAAAATTCATTTATGTGAATAATTTGCCGGATAACATCGCCCTGACATCAAAGGGTATTGATCATTTCAATAAGTGTCAGTTGAAACTAGTTTTATGTCACGTGAGAACGCGTTTCTGCTACCTGTAGCCATTTTTCTAAAAGTAGCTCAATTTTCGAGAGGCACAACCATCTATTTATGCGCATTGGAGATGCATGTGTACCCCAGTTTCTGAACCATCATTTCTTGCTACAGAAATCAGATTGTGCATCTCACACAGCCATATAAAACGTGGCGAATTAATATTTGTGCTCAAAAGTTCGTCGCATGTCCAGGACAGTATAGAATTAGACGATATCATATCAAGCAGTGAAAAAGAGAAATGAAATTTCCCGTTACCTATGATAACAAATTTGACGTAAACTTTTTGAATACGCGGGTAATAGTGAAATCACAATAGCATAATATGTTGATCTTGTAACTTGGTTAACTGAATGTCAAATTTAAATTCCAACGAAGTCTTAGAAAACTGCCTGTAGATGCTAATGGGCGCGAAACGGAAAAGGAACGTAATACATTTTTTTTCCAGCCACTGCCTGCACCTCAAGCGCTTGCGGACGTGGGTAAGTGATGTTTCATTTTTAGGGTTTTGTAAAATAATTTTACAAAACCCTTCTAAAATCGCGTCCTGTCTGTCCGTCCGTCCGTGTGTCACAGCAGTTTTTCTCGGAAACTACTTAAGCTAGAAGCATCAAATTTTGTATGTAAGTGTAAAGTGGTGATTTCTTCAAAGTTCAACTACTAAAAAATTTTATAAGGTATTTAAGGGGGGTCTCCCCATGTAGGGGAGTGACCCCCCGAAAAAAAAATTTCATTGAAGGCAGCCGATATGGGTATCAAATGAAAGGTCTTGATGAGAACTTTTCAAAACAGGTTTTAGTTTGGCAAAGTTTGCTTCGAGGGGCGCACAGGGAGGGGAAATACACGAAAAATTTGTGGCCCCCCCTCGAGATTGGACAATCTGAAAAAAATCAAGAATGTAGGCCTTGATGAGTACAACAACAACAAATACATGAGAAGTCGCAATTCACTCAACTTTGTTAGTAATAGTATGATTCATCGATTTTTTGTTTTCTTGAATAAAATCTTAACGGTACCCTTAAATTCAATGAAATTCGATACACAGATGTCTATTTATAAGATTGATTAACCCTGCAAGTTTCATCATATTTAGCGAAGTTATGGCGGTTTGAATTTTCCTGTATTACTATAGAACAATATGCGCTGCATGTATTACTATGGCAACATATGGCTATGGAACAACATGCGCTTTTTACCGACTCAGACACTACAGTTTTGCTAGGATTTGCATGAAAATTTCAGGAATGATAGGTGTCATGAATAACTTTGAGAATCAGTTCAGCTAGTGGTATCAGTAATCGTAAAACAAAATAGTGGCTGTTTTAAATGCGAAGATTGAATAATTTTGAGTTACTTTTTCCCAACTTCAACGTTTAAGGTGCATGCTTTGAACACTTGATTCAATTTAATGAATGACTGAAGCTGAGTACCTATAATTAATACTCATAAGTGAAACAAGTCAAGGAGGCGGGAGGGAGCTTCTAACAAAAGGGCTTTGTAACAACTCTATAATTCGAAAAAATTGGCTATTATTCGATGATAACAGTACAGGAGAGTGGCCCCTGAAAAAAAATTCATCAAACGTAGCCGATATGAGTATGAAATGAAAGTTTTCATGGGAGCTTTTCAAAACAGTTGTTAAAGTGTCAGTTTTTGCTTCAGTGGGGGCACAGGGGGGAAATACATGAAAAATGTGTTTCCTCCCTCGCGAATGGACATCTGAAATAATTATCAAGGGAAATATTTATGAGTATAACAATAACAAAAACCTCAGAAGTCTAAATTTTTTCAACTTTGTTAATAATAGTATGATCTTCGAATTTCACAGTTTGTCCAATAAAATCGTCATTGACATGCTTCTTGACTTTATTCAATCTGGTGACTGCATTTTGAAAATTGAATACAAAACCCTTTTGACATGAGCGTAGGTCTGTTAACCCAACTTGTTTAAATACATTTTTATTTATTTGTAAGTTTTATAATGCAATTTCTTAAATGGTGAAAAATTTCAAGCGGTCATCAAATTAGGGGTTAATTGTTTTGTAACTATTGAAATGGTTTTCTTGCAAAAAGTAGGAAATTTTTTTTTTTTCAAATTCAATATAAATGTCCAATATGTTAAAAGTTATACTAATGTTAAAAATAAGCCCACGAAATCTGGGATGCTCGGGCTCCTTTGTAGGAAAATCAGTAGGGAAAAATAATTTAGGATTCCAGGGTTAAGAATGCTTTGACATGCATATTTTCGGGAATTTTAATGAAGTAAGAAAAACAAGTCTGTGTGGTCTAGTGGTTAGAGCATGAGACGCATAAGCCGAAAGTCCCAGGTTCAAATCTCGTTGGTAGCAACGTGATTTAGTTCAGGGGGTTTTTCGGACAGACTACGAGTGCTCACTCAGTGGTGATATGAACTGATTTAATCAGATCATTGCTGAGCAAGCACACGGGAGCATGGTACTGACCAAACCAACTTCCGAAAAAATCAATGCGGTCATGAAAATGAGATACTCTAACTATCTCTAAGCGAAGGCCCGAGAGGGGCTGTAGCGCTAAAAAGAAGAAAAAGAAAAAAAAACAAACAGAATACAAACTTATTTCTGATTTATATCCTTTCATCATCCAAAAACCATTTTTCAAATACCATTATCTTTCATTACTTAACTCCAATCAAAAAATCATCACATTTGTAACAGAAATCTCCCTTCTGAAATTCACCTACCTACAAAAAAACTCAACGAATTTTTTTTCCACGAAACAAATTACTACGAAAATGGAAAACACTGGAATGTGATTGTCAACGTTCCGTGACAACGAAATTACGTTACGGTAAATTGCGAAGGGTGCAATAACGCAACTGCCCTAAATGTCTACATTCAGACCTAGAGTATGTTTGTATATTTTTAACGGAGAAGTTTGAACATTCACACGATCCACATCTTTAAAACATTCAGTCATTCATCCATCCATCTATCTCAAACATCTATCTACCAAGAGTATTTGCTGCATATCAAGGACACACGAGAGAACAAACGCAAATGAAAGAAGGATATGTTAGAGAAAATGATGACTGACGCGCCTCATGGTTTTATCACTCAATCACTTAGTGTTAACATTTTCCTTGTTGTTTAGCGTAAATGGAGATTTTGTTTAGGGTTGTAATTCCTTTCTGGGAAGTCAAATTGTTTGAAGACTTGCGGATTCTTTGAAGAGTCGGTTCATATGAATGATCTCGATGTGATATGTAGATGGAATGGACGTATGACATTCATTCAAGTAAAAGGTGAGCCGTTTAGTAGTTTGTTCTTAAATTTGCGGTTATTTTGACATGCAGTTTTTTTCAACACAGACAGCAGAAAGGTAATGTCAAGAGGGTAATATCGTGCGTCTCTCTTTTCTTGGAATATGGGTTATTTTAAGTCAATGCGATTTAGCACCTTAACTCCCTTATGTCTATGAGCGTTTGAGTACCCACCAGATAAGATAAGATGAAGACTGATGATCCAGTATAAAGAAATTAAGCTGAGTGTGACAGGAAAAGCAATACTCGTAAATAGGAGACGCTTGGCTTTCTTTCTGCCTTTGCAGTTTATCTATAATGTAAAGGTTCTGTTTTATATGTCTATGATGCCCAATTACTTCCTCGGACCAGTTTCAGTTCTTCTGATAAAACTTAAAAACAATAATTTCATTTTGGGGTTGCTATCAGTATTATTGGAGCTGTTTTCCTTTTCTATGTATTCAGTTCAGATGATGAGAATTGTGTAGTTTGTAGGAGTGGGAGGCCTTGGATTTGGGTAGGTTTAATGGCCATTTGTGGAATGTTACAGCAAGCTTAAGTTGTGGAAGGAAAGGGAAACTTTCGTCTTCTTTATCGTTTTCAACTGATTTGAACCGTGGATGAGACTCATTCAAAACCAAGTGCTGTGAAGATCATTTAAGGTGTGCTGACAAGAAGTTAATCGCGTTGGACTCTCTTTGTGGATATACCTAAAAGGTTTATAGAATATATCTTCAAGAGTTGAAATATAATCAATTGCTAGTACAATATGCTGTTTTACCTGATGTTAGGAATAGTAACCAAGAAGCCTCATATGCGCCCTCATGTGATACCGCCCAACGTTAACACCAATCAATCAGCAAAACCAATCAATTAACGACTGCATTGATCAGCAGATTCCAGCTAAGAACATTGGCCATAAAGTCAGCACTTGGGTGAATGACTGGAACTTGTAACATAATTAAACCAATACATTTGAGCATTGCCCGTAACATCAGCATTTGGGTGAATGGCCGAGATCTGCAGATCAACAACATAATTAAATCAAAAAAAAAAAATAGCAGAGTTTACTACACACCACGCATAAATGATACCAAAAACAATAAAGGTACCTGTGATTTACAATTAAGACAAGTCGTTTCACTTATTATTTCATAGCAGTTTTTGTTAAAAGCCATTTTATTTCATTCCGGAACACCTGATTAAAATTGAAAACAGTGAGTTTTTTTCATTGATGCACCTGGTATTCCATAAAACTTATCAAACACAGAGGACCGTCTCGAACTCGTCAAACTACGGGCACCATATAGAGGGATGATCCACCGAATGATGGATTAACCCCTGAACCCCACAGCTAAAGAATAGGAAATGAAATATATCATACAAACAGCGAAATTAAACGAATTCAATGGGCCAACAAAAGAAATATGAGTAAAAAAGATCGAGAGAGTCAGAAAAAGATAGGCACTTTTTCCTTGAAAAGCCGATGGGCCTTGCTTTGTTGTGCAAGCAGACTCGTTTTGAATCCTTTGAGTCAAAAAAAAAAACAGTTAACTACAAAGACACGAATAATTAACATTGGCAAATATAGCCACTGAGCAGATATCCTGGAAGACAGCCATAGGGTTAGTCCGGGATAGATGGACCATCGGTATAGAAGGACCATTCGATTATTTCGCTCGTCTGTCACAGCAGCGCTGCATTCGTTGGCTAGTATTTTTCTACTCGTGCAGACGTTAACACGTTTAGTTTTGCTCGTGAGTGTCACATGTTTTTTAGGAAAAAAACTTTGTTTATTTCTTTTGGTGAGTTGAAAAATATTTTTCACTGGATTTTATTGTTATTTTGTTAAGTTAGTTTAATTGATTTTGACGTACGATCAATGCTATAGCTCGATTGTATAGTTGAGTAAGGTCTTAACCTAAAATGGTGCTCCAGCAGCGTGGTTTGTCTGAATGAGTAGCTGGACCATCTATCCCTGACAATTGGGATAGATGGATCAGTGACATTTGGGATAGTTGGCCCACTTGAAAAGAACCTGGAATAGTAGGACCATATTTCCTATTAGGACTTTACTTCTAATTTAGATTAAATGATACTTATCAAAATTATTTTAAACACAAACGTGCCCTGATACGTTGGTGTTTTTTTATGTTATAGGAAAATGCCTACGTTCTATACCAAAAAACGCATGTCTGGAAGGGGAGAATGGTCTGAATGTAGCTTGGAAAATACAGCCAAAGCTGTTCAAAGTAAGGAAATTGGAGCTAATGCTGCAGCAAAGGTATTTGGAATACCGAAAACAACTTTGACAATACGCATCAAGCTACAAAGTTTTAGTAAAGGTTCCATGGGAAAAAACTCATTGCTAGGAGTTGCAAATGAAAAAAAAAATTGTAGCACACCTAAAAAAATTACAATCGAGGAGGTTTAATCCAACCAGAGACTCAGTACATTCTATGGCTTACTATTTAGCTGAAAACATGCAATTGAAGCATAGTTTCAGTCATGAAAAACAGCAAGCAGGCTACGACTGGCTTTTTTCTTTTCTTGTTCATAATCCTGAACTGTCCATTCGGCAATCTGAAGGTGTGTCTATTGCGAGAGCAAAAGGTCTTAAAAAATATATATGTCAAAGTGTATTTTGATCTCTTAAAGAATGTTTTGGAAGAAAATGGTCTTATAGATAAACCTGGCAACATTTTCAACATGTACAAAACAGGTTTACAGCTAAATAACAAACCAGGGAAGGTAGTTGCTTTGAAAGGTTCCAAGAATGTCACTTCTGTTACTTCAGGAGAAAAGGGTGAAACCATATCAGTATTGGCAAGTGTGAATGAAGAGGGTACATTCTTACCACCTTTTTGCATAATGAAAGGAAAGAACCTAAAGCAGGAGTTTTGTGACGGTTTACCATCTGGCGCTGAAGTAAAAATGTCGCCAAAGTCTGGCTATGTAAATAGCGATTTGTTTTTTGATTGGCTGGAAAACCATTTCACTCCAAGAAAACCAGCAGGAAAGGTGCTTCTTCTTTTAGATGGACATACATCACACACTAGCTGCATTGAAATGCTAGAGTTCGCAGAAAATAATCAAATAATTTTGATGGATATTCCTCCCCACACTAGTCATTGGCTTCAACCGTTAGACCGCGCTTTCTTCAAGTCTTTGAAAATGAACTATTATTCTGCTTGCTTAAAGTACGTGACCAATAACCCTTCAAGGAAGATAACTCGACTGCAGTTTGGTGCGCTTCTTAGCATAGCTTGGGGTAAGTCAGCAAACGATTTAGAACGTGTGGAATCATTCCATTTGAACCTGATGCGATACCAGACTACGCTTTTTTGTCAGAATCAATAGACTCCAGGCCTCCAGATACGTCTCTTGTTTTCAAAAACGTTATGACTGGTGTTGATGTTGCTGGCTCCGGTAGTTCAAAAAATTATGCCACAGTTGCTGGTCCTAATAGCCCAAGTGATAATGTTGCTGTGGCAGGTTCCAATCCCTCAAGAAGCGGTTGTAGTGCTGGTACTTCAAGAAGCTTTGAAAATGTTCCTTTATCTGGACCTTCTGAAAAGCACCAGAATAAATCTGAGCTTGTGACCCCTTCAAAGTTATTGGACAAACTACATCCAGTGCTTTGTGTCAACAAAATTCAGACTGTGAAAAGAAAAGTTCAAACTATATCAACAGTGTTAAGCTCTCCAGTAAGCTCTCCAGTAAACATAACAATTTGCAACGATAATCTTTATGAAATTGACTGGAATGAAGATTTCAGTGTATGGTGTAAAGAGAACTACAACGAAACAAAACGAGATGAAGATTGGATTAAGTGTGCGTCATGCTCCCGCTGGACACATGAAGGCTGTACAAGATTCGAGGATAAATGCGATTACTGCGGAAGGCAAGATCCTTCAAATAAGATGACTGCTGAATGATTCAAATTTCTAGGAATTGAGTTATACTAGCTCTATTTTTTAATTATTTTGATTGTCATATCTATTAATCATATCAAAGCTTGGAATAAATAGCCTTTATACCTTTGATAACATATATTTCTTGTGTTATATCCTGATTCAGTCAGGTAAAATAGAGGTCCATCAATCCCAATTAGGTGGTCCATCTAACCCGAGTATGCTTGGGATAGACGGACCATCGAGCAAAACCAAAAAAACATCATAACTCCCGGTGTGATAAGCTTAACAACTGCAAACTTCCTTACAATTGTTTAAAGACATATAAACTTATTAAAAAAATATAAAACTTATCCTAGACATTGCAAAATGTCGGAAAAAATAGCTTTAGAAAAACATGGTCTAACTATCCCGGACTTACCCTATATCATGAAGACATCACAAACCATATTAAAAGAAAAAATTCGGACTTATAAAAATGATCGAATCAAGCAGCAGCAACTAACTTAAAAATTTCCTTGAGTCAACAAAGGACAAACGCCAACCACATGAGACATCAGACATGAACAGCATCAAATCCTCAAACCAAAAGAAAGTATACATAGGACAAACGAGGAACCCTATAAACACACAAATAAAATAGTACCTTGGGGAAGGAGAAGCAGCAAAAAAGAAAGGCAAGAGTTCAAACTTCAAAATAGCAGCAGTAGAGCACTCTGTCATGAAAGGACACAAGATCATGATAGAAGATGTAACGCCAATTAAAGAGCCAAGAGATACGCAAGTATCGGGTCCCAAGGAAAACTTGGCAATATATCGGGAAAAAAAGATCATGGCTGTTCAAACTATTGAAATTACCACTAACTAGCATCACAATATTGTATCGTAGTTGCACTTAAATTCTTTGACAGACTTGGATTTCGTTTCCCCACAAGCAGTTGCCTCTGAAAGACCTTTAAGGCTCATTCGCATAGAACGCTTTACAACGTGGCGCTCAGGGAACGCGCGTTCTTCTCGGCGTTCAGCAATATAGTTACATCACACGCACAGCGTCATTCGTGCGGGCGGTACATTATTCTATGTGTTTCAATAGTAGGTTGACCGAATTTGAAGCAATGAGTAGTTTTGATGAGGAGGAAGTTCTGCTTCTTCTTGCTTTGATTGGACGTGAAAGGAAGAAACGGTGTTGGGTGCACCAAATCAATAAAAAGAGAGAAGAATTTGGTGAATACCGCCGTCTGTGTCAAGAGCTGCGCTCACATGAAGATCGTTATTTTTTATGTTTCCGCATGTCGAGATAAAGTTTTGAGGATTTACATGATCTATTGCAGCTGAATATTGAAAAGACAGTCACGAACTGGAGGAGATCTGTTGGAACAAGGGAAAGACTAGGTGTTTGTTTGGGGTAAGTTGATGAAAAATTCCTGGTTGCATTTTTACAAAATTATTTATTATAATACGTTTGATTTAATCAACAATAAAAAACCTACTAGAGAGAAGCTAGTTTGATCCAAAAGCGTAACTTAAAAACAAGTGCAGGCTTATTTTGCAAATAATGAAGGACTTTGTTCACGGCAATTATCGGGGGTGCATCGTTTTGGACCTCAAGTCCAACTTTCTTTTTTTTTGGTGAAGGCGGAGGTGGCATTCATGCTTGTGTAGATGCTGAAAACATTAGTGGTTTATGTTCCTCAGCTTCATTTTGAGGTTGAGGAGTATCATTTTGAGGTTCAGGAGTATCAACAAATGTGGAGTCTTCGATTGCGTTACTTAATATATTGCTTTCAGTGGGACGGGTTCGAAGAGTATCATCCAAAAATTGCATTTGTTGACGCCACTGCCCCTTTTGGTACTTTTTTGCCTGCCCCGTTATAAATTTCACACTTTTCTTCTACCTCATATAATTGCCCCGTTAATTTTTCCATTTGGTTTTGGCTGCATCACCTAATTAAAAAATTAGATTAATAGTTCCAAGTATAAATTCTTCAAAATTAAAAAATTATATGTATTTAATATATAGGTATTCTTTATTTTGCAGATATTTGGCTACTGGTGACAGTTACCAAACCATCGCGTTTTCTTTTCGTTTGGGACATTCAACAGTTTCTTACATTGAGAGGGACGTTTGTCGAAATATTTGGAACGTTTTGCAGCCAATATATATGCCCCCTTATGGCATCGTCGATGATGGAGGATTCGCACTTCAAACGTACCTAATGAAGCCGTATCCCAAAACTGAAACGACCAATCCAAAAAAAAATGTTTTAATGCACAAGTCAGTCGAGCCCGTCGTGTCGTGGAAAATGTATTTGGCATATTAGCCATGAAATGGCGCATATTTTCGAGACTAATAGAAACATGTACTACTACTGCAGATTGCATAGTTAAAGCTGCTACCTGTTTGCATAACTATATTATAATCAAAAAGAATGTTAACATACGATATTCAGCCAATGACATTGTTCCATTGACCCTATACAAGCGCTCGTACCAACAAATGCAACCAATCGAAGATCAACTAATGCTGCGATTCAAGTCCGTGAAAGTTTTGCTGGTTACTTTGCCAGTGGATAATAATTTTAGAAGGGTTTATATAAAGGTATGATATGTAGTAGTGATGCCGGAATTCAGTCTAGCAAATCAAGCACTGCTTGAGCTTGTATCAGCTCACTGTAAGCATTATCTTTCGTAATGACTGCCCTACCGAGTAAAACACAAGGTGTTTTTTTGCCCGTTGATTTTATTGCCTTCCTTGTTGATGCTAGTATTGCTTTCTAGAATTTTTTTCAACTGACTTTCCTTGCCATTTTCTTTGCTGATACCTTCTAATATTTTCTGCTCTTGATGTAGCAATGTGTAATTTTGTTTCCACATTTAGTATAACTGCGATATAACTGAATGCCCAATTTGTAGGTAGTTGAACTAAAGTTGCCACTTGCTGACAGTTTTCCTTTTTTCAACGATATCCAGATCAGTGAGAGGGTTACAATTATGAGAGTGATGTGATCTATTGCATATCTTACATGAACATGTAAGTAGGCGTTATAATTGCCTTGGGATTGACGTTTTCAGTAGGTTTCTTAGTTGGTCGAACACACGCTGTCTCAAGCACATGTTCCATTATCGGTATTCCTCTCGGCGTGTTTTGAGATCTTTCAAATGCAACATGTGTTGCAATTTCGAGCTTTATTAATTACAAAAAGTTCAGTATTGGATCCCATTACTAGACATTGAAATTTAATAGTTGAAGGCTCCTAAAGCACTCTAGCGTCACATCGTGCAGAGATTTGAAAGCTCTACCAGTTTTGACAGTGATTGTTGGCTGTGAAATCAGCATGTCAATGATATTCGTAGAGCTCACTAAGAGACGCTTATTTTCATAGCGATCTTCCACTAGTTTCCAAGCAGGATTATAGTTCTTGCTGCAAACAGATAAATGCTTAATCAAGGCTCCCAAAAGACTAGTTTTTAAATAACAGAACTTTTACGCTGGTCCTAAATAATTTTGCTCAATGGTGGAATTCTTGCCAACGCAGAAAATTCCCGTCAAACTTTGGTAACGTCAAAGTCATAAGTATTTTATTCAATATTAATCATTGTGAATTTTCAAAGAATATACAGAAAATTTCAAAAAATAAAAATATTACAACAAATGGCTCTCTGAATTTATACATTTTTAATTGCAAACAATAAGATTTAATTTAATTAAATTATTATTGATTTTATGATTCCATTGGAAAATGGAGAAAAAACAAAAGCAGCAATATTCAAAAATTAGTTATAATACTAACACAGTGAACTATTATACTACAATACATCTTATAAATTAGTAATAGTCCTTCGCACAACAGTCCAAATCGAAACCTTGGCGTTGAGATTTATTTATAGCATACCTCATTACATGACCGTAACGGAATTTGAGGTTATATACTCAATACATTTGATAGAATTCAATCAAAACTTCATATTATCCAGCTATATAGTGCTCTCACAATAATCCTAATCTAAACCTTGAACCTTATCTCTAAATGTGTTATAACGAATATTATATGCACCTATCCTAAATATTGAAGCATATCCCTAATTTTTAACATAAGCAAACAACAGCAACACTTCATGTAGTAATATGGAGCTGAAACTCAAAACTAAGTAACGAAAATCACACAACAAAAAAATTGCCACGAATAATGTACGGCTCCGTCACAGCTCAACCAGCCTAATATTACAACATATTGCACATCATAGTGACAAGGTGCCTGGGGAACCTGTCCTGAAGGAGTTCAAAAACACACACACAGCGTATCAGAAGCTTTCTCCATATCAATAAGTCACGCTCCAACATATTCTCTATTGCTTCGTTTCCAACAGATTTTTTTTTTCGTAGCACTACAGCATAGATAGAGTATCTCATTGTCATGATCGAAACTGCCAGCACTCCACATGGTGATATGATCACTATCACGCTGCGCCAGCTGCGAAACGTTCATAACTGAGCAGGCTTATAGTCGGTCGAACTAAATCTCGTTGACGCCGACGAAACTCGAACCAGAGACCTTCGGCTTACGGGCTTAGTGCTCTAATCACTACACCACGCGCACTACTATTTCCAACCGATGTCTGAGGTTATTTTCGTTATTGCATGTATGGTCAAATGTCTGGCATGAAAACCAAATTAACAATTTGGCACCAACTCATATTTCTCAATGTGGATGTTTAATGCTAATCAGAGTCGTCCTATCAATCTCGATACCAGCCCTATCGAGGAGATTTATCTCATCACTAACGACTTCACGCAAGACTTCCTTCCTGGGTCCTGTGGGCTAATATCCCTCAGTTATTCTGACCAGTAATTGCTGACCTCACTCCTGAAAAGCAAACGAATTAAATTCCCGACATTCTTTAGGTGTAATTTCAACAAAACCAACGAGGAATGTTTGTAGTCCAAAAATCACGGATAAATATTATTGACACGTATGAAAAAGAGGCTTTTCAATCTTTTTAACAATACGACGATTGGAGTTTCATATCCTTCCATTTTGTTTCGATGTTTAACCTGGAGAACTATTTTGTAAATCGTTTCAAATGTCACCTTCTCTAAAGACCACAATTAGAGATCTTTTTCATGGTTAGTTAGATACCTGTCATTAAGATCCATTGATCAATAGTTGCCATCATCAGAAGGAGGACATTGCTTCTGGTAATCCTGATTAAACAGCAGCCTGTATCGCATGGTGGGAATTTATTCTCATCGAGTTGAATTAGCAATCAAGGATGAAAAATTCAAGCACCCAAAAAGTTGCTAATGAATGAATATCGAGCCTGGAGTAGTTTCTTTCCAATATGCGACAATAACAACAACGAGTATTTGTTCGCGTCATTCAATAGTAGGCTTTGCATTTCTATTGAGTGGTGCGAGCATCTGGGCGTTGTTGGCAACAACAAGTTTGTATCAGCTGGCAGCTGGCGTGGCGAAAACATGGAATGTTGTTTAGCGCACAGCTGAGAAGAACCGGCCAAACAAGTACAGGGTAATCCATTTCGTAGTTGGGAAAGTATAACCCTGCCATTTGACATTTGTCAAAACTAAATGTCAATGTGTTTTTTTAGTTGAAGGTTTGCCATTTAGAAATATGGATCGTTTAACAGTCGAAAAATGCGTTTAAATTATTAAATTTTATTATAACAAGTTGAGTAAGCAGGAGAGTGCTCCTATCAGAAGGTCTTTGTAAACAACCTAGGGTTAGAAACAAGTTTTCTAATGGCGTGAATCGATAATTTGAATTATTCGTCCAATACTTGAATATGAAATCGTTCAAATTTATGCAAAAGATGCACAGTTTCTTTCATAAGCACAGTGCAGCCGCCATTTTGATCGAGCTTAAATGATTTTTCTGAATGCTCGGCCGATTGAACATGTTCAAGTTAAACACTATTTATTTTTCATGAAAATTGAAAGAAAATAAAAGTGCCTAAGTCAATTTAAATATATATCGGGTTTTCCAATAAGAGGTGTTATTTTGAATAGATCTTGTGATTTAACACCTTGCGACTTCTTCCCTTGGGGTCACGTGAAAAAGAAGGCCTACGCCAACAGCCCAGCGTCGATTCAAGACCTGAAAGATGAATTCGTGAGGCTATCGAGGACATAGGGCAGCCACTTTGCGATTTGGTTATGGAAAATTTCATGAAAAAGATGTGGTCCTGTAAGCGTGTCGTGGTGGTTATTTGCCTGATGTTATTTTTTGCTATTAACGGCATATATTCTTCGATCATTCTGCAGGAATAAATAACAAGTTGGGTAGACAGACATATGCTCATGTCAGAAGGGTTTTGTACTTAACTTACAAAATGCAGTAACCAGCATCAAATAAAATCAAGAAACATGTCAAAGACGATTTTATTGGAGAAAATGTGAAATTTGAGGATCATACTATTATATATATCTGAGGTATTTGTTATAGTTATACCCATAAATATCTCCCTTGATAATTTTTTCAGATTTTTTAAATCACGGGTGTCCATTCGCGAGGGAGGAAACACATGTTTCATGTATTTCCCCCCTGTGCCCCCACGGAAGCAAAAACGGTCCGTTTAAGAACTTTTTTGAAAAGCTCTCATAGAGAACTTTCAGTTGATACTCATATCAGCTACCTTTCATGAAATTTTTTTCAGGGGCCACTCCTCTGTACTGTAATCATCGATTCATGGCCTGTTTTTTCGAATCCTAGAATGGTTACAAAGCCCTTTTGCTGGGAGCTCTCTCCTGCCTCTTCGACTTGTTTCAGTCATATGTACTCATTTCCATGATACCTATCATTCCTGCAGTTTTCATGCAAATCCTAGCAAAGCTGTAGTGTCTTAGTCGGTAAAATGCGCATATGGCTCCATAGCCATTTGTTTCCATAGTAATACAGGGCATATTGTTCCATAGTAATACAGGAAAATTCAAATCGCTATAACTTCGTCAAATACTATTCGATCTTTATGAAACTTTCAGAAAAGATCAATCCGTTTAGATTTTATTCAAGAAAATATAAAATCGATATATCATACTATTACTAACAAAGTTGAGTGAATTGCGACTTCTCATGTATTTGTTGTTGTTGTACTCATTAAGGCCTACATTCTTGATTTTTTTCAGATTTTTCGGAAAGAAGGTGTCCAATCGCGAGGGGGGTACGCGAAAAGTTCGTACATTTCCCCTTCCCCTGCCCTCCTCGGTACTCATAAGGCAATTTTAAGACTTGTTTTGAAAAGATCTCATTAAGATCTTTTCAATGACACCCTACTCGACTACCAATGGTTGAATTTTTTTTTTAGGATTCACCTGCCCTATATGGGGAGACCCCCCTTAATCCCCATTGAAAAATTTGTCCACCCTTGAACTTTCAAGAAGTCACCACTTCTGACCTTTCCACAAAGTTTCATGGCTGTAGCTTCTATAGTTTCGTAGAAAAAGTGCTGTGACATACAGACGGACGGATGGACGGACCGACGGACGGACGGACGGACAGACGGACACAGGTCGTGATTGCAATAGGGTTTTGTATTTTAGTACAAAACTCTAAAAATGGCATTTCTCTTATAATATCAAAATAACACCTCTTATTGGAAAACCCTATATCAACCATAAACACGTGTTATTGTTGTTGTAATTCCATACAATTGAAATGGCTATAACTCACTTGATTATGATTCGTCCTCTATTAAATTTTGTAAATGTATAAACTTTATATCAGTCTATATAATTGTTTCAAGAAGTTTAAAGGTACTGTTTTGATTTTACGGGCAAAAATGTAAAATCTACAAATCATACTATTATTAACAAAGTTGAGCGAATTTCGATTTCTAAGGTATTTGTTGCCCTTGTACTCATAAAGATCCATGTTCGTGATAATTTTCAGATGTTTCGGCTGAAAGGTGTCCAATCGCGAGGGGGGGGGGGGGGTCACAAATTTTTGGTACATTTTGCCTTCCCCTGGACCCCCTGATTCATAAAATGATTTTTTTATTTCAGATTCTAAAAGTTTTAATCAAGACCTTTCATTTGATATCCCACTCGACTAATTGTTTAAGTGGGACCCCTCTTAAGCACTTTTTGAATTTTTGTTAAGACCCTAACTTTTGAGAGACCATCACTTCTGACCTTTTCACAAAGTTTGAGCATTCTAGCTTCTGTAGTTTCTGAGGAAATCAGCTGTGACGCACGGACGGACGGACGGAAGGACAGACGGACGGACAGACAGGTCGCGAAACTAGTAGGTCTTTGTAAAAAACTTTTTACAAAGACCTAAAAACGGTGATTCTGCTGTATCAACATTTAAGGCTTTATGAGCCGATTACGGTCGACATAATCGACCTACACAGCAAACAATTTCGAACACAGTGAAAAAGTTTGAAGAGACTGGATCGGTTATTGATATTGCAAGGTCTGTGCATCATCGCAACATTCGAGTACGTGGGGGCGGAACACCCCAAAGAATGCTAGCCTCCAAGAGTATTCCTGTCAGCCAGCATTATTAATCTCCCCTGCGGGGTTCCCTTGAATGTGAATATGCTTAATGTTAATACATTAAATTTTTTGCAACTCATGCAAACTCATCCATAAAGGTTTTTTGCAGAACTATTTTTATAATCACGAATAATTTTAAAGTGGGGGAAGTACGGACAAAATGACAGGGTGTTTTGTTTTTTAGTAATATTTTTTTATTTAATGGTATTATAGTCAGTCTCAACCGTTTTTACTCATCTTAGATTCATTGACTATCAGTAGCATAGTCTTTTAATTAAGTAGGAACTATAATAAAATATATATTAAGAAAAAATTTAACAAATTACAAAAACTAATTTGTCCATATAGTACGGACAAAATGACATATAAGGTAAGGACATAATGACATACTAATTTTTAAGAACACAGTTCACAAATAAATCGCAAGCGCAGTCACTATCGTCGTCTTTTGTCTTGCATAAGAAATCTTCGCTTCCTGAGCTATCATATATCAGAGCAGTTGTACGCTGGCTCAATGCTCTCAATCTCTTCTCTTATGGTAGACGGTTTTTGGAAACAGGAATATTTATTTCATCCTCATCAAAAATTTTTGTTTTAACCTGTCTCTTCTTTTTTACCGGTGGATCCTTTGGTCTGTTTTAAGCAATAATTTCTTGTATATTTTGAGTAGAAGTTAAAAGGCAATTACCTTTGACAGGTTTCAGTTGTCTTTTTCCTTGGCCTCGAATGAACTGCCCCTGTAGTGCTGGCGAAATAGTAGCAACTGGATATGTCAGTAATTGCTTTAATGGACCAGGTCTCATACCGTCATCGTACGCTGCTCCAGCTACCTCAACTGTATTAGACGAATTTTCACATGTTTTTAAACTCAGGTTCATCACATCAGAAACAACAACTCCAATATCATTATAGGTGGTGGCTAACGTTGTGTTTTGTGAAGGATCTACTTCATCGTCATTTGTTGCTGATGGATTTAAAATAGATACAACATCGTTACTCGGATCTTTTTGGATTGAAGAGGTGTTGATACATTTAGTTGATGATAAGCTGGGAAGCTCAGGTATAATGTCTGCAATATCCTCTCTGCCGCTTCAAACATGTAGTTTTAAAAAATATCAGGATAAGCAGGCCAGATGCCTGTCTTTTAAAGCCATTACTTGCATTCTGAACAATTGCGGCTTTTCCATACGCTTCATTAAACAAATACCCGATTTTTAAATGGGTAGCAATGCGCACTGGATGATTTTTTAGCCACTTAGAAATTTCTTGATTGAAATAAGTTTTTATTGGTCCATAGATGCAAACATCCAAGGGTTGCATTCTATGAGTGCAATGTGGCGGTAAACACAACATATGAATACCATTTTCTTTGGCATAACTCAAACATTGAATGCTTTTATGACTTGAGTGACCATCACATATAAGTAGAACCGGATCGTCTTTGCTAGATTTCGTATGTGCCTGAAAATGTTTTAACCATTTTATAAACACATCTTTGTTTATCCATCCTAATTCTTGTGCTAGTCCAAGAGTCCCGGTGGGAGCCTCATCAACAAGTTCATTTTTCATGTTCTTCCTAGGAAATATCATGCTTGGCTTGGCGTACAACACACTACTATCACATTCGAACCTCTCTCAACACTGGTGAGACAGGCGACTTGTTTTCTGCCTTTATTGGCCAGAATTTTTTGTGGTTTCTGGACTATAGTAAGCCCGCTTTCATCCATCTTGAAGATTCAGTGCGCTCCCAAGTTGTGAGTCTTCGAAAATTCTTCGTAAATACGGAAAAATTTAGCTACCTGTGGTTTATTAAACCCTTGCGCTCTTGCAGCAGAAGTTGGTTCTAGGGTAAGCAGAAAAATGTCCTTATTTCTTCTCAGGAAACTGTCAAGCCATTCTTGTCCAGCACGTTTCTTGTCCTTGTTGAAAGGGTGATCGATACCATTTTCAGGGTTTTGTAAAATAATTTTACAAAGCTCTACTAGTTTCGCGACCAGTCTGTCCGTCTGTCCGTCTGTCCGTCCGTCCGTCCGTCCGTCCGTCCGTCCGTGTGTCACAGCAGTTTTTCTCGGAAACTACTTAAGCTAGAAACATCAAATTTTGTGTGTAGGTGTAAAGTGGTGATCTCTTCAAAGTTCAACTACAAAAAATTTTATAAGGTATTTAAGGGGGGTCTCCCCATATAGGAGAGTGACCCCTCGAAAAAAAAATTTCATTGAAGGTAGCCGATATGGGTATCAAATGAAAGGTCTTGATGAGAACTTTTCAAAACAGGTCTTAGTTTGGCAAAGTTTACTTCGAGGGGCGCACAGGGAGGGGAAATGTACGAAAAATTTGTGTCCCCCCCCCCCCCCCCCTCGCGATTGGACACCTGTGATCCGAAAAATCTGAAAAAAATCACGAATGTAGGCCTTGGTGAGTACAACAACAACAAATACGTGAGAAGTCGCAATTCACTCAACTTTGTTAGTAATAGTATGACTTATTGATTTTATGTTTTCTTGAATAAAATCTTAACGGTACCCTTAAATTCAATGAAATTCAGTACGTAGATGTCTATTTATAAGGTCAATCTATCCTGAAAGTTTCATAAAGATTGAATCATACTTAGCGAAGTGATAGCGGTTTGAATTTTCCTGTATTACTATGGAACAATATGCGCTGCATTTATTACTATGGCAACATATGGCTATGGAACAACATGCGCCTTTTACCGACTCAGACACTACAATTTTGCTATGATTTGCATGAAAATTTCAGGAATGATAGGTGTCATGTATATCTTTGAGAAGTGGTATCAGTAATCGTAAAACAAAATAGTGGCTGTTTTAAATGCGAAGATTGAATAATTTTGAGTTACTTTTTCCCAACTTCAACGTTTAAGGTGCATGCTTTGAACACTTGATTCAATTGAATGAATGACTGAAGATGAGTACCTATAATTAATGCTCATAATTGAAACAAGTCAAGGAGGTGGGAGAGAGCTCCTAGCAAAAGGGTTTTGTAACCATTCTAGGATTCGAAAAAATTGGCCATTGATCGATGATATCAGTACAGGAGAGTGGCCCCTGAAAAAAAAATTCATCAAACTTAGCCGATATGAGTATGAAATGAAAATTTTCATGGGAGCTTTTCAAAACAGTTCTTAAACTGTCAGTTTTTGCTTTAGTGGGGGTACAGGGAGGGGGAGGGGTTAAATACACGAAAAATGTGTTTTCTCCGTCGCGGATGGACATCTGAAATAATTATCAAGGGAGATATTTATGGGTATAACAATACCAAAAACCTCAGAAGTCGAAATTCGTTCAACTTTGTTAATAATAGTATGAGCTGCGTATTTCATACTTTCTCCAATAAAATCGTCTTTGACATGTTTCTTGATTTGATTCGATCTGCGTGACTGCTGTTTGTAAATTGAATACAAAACCCTTCTGACATGAGCGTAGGTCTGTTTACCCAACTTGTTTTATGCTCGAGTTGAATTGTTGTTGTCAAAGCCGGAAAACGGGAGCCTGTGTTCAGAACGGCAATTGCATCGGAAATTTGCATATGTATTATTGAAGTTCCCTAAGTTCAACTTTTGTGACAAAACCCTATAACCTGCAATTGGTTATTGCATTTTTCCAGTGAATGTATTATTGTTATAACGCATTATCAAGGGTTGTCAATATTTCGTGACTTGATTTTCAAATGCATACTCAGCGGCAGTGACGACGACAGTAAATAGAAACGGTCACGCTTTTCGAGGCTCCATTTTTGTAGAATTGAAAATTTTTCCGAATACCAACATCAGGTGGAGTGAAAAGACCAGTTGTTCGTGCAGCGGTTAAAATTTCGGAGTTCCCATTCACCGGCAGCATGGATTCTAAGTGGTGTTTTGTGACAGAAAATTTTCTTCTGACGACCTTTTAAGAGTAAACCGTGATGAGAGGGAATCCAGTTTTGAATGTAGAAAGGACGCGGTTTCTTGATTCCTCGATGGAAAAAGAGTAAAGAGGATTGTGAGCATAGCTAGGGGCTTATAATAAGTTTGATTAGATTTTGCATGTGACAGACCCTAACTCGAAATGTTGTGTGTATCGTTCACTGTCCGAGGAGAAAATCGTCGATGAATGTGTGTCGCATCTTCAATGGCAACAAAATAAAAGTGATTGATTCGGTTTGTGTTGATGCGCTTGGAAGTTACTACAATTATTTTTGATTTAAATTCTAACTGCAATACGTAGTAGCTTACAATTTTTCGGAGGTTTTGTACATAATAGTAGAATGTTAGATGGAATAAACATTTTTTTTACCAGTGCGATTTGCTGAAAATTCTCAAAAGTGAACGATATCTCAAATTTATTCTATGGTAGCGCTAAGGCTGAATATCAGAAAATAGGACTGAGCTGCCGACAAAATACTTAGCTGGAAAAATTCGGGAAAAAACTGATGGTCCTCGTATCGCCTTACAATTAATTCTGTGTACAGCGTTACCAAGCAATATATCGTAAATTGCTGTCCCGGGGTAGTTTTATGTTGCAAGCGATTACAACACCCATCTAGCTGTGCCGATTTGTATAATCTATTGGAATTAATACATTGTGTCTGTAACACCATCCTGACGTGAAATTCAATATGTTCTGCATGATTGTCACTCTGTGTTACACAACAGCAATTTGAACAAGCGAATTTTTATGAAGTTTAAATCGTTAGGATACCTGCGTCGTTCCCGAGCGCTTGACGGACCATGTGAGTAAGTACTCCTTTTTTTAAATAGCAAACATTTTTGTGATATTTGTTGAATTTTGATGAGTTCAATTTTTATAATGGTTAAATTTCTTTTATTAAATAGCAAACATTGTTGTGAAAGTAGTTGAATTTTGTATGAATCGAATTTTTGTAATAGTTAAATTTTTAATTAATAGCGAAAATCTTTGTGATAGCAGTGGAATTTTTAGTAATTTGCAAAATTTTTTTTCGATACTACTAAATTTTCGAGAATAGTTGGATTTTGATGAGTCGAATTTATTTATAAATAGTTTCATGTGCATTAAGTTGAAAGTACTTTAATATGAAAATTTGGTATAGTTTGTCTGGTCTATAAAGGAAAGAAATAAAATGCACAGATAAGTCATTTATAACACATGGTCTCTCCTTTATTTCTGTACTGACCGGGTATAGGACCCGGTACGATAGTGGGCTCTCAACGCAAAACATGATCAAAATTCCACCAAGCACCTGATAATTGCAATAAAATTAATCGAAATCACTAGGTACTGGCGTAAGTTCATTGATTTTAATAGAAATAATCACAAATAACAACAAATAACTCGCAAGAAAACAGGAGAAAACCATCTATAAAATAAACCGTTGAAGGCGCGAAACACGTTCGAACTGGTTGCTGTGACGTGACTGTGACAATGACGCTCAACATCTGACAGGATTGTGAATATGGATGTCGTCACGTGATACAGTCGCGGAGACGTTACTAAAACCCCCCAATTTTTTAATAAGGTGACTATGTCATTTTTCCACACATGTCATTTTGTCCGTACTTCCCCTATCACATAATCTTGCTCCATGCAATCACAAGCCGAAATAAAATTGAGAAAGAAATCGGGTATATGGAATCATGGTAGTGATAATTTGTGTCATTCCAGTATTGTTTGGTAATGTGCCTCAAACTCATATAAGTATTAGTTAGAAATCATTGTAACAATCATTCAACCTAATTCAACTCATTTTCGCTTCTTCAATTAGCTACAAAATACTTATATTAAATAAAATTTCATCTTCGTGTTCTCTCACTCTTTCTGCTTTCACCAACAACTTAAACTATATCCTGTCTGTCATACAAATGTTAGATATCTCATAAAGTACACGTAATAATTGCGATCCATGCCCTATTTTGAAAGGCAAGAGCAGCTTTGATGGCGCTGATTAAAGTATAAAAACATTGCAGCTTGATGATGCAACACGCTGTTGCTCTTTTAAATATAAATGAAAATTCCATAATAGTTTCACCATAGTCAAGTTATTTCCCTTTCTCTCTCTATATCTCTTTCTCTCTGTTTGTCTATCTTTTTCTCATGTTAATTAAAGTTAATATCTTTTTGCCCTAGAGTATACATCTGCTATCTTTAGTACTCGTATTTGCCATGAACTTAATGGAGTTGAGCTCCTAATTGCATCTTTCGCGAAAGTTTCATCGTATTTTCTGTATTTCGAAATGAGTTTTGTCCTTACTATGATGAAATGTTAAATTTAAATGCAAGCACGAAATGAAGTACTTTTTCGAACGAGCAATGCAATTATTACTGACTCGTTTGGCCATTTCTGTTTCGCGGAAAATGGAGAAAAAGTCGAAAGAAAAACTAAAGTCAAATGAATAGCTGAAGGTGTTGCTTGTGGTGGCTGAGTTCATGTCATACTAGGATCGATTTGGAGAATTGCTAGAGGATAAATTTAAATTTAGTTTTATTTACTTTATTTAAATTACCCGTTCGGTAAGACGATGAACTTGTTGCAGCGATAGTTTGAGAAAGGTTAGTTACTTGACTCTAGCCTCAGAATGCAAAGGAATCTTTTGAACAGTGAGCGCAAATTCAAATATTTCTAATTTAAATTCTTTCACCTATGATACAACATCAAATTCATGCTCATTTTCCCTTTACCAACGTAACCAAACATCCTATTGCTAATCGGCCTGTTCACATTTCCCCAGAGGTTGTCGGGCTTTCATCCAAGAACTTAAACCTCACACTCATCATACTTCAGCTACTGCACGTAGCCGTAATTGTGTACCTTAACACCTTCGAAGCATATGCCCAATCCAATTACACATCAATAATAAAATTTGGATTCCCCACTGAACCAATTATGACATTCGCTTAGCAGTGAGCAAAGTTCGTTTCTCGTTGTTTGAAAGAAGTTAAGGACGAAATTGGAAATGATTGGTACAGCCACAAGCGTTTCACTAGAGTATTTATCGAAATACGGTTCGTATCTGTACGTACCGATTTAGTGCGCTCAAGGTGCTATTTTTCAATCTATTTCACTCTTTACCCCCAAACTCCAATCGACAGAGCTTGACGGGACTTTATCCTGGAAAAAGTTTCTCCGGGAAATCTTGCCCGACTGGTTGGTATGCGAATCGATCGATCGTTGCGGATTGAATGGGCTGGGAATGGTTACGAAATGGTTACAAAATGGGTTTTGGGAGAAATCTGAAATTTATCTACTTCGAAATTGAACACGAATAATTCGAGACTTTTCAAATGCTCACCAAAAACTTTCTTGTTTCCAATATCGATAATGTCCTCGTTCTGTTCTTTATGAATTGAGAAAAGTTTTGTGGTATTTCTCGTATACTGTGAAGTTTGCGGTTTAAAACTTTCATACGTTAAAGTATCTTGTGCTGCTTTAACGGCAGACAAAGGAGAGTTTTTAAAGATTTGGCGAACATAAATCAAAGTAATTTGAAATAGTACAAGGACATATTTACCCGTCGAAACATATTTACAAAAACAAACTGAACAGGTTTAAGTTATTATATTAATAAAAACTGAGATCTATGCTACTTTTACAAGATATATAAAATAAATAGAAAGTAAATATTATGAGGAAACAAAACAATACAAGAATAAAATAAGAAAAACTACAATACTTTAGCAATAAAGTTAAGTACTCTACACAACTTGAACCCAAAAACAGCAAGCTATTTCAAAGAAGGGCCAAGATGATGTTAATCATGGTCTCGGGGTTGCCCCCCCGCGTGAGAATTCCTCCGGCTAAAGACCTCGGACCTGGCTTGCCGTCGGAGACGATCGAAGGAGGCACCACTTGCTTATTCCCTGGTCCCAAATAGCCGTCAAGCTAGAAACGCAGCTACCGAATACCCCTCACCCCTATACCCCTATGTATAACACACTGGATAGGTGACGCGGTAGAGCGACACGGCTCCAATAGAAGCATTTTGTAAGACGAAATTCCACATGTGATGCGTTTTGATTGGCTGACGACTATCAGCTGGTTAAAACCGCTGATATGTATTGAACAATGGATAGGGAATATGATTCTGTAATGATTTTCAACCTTTTTATGTCCGAATACGGAACCGACCTCTCATCGGTTCTAGACGTTAAATCTGAGTAGTGCCAACGGATGGTACCAACCGGTCAACCAATCCGTGCACCGTAACCCATTCACGCGGTGGCTGCTTGTCGGCCAGCTAGTTCGGAGAGGATTTCGGTCGCGGATCTCCGAATGGGTTACGCTCAATTACAATATTCAGCCACCTGTACACGCCCGTTTTCAAAACGCGTTACAAAAACAAAACCATACGGAGAGGAAACCTATTCTACGTTACTCCGTATTTCTTCTCATGACCAGTCAAAGGAACAAAATCTAATTTTTATTTCGCGTTCCCGAATTTCCGACGCGGTACCGAAAAGTATACTACGTTAACTCATCCCGACGAAAGCTACTCTAATAAAACGACAAAACAACAAAGGTACCGCGTACCCCGCACGACGCGAAACCGACCTCAGCGGATTTTTCTAAACCCTACCCTCGCGACGGCATACCTACCCTGCACTTCCTTTCCCGCTGAAAAAAGAAGAACCACTGAAAAGGAAAGTCGTGATTAAGTTTAGCAATTCATTTTAATTCATTCTAAGGCACATTAAAATAGTAAAAACCTTACAGATATTTTCTGATCGCTGATTACTAACTAAAATTTTATTCATAAATGAGAACTTCACCATTTATTCATAAATAACTATGGAGAATAGTAAAATCTACACGGTGATAAGTTACATATTAATAGATAGGAAATAATCATAATCAAGCCGAAATCATTTCCATAAATTTCTATTATTTTCTTTCTTTTTTGAACTAAAAATTATTTCATTCTCATGAGTACTTGCAACAAATAAGACGTGTTTGTATAATATAAATTTTCCTATATATATATATATATATATATATATATATATATATATATATATATATATACATATATTTTTTTTTTTTTTTTTTTAATGCAATTTTAAAGAGATCGCACACAATCTTGACGTAATTTACTTTGAATATTTAAATACAGGAAATTAATTATTCAACATTCAATAGATTCTTCCACAATTTATTCATTGTTAGAATAATGGAAAAGAAGATAATTTTAAGAGAATTTTTCTTTGTATATTACTTAATCTTGTAAAAGTACTATTGTTGAAACATGTAAATTTTTGACTTGTTTAACGAGTTCTAATCTTCACTACTGTTACTGAATTACATAACCGGTTTAGTAATTATTGCCCTCGTTAGTTATTTGTTTTTTTGTGATTCAAGTTATACATTCTTTGTGTGTTGATGCAGATGGTATTAAGGACAATCAGTCGACAATTGCAAAAGCGTGTGTTCAAGGCTTGTTATTTGAATTCTGATGCAACGAAGTCTAGTTTTAGATTAATACTCCAATTTGAAACACGAAAATCCTAACAAAAGATACATTGAATACTCTAGTAAACCTTTTAATTATGTTAATACCCCCATTATGAAAATTTGATCTAAGTGACAAGTACGGAATATTCCAATGCCGCAAGAAATCATAATGTAAAAGACTGCAAGACTGATTTTTATGCTTTCTGAATTATTTGTTTTGAAAAATAAACACCATTATTATGACGTTCTAAGCTGATCGACAAACTTCAAAGTCTAAAACTACCGATGTATAGTTTCGAATTAAAATACTGAGTTCAATTCGTAAACAAATATATTGAAACAGATTTTGCGAGTATGAGCATTTTACCATTGTGGACTTTGCATTATAATGACATATGTTCTAGCTCTGAGAAAATGTAAATATGTATGCTAAAAGATGTAAAAATCTTGTTCTGTAATTACCAAAATTTTCCCTTAATGTCCAATAGATTAGCTCTAATCCTATAATATATCGACACTGGTAATCAAAGGTTTAAAAAGGCATAAACAGTTAGTTTAATCAAGGCTTTTCGCATTTTCTTCTAATTTGATCAAATGTTTCTAGTGAATAATCAAAAAAAATAATTCCTCCAATAAAACAATGTTCTCTCCCTAAATCCAGCCTTGTGAAATATTACTATACTCCTTCAATGCAGAAGATGTAGAAAATCATTTCATGTACGTTCATATAACTCAGATATAATGTTTCCGTTTCTCTTTTAAATATTACTTTGAATGTAAATTACGCGTAATGACACTTTCTTTTTGAAATTTATGTAGAGGAGGACCTAATTTGAAATTTTAAAGGAGCCACTGGCTGGAAATCTTCAAATAGAAAAAGTTGAAACACACTACTTTATTTTGTAGTAGTTTAAAAAGAAAAGACGCGCAAAAATATTGAATTTGGTTTTCACCAATTTCTCAATTATTTTATTGAGGTTTTCGTCTTTAATTTCGGTGTAATATTTCTCTTTTTACTACATCTGAAGAAAAATTTTAAATATTTCTTTATTACGTTTTCTGTTTTCTGTTTTGTGTTTATTTGATTTTTGTTTATTCTAGCATCTGTATTTCGAAAACTAATTCGGTTTGTTGCATCGCAAATACTGAATTTTTTTACAATTCTAATACCGTTTTATTTTATGTATATAGAAAAACATTTTAGAAAAAATTAACTCCGACTAGAAATTTCGCAAAGACAAAACAGGTAGAGGTAAACCAAGGGCCGATAAACGGTAAAGTGAACGAATGGTTGATAAACATAGAATCCCAGATACGGCTCACATACTCACTCCCAATTTCACTCAATCGCCCATACAATCTTTGTATTATCACAATCACGAATACAATGTACACCCAGTTGATGGAAAGACAAGGGACCGAAACAGGGTTGAATTAATCAGCCGAGTTGAGAGGAAGCGGATTTTCCCGTCTCAAAATTGGATTTAGAGCATCTTAAAATAAAAGGAAGAGATATCCTTGTTGTTTTGATAAGAGACTTATTGTTTGTATTCTGCCTTGCCTTCTCGCTTTTACACACATCATTCAGTACAGATCTTTTATAAACTTCCTGTTTAATTTCATTTTATTCAATCTGCTTTATTAAATTTTCTCTCCCTAGACTGTCTATCCTCATTTGTTTGTATCTGACGTTGATCTTTAGTTTACGCTTAGTATCTCCTCGAGAAGAATTTCTGTTAGGAGTCTATTCAAACTATCGATCCCAGTCAAGAAATCACTGCCTGGCCCTTGGTGAACGGTTGTTACTGTAGCCGGTGCGATAAAGTCTGCACCATTCTTTGGCACAAATGTTGTATGCGCGAAATCTACCATATGAGCACCTACCTGTGATCAATCTTCATGGGAACTTTCTTTGTCTGCATGATCATTGCTACTTACAGCCGTGCTGCTCAACGCTCGTCTCCGGTTGCTCGTACTTCGTGAATCGGTTACGCTATGCTGCCGACTCAGTTGCAAAACAGATGAAGCAGACTGATGCTGGTTATGATGGAAACTCCTGCTTTTGGAAGCCGTGTTTGCACAAACTGCAGAAATATTCCTTAAAAGGAAATACGTAGTATGACCAATTTATTATTTAACAGGGGCGTTGTTGCGTTTGCACTTCCGACTGTGGGTAGGCACGATCGTGCTAGTAAGTGCTCTGTTGACTAACTTCCGTCGAATTTCCAGCAGTGGAGCGGATGACTCCACTAAAAATTCCGTCGGCCCACGAAGGAAGGTCGCTCCCGCCCTTAAAGCAAAAAAAAATAATTAATTCAGATTCCCACTGCTTAAATAAAATTTACCGGCTCCCGTCTTGTGTTAGCCTGACACCTTGAAGGTTATGTGACGAATGACACTTCCATCCAGTTTCCACGTTTCTATCTATTCGATGTTTTGATGGCAACTGTGGGGGGCATTGCCAGATAGATATGCTTCGAAATGTATCGGATGGTTAGTTAATATTATTTTTCAAATATTTATATCCACAGATAAAAATTTTTGGGGGAAAAAAAAAATATTTTCTGCGCAATGATATCCGCACCAAAGATGAAGTCTGCTTGCACTTCGAAGTCATACATATCTGGCCGGTTGCCAGGGTTCGGGATCGGAATCACTTCGATTCCCGGGCGTAGGCGTCACATCACAATTCCAATAGAAGCATTCTCAAAGTGGATTCGTCTCATTAACCAGTTGTCATTTATTATTGTTTGTGTCGAAAGTTTCAGAACAATAAATAATAAAAACGGTTCAAAATTGCTTTTATTGTGGAAAAAGAAGGAGTAATGGCGTATCACTGTTTTGGTAATCATTCACATAATGTGTTGCGAGAAAATTGTGAAAATGAAATTAAAGTAATAGTTTGAGTACGACATTAATGAAAGTGATAGTTTGAATCCGAACGATAAATAATTTTAATAATCGATGTGTGCGGCTTTCACTTGTTGGAATTTCATTTTTAATTACAATAAAAACTGAATTCTAAATTCCAAAAACATTTATTTATGTAGCATAACAGCTGTTTCGATATAAACTATATCTTTTTCAGATGTTAGTTCACATCCGCATCGGAGGAATGTATAGTATATATCGAAACAGCTGTTATGCTACATAAATAAAAGTTTTAGGAATTTAGAATTCACTTTTTATTGTAATTGATAAATAATTTTTAATAAAAACTGAGAAAACTTTACTGTGTAGTATCTTGTAGAACGGGGGGAGGAATTTAATAATTGGAAGAACATTTAAACATCATTGCAGTTTTCCCTTAACACAATCGGATCGATTAAAGGTCTGGTTAAAAAACATTGGAATGAAAAATGAAGAAATATCTCCAGCTGCAAGATTTTGCTCCCAGCGTTTTGAGTCAAAAATTTATAATACAAACAGACTCCAATGTTCATTAATCGGAAAATAGCGAGCCAACGATTTTTGGAGGGTTCAAATTTCACTGCTTGGTTTGCAAAATGAAGAAAACACCTCATACAAAGCACCAATTCCATAGGTAAGTTAGGCTAGTTGTTATAAAAGGGGTATGCGTATTTGGATATTATTTCATAGATTTCCGCATCATAGTCCTAAGATGTTGGAAAGATGGATAGAACATTTTCCCAACTATGCAGATAAAGTAGTTGCTAATAGTTTAATTTGCTCAAACCATTTCGGAAGTTCATGTTTTCACCCTGGAGGACGATTGAAGGCATCCGCAGTTCCCACCATATTTTTATACCTGACTAATGCCAATTATGGTACGTTAAAGTTATTTTCCTAAAAAAGTGTTGAATTTCGATGTTTTATACAGATGAAGCAAACTCCTCATCCATTTCGAAACAAGCTCAAAATAACGGAGAAAAGGATGAAGTAGCTACCGAAGAGTTCCATGCTCAACAATTACCAAAGATGGCATTGGCTAATGTTCTCAGAGAACACAACTATGATATATCGCCTAGAAGTCGGAAGAGGAAGTGTTTGTTTCTTGAACAAACTATATCTTGAATGCGAAAAGAACGGAAATTGGACAAAAAAAAGCTTCAAAGGAGAGAGCGACAACTCACCAACTTGAAAGATATTGTCGAAAAACTAAAACAGCAAAATATTGTTTCCTCAACTGTTGTGGATGTGTTGAGTTCTATTGCTGCGGAGGACATCTCACAGTTTTTGGTAAGATTCTACAAAAACAGAACTAACATTAAGGTCATTAGTTCTAACCTTGCATTTTTATTCACCTAAGGGTTACGATTACGTTAGACGGAAATTTTGTCGTGCCTTGCCAGACTCCAGAATAATTCGTTCATGGTATTCTTCGATAAACGGAGAAGCCGGATTTACCACAGAAAATTTTGATACTCTCGCGATAAACATCAACGACAAAATAAAAAAATTTTGGTTTCACTTGTTTTAGACGAGATGAGTATTAAAAGCGGTGTTCAAAGATCACGTGATGGAGTTACGTGACATTAGGGGGTTCGCAGATTGATATTTTGCCACATGCAAAAGACAGTTTGATGTTTTTGGTCGTCTGCTTAGATGAACGATGGAAAATTCCTATTGGACATTGGAAATTAAATGGCATTGAGAGCGAAAGTCTCGTCATGATAATTAATGAAAGTTTGAGCCTACTACACAATGTTGGGGTTGATGTGGTAAGTATAACATTAGATGGTCCTGCACAGCATTATTCTGCACTGAAAAAACTTGGGGTTTCTTTTGATGTTAGAAATCTTCAACCATAATTTTTACATCCATGCACTAATGAAAAAGTTTATTCAATATTAGATGCATGTCATATGTTAAAGCTTATAAGAAACTGTTTGGGTTGATCATTGTAAATTTATGCCTTCTACAAGAAGATAATGGTTTAAGGGCAGGAAACAAACTTAAACTACAACATATCCAGTACTTTAAGATGAAGATGAAAGTCAGCTTGGCTGCACAGACTTTAAGTAGCAGTGTAGCTGACGCAATAGAGTTCTGTGATAAAAGCTTGAATCTCCCAAATTTCAAGGGCTCAGAAGCAACAGTGAAATTTATTCGTGTTATTGATCAGGTTTTTGATTTCTGTAATTTCCGTAACCCTCTTGGTAAAAGATTCAAAGCTCCTTTACGTGTTGCAAACGAACTATTTTGGCGTCAATCGATGCTTGATAATATTAATTATTTATCAAGCATTACAAACACCTCTTTGTTCTAGTCGAAGAGTGCCGGTGGGAGCCTCATCAACTAGTTCATTTTTCATGTTCTTCCTAGGAAATGAACCGATAGCATTCGTACAACACACTTCTATCACATTCGAACCTCTCTTAGCACTGGTGAGACAGCCGACTTGTTTCCTGCATTTGGTGGCCAGAGTTTTTTGTGGTTTCTGGACTGTAGTGAGCCCGCTTTCATCCTTATTGAAGATTCAGTGAGGTGAGCATTATGAATTACGAAAGAAAGTTTATGATTCACACGAGAAGGTTCACACCATTCATTGGTTTCATTTCGGGGGTGGCCGCGATTATAGGAATTTTCGACGATCATGTAAAAAAACCTGAATCTCAATTGCGATACCTTCTCACATATAAATTCAGTCAAGACTTCATTGGGCTTTTTTTTGCGCCATTAGAAGTTGTGGGGGATGGTGTCCAAATCCAACTTGCATGCAATTAGTTAGTGCATATAAGCGGCTTCTGGTTCACCACCAAATTATTGCCTGTAATGGAAATGCTGTAGCTCATGATATCACAACAATTTTGCATGTTTCCTCAAAAAAATTGGCAAATGATTTGTATGACCCCTCCGTATACGAGGCAGCTGAAAATGCTCGAATAAGCAAAAAGTATGGCCTTAAACAAGAAGTGGGTGCGAAAATTGATGATGAAAAATTCATGAATGAATTTCTAGTCAACCACAATCTTTTTACTATACATTTATCAGAATTCAGCGAGCCTTCTGTTACCTATATTGCAGGTTGGGTTATAAAAAAGCTTTTAAAACGTCTAAATCCTACTGTAAAGTGCGAAGAATGCCGTGTTGCGTTGCTCGGTTTGCAGAAAGAGAAATATTCAAAGACCATCTCGTTGATTGGAACTAAAAACAAGGTTGGCTTAATATTTCCCAGCCAATCAGTAATCGCAATATGCTGCCGCGTTGACCAGCATATTCGGCAAGTTTTGAATGAACTGAAGGGTAAAGCTGTTCCTCACGAAAGGAATTTTCCAGCATTGCTTTGTAATAAAGTTATGCAAGAATTGTTACAGCCTCCTTGTTCATTGTTTCCGTCGTTGAAAAGTCACATTTTCAAGAATGACTTTTTCGATGGGAATCATATATACTTTTTGATGAAGGCTGTTGCAACAACTTATATTTAACTGAGAATATTTGCTGCGACTGCAAAAGTCTCTAGTAGACTTTCAGGAGGGAACTCAGGCGCTATATGACACGACAAATAATCTGGGCCTAACAGTATTGTAACTCCTGAATGCTTTAAAAACTCAGTTGCGATGAAAAAAATAATTATTTTTCAATTTCGTTACAACGTTTAATCATACATGCATGTAAATGCGTAGTGTGTTTGTATAGTATGTACATGTGTAGGTAGTATTTATGTATATATGCAGGATTGTACATCGCTTTTGTGTTGTTTTTTGCAAACTAACCCTACAATGTGCCATAGTGTTTTTCTTTTATTAGGTGGCCGTGGATTAGCACACAATCAACAAAATTTTGCACTGGACTTGCACTAAATCAACGACCGTGTTTGTTGATTACTGGTGGAGAATATAGAGATTATAATAATATTACAATTTAAAACATAATTATAATTTGTAAACGTACTTCTTATGTATATAAAACCTTCATTTTAATAAAATCATTTATGAAAAACAATTTGTTACTACTCCTGCAATCTTATCCTACACACATATCAATAACTTCGTTTGAATCGTTCAAATACATTATTCCAATTATTTATACTTCTTGAAATAAATAATAATCACCAAAAAATTTACTTTTATTACTAATTTACCGATAACCAATTTATCTGGTTTGTTGGGTTATTTCGGACGTACTATATTGCTAGTCTCTCAAAAATCCTTTAATTTTGCAAATTTCTTATAAGCCCAAATTACTATTTCTTGAGCTTTAACCAATTTCAATTGAAAACTTATCAATATTTTTCTCAAAATTAATTATTATCAATTATATTTCATTTTAACTCATAACACATACATGATACCAATATAAGACTTAGTTTCTATCAAAAGTCATAAAAAAATTCAAACTTCGCGCCATGCACATTTTCCAATATGAAAATGTAAAATTCCTCACGCAACATAGCGCTCAATTGGTCCCATCGCTGCTCTAAGCTAAAGCTACGCGTCTCCTTTCCAGTGAGTAATACAGATCAGTGGAAATAGCACACACTATTTTTCTCTAACAGGAGAGGATTAGTCTCAACCGGGGTGACCACTCTGCACAACTTCGCCGGGCTCAGACTAATCGACGTAACTCGCATCGTGGGGAAACCTGAACACACGCACGCTAAAAATCACAAATCAAACTCGAACTAAATTCCCGAAACCCACGCGAGCCAGATGTACAATTTACCACCGTAACAATATTTTTCAATGACGAAAAATATGATTAACTATTTAGTTAGTTATTTAATGATGATGTGCAATAATTTAAAAAAATGAACTTTAGTTAAAGAACATAAATAGTGAAAGTGAAAGCAAACAAGCAAGAAGTGCATTGCAAACGCTAATTATAATCCGTAATTTATGATTTTGTTTGATTTTGATTTGTTTAAAATAAGTTGTTAACTTTGAAGTGCTCCTCATGTAAAGCTGAATGCGGTGATGGTGCTCGGTGTTCGATGTGCCATAATGAGTTTGATTTTTGTGTGCGGGAAGAACGGAATCAAGCTTTAGGAAGCTGGGAGCCAAAAGATCTTCTTGGAAATGTGCTCTCTGCCGTAATTCCTCACAGAGTACGTCCGTTCATGATAATTCGACTCTAAACGGTATTGTTGGAAAGCTGGAAACATTAACTGCTCAATTGTCTGACCTGCCAATCTTAATTGGTAGTATGAAAGCAGTTATATCTGACATTGAAGATTTAAAAACTGCTTTCAACTTTTCGAATCCTAAGATCGATGAATTCATGAAAAGAGTTGATTTAATAGATAAACGTGTTGCACAGCTGGAAGGTTTGAATTCCGAGATGGCCGCGTTAAAAGAATCAGTAAATTCGATTAACCTCGAGACTACTAAGCGAGACCAATGGGCGAGACTTAATAATGTTGAAATTAAAGGCATATCGCAAAAGAAAAATGAGAATTTGTTCAAGATAATTGAAAACGTAAGTAATTAAGTTGGATATGATATTCCCAAAACGCAAATTAAACCAGATTGGATTACGTCGGCCGAGGTTCAATGGATTCCCCTAAAGCTTGATAAAAAACGTGATCAGAGTTCTCCATGCCTTCATGTATGTATTCTTTATCTTTGCAAAGAGAATAATGGAAACTCTTTTTCTCAACAGTTAAATAATTTCCTAAGTAATTTAAATATTTTGATCACTTCTCATCCATATGATCGATTTCTTGTTCTAGGGGACTTCAATTTGGGTGGTATTTCTTGGGTTCTGGATAGTAATAATTTGCTGCATCCCACTAACGCACGTTGCCCGGACGAATTGTCGTTGGTGGTTGAGATTGCATGTAGTAACTTAAATCAATACAATAATGTACGAAATAGCTTCAACCGAATTTTAGATTTAGTTTTGAGCAATGACTTTGTTGATGTTTCTAATTGCCGGCAACCACTAGTTCCCCTTGATGCCCATCACAATGCGCTAATAATTGCAATACGTAATCTTTCAGTGAACTTACTTAAACCAGCACCACGGATAGTATTTTCATTTAAGTCATCTGATTATGGTCCAATTAATGAAGAACTATCCAATATAGATTGGACATCAGAGTTTTCAGATAAGACTGTCGAAGAATTAGTTCAGGCATTTTATGATAAAATCTTTACTATTCGGGGTAAATATATACACAAACGGCAATTCCATACTAGCTGTTTTCCTCCTTGGTACTCACAGGCCTTGAAGAAAATTTTAAAAGAAAAATATAAGTATTATAAAAAATTCAAAACTTATGGCAACAAACATGATGAATTATCTTTAGACATTTTGGATAAAAGAGCAAAACTGGAAGGAGCTGCTTGTTATGAAAAATACTTGCTGGATTCTGAAGGACTAATATCAAGTAATCGAAAACACCTTTGGACTTATGTTAAGTCAAAAACAAAAACAAATTCACTTCCCTCTACAATGGGACATGGTTCTTCAACATCTAGCAACGGGGCTGAAATTTATAAGTTTTTTTCGAGTTATTTTTATTATCAACGCTGGTTTAAGTGATCATTCAGATCCATTTCCTTTTGACGTTGACATTTCCACAATTGAAGTGAATGTTGACTTGGTTCAAGAACAATTACGTAAAATCAGCAGGCCCAGACGGCATTCCCCCAATATTTTTGTATAAGTGTATAGACACCTTGTCAATCCCCTTGACAATCCTTTTTCATAAATCTATAGCTGAAGGTATTGTACCAAATGTATGGAAACCAGCTTTTATATCCCCTGTACACAAAAACGGTCCCAAAACAGACGTTTGTAGCTATCGTCCCATTTCTAAATTGTGTATTATTGCTAAAATATTTGAAAAATTAGTCTATAATGAGCTGTATTCTTTAATAAAAAACAAAATTACTAACTCTCAGCATGGCTTCTTGAAAGGGCGTTCAACTGTGACCAACGTAATACTTCTAAATAAACACCTGACAGACAACATGGAGCTTGGGGTTCAAACTGATGTTATCTATACAGATTACAGCAAAGCATTTGATCGCATTGACAGAAATATTTTAATAAAGAAGCTTCATAGTGCGGGTATCAGGGGCAATTTGTTTCGCTGGTTCGACTCCTATATTCTTAATAGGTCTCAGGCCGTGGTTTGCAGCAATTTTATGTCTGGTTGGATGCACGTATCTCGTGGTGTTCCACAAGGTTCGCTGCTTGGTCCATTGTTATTTATCATTTTTATCAGAGATATTGACATGTGCTTTCAAAACTCAACTGTTTTATCATTTGCCGATGATATGAAAATATTTCGATCTATTTCTTCCCTTAATGATGCCGAACTCCTACAAAAAAACCTAAATAGAGTTGATGCTTATTGTGTTCGCAACAAATTAGACGTCAATCCTACTTGTGCACTTGTCTATCGTTCACACGCAAGCGAGATCCAATAAAATTTACGTATTTAATTAAGAATCAACATGTTACAAGATCCTCGTCAGTGAAAGATCTTGGAGTTCAACATGACTCTAAACTTTTGTTCGATGAACATATAAATAAAATTGTTAACAAAGCAAGCAGATCACTCGGTTTTGTTATAAGAGCAGCATCAGAATTTTATAATATTGCAAGACTGAAAATCGTATACAATACGTTTGTTAGGAGTAATTTAGAGTATGCATCGCAGGTCTGGAATCCAAGGTACGGCGTATATATTGATCGAATTGAACAAATAAAAAAAAAATTTATTCGTCATGTTAATTTCCGCTTTAGGGCAGGTAATCGTAGTTACATTGATTCCTGCAAAGTTTTTTATATACTACCTCTAAAACAAAGTCGTGACATGGTTGATTTAATATTCCTCTTCAAAATTGTTAATGGTTTTCTAAATAGTCCTCATTTGTTATCTAAGATCTCATTTGCCATTCCTAGACTATCATCTAGAGCACCAGCTGTCTTCAACCTACCTCTTGTATCCTCAAACTTTAAGCAAAATGCATATGTTTACAGAGTCACTAGTGCCTATAATCTCTTGGCGCGTAAATATTTGGAACTTGACATAGTTTCCACAAGCATATATTCAATTAGAGTACTTTTGAATGATGAATTCTTTTTATCCAGTTAGTATACTGGCTTATCATCTTAATTGCAAGTACATTTCATAATCATTATCTTATTACTTTATCATAATATCTTTATATTTAATATTTCATAATTCTTGTTTTCTACCTCTTTCCTGATTTGTATTTATATGATTCATACCATTTCTATTTGTAGAAACTTTTTAATGACTTTCTGCTTTTATTATATAACTTGTTATTATTATTGTAATGTCGATAGTTTCTCTAAAATAAATAAATAAAAATAAAATAAAAAATGCAAAATTTAACTTACGTCTACCTATTTGGGGGGCCCGAAGTAATTTGCGTCGCCAAGTTCTTCTACCAGCGAGCATCTTATTGATCTGATATCGCCCATCTCCCTTATCTTGGTCGATAATTATTCAGCTGCCGTTGTTGTAAATTTCTGCCCTTGATGAATTTTAGGAAAAATTTTATGTTGCTCGTCACACTCGGTCCTTTGTTATCCGATCCTTGTCCGCCAGAGGAGGAGAGACCCGTTCTTTGTTTTCAGGTTTTTCATCGGCTTGGTTTCAACCGGCGAGCCGTTAATTTTACTTCTGGGCGATTCAACGTTCACTTGCGGCCCCAAACTGGTGTTCATCGGGCAATTGAAGTCCAAATTTCCCTTCATCTAGCACCTTTGCCCATCAGATGTAAATGTCAGAGTGACTGACATTCTGTCTGTCATGTGTTGTGAAATTATTTATATGTTTATTTATCGGAGAACCAACACTCTCGTACATAATTTAACTCGTAAGTGTTCAGGCACCTGATAAATAATTGTAATATTTTAAACATTTTGTTTTCAGACCGTTCTTTCTTTTCCTCAGACTTCTTGGTACAACATCTATTGTTAAGTTATCCATGACAGTTTGACACATTGTATGCACCAAATGGACGTTCAGCAAATTCAATTCATTGCCTAAAATCTATTTCACCCGGTCCCGGATATTGAAATTGGGATGTTGTCCGTCGCTGTCTAAGATTATTATTGAGTGAGTCGCATGGGATGCCTACTGTTAATCTAGTGAGTAAACTGTAGTCGCGCTTGCAGGTGCTGTGACATAAGCTAATAACACATCGTATTGTAGGTATTGTTCTTGTCCAAATTCATTATATCTTGGAATTCCATAAAATGTGCAATTTTTCGAATAAAACTGTATTCAATCACGCGGATCTAGTGGCCGTCTGTGATTGTTAGAAGTGATAATTTGAGATCAATGTTATCTTTGGGATCATAAAACGTATCAGCAGGAACTTTAAACACCAATATTTGATCAATTGTAGCATTTATACGGTCTACTTGATCTTTTGGCGCAGGCGGATAATTCCTCGTCATATGAGGTGTTGGTTTGGCCTTGCAACTGGTATCTTTTGACATGGACCGATAGATAATCCACTTACAGATTTCACCGGTATTTCAAGAAGATGATTCAATTTATCTTCTGGACACTTAGTATCTCTTGATAGGGTTCCGTTTGTATAAATAAATGTTACTGTATGAGGATCCAATTGGTTCAATCGTATTTCGCGCACAACAGTATTTGACATTGAATCATCATTCAGTGCTTCTACGATTCCACGAATAAGTCGTATTTGCTAGTCAACATTACTTCGGAATTTTTCGTTAAGTTTAATTTGAATACTGATTCCGTGGTTGACAATATGATGGCCTTTATGTTGTTGTACAGCAATGTCAACAGCTGCATTGCCTATGGCATTTTTTAAATTGCCATCGGGAGACAAAATCTTCAAGCGGTAATCCATAAATTTCCTTATTATCTGGATTGAATTGGATCCGTGAATTCGATTTTAATGGATTTTTAACTGTATCAAACAATTTCAATTTAAGATTCGTCCCATCTTCATTATCCTAGAATTTTTCCGAAGGAACTATAAAGCTGAATGGTTTGCCGGTGGTTACAGGTTGTTTTGGATGAGCGGTGATGATTTTGTAGGTTATGGTTGTATTTACTCTGTTGATGGCTCTGATGTTGTTGTTGTTGTTGTAGGTTAAGGAGTAGTGGATGTTATTTTTCTAGGTAAAGCCGTTGTTGTTGTGACAACGGCATCAATTTTACTTATAGCAGATTCCGATATTGTTGTGAAAATGTTGGGAATCTCAGTGAATTTTGCCATCGGGACTTTGGTTGTTTCATCCACAATATCTTCAATAATATAATCATTATCATTCTTGTCGTCAAGATCAATGCCGTCGTTCTCATCATCTTCATTATTCTCCTCTACTTGCAGAACTTTATGGTCCAAAATATCTTCTGGTTTATTTGTTGAAATTTTGTTACATATAATTTGAGTGTCCTTTTTGATTATCTCCATTTGATTATTATTATTTTCGATCATTTGCTTGAGATCTGATTCTAATTTTGAAACGCTTCAAATATTATCTTCATCTACTATAGTATTAACAGTACGTTTATTATTACTTTTTATGGAATTGTTTGCAGCTACATAAATGAGTTGCATATTTTGAATAATAATTTTTCTGAAAAATTATTAGAGAAGAAAAATGTTAGAAGAAGGTGGTTTCGACGTGTGCACTAATTCTCCTCAGGCCATCACTCTTAGATACACACCGGTGATGGCGACCACCATGCTCAGAGGTGTGGGAGTTAATTTTAATTTTTCTACTTAGCTGCAAACAATTCCATAAAAAGTAATTTAAAAAGCTATCGGAGCCATCCGAAAGAGTGATCGATATCCGCGCGACGTTAGAAAAAGCTTGAATGTAGAGGAAATTTGTCGTATAGATTTACATTAAGTTGATGTGAAAAGGGTGAAATGATCCAATTAAAAAAGTTAACCTTTATTATTGTTTGTTTCTGAGCCCGGCTCACTTGTAACATCGTCACTGTCCTCTGAATTTGGTACTGGTTTAAATTCATTCTTTTTATGTTTCATTTTCGAGTCAAGAGCATTCGTATCGATTGGTATATTTTGTGTTGAATCTGTTAGTTCCTTATTATTACTATCTTGATAGTTTGGCTGTGATAACCTTTGATGATGCCGTGCAACGTCGGTTATGGATGTGTCAGCATCGTCATAGTTATCGTAATCAATATCGTCAACATCGGGATCAATTTGTCCAGATCCTTCTTCTTCCTCGCGCTTAAATTGTTGAACCTTATTCGTGCTTTTGTTTATTTTTACTTTAACATTTTTATTTTAACATTTTGTTTTCAACATTTTTATTTTAACCTTTTTAACCTTGGCTCGGGCGGCATTTTAACGACCACATGAAAAGAGTGCAAAGGGTTTCCGTGAGATTGGATAAAACGGACTAATGGAGAATGAAAATAAATAAAGAACATGCACCAGACATGTACCAATGTCATAATATGGAGTACCACCATTTCTAAGAAAATGTTCACGGTATTGACTCGACTGTCATTACGTGCTAAGTATCAGCTGCTTTGTGACTCGACAATTGCTTGCAGCGAGGCAGCGCATATGCGTGTGTTTCCAGGAACCATTTTTAATTTTCGTTGGTGCATCATCTAAATTTTTAGCTTATTGTGTAAAATCCTCATATAAGCCTGCAGTGTTCAATGTGAAAGTGGATCATAGCAGATGTTGCATGTCGTACAGTGAATTTATCCTCCCGAATCCTGATTAGATGCTGACCAACATTCATTGTACTTATATTCACCAAGTGAAGCATCGTTCGCTAAAAATGAATGTGATAACCATTGATTGTTTCCGCCGGCTACACGCTGCAAGACCTGCAAAAGAGGAAAAGGAAACACAAAGAATCAAATTGTTAATAGAAATGTATATTTATACTTATCTGACGAGAGCAGCATCAACCTAAGCTTTACGAGATTAAATGAACACTCACTTATGTCAAGAGCTGTCATACTTGTTTATTATTATTGTCAATCTGACAATTCTCGTTTAATGGGTTGCACCAATAGAAATGTAATAGCAAACATAATATGTAATTGTAATAGATTATTTTTTAGTTAAAATTGAATTGGAAACATAATATGTAATTGTAATAGATTATTTTTTAGTTACAATTGAATTGGAAATAGAAAATGTACCGGTTAGTTGCTAACTAAATGTTAACTGCTAACTGAAAGTCAGTCGTATAGAGGCAGTCAACAAAGAAATGTGAAAAATATAGAATATGTTAATTAAAGTGTAAGTGAAGTGAAAAAAGTGAAGTTTTAATTTGTTGAAAGTGGCAATAACATTCACGAAGGTGCGAAATTAAGGTAGGAGCCATAAGGCTTTCAATTCGTTGATAAAAAAAATATATATTTACATCGTAAACGTTTTTTGATCCGGCAAATAACCGGGTGTGATGTACCATCTCGTCGAACGAGATAGCACGTGCATCATACAGCAGATAAAAAGTAATTTATTTTAGTAATATTTGTCTTAAATTTTAACAATCTTAAGTGAAAATCAATTCGTTTATAACAATATTCATCTCAAAAGGTACATGTATTCCAATATGGACTGTTATGAAGAGCAAGTGGAACTCCCGCCTACCGTTAAGCGCTAAAAGCGTCAGCCAATTACGCCAATATACATCACGGCAGATAAACAACACCGTTCAACTGAGAAGTTAGCACGGGTAAACGCTAGCACATGATTAGCTATGTACGTTGCCGCCGATATGCCGCTGTGAAGCTTCAGCATGTAGTTAGCGCTAAATGTTAGGCGGGATTTCCACTTGCTCGTTCATAACAGGACCTTAGGTATCTTTTGAATATGGTCTAGCGGTCCATGCATAAAATATTCACTGAAGTCTTGTTTCTTAGTTTTAAGATGTCATCCAACACATAATACAATAGCAGACAAGTGTGGAACAAAAATGCAAGGGCTGATGCCATTGAAGCTGTGTGCGAGAAGAGAATGGGCCTTTTGAAAGCACTCATAATGTACCGAATACCAAAAACCACGCTTACAGAGAATAGTGAGATCCTCAACTGTGAGCTTGGGAGAAAATTGATGTTGCCAAGTGAATTGTAAAAGAAACTAGCAGATTATGTTCTGGAATGGAGAACTCTAGGCTCGGTCTTGTACGCGGAGACATACGATCTTTCGCTTATCAGCTTGCAGGGAAAAATCATACAGATGACTCTTTTTTCAGAATCTAATGAGTCTGCTGGAAAAACATTGTTGAGATTATTATTCAAGCGCCATCTTAATTTATCCTTTCGTCATCCAACAGGCATATGAATTTCGATAATGAAAGGTTTGAATAAGCAAAATGTTACCTTTTTACCTTTATTCATTTTATACATTTTTATTGCTACATGTCAATGTAGCCAGAACGGTTATTTGTACACTTTACTAAATCGTGCAGTTTATTCTACGGCACTAAAAGCAATAATAACCAAACCACTCCACTAACAACAGTGACAAAAAATCAGGTGTGAATAGAAAAAGAGAAGTGAATGAGCGCAGTCAAAATGTACACGTGAGAATAAAATCAGATTACATCTAAATTAAAAAAACATAACCGTGAGTCTTTATTTTACAAAACAAAGAGGGCGCTACATAGTGGTGACCCCTGAATATCGATTTTCGTTATTAAAAAGAAAAACTGTAATATAAATACTCGTGTCGTACCGCATAGTTAAGCATGCTACCAAAAATACACAACGAGGCAGATGAAACATCAGGAAATCATCCCAACGATCCAAAGATTGATACACCAGTAGAGTCTTAGCAGCCTGTATGTAACACTTTGCATTTAAAGCTCCCAGAATTTTTCACGGCTAATCCCGAGCTGAGGTTTTATCAAATTGAGTCACAATCTACAGTAGCTAAAATTACATCGGATTGGCTCTGATTTTATCAGGTAGTTAGTAAGCTGCCGGCGAACATCGCATACAAAGCTTTCAATATCATTAAAAATCCACCAACAGATTATAAATTTCTTATCTTGAGAGCAAGAACCATTGAAGCATTTGCTGACAGCGAACAGGCCAAGCTAAGGAAATTACTGTCCCATATGCAATTGGGTGATAGAAAACCTTCATTTTTACTGTCTGAAACGAGAAAATTAGCATCAGCAGCTGTTAGCGATGATATCTTAAAAACCTTATGGCTACAGAACTCGCCTGAAACTAGACGTGCAATTCTATCTGTATCATCGGAACCATTACTTGGTTTAGCAAAAATTGCCGACAAAATTTGGAAATCAACTGACGTCCATCAGGTTTATGCAACTGCAATACATACAACCTTTGACGAAAATACTGGATCGTTTCAAAGGCAAATTGAGAAACTAGAAGCAGAAGTTCAGAAGCTGCATAACGCAAGACAGCGTAATCAACCATCGTCCAGTTCGGATAAACTTCACCACAGCCCTAGCAAGCCCAAATACAAGAACTGCTGGTACCATCATAAGTTCCGTCAGAAGTTAACCAAATGTGTGCCACTTTGCCAATTTGGGAGTTCGAAAAACTAAAGTTTCGAGGCAGACGAGCTTGGCGCATTCACACCACGCCTTTTTATGTACGATACAATTACTATACGTAGATTTCTTATAGATACGGATGCAGATGTATCCATCATCGCATCAACACTAGAATCAAAACAGTACGATACCAATAATGCCAATTATAAACGACCGTACGCTGCTAAAGGAACAGTGAAAAATACATACGGTCAGAGAAAACCTACCGTTTCACTCAACTTATGCCGCACTTTTGACTGGACTTTCATTGTCGCTGATGTTAACATACCGCGAATAGGGGCAGATTTTTTGAAGTATCACAGCCTTGGAGTAGACTTAGAAAAATGAGCACTAGTAGATGCATTAACTAAACTTAACAGCTCAAGTAATGCTTACTAATTCTAGGGATCCATTCGTAAAAATATTACAAGGCTATCAGCAAGTGTTGCATGAACATTGGTACCGATGGAAAAAATTACAACAATGATCACACATTGCATTGTTACCAAAGGTCCACCAGTCGCATCAAGAGCAAGAAAATTGTCTCCCGACGAACTTGCCGCGACTAAAACAGAATTTAATGACTTGCTATCGAGGGGCATATGTCGCCCATCAAAGAACAATTGGGCAACACTTCTTCATATGGTGAAAAAACCTGATGGTATTTGGCGACCATGTGGCGATTATCAGCGACTCAATTCTATTACGGTACCAGACAAGTACCCGATACCGCATATACAAGATTTTGCATGGCGAAAATATTTTCAGCAAGATTGATTTGAAAACGGCTTTTAATTTGGTTCTGGTTGGACTGTGCGATGTACCAAAAACCGTTATCATTACGCCTTTTGGCATATTTGACTTTGCATTAATGATATTTGGCCTCAGAAATGCCACGCAGATATTTCAACGGCTAATCGATGAAATGCTTCGTGGATTTGATTTTTTCATAGCATACATAGATGATATTTACATCGCAAGTCAGCATATCAAGCAACATCAAGAGCATATAAGAATCTTTTAGGATCGACTTTCACAGCATGGACTAAGAATAAATCCAGACAAGTGCAAATTCGCACAAAATGAACGGGAGTTCTTGGGTCACTCAGTCACACTTCGAGGTATTAAAGCATTACATGGTAAAGTAGAAGCCATAATCCATTTCGAAAAGCCTCTTGTTGCAAAACAACTCCAGGGATTTATAGCAAAGATAAATTTCTATAGACGTTTCATTACAAACGCCGCAACTATTCAAGACAAACTGCAATTTCTTATCAATGGCAGCGTTAGAAATTACAATTCTGTTATAGCTTGGGCTAAAGACGCATTTAATGCATTCGAAGAATACAAAAAAAACACTAGCCAATGCAACACTGCTAGTTCATCCGTCCAAATCAGCACCCATTGCACCAGAATCTGATGCATCAGACGTTCTGCACCAAATTGGAGACGAAGGATGTAAACCTTTGGTCTTTTTCTTGAGGAAATTAAATAATACTCAGAAAAAATATAGCGCATACAATCGACAGCTGCTAGCAGTCTATGAAGCAATGAAATATTTCCGGCAAATAATGGAGGGAAAAGATTTTTTGATATATACTGACAATAAGCCACTTATTTTTGCCTTCCGTCAAAAAGGTGATAGAGCATCACCACAACCAGCTCGGCAATTAGACTACACAAGTCAATTTTCATCCGATATTCGCCACATTTCTGCCCGTCAAAATATCATCCCCAATCTTCTATCAAGAATTAATTCAACGAATTCCCCCGAAATTCATTTCGAAACGATAGTTAGAGATCAAGAAACAATATTGCATTCAAACACAACTTCTTTGCAGCTTAAACGCATCACACTCCCTTATATAAACATTGAGCTCTACTACGATTTAAAAAGCAAGAAAGCTAGACCTTTCATAACCAATAAGTTTCCTTTAAAGGTTTCAGCCAAAATTTACAATTGATTCCATCCCGGAATAAGAGCAACTACATGCCTCATAAGAGAGCGTTTTGTTTGGCCAAATCTATACCGTGATAGCAAAAACTTCATACAAAATTGCATCTCCTGCCAAAAGAACAAAATGCACGCTTATAAGGAAATCCCAGAGCGATTTGCACTCATAAATATTGATTTGGTTGCCCCGCTTCCATCATCAGGATGTTACTCATACATCTTACATAATTGACCGTTTCTCAAAATGACCAGAGGCAATCCCAATCAGCAGTATAACCGCGGATAGTGTCGCTGTATATCTTGTCACGGCTTGCCCGCAAGAATAGCCACCGATCAAGGACGACAGTTTCAATCGGAATTGTTTCGCCAGCTAAACAGAATCTTAGCAGTATTACATCTGTGAACGACAAGCTACCATCCACAGTCAAATGGCATTATCGAAAGATAGCACAGTTCTTTAAAATCATCTCTCAGAGCCAAATTATCTAATCGTTGCTACAACGAACTATCCCTCGTTTTACTAGGACTTCGCAGCGTCTGGAAAAACGATATAGAAGCAACACCAGCAGAAATGACTTTCAGACAAGCACTTCGCATTCCAGGACAATTTTTCGAACTATCGAAGGAGCAATGAGAATTTATAAAAAAGTTTCGACGAAGAATGAATAATTTGCAACCTGCAAAAACCACGCATCATACCAACAGTAAAGTTTTCGTCCATTGTGCTTTAAAAGATCGTTTGCATGTTTTTGTCAGAGTCGATACCATTTGTACTCCACCTCAGCCACCGTACAAAGGACCGTACACTGTCATTAAGCATGGCTGTAAAATTTTTAAAGTAATCGTTAATGGAATGCATCAAAATATTTGATGCATTGAAACCCTCCTTTACAACACAAGATCAGAGCGACCAAACACCAAAATCCAGTAAATCAGTGCACTACCGCAACAATGACGATCAGCCAAACCAGCGCAACAATCATTCCCAATCACCATACCAAACACGATACGGAAGAACTGTGAGGTTTCGAGATCGCCAAGCCTAACCATTTCAGATGACAGGTATCATACTGGACAGGGAGTGATGTTAATTTTGTTTTTACATTTTTATTCATTTTATACATTTTTATTTCTACATGTCAATATTTGCCAGAATGGTTGTTAGTACACTTTACTAAATTGTACAGTTGGTTCCACTGCAATAAAAGCAATAATAACCAAACCACTGCACCAACAGCAGGAACAAAAAATTTGGTTTAAATAAAAAAAGAGAAGTGAACGTGCGCAGTAAGAACGTATACATAAGAATAAAATCAGATTACACCTAAATTAGAAAACATAATTGTGAGTTTTTAATTAACAAAAAGAAGAGTGCGCTGCAAACTCATTAGAAACTTCTTTGGATTTATTTCAATATTCCGCGGCCGATAATTATAACGTGAACGAAACTCGTATTTCAGTCGTACCACCGAAAATACGAAAGATAGTATCACTTAATGACAAGAAGCGAATAAGTTCTATAACATTCGCAGAACATGGACTCACAACCACGTTTGTAATTTGTATGAGTGCAGGTGATAATTTTATCCTACCAATGACAGCATACCCATAAAAACGGGACAACCCTGTACTGATGAAAAGTGCTCCCTCTGATTTCATTCATACTTATCATCCATCAGGATATAGCCAACTAGAACTCTTTACACAATGATTCAAGCATTTTTTACAGCATGTGAAACCTACTGCTACATCGCGTATATAACCTTATTTTAGATCGAGATGCAAGCCGTACGCACAACATTGATGTTTTGAATTTACCGAGATGTAACCACGTTTGGTTGCTTTCATTGCCACCTCACTCAAATCACAAAATGCAGCATCTTAATAAAGCACTTATTTGTCCATTAAAAAATGTTTCTTTTTCTTCTTCAACGTAGCACTAAAGCCTCTCTCGGGCCCTCGCTTCCTGCAAACAGCGCCTCCAACTGTCTCGGTCTATTGGCCACGTCCTCAAATTTTCAAATCCGAGCAGCAATAAACTGTCTTCGTCGGCTGAGTCAGACCAGCGTTTCCTCAGTTTCCCCACTGATCTCCGCCCTTCAGTTCTCCCAACGAATATCTTTTAAGGTATCTGTTGCTCATCCATACAATTGATGTGTCCAGCCCACTGCAGCTTACGCAGTCTTACAATCGTTGAGACCCCCACTCGTCACAAATTTCATACAGCTCATGGTTGTATCGAATTCACCATTGGCCCGCGTCCAGCTTCGCTCCAACTATTCGCCTCTGGATCCGTCGCGCAAAGGCGTTCAGTTTATTTGCGGATACTTGGGTTTAGGTTCATGTTTTACACCCATAGCATAACACAGATCTTTGCACAGATTTTTTTAATGGAGCTTTATTTTCCACTGTATGCAGCTGGGCTTCAAGATCGTCAAAACTGAATAAAATATTTTATTTGCGAGCTGTATACTTCTTCTTATTTCGTCTCTTTCATTACTGGTTCTCGTTATTTTGTCGCCTAAATGCACGAATTGGCTCACATTTTCGATATTGTATTCACCAAGTGTAATATATTGCGTATTTGAGGTATTTTTGCTTGGCGGCGTCATGAGCTTTGTTTTATTCTCATTGATTTGTAGCCTCGTATATCGATAGGAAGCTTTACTTCGTATAACTCGTATATCGATAGGAAGCTTTCTAAAGACGTACTCCAAAGCCAAATTGAATACCAATGGGACCAGCGCATTTCCCTACTTAAGTCCGATATTTTGTATCAAAGGCATCTGTGAGTTGGTTATTGATGCGGACTTGGGAGGTCGTCAACGTCATTGTCATTTTGGTAGACGGACCAATTTGGTTAGGATAACAAAGCAAAGCAAAGCAAAGCATTGTTTGGTAAAGTATGTTGCGATCAATACTGTTGTATGCTCGCTTAAAGTCAACGAAAATTTGGTGTTCGTCTATGCTGAAATCCCAGCATTTTTCAAGTACCTGCTTGACAGTGGGCAATTGGCCAACCATCAATCTACCTGCTCTAAAACCACCTTGATACTCCCAATTAATACTGTTGGCATATGACCCATTTTTTTTCTAAGATTTTTGAGAATTTTTTTTAATGATATGCCCCTGTAGCTTACGACCTTAAGCTTGTCTCCTTTTTGTGGATAAGGAGTATAATTGATTGAGTCCACTTTTCCGACAGGTGTTCATGTTGCCAAATGTGCTGGATGATATTATAGATGGCTTTCTTAGAAACTGCGGCTATCATATTTAATGAGCTCTACTGGAATATCATCGATGCTCGGTGCTTTATCATTCTTTTGGGCTTTGATGGTAGAGTCAACTTAGTGGGTGGGGCCGACGGAGCTCTCCGGGAACATCTATAGCTCCGGCGTTCTGGAGCTGTGCGCAGGATTAAGGAGGCTCTTGAAATATGATGCCCATATTTTCTTAATGTTGGTTTCATCAGCGATCATATTGCCGATTTCATCACGACAGAGCGGGTTTTGGGCTGATAACCTCGTTTGCTTTTCTTGTATTGTTGCTTGCTAGACTTGCATCGATACTTCTCATTTGGTCTTCATAGTCTTTTCTTATCTTATTCGCTACTCTGCTGAGACTTCCATATTGCTCTCTCTTCTTCCTGGTTTTCCTACTTACGAGTTCCTCGTATGCAAGATTTTTTTTATCTAACGCATTCTGGCACTCATCATCGAACCAATCATTTCTTTGCACCGGGCTTGATGTCCGGTCATCAGTTCTACCACGGTCTTAAAATATCGCTATCACTGCTATCCGTTCAGAAGAAATACGTATAATAGGAAATTTATGGATCCCTTTCATGACCTTTTGACTTGTACAATCACTTCAACCAAGCTTTTCAAAGTGCTGCAACCAACACCGAGATTTAGAGAATAGATGAACATATGATCAAGTTCAAAGGCCAGAATATAATGAGCCAATGAAATGAAGGTCAAATTCTGGTGTAGAGCAGACTCTTCTAGTGGCTTTCTTTTTCGGTTTGATTTATACAAAGGTAAAAAATTGTGACAATGAAATTTGGGTGAATTTGTTGTGCTGCGGTTGTGTATACCACGGCAAATATAAACGCAAACGCTTGTGGGACAATATGCCCAAGAAGAAAAAATAGCCCAAAAAATGTTCTAATAGATAAAAATATGAAAAGCGGAGACATTTTTTCATTCAGCTGCAACGTAATATCCTTCATAAAATGGATGGATAACAAAGCATATTCATGGTCTTTGTTGGCAAATTTATTATCACCCATACTAGCAACGACAGTCAAGTGGCGTGCACGTGGTAGTGGTGACAAAATAAACGCAACATATCCTGAAGTTGTTGTGAATTACGATAAAAATATGGCAGGGGTCAATTTTATGAACCAAAGACGTATGCTACCAAGCAGATAGAAAGTCAAAAGTAAAATACTACTTAAGATTATTTTATTGCCTTAATAGATCATCATCATCTATGGCACAGCAGACCAAGCCGGACCTTGGCCTCCAGGATAAATCTCCTCCAATCATCAAGGTTCCGTGACTTTGTTCGCCAGTTGCTTACTCTCAACAAGGATCTGCTGTCAGCTTTTATTGTGTCTTCCTATCGAGTCCTCGGTCTTCCCACTGGACGTCTATCTTCTGCTCTACATAAGCCGCCAATTGCAATCCACGTAATTTTACGCAAGAGAAACCGGGTAGATTGTCGAATAGTTCATACAACTCATCGTTGTAACGTAGTCACCACTCTATTCCTTGTTTCACTGGGTTGTAGATATTCCGGAGCACTATGCATTCAAATACGTCTACTGCCTTTTCAAATTCGATCATCAGGGTCCACGTTTTACTTCCGTATAACAGCACAGGTTTGACGAATGTTTTGTAAATGCAGAGCTGATTTTTTCAGTACACCACTATGGTCCTAAGAATGGGAAGTATGAAGTAAAAGGCTTTATTTGCGGCATTTATGCGGCATCCAATGTCATCTTTTTTGGCATCTCTCCTTCTTAGGTTGGTTTCCAGATACAAAAATGATCCATACCTTCAAGGTTGTAGTCACCTACGGTCAGCTTTTATTGAACTGGGGTTTTCTTCTATGGCTGACTCATGACTTTAGTTTAAGTTTCATTAACTCGTTGTCTAATTTAGTTTACTTCAGATTCTATACTAAAAAATTCTGTTTTGGCATCTAAGATTGAACGTGACATAATATTGACGTCATCAACATACAAGTATGCTACCAATTGTGTCGACTTGAACATAAGTGTACCCAAAGTTTCAGCTGATGTCTTGCTGATAACGTGTTCCAGTGCAATATGAAAGAGCATTGGGGTAAGTCCATCAAGTTGTTCTAAGCCTGATTCCATTATAAAGCTTTCCGTTAATTTACATTAACCTGGGACTTCGTGTTTAGTATCGTGACCTTGACCATGTGGAATAGTTTTATTGGGACGTCAAAGTCAAGCGTCATTTTTCACAGTGCATTTCTGTCGACACTATCGTATGCTTGCTTGAAGTCTACAAAAAATTGGTGCACATATATGTTATAGTCCCAGCACTTTTCGAGCAACTGCTTTACTGAGAATATTTGGTCTATTGTCGACCATTTACTTCAAAAACCTCCCCGATACTCCCCTATAATATTTTTATAGCGTGGCTTTAATTTTTTTTCTATGATTTTGAAGAGCACTTTATAACATGTGCACTATAGAGCAATGCCTCTTTAATTTGTTTCACTTTTTGTGGCCGGGACAAATTATACTTTTTTTCCCAGTCTGCATATTCACTGACGCAGGAGGTTATATAGATGGAAACCCCCGCTCTGGAATAGTTCTCTTGGTATCCCATCTATTCTAGGAGCCTTCTTTTTTTCAGAGGTCCTATACTGCTGCCTGTACTTTTTCTCTGGTTGGTGGTGAAACTGGTACCACTCGCCCTGCTTCTAAAATGCTTCTTGTACACGTTTGCAAACAATCGATTGTTGAATAAAGCGGAATTTTCGTTGTTAGATACAGGCATATCGATGGAGGCGATCTGACGTCATATAGGGTCATATTTTCGGTTATCTGTTGGATTTTGGTGTTAATGGTCAGTCGTTATATTATTTTGTTTGGCGCAACTTGGTCACAGGATGTTTTCTTTATGCGCATGGTTCCTTTTTCTGATCACTTCCTTGCATTCTTTATCATACCAGTCGTTCCCACTTTCCTTTGGCTGATGCTCCAAGAGCTCCTCGGCTACTTCTGTCACCGCATCTCTCACTGTCTTCCACATAGTTTTGATGTCATTACTTTCTCCCACCTGCGGGGATATGTAGATGCAATTTTCCAGCACTGAGATGTACTATGTGAGCGTTACAAAGCTATCATTTAGTTTGTGTATATGGTACCTTCGAGTAACTGATGCCCCTTGTTAACAGTTCTTGGAGATGCGGCGTCAGAAATTGACCCTTATAAGGTAGAATCCGCAGCACAGACAGCGCCGGAGAACCAGCACGTGTCGAGAATGGCGGCTCGGTTTTGTACGAGAAGAGTTCACGTTCTCTTATAGATTTCTTGATGTGGAAAGCGTGAGGAGCTTACTGTGAAGTCTCTACTAGTAGGGAAATCTATTAGCCGCTGTCGCTGGCCTCTGTATGGACGCTGTATCCTCATCAATGTCGTAAAATCCATCCTTGATTGCCTCTTCCTTGTCTTCTGTAGATGCGTGACAGTTGACCAGCCAGACATTAAACAACTTGGTCTTGAAACGAATTGCACAGAGCCTATCGTTAATGGGCTTGAACTTGGTAATAATTTGTTTAAATGTGCTGTCAACAATGAAAGCCTCTCCAAACTCATGGCTTCCTTGCAGTTGTGCGCTTTTAAACATAATGTGCGTTCGCATGTGGAATATGTCTTCACCGTGCCATCTGGTTTCTTACACTGCGAGGATGTTGATTTAATATGACAATCTTTGAGAATTCGTGATGTGAGTGATGTTTGTTAGTTTGCAACAAAATGGCGGCCGTTGAAAATAGAGACACAATGGATTTTTTTTAAACGTGCACATCTCTTTGACATTATTCTTGACCTTACTCGTTGCTGGTGACTGCATTTCGTAACTTGAGTACAAAACCCTTCTGATATGAGCGAACGTCAGTCTAACCAACATGTTTTACCTAATTATGCTTCATTGTGAAGTGAAATTCATTCAAATAAATACATAAAAATCCTTTTCACGTGCCTGAATGTAATGTCGTGAAAAATTAAATTTCCTACATTCATAAGAATTAAAGAGTAATGTAGCGTGTAATCGTTGGAAACAATATTACACGTTTTTCCATTCTATCAGCATCAAATATCGATCAATTAACTACCTGGTAGGGTAATTTGTATTCAGGACTAATAGTTAATTCAAATATCCAAATTAAAGCAATATTTCCGCTAGTGAACGACCGAACACCTAAACAATTTACATATTAGTCTTGTCAAGATTCGTGTTTTATCAGCGGAAGAGACTAATTGTCGGAAAAGTAGAAACAGAATGTTAAACTCGTAGGCGAAGCGCTCGAAGGATATCTGTGAATTCACATTTCGCGACAGGATAATTTACATAATGTATTCATTGCGTGTTTTCAAATCTGTTCAAATTAATAAGCGTGTCTCATCGTTTTCGAAAATACTAAAGAGTAGGACGAGGGTTTCATTCAGAAAATGGAAATTTGTAGGAGCAGTATTCGATAGACAAGGACATGAATGTTGAGAGTTTGCTGAACTTTAGCATTCATTGTGCTATGATTGCTATTCCTTTCAATTACTCTACTATACGAGTATACTTAGAGACGGGCAAAGCAGCTGGAGTTCATAATTCTTTGGAAATGATATGTGCGTTTCTATTGTGTGGGATTGTCGATGGAATGGAAACATACATTTTAAGTCTGAGGCCTAAGTGATGGTGTTTTGTCTTGAAAATGATTAAAGAGAATTCAAAATGTTCCTGTATTTAAGGTATTGTTGTAATCACGTTCCAATATTTTTCCTTATCTTCTTAAGCTATGCATCAAAAATAATTTTTAATAAAAAATCCTTCAATTTAAATGAAACTTAAGTACCATTTTTCATATTTCCTGTTGATATATAGATTTCATTTCCTTTTTCATTCACTTATTTAATTTTTTTCTTACTATATGATGAGTTATTCTTAACATAATGTATTTTATTTAAATTAAAAATTATTTTTAATCAGCCCAAATCATATGAGTTTGGAGAGAAATGCTTAAAAAAAAGACTGGACTAATTCCCGACAGAATAACATTCAAGGAAAACAAAAAGTTTTTTTTATTTATCCACTGAAAATACTGCCCAGCAGCGAAAATATTTTAGGCTTCGAAATAGTTGATTCATTTGTATTCACACCTGCTGAGTCTGAAAATCACCATTGAAATTGGCAATTGTTGACATCGTAAAACTTCTGTGCCACCACAAGTACCATCAACCCCTCTGAGATTTTTCTAACGTGGTTGTCACAAAATTATATGGTACTAGTGGTGCCTCATCTAAGAAGCATGATAGCAAATAAACTCCATAATAATGTCAGTTAGTATACGAGTACACTGCTTTTCTCATATATTGACGTGTCATACAGTTTTGGTTTCAGTTTGTTTATAACGTTGTTGTTATTTTTTGTGCTGTTTGCAGTGCAATATGTTGAATTCCTATATACATATATCATAAAGAAAACCAACAATCGTAATAACATTCATACGTACATATTATAAGCAAGCATATATACACATATTCAATTGTAAATCATTCAATTCATTTGCTTACTAACAAAAGTCATTTGCTTACTAACAGAAGTCCAGCCTAAACAAAGAAAACATTCATGAAATATCAATCCTACCGCATGGCTACATGTAAACTTACCAATTGCATAATCATTCAATGCAATTTCTTTTAATTTCTTCTACAAGCATTCTAAATATCGTGTGCACCCGTATCACGTTGCATTTCATTCGTAACTCATCACGTGTGGAAGTATTTCTTGACCACACTTAATGCACGCTAATTATCTTACTAAACAAGGGGTTAGCGACCATACCCAAGTGATGCGTACGAACATGGGTTGTTGTTGTAATAAGAGCACTTCAACTATAGAATTGAAATGACTTTGGAAATATTGAAACGCGTGAGTTTTTGTTTATGAGGCAATAAATTAATATATTGGATAGCATAAGTGGAAATTTGTCAAGTAATAAATTTCCGCTTACACTTTAAAAAAAGGAAAACGAATTAGTTGCGTAAGATATAGGTTAAGCGAAAGAAAATTATATAAATACCGAGATAAAATTGAATACAGTTAAGAATTGTAATCAAATCGTCTTGGCGTTTCATTGCAAATCTTCCTTCCGCGAACATATATTTGCGGCCTTAGAAATTGCGGCGTCGTGGACAATGTCCTCGCCATGTTCTCTGCGGAGCAATTCTCCGATTGCGTAGGTAAAGATGAAAAATTTTAACAATTTAATAACCGTTTTCTTACCCTAGTAATGAAACTCAAAGTAGTAATAACATAACATTTCAGCAGTTCATTTCTTAAAGAAGTCTTAAAGTTTGTATGTGTACACCTAGGACACATACAAATGTGTAAACCGAAGACACATATAAACTATAAAACTGTTACATACACGTTCACAGTTAGTTGTTCTAATCAGTCAGTTGACGTTCCTGTTTTTGTTCGTAATGTGTAGTGAGTTTGTCAATTTCATGTTGTTGGCATCCGTTATAACTATATTACCGAGATTTTTGGTAATTGCATAATGATCACCAGTTATCTCTCTTCAACCACAAAGAAGCTCTGGTTGAAGCCTTCGAAACCGAAAGCTTATCTAGAGACGGGCATAGGCACCACTCGCTAGTGCTCTTGAGCTCCAATAAAGCCACCAAACGAGAACGCAGCTTACCAGAGTAGTGTTCTCCACAAACCTGGCTAAAGAGTAGAAAATAACATCTGCATTACGTCTCTTCTCACAATGCACCCTTAGCGGAATACACTTTTCGCCAATCGGCACGATCAGTGCATTTTTTCCCCAACTCTAGTAGAGAAGGTACTACCACCAGCTTTCGCGTGCGGAAGTTATAGTTTCTACGATCTGCAGCACTAGCTGAAATAAGATCAGAATTTTCTCCGAGGATACTTCACTCCAGTCAAAACACGCTTCCCCTCAGCCTAGCGCGCCACTTGCAGCAACAGATGAAAAAAAATGGTTAAGAAAACCGCGAATATTTTTAAGCGCACCAATAAAACCACGTCAATTACACTGCTAGAAAGTAATGATTAGGAGCAAAATCAAAACTGAAAGACCGATTTTAAGTATGAAATTTCCAGACTTCTATTCTGAAAATAAAATAAAACCATAAATTCTACTATAAATGGTACCAGGGTTTATCTATTTTCCTTGTTGAGGGGCGTCCTATCGACGACAAATACCGCCAGCAGCCTAATCCACACTGAAATCCTCCGCTTTCTGCTGTTTGGCACGCTAGTTGATAACTATTCCACCTTACCTTCAGGAAAGTTTTCATCTCGTCGTTACCGCTCGCCTTTCAAAATCAAAACTAAAATCTTTTACTAATCTACCTGGACCCACTCCCTCATGGAAACCGAAAGACTTCCGTTAACTGTGGCCTCTTTTATTCCTTCATACATAGCGGTCAGCCATTTCAATGTCGAGATCATTCGATGCAGCGTTATTGCACTTTCATTAGAAATTGCCTTGGGTGTAATTGCATTATTGCACCATGTACATCAACCAACACTTACCTCATGCCCTGGTAATCTTATGCCTGTTGTGAATTTCCATATTCCATTACATGATGTTTTGTAATTAATTAGTTGGCATTTCTGGTTATTAATGATTTCTCATACATTTATTCATTATTGTGAATTCTAACGTTTCCGTTTCCGATGATGTCATTTCCTAGCGTTTAAGCACTTTCCAACAGGTATGATTGAGTAATATATTTGTACAATATATAGTTATGTCACAGAAACCCTTCCCACTCTCTCATACCGTCATTAAGAGGCCCCCGACCCAAGGTTGTAAATGTCAAAGTAAAAAAATGCAATGAATACATTCGACAAGTAAAAAAAACAAATGCTTTGTCACCCCTAACCACTGGGGTGCTCAGGCAACGGGGGCCCTGCGGCCCCGGCTTCGCTCGCCGCAGGCGGGCGTGGGTGCCAACTCACCGCTTTGGCCTAGGCTCCATACTTGACCGCCCAGTGGGTAAGGCGGTTTGCCGAGGCTCGTTAAACGAACACACCTTGCACAAAAATATCGCTACTCGGGGGGCCCCTATCTCCTCCAACCAACGCAACACCACTCAAACACTACCGGAAAAAAATCAACCCCACTGACGAACACCCGCGCGCGATATTTCCCCGAACCAACCCGTTACACGAATTTAGTAGAAAACAAATTGGGTAAACAGATCTACGCTCATGTCAGAAAGGTTTTGTACCCAAATTCTCAGAAATGCAAACACCAGCAATGAATATCATCAAGAAATATGTCAAAGAGATGTGCACTTTCAAAGGAAAATCCATTGTTTTTCCACCTTTCAACGTTCGTCATTTTGTTACGAACCAACAAAAATCACTCAAATCATGAATTCACAAAAATATTAATGTTATTGACCTTATTGGAAAATTTTAAGAAGATCAAGTCGAAACTGCAGTGGCTGATTGGATGGAAAGTCGATAAAATACGAAAATCATGTGTTGTTGTTGTAGTCGGAGAAATTTCAAACGGCTATAACTTCCGTGTTTACTACGTAAATATCGAAATTTGTTCAATTCAAGGGTACCGATGCGATTATATTGGGGAAAATATGAAATTCGAATATCGTACTATTATTAACAAAGTTGAGTGAATTACGACTTCAAAGGTATTTGTTGTTGTTGTACTCATAAACACCTACCACCATAATTTTTTCAGATTTTTCGGATTACAGGTGTCCAATCGCGAGGGGGGCACATATTTTTCGTGTATAACCCCTCCCTGCGCATCCCTCGAAGCAAAAAGTATCAAATTAAGACCTATTTTGAAAAGTTCTCATCAAGACCTTTCATTTGATACCCATAGCGGCTACCTTTGATGCAATTTTTTTTCGGGGGCCACTCCCCTATATGGGGAGACCCCCCCTTAAATACCTTATAAAATTTTTTGTATTTGAACTTTGAAGAGAGCACCATTTTACACTTTCATACAAAATTTGATGTTTCTAGCTTAAGTAGTTTGCGAGAAAAAGTGCTGTGACACACGGACGAACGGACGGACAGACAGACGGACAGACAGGTCGCGAAACTAGTAGGGTTTTGTAAAATTATTTTAAAAAACACTAAAAATACCACTTCCTTTGATATAAAATACAGTTTATCAGCAGAATAATCAATGAAATAAGGTTTATGAACAAAAACAAAAGTTAACAATTTTTTTTTTTTGACTAACCTCATCACCTAACCTAGCTACTAAGGAGGCCTCCTGGTAGAGTTCCCGTCGTCGACTGCACGGCAAAAAAGATCCTGCGCTGACTCGAGCAATGGCCAATCAATGGGAGCTTTCTTTCTCCCGGTGGTGATTGACACCGACAACAATATTACTTAATTCTGTTTTGTATCCTTTCCTTTTTTCCTCCTGTTTTTCTTCCGATCTCTCTTAAACTTCTGCACCACTTTTGAACAAACACCTTTCTTTTGCCTTCCCACTACACGTTTCGATCACACAAGAGGACTTTTCCTTTGTCCCTCACCCTTTAATCAACTCGTTCACAACGGAGCACAGCTAATTCCGGAGTGAACCTTATAGTTTTCCTTTTCTTATAGAAATTGTTAGCCGGTTCGTGTGATCGGGCAATTCCATCGCGATTTCCGCCACATTTTAACTGGTGTTTCCGAAGTTCGGAGTCGTAGATATTTTTTTGGGAATTGTCACTGTGACGGATATTTGACGTTTCCCAAGTATAGACGTAATGTTGTCTGTTTATGTTTGGTGCGATGTGAATGCTGGCGGTTACCAGGATTTTGAGTGGATCACTGAAGGTTACCAGAGAAGTAGTACTTTTATATTTTATCCCTTGGACAAGACACTTTGTGTGCCTTTTTTCTTCTTATCTGGGTATCCAGATTTCCTGGTGAATGTAAGCTTCAACATTCAGCGGCGTTGTTTGATCCATAGTAGTATTGCGGGTGCTGCATTTTTTGGGGTTGGACATCATAGGCATCGTAACAGTCACCGAAAAACGATACCTTTGAGTAAATATCAGAATCATCACGTTCAAAATAGCGACTCTGACAATCTAAGCAACGACAATTATCACAAAGTGCACATGTAAGTCCTAAAAGTTCAGCAGCCTCTTTATACAATTCCGTACTTGACTTTTGATTGCTACAATCACCTACGCTTTTATTACGTCCTTCATTGTTGTTATTGTTATTATTATCGTTGTTATTGTTATTGTTACTCTGGCTGATGGTGTTGTTAGTGTTGTTGATCATCACGCCTTGATCCTCATCCGAATGTTCCTTTCACAGTTCGTTATATTCAGATTTCCTACACCTGCAGACTTTTTCCACTTTTCTTCCTCAAGATACTTCCAGAACTTTGTCTTCGTAGCGATTATCGCTGAATTTAAAATTAACACTTTCTTTGATGATGACGATATGGTCGCCACCGCAGCCCTGTCACCACCGCAGCCGGTGATGTCACATTTGAAGATTTCCTGGATGGAATTTGCTTTTGCTGCGTTTCGTAGGGTGAGAGGTGATGAGGATGTTGGTGATGGGGACTGGGGATATAATTTTGAAGTGAATGGTCGCTATATTCGTTGGAACTATAGTGAAACCGTTTTTGAAGAGTTCGAGGAGATACTGACACCGTCGCGTCGTTGTCGTCGAAGATGTCCTTTCTATAACGGATATGTGCGGCACTTCCGCAATGTGCTTACTATTCACTAGAGTAGTAGCGCAGGTTCTGCAAAGGTTATTGCTGCAGTTATTGTTCATGTAGTTTGCCGCCGCGTTTCGTAGTGAATCCTTTTGACTCTTTCTTTCCGTGGTTGTTGATCACAGATAATGTTGTTGTGGGGCAACCGTGCACATACAAGAGTGGTATCGGGAACTTCGTCGAGCCTAACTAAACTAAGTTCGAGCCTAACTAAATCTAACTTGAGGAAATTAAAATCTACTCTACTGTAACAATTAACATTAGAATTTTTTAGCACTGGAGAAAACCGAAGTGGTCATCTTGACAAAAAAGAGAATCCCTAGAGTAAGGATGATCAGTATTGGAGACATACAAATCGAATCGAAGCCAGCGGTGAAGTACCTGGGGCTACTGATCCACTCGAAGATGAGTTTCTCTGAGCAAATCAGGGCAACGGCTGAGAAGGCTGCTTCGGGAATATCGGCCCTGAATCGACTTATGGCCAACGTAGGGGGCCCAGCCCATCAAAAAGACGCCTCTTGATAAGTGCTGTAGGGTCAGTGCTACTGTAGAGAGCAGAGGTATGGGGCGACGCTCTCAGCAAGGAGGTATACCGAAAACGTTTGGCACAGGTACAGAGAAGGGGAGCACTGAGAATTGCATCTTCGTATCCAACAGTCTCCGACTCGGCGGTGAGAGTGATTCCAGGCGTGATACCTGTCGCCCTCCTTGCTAGAGAGCGCCGCGCTATTTACCTGCACTGAAACGAGGATGCGAGGGAGATAGTTGTCCGCGAGGAGAGACAGCGCTCGCTCAACGATTGGCGACAGTCTTGGGTAAATTGCACGAAGGGAAACGTGGACTGCACGCCTCATCCTGGATGTGAGACCGTGGCTAAATCGAAGGCATGGTGAGACTGACTTCTATCTGACCCAGCTTTTGAGCGGGCACGGGTGTTTTCAGTCTTACCTGCACAAGATCGGTAAGTCACGGTCTCCCGATTGTCGGTTTTGCCCAGGAGAGGAGGACAATGCCTGTCACACATTTTTTGCGTGTACAAAATGGGTCAGGCTGCAAAGGGAACTCTACAGGGAGACGGGAGAGCTCACCCCGGATAATATAGTTGCAGTGATGCTCGAATCGGTTGACAAATGGAACCAGGTGGCACATTATGCTCGGGCAGTCCTAAAATATAAAAGAGACTCACAGTAGCTGGGGGCGCTGGGGTTGGGGGATCACTCTTCTGGCACTTCCTCTTCCCCTCTCCCCTCCCGCTAGGGAAGGGACTCCCCAGCTTGAAGGCGCCCCACGGCGTAACAAAACGAGACCTGGCCCGAAGTTATGTGTCAAACGGTTCCAAGCTGAGTTCTCAGGTTGACAGGGGAGGTGTTTAGTGGGTAGTCCAGTCGCGCATGGGAGTCCCACACTCTGTGCATAAATAGCATTCACCTCCCTACCACAAAAAAAAAAAAAACATTAGAATTTATTCTTTTTCTAACTTTACTAGAACTGTGTACAATACATGGTGAAGTTTTCTATCCCCGTTTGGTTCGAGGATGCATCCTTCGTAGCACGTTTCCCGGCGGTGGTGTTTAAGTGGTGGTTAAGTTGGCTACCTTCTCGAGTAACGAAGTAGGGAAATAGATTAAGTTGGAATAGCAAAACTAAGGAGTTCTGGTGGAATGCGATCTTGCAATGAAATAGTACCTGCTCTACCTCGATGAGACTTTGTCGTTGGGAAAGAAATTCATTATTCAGGATTTGGATGAATCGCTCGTTTTCATTTCTCCCGATATAGTGGATACTCGTCAAGGACACGTGGATGATTTAATAGACAAAATTATTTTCTCATTACTAGAAATGCAAATGAGCTGACGTCAGATATTCGAATAACATATGAAAACTGGGCCTAATCCAGAAGATATGGGCATTTAGCGTTTTAGCTAAATGGATTACGACTACAAAATCGTACGAAATGCAAAATCTAAATGAAATCGTTGATGAAGGACGGGCAGCACTCGTTGAATCAGAATCTATACAACCTCGCAATATCCATGTACGAGTAAGACTTCCCGCAATCATGTTTTGTTCATTCTATTACAACAATAACTGACTGCTCAACATTGGAATTCTTTACAGGGAATATAGAGGAATACTATAAAACATACTACGGAGCCTTAATTTATGAAATAAAAGGATCGCTTACGAGTACGTTCCGTTTCAATGTTCGAATTAGTAATTCGATACTTTCACGGTCCAATTTGAAATTCATACCAAAAGACAGACCCTCTGAATCTATGGTATCAAAGTTGTGATAAAACCCAATTTAAAGGTCCAAGATGGTCACCATGGGTAGGAATTACCACTCTGATTCAAAAATTAGCAAAAGAACTCGGAGGATCTCACCTTGCATATAAATTGGATTAAAACTTGTTCAGGAGTTTGTGGTAGTAGCTCTTGGCTACGAAATGGTTCGTGAAATCCACCCAAGGGAAGAATCGCAAGGTCGATCAGACAACTTCTTCATTCGCCTATGAACGAGGGGTACCCGTTTTGGAATCACATCCACCATGGACAGTTGTGTTCTGAGCATCAAAATTTCACCACTCGGCACATACGACAAGCAGATTACGCTAGGCGAACAATGGAGCAACAAGTACAAAAGGCGTTAGTCGCACTTTTAAGAAATTATTCATGATTCCAAAACCCAACCAGTATTTCCAGCAACTTTTCTCTCTTCAAGTGTCATCAATGTTTTATGGACTTTGACTACAAGCAAGCGCATTTCAATATGTGATGTAAGGCTCAAAAAATTACTTACCATGCTAGAACAACGATCCAAGGCATTTGATGCCGCCAAAGTTTAGCTATTGCAGGTTGGTATTCATTATGCCAGAAAAGACGGGGTATAATCTCATTCAAAACTTCAATTAGGAGTTGTATGGAATGTTCATGGGAATCATAAACGAACAAAAACTTAATTATTGCGAAGATAAATCAACGAATGACTCATATACCAGAGAATCGTTATCACGCAAGGATAACCCGCACAATATTTTTACCGACAAACAACTTACCCTAACAATCTTGGACATTTTCATTGCTGGGTCTCAAACTACAAGTAACACACTTAATCTCGCGCTTATGATGATGTTGATCAGGCAAGATAATCAAGAAAAAAACTATCAGTGAAATTGATACTCATCTGCCTGAACCTATTTCGCCCAAGCACCTCCATCAAGATGGCCAAATTCTACGCAATCAAAAACTGAATCGGGGACTCGCCAAGATGCGAAATATTTGTTTTGATTGCACTTCCAAATTCTGGGCGCTGCGCGAATCGACATTTACGAATGACAACCAACGACGGCAAAACCCGATGAGGCGAATGTGGGACGCAGGTTCGTACCTGATGAACATCAGTGTAGGGTTGATGCAAACCAGCACCTTAATTGGAAGTTCAATTGCCTCGAAGATCAAAATTAACGGCTCGCCGGTTTGAATCGAGCTGACGAAAAACCTGCGGACGAAGAACGGCCTTTTTTTGATGAACGAAAATCAATAGCGGAGGATCTACAGCACGACGAGTTAAAGTATCAAGGACGAGTATGATCACTAGGATCTCAACGGAGGAATTATATGCAATTGGGTGGAATTTCATCACGCCCTAGTGACGTAGAATATTGGATCTGGAAGCTTGATGAGTGATGCGCTGGAGCTTGATGAGTGATGCGCGACTCGACTTAATTTGGGGCGCCCCCAATCAGGAGAGTAGAAGTATGTTAAGGAAAGGTACAGTGGATTTATTGTTTAATTGTATTATGACGAAACAGTGCATTATATTTCGCGATTTTTGTTCTAAAACACAATCTTGTGCATTTGAGCGAGATTATTTTTTGTGTGAACTGTACACTTTGGGTCGGGTGTGTTTCAATGTCCTAAGTAAACTTTCAGGGGGTTTTTACTTCATTTTTCTAGGGTGAAACATACACGGTAAAGAGTGCAAAGCAGTCGGAATAAAGTTATTATGTCAATGTGAACATGTTGAAAACGACCAGATGGTGAAAAGTTGCAAATTGGCGTAGAGACGTTATGCGTAACTTTTGATTGTTGACATTGCAAACGTGATTGTGCCCATTTTCGGCAGTCGTATTTTATGAAAGGCCATACATAGCTCTGAGTTATGATTTCGACCCTTGCTTTACTACCTAGATGCGACAATTTGAGTATCAATTCGAAAGCAGCTTTTCTAAACGGTGAAGCAATAAACGGCCTATCCGATTCAGTCAAAACGTCACAATATACTCCCATGGACTGGCCTGGAATTTTGACCTTTTTGAGTTGCAATAAATTGTCTGAATCTAGTAGACTTTTCAATTTTTTGTTTGCGTCTTGAGACACAGCAAACGTGAAATAATCGATTGTTGGTGCTGAAACCGTCTCAATCCTAGACAATGCGTCTGCCACCATGTGATCGATACCGGGCATATGCTCAATATCGGTTGCAAACTCACTAATATAATTCAAATGTCGGTGTTGCATTGATGTTGCTTTATTCAACACGAAAATAAGTGATTTATGATCCGTATAGATAACTAAATGTCTACGCTCAAGCGTATATTTGAAATTCTGCACTGCGGAATAAATGGCAAGTAAGGTAATGAGCAGCTCCCAATTTTCTTTGACTTTCCGTTGTAACGCAGCTCTTATTGTAGCGTCTAACGCAACGCACACAAGTGTCAAAAATACGTCTCCTTTTGGAAAGTTGATCAACGTCGCCCATGCCAAATCATCTTTAAGTTTTCTAAAAGTGTTCTCAGCTTCAAGAGTCCAAGTAATCAGTGTATTTCCTTTCACTTTGCCATGTAATAAGCTGTTGAGCCGTGCTTGTTGATTTGCTGTACGCAAACTCGATAGGAAGTTACCATGCCGATAAATCTGCTAAGAAGCCTCAAAGTAAAATCGTGTATGTGAGGATGGAGTATTGATCCACAATTATGCGTGCCTTAAGAGCGTGATAAATGCCGTATGGTCACCACTTGCTTTCTGTTTTGCCACTAAATGAAGCGGTTCAGCCCAACAGCTAGATGATGGCCGAGCCGTGTCAAACTTGATCATTACCTCAACGTTTTTTCGTGATGGCTCGTATTTATCTAGGGCAAGATGGCGAGGCCGGTCGCTACATAGTGGCCCCAGTGTAGTGTTTATATGATGTCGCGTATTATGCTGTACTAGAGGAGCGCATACTTGAGGTCACGTTATCTCTGGGTACCACGTTAACAATTCGTGATACGTTAAATGAACTATGATTGTTTTGATAGACGTTACATTAGTGTCTATTACCTGGCCTGTAGCGAATAACCTCGTCTCCTGGTCGATCAATTGGCTTCTTTTTATGTCAATTAAAAATCCATAGAAGTGAATAAAGTCTGTTCCGATGATGGGCTTATCAACTTTAGATACGGCGAATCTCCTGGGGTGATTACAACATAGTCCGAGAAATTTCGGTGAGAGAAGCGTCGTTCCGTTAGTAGCGATTATTGGACTGTTGGCTGGTGTCAGGTTATACTCGGTCCTTTTACACCATCCGCGCATCATCTTATGTAGGTATATGCATAAATCAGCTCTACAGTTGATAAAAAACGCCTTCTTCGTTGCACTGTCCGTGATAAAAAGGGAGCAGGTCAAAGGGTGACGACCGGTTATCGCCATTATTTCCGGCTGCCGTTCACATTTCTTTGGACCAAATATGGGAATTGGCATTTCATGACATCCATGCCAAATTTCCAGTCGTATTAGCAGATTCCGCTTGCCCCCATGTTTCTGCTGCCGACCTCTTGATCGAGAACGTGCTCGAAGACGAGGGTAAGAAGGAGAGCGGTGGTCTTGAGCTCTGTGCCTCCAAGGCAACGGGCTGTGACTTTGAAGATTCAATGATGTTATCTCCACTTTCAGTGACGTCTCTAACTGAGCAAATTGTATCAACATGATTGCATTGGTTGCCGATGAATCAGTAGATGCTAACGAGGCGAGTTTGAGTGTACTTGCTTCAGCAATCTGATGACTCGGAAATTCTGCCGAGATACCATCGGCCAAATCTGCTATCTTATCCAAAGGTAGGTTTTTATGCGCTTTCATAAGTTTGCGCTAGACACGAACGAAGGAAAGGCCCAAGACTTGAAATATATAAACATAGAAAGACAGCTGGGAAAATTATCAACGAACAACTTATTACAAACTCCGACACGATTTTCTCAGTACTAGACTACACCCTCCGACGAAAGCGGAAGTGAGACGGACCAGAACAAAAGGATATCCAACGACACCAAACAAAATCAAATATCCCACTACCTTACCCAACCTAGAGCCTACTTGCTTAGTCCATTCTACACCTATGTAAAGGGTCTTCCATTAGGAACATAACAATTTGTACACATATGTATATAAATACACCCTTAAACCTTTCTAATAAACAATCAATATCAAAACATTAGTGGAAGTCAACATTTTTATCACGGTAAAGTTCACGAGCCATCAACGTTTAAAAATTATTAAAAATTACTACCGAAATTCTGAGTTAGTGGTCGCAACTTTAAGAGCGTCCCACTCGCCAGGCTGTGCGTGCTACAGCGGATAAGTTCGAGTCCATAATTTCACCAAAGCGGTGTTGTACCACTCGAAACAAAGAAAATATTACAGCCGTAAGTGCATCGATTCAAAGTGAGCCAAATCAGTCGATTCCACGTCGTTTTCAAGAATTGGGCATCGCTCAAACGGCACTGTGGCATATTTTGCAAACCTACATGGCTTACATGGCTACAAGATTAAATTGACTCAAGAACCAAAGCCACTTGATCATTCGAAACGCCGAAACTTCTCCGATTGGGATCTGGCAAAGCTTGAATAAAATGAAGAATTCCATCCAAAAATCATCTTCAGCGATGAAACTCATTTTTGGCTCAATGACTTTGTTGATAAGCAATATATGCATTATTGGTCAGCAATACACCCACATGTGCTTCTTGAGATATCGTTGCATCCACAAAAAATTACTGTTTGGTGCGGTTTTCATACCAGAGGTATGATTGGTCCGTATTTTTTCATGGATGATAACGACCATTATGTTACCGTCAATGGAGTGCGCTATCGTGTTATGTTAGAAGGTTATTTTTGTGGCCAGAATTGGATGAACTTGATATCAACGATATGTGGTTACAACAAGACGGTGCAGCTAGCCACACAACATGCCTCACAATCGATTTATTGAAAGGCAAATTTGGTGAACGTGTTATCTCAAGAAATGGTTCGGTCAAATGGCCGCCTCGTTCATGCGATCTAACGCCATTGGATTTCTTTTTATTTGGCTATATTAAGTCACTTGTCTATACCAACAAGCCAGCAACTTTAGACGAGCTCAAAGACAACATCCAACGTGAAATTGTCAACTTTCCGGTCGAAATATATGCTAGTGGCGAAAAATTAGGTCCAAAGAACCGACCGGTGTAAACGAGCTTGTGGTGGTCATATGACCAAAATCGAATTAAATTCATAAAATGCAATGCTTGCAGTACACCTTTAATAAGTTTGAACTCAATATCTAAAATATTGCTGTGCTTTATTAAAAGATAAAATTGTTATGTCCTTAATGGAAAACCCTCTAAAATCATCTGCTTTCACACATCCTTTGGCCACTGAAAATGACTTAAAAGGTTGAATCGCATCTACCCTCTCAAAACAGCAAGGTCCAATCATTTTTCAAGAAAAAAGAGAATAGGCGTTAAAGCAAGAACCAAAATAATTGACATAAAAAACACATACCACAAAATGCTCTGAAAAGAAGAGGCAAGCTTCTTAGAAGAGATGCCAATATTCTGATTTCCCCATTTCAAAAGAATGAATAACGAAATGATAACAATTGCAAACTATTTGATACCAATTCTATGATATTTTTGCCTTCCTTTTTAGGTTCTTTCAAAGTTAATATTTGCTAAAAATACTTTTTTTTTTTCATACTGTACACATAAAAGCTTCTAAAAGGAATTGAATCTTTGAACATTTCATTCGGATTTTATCATTTTCATTTTATTTTTATTGATGTGAACTGTTAAAAGTAGCTTCACTCAAGTAAGAGAAAGTCATGTGTATTTCTTTGGTTACAATAACATAAGATAATCGATGAACTTTCTTCTCACCCTCAATTCATACTCCCTAATATGAATTGAGCGTTACATGACAGTTCATTGAATTTTTCTTTTGCGCTCCACCTTGCAAATTCTCAAATCAGAGAAAGTACACATATCTCGCATGACCGCACATTTTCATCATTAACGTCGAAAACAGACTCAAACATATGCCCGTACAAACTGAAATATAAGCCTACCTTAAAGAACATTGTCCTTGCAGCAGATGTCTGTTGCTATATACATTGTATGGCATGTCAGCATACTTTTATAGAAATAAATAATCTGAAAGTTCATTGGTATATTAAATGTTGCATGAACAAGAAGAGAAATCCAGGAACTACTCGGATGTGATGTTATTTGGATCTGGAGGTGTGCCTGGATTTCATTACAGGTACAATTTATGAGCTTGTTTCAAAAATATTTTGGATACGGTAGGATGAGATGTTAACAGGCAATGAAAACACGTATACTAACTAACTTTAGTTAGTTTTAAATGGTCTTAAAACTTTACCATCAGGATTTGTATCTCTTTGAGACAATTGAAACATCTGTCAAAAAATGATGCAGACAAATAAGTTAGGATTGATCCATTGCATCGTTTTCCACAATTCCGATTGACTTTTTTTGTAGTTGAGAGGTGAAGGCTATTTACGTCCTAAGTTTGGAGCTGATAGACGCACAATACGTCTGACCTCCACCTGAGAACCTAGCAGGGAAGCTTTTGACATCTAACTTTGGGACAAGCTTCTTTTTACAACGCCGTGGAATGCCTTTACGTTAGAGATCTCTTTCTAGCGCAGGGAAGAGAGAAGGATTACAAGAGAAGTGATCCCCCAATCTCATCATACTTGGCTCCTGGTAGACTTTTTTGCAGTTTTGTACTAAAATACCAAACCCAATTGAAATCACGAAGGGGAATGTACAAAATGTTTGCGTACGCCCCTCGTGATTAAAAACCTTTCATTCAGCAAATCAGAAAAAATCATAGATGTAGCCATTTATAAATACATCAGCAATAAATACGTCAGAAGTCGGAATTAGCTCAACTTAATTAGTAATAATCTTCTTGTTCTTAGCACTACAGCCCCTATTGGGTCTTTGCTTCCTGCAACAAGCCCCTCCAACTGTCCTTCAGTTTCGCAATCCGAGGATCGATGAACTGTCTTCGTCAACCGAGTCAGACCAGTGTTCCCTCGGTTGCCCCACTGGACTCTGGCCTTCAGTTCTCCCAACGAATAACTTTTTGGGTATCCATTGTTCCTCCATAAGATTTATGTGGTTAGCATATAGCAGCTTCCGCAGTCTAACAATCGTTAGTACCTCCGGCTCGTCAAAAGTTTCATACAGCTCATGGTTACATCGAGTTTGCCATTGAACCCTGTTTAGCTTTGCTCTAATTATAGGCCCAGGACCCGTCACTCAAACGCGTTCAATACATTTGCAGATGCTTGGGTCCATGTCTCATTCCACTCCATTTCATTGAAATTTTCAATCCTATTCAGAGACCAGTACTTGTCAGTACATTTTCTCGATGTCCGCCGTGCAGACGTACCGAGGTAATCAGAAGCGCAGCAGAGCCATCATACAATTTTCCTGAGTCTTTGGACTAGTATGTAGTAGATCATTCAATGATATATTGCTGAATGTTTTCGCAGACGCAACGAATACAACTCTCAGTTTTGTGGTCTAACTGTCTGGCTTGACGACACAGTGCTGCAGAAGAAATAAACGCGAACCTGATATTTGGTTAAATTTCACTTCCGTCATGTGACCCAGGTTTTCGTACTCTGCCATAAAGGCCTGATACTCTTCCTTGAGACATGGGTTTTTCGCAAGTTTCCTGTCAATATCCCCAAACTAAGCAAGCGCCAACTCCATTGAGTCTCCTAGTCGTGATAAATCGTTCACAAATGGGAGTCTCATAACAAACCGTCCAGAGTCACTTCAACTGGTTGTCTCCTTAAAGAGAGTTTCGCAATTTATTTCTGCAGTTATTTGTATTGGCAAGTCTTCAATATTTTCCAGCTGCCAGAACTGCTCAATTTGGCTGTTCAAATTGATTGACTCTTATAGCACCCAACATTTTCATAACTGCCTTGTAATTTCACTCGTCCTACAATAACCCAACCTAATGCCGTACTTTGCAAAACCAGCGAATTGTGTCCATGATTGATGCGCCGACTCATCACTATATCGTTATAATGAGGGTATCTACTGACCCTGTTTGATGGAAGTGTGAATCAGCAAGTTCGATGTTAGATTTTAGGTTTCACGCATTTTTATTTAAATATCTTGAGGGTTGATTCGCGGTGATCTGTGGCAGGATAAAACTTCAAGTTGCATGGAATAAGTTGTTTCCCTGGACTGAAGGCAAATGGAAGTCTTGTCAGTACTTCGGCCCAAACCTTGAACGTTGATGAGGCATACAACACACTTTGCCTGGAGTTTCTTTGCTAGTCCTTCCATAGTGCAATTGATTTACGATCCAGAGTCTATTATTGCGCAGCATTAAATGTTTTGGCCATCACTTAGTAATACTGTTACTTCTATCCTCCCAACCAAAATGAATGATTCCTCATTCGGTTCAGTTTGTGTCATCAATGATGTTTCAATGTCAGATGATGATGTTGTAGGTTGACTTACTGAGTATTATCCTTGAGAGCGTAAGCTGATTCTGATTGAATAGATGATTGTCCGATTAGCTTGTTTAATAAGGACGTAAGTAGCAACCTTTCATTGTCATACCTGCGCTCCAGAATTTCCCATGCTGCATCATAATTTTGACCAGAAGCCGGCAGTTGTTGGATTAACGTATGGGCTTCCTTACTAAGGTAACTTATAAATTAGTACATCTTCTGTGTGTCACTTATTGGCTGTTTGCGTACCGCATGAATGAAGAATTCTTTTAACAGTGTCCATTTCAAGTAACTGCCATTGAGTGTTGGCGCCAAACTTTTTAGAAGCTTTATGGCTGCTTCACTTTCAAAACTAGTCGATTTGCTGCCAAGTCGTATAATGATTCTAAATTTTCTTTAATAGCGAAAATTGTCTCCTGAAGTATAGTATCAAATTCCTTGTAAATTGTCTTATCTACGCTGCCACCGTAAATTTCATACACTTCCCATATGAATTGGTCATTGTGGTCCAAATGCTCCTTTTGCTTCTGCAGAATCCGAGTTTGAACTTCCAAAATTGCTTTATTTGACTTGTTTGTATTCGACTCTGAATATTGTCAGTGAGCTGGTGGGCGTATATAATAAATCCTTATCTTTGCTTCAATAGCTGTGTAACTACATACGCCTCAATCATTTTTTCCCTGAAGCTTGTTTGAAGTTGCTGCCTCATCTCTAAGACAGCTAACCTTTGTTTAATGTACTCCTCGGTTTTTCTGTTTTTGCCATCCCTTCTGAAGTTGACAAAATATTGCTCAATAGTTTTTCCAAGTGCTAGTTGAGCTTCGGCTAAAGCCTCCATCTTCGTATTAATGTATCACGTTGGGGTACCAAAATGTTAAGGAAAAGAGAATTTCACTCACCGATCTCGAAGTCTTAATCTGGTCTGTCACTAAATTTCATATTGAATTTAATTTGCACTAAGTGTTGCACTAATACTTGTAGAAAACAGAGAGATTTGTACTTACGTATTGCACCTAATGCTCTTCTGACGCACAATCGATGAAATAATTAGTGAAAATAGAATATTGTGTACAATAAGTGAGACACCGATTGTCCGATTCTAGAACTTCACAGCTGCCACTCACGGCGAAGGTATTCACAGCTAATCAAGGCCCCACAGCAGCCTCACTGTAGGAAAATTAAATAGGCTTGGTCCACGTTTTCCTTTCGAAAACAAGAATTTTTTAAAACTGAAAAAAATTGATTCATTGCAAATTTAACTAATTTAATTGTAACATAATCAGAATTTGTATTATAAGCAAAATCAATAAATTTACGTGGGATTTGTTTTAACGGAAACACGAGTTGAAGTTTTAATACTGTATTTTGAACCAAAAACAGACACATAAATATAGTATTCAGCAAAATCAGCTCTCCAGTCGCACGTGTCAACTTTTTCCTCTGTCATGTCGTTCTCACCTCTGCAGCGAATTCAAAAAATCCGCAATTCGCCCCACAACTTGGCCATTCTGTTCTAAATGTCGTCCTTGGCGCTACCACTGCGATCACCTGTATCTTTCTCAAAATATAGCTTGTCTGCTGCACCCAAATCTTGTTGACTTGGATACATCTTCATATAATCAGCTGCTGTTCTTGTTTCGCTGAACACTTTATCTTATCCGATCCTTTGGATACCATGACGATCGTTTGGTTTAACAGTTGTGACTCGATATGGGCCTAGGAGCTGTTTGTACACCTTCGAAAATCCGCCAAATTGCATCCTCCGGATAGGAACGATATCTCCAATGTTGTCGCTGGCTTCATTGCTTCGTATCGCAGACTTGATCATTCAAACGGCTTACGGACTCTTCCCTGATGATATCCCGCAAAGGCAAGTTATCCGTCAATCGCATATTCGTTCCAATAAAGAGTTCGAAAGGTGTGGTACCAATGCGACTGTACGACAAGTTGACGTATTGCCGCAGCTTCTCGACATGTCCAAACCACTCGGCGGGATTGTTAATTGAAAGTTTCGTTAGCACTGGAACAATGATCCCATTCATTCACTCGATTTGTCCGTTACAACGCGGAACTCACAATAATCACTGAAGACGTTTGAGGTAAACGCTGAACTTCATTCTGAAATTACCCGTTTGGGATTTCCAAAACCGTCGCCTAGTTTTTAAATTTAGTGATAACATCTTCAGCTGCTGTCGATTGTGTAGGATATACCCATAGGAACTTCGTGAAGCCATCGGTAACTGCAAAAATATGTTTATAATTTTCCCTTGCAGAAGGCATCGGTATTAAATGATCGATGTGAACCGTATCCAACGGATGATCGGCTTTGTCAATAGGATCAAGCCATCCCTCTCCTTTCCTCTTTTTCCTTTCGGCTATGATGCACGTCACGCAATTTTCGGTGAATTTTTTGATACATGCTTGCATGTGTGGGAACTAGAAGTCAGATTTCAGCAGGTGCCCAACTCTTTTTGTTCGTGGGCTCGTCTAATCAGTTCGTATTGGATTGCCTTGAGAACGACTAATCACAAGGCTCTACCGTCGTTTCTGTAAATGATATGCTGCGCTACGAAAGCGTCGTCCTAAGATAATTTTCTCCAACTCTGGATCGTTTCTCTGTACGCATTAAACTCGCTCAGTTAAAAAGCGCATTGGTCCCGTCTTGTCAAATAGACCGATACTGGGCTACGGTTTAGAGCGTCGGCATGCTCCATTGACTGACCTGGTTTATGTTCGAACGTATGTTGGTATTCGTCAATTAACAACGCCCATCGTGCTGCTAGTACACAAGTATCCTTCTTCGCCATTGTTAGAGCTAAGGCTTGATAGTCTGTCACAATCTTCACCGGATTTCCCAAAAAATACACTTGGAACTTCTTGAGTGACTTGACAACCGCCAGTATCTTCAGTTTGTATCTCGTATACTTTTGTTCTGCTGGCGTCGCATGCAAGTTTCCATCCGCGTTATCGCGTTGCAAAAGAATGGCTCCTAGCCTGTACTTGGAAGCATCGGTGTGAAATTCTGTCTCACCTCCAACACAAAAGAGTTTAAGAACTGGAGCCTTGGTAAAAATGGCTTTTAACTCGTTCCGGAAATAGCCTACTGAGCCCAAAAAGCTCTGCACATCTTTCGCTGACTTTGGTTGACTAAAATGTTCAACAGCTAGCGTCTTGTCATGATTTGATTTCACAGACCCGTCCTCGACAATATTTCCAAGGTACAGGGTTATCCATTTAGTGGTGCGAAAGTATAACCCTGCCATTTGACATCTGTCAGAATTAAATGTCATCCAAAGCGTGCTGTTTTTTAGTTGAAGGTTTGCCATTTAGAAATATGGATCGCTTAACAGTCGAAAAATGCGTTAAAGTTTTTAAATTTTATTATAAAGATGGTGATTCTGCTATATCAACATTTAGGGCTTTACAAGCCGATCGACCTACACAGCAAACGATTTCGATCACAGTGAGAAAATTTGAAAGGGGCTGGATTGGTTATTGAGATTGCAAGGCCTGTATATCATGGCAACATTCGTTCTGCTGAAAATGTCGCTGTCGTTGCTCAAAGTGTGGAGGAAGACCCAAGTTTGTCGAACATTTGGGCTTGTCTTACGGCTCATCGTGGTGGATTTTGCATTTGGATTTGCATCTCCATCCATACAAAATCCAACTCAGTCAAGAACTAAAGCCTCAAGACAATACACAACGCAGAATGTATGCGAATTGGGTGATTGAACAACAAGCCATTTATAACGATTTTTGGAACATAATTTGCTTTAGTGATGAGGCTCATTTTTCGCTCAGTGGTTACGTAAATAAAGAGAATTGCCGCATATGGGGCTCTTAAAATCCTAAGGTGATCGCAGAAAGGCCTCCGCATCCGGAAAAAGTGACCGTTTGGTGTGCATTATGGTATGGTGGTGTTATTGGCCCGTATTTTTTTGAAAACGATCAAGGAAGAGCCATTACAGTCAATTCTGACCACTATGGACGGATGTTAACCGATTATTTTTGGAGAGAAATTGAAGATTATGATCTGGAAAATATGTGGCTCCAACAGGAGGGAGCCACAAGTCACACAACACAGGCCAATCGAGCACTTTTGCAAGAGAAATTTCCAGGACGCGTAATTTCGAGATTGAGTGATGTCAATTGGTCCGCAAGATCCTGCAACCTAACACCTTTGGATTTCTTTTTATGAGACTATGCGAAAGATCGTGTTTATCTTGTGCAATTGAAAACCAATATTCGTGAAGTTAGGGCCGAGATATTGCCGGAAATGTGGCGAAACGTCATTGAAAATTACCTCAAAAGGATTGAGGCCCGTAAGGGGTACCGTGAAAGATATTTGAATGATGTTGTGTTTCACGCATAAGGGCAAGGTTCAGTCTTTATATTGAATAAAAAAATTGTTTTCCATCTGAATATTTTATGTGTTTTCTTTAACTTTACTTTCCCAAGCGTAAAATGGATAACCCTATATTTAACTTTTCGCGCAAGCATTTTACAATTTTTCCAATTAAAATGAACGTTGCTGCCTCCATGACTTGTCCAAGCTTTGCACAGCCTTCAGCTTCGTTTTTAAGCAGTAATGATAATGTCATCAAGGTATGACAACATTGTCCCGTCAAACAAAAGATCTCTGAACATGGCTCTTATGTCTCTTTGGAAGACCACTGGTGCGTTTCAGATGCCAAATGGAACCCGCACGAACTCAAACTGCCCGTCTGGTGTTGTAAATGACGTGTATTTCTCAGGCCGGAACATGATAGAATCAGTTCTCCGAATTCAATACGCTGAACACCCTCGCACTCTGCAGTTCGTCAAGCAGATCGACTATAATCGGCATTGGGATTCGGTCTCGAACCATCTTTTGATTTAGTAACCGATAGTCGACACACACTCATGTACTACAATTTTTCCTTTTCATCAACACAATAGGACTTGCATATTCCAGTCCTATTGTGTTGATGAGAAAGAAAAATTATAGTACAGGAGTGTGTGTCGACTATCGGTTACTAAATCAAAAGATGGTTCCACGGTCTTGTTGACTATCCCGCGTTCTTCAGCTGATAACCGTCCAGGACTTTCATGAACTGGGATGTTGTCTTTCAAACGTATCTTCATTTCAATGTGGGTACGTCTTTCATCCGTTGATGAATATGAGCTTTTCGCCTCGTCTTTAATCGCCGCGTCGCGGATGTTTTCTACGCCCTCCGGCCAATCGTCATCATATACGCTGATGCTTAGTACGCTCTTAACATCATTTTCTTTGTCGGTCTGGAGTTTAGAAAATGCGGCCTTTCGGTTTTTAATGTGGATTTCAATGACTTCTGACAATCCACCATCCAGCAAAACGTCATTGGTCAGAATATCGTTTACAACAACATTGGCCAGAATATCGCCAACAATGACATGGAATTGAAGAGTAACGCGTTATTCGTCAAGAGCGATAGTCGCTTCGAAACAGCCCAATGTTCGGAATCTGCCAGTTCCGACTCCGTGAAATGGAACTGTTGCTGTGTCCGACTTCGATGCTCTAAGTCGTACGAACATTGTCGCAGTCGTTAGGTTTAACTCACTTCCTGAATCTATAATCGCTTCGATCTCGACGCCGTTGATTGCAATAACTTTGTACACTTTCTTGTCCGTCAACTTTAAGATGCTGACACGTTTTTCTGGCGGCTACAATGGTGAATGTATTTTGCAGGCAAACACAATGTATCCGTACTCGTTACAATAAAAATGCTTTGCCGCTTTCGACTTATTCGAGCAATTCCTGCTGATTTACGAGGAGTCTCCGCAGTTGAAACATTTCTACCGGTTGCTGTTTGGTTTTGGCTGTGGTCTTGCAGTCGTCACGGGTTATTTTGCTGCCATCTTACTTCTCATCTCCTGTTACTGACTCAGCTTCCACCTAAGCTCTACGATCTTCGAAGTACCGTACAAGATAACTTTCCTCGACTCGGCGTCAGGGATACCATTAATGATATACCGGATTTCGGCCTCGACTTCAATGTCCACATGGCTGGAAATTTCTAACATATGTTACACATACTATTGGTTTGATATGCCACCTTTTTTCTTCGGCTGACTTAGCCGTATATGAACGTCTTGACTAGTAGTTGTATTTGCGAACTCTGATAACAGCGATCTTTTCCAAGTCATCCATCATTTAGAATGTGATTTGAAATTCACATAAAAATTAGCGAAGCCACGAAGCAGCTTTTTCGCGTAAACAACCTTTTGGAAACTATTCCAATGGCAAAGATCGATGGCCTCCTCAAATGACGTGAGCCAGCTTTCGACGTTTTCGATGCCATCTCTGCTAAACGTTTCCGAAGACTCTTCGATGTCCTTGAACGATAGCTGTGGGGTAAACGCTCTTGCAGCCGCTAACATTGCCGTCAATTTGACGTCGTTCATCGACCGACTCCTGTCCATCATAGACTTCGACTTTTGTCTACATAGCTTCTTTGAAGCATGCCCGCAGCTTGTCCTTTGTACCCGTGGTCTTCAGGCCCAACTCATGCAATCGGCTCTGCAACTGAAAGATTTTTAAGTCGCGCAGCCCATCTGCGACTATTATCGTTGTTTCGGTGTTGCCATCATCATCTACGTCATTGGCCGACGTCATCATTTCTCCGCCCATCTGCACTCCTCGTCGTTCGTGCACCCCAACTTGAGAAGCGCTTGTTGTCATAAACCGTTACCGTGCCTCAGAAATAAGGCGCTTCGATACCGCACGCTGTCATCGTCTGAGCACCCCAAAAGCAAATCGCTCCACTTTACTCTATCTTCGTCGCATGTGCGCCCCAAAAGTCAAAGCGCTCATTGTCAGGCCAATAACTCATCATTGATACACGATTCTGTCGTATTTGGGCCCCAGAATGAGAGGCGCTCCGCAGTCACACAGGGTCGTCGGCCACGTACCTGAAAATTCAAGATGCTCGTCGTACACACCATCGTCTGCGTGGCACAAATGCAAGGTACTCCGAGTTCATGCACCTTCTTCGTCCATCCAAATCGAACAAAAGCGTGCTGCGTCGTCAGACCCCGTCTTGCACTTTAAAAGCGAACCCACACCGCTTCGTCACCATACGCCGTTGACGTTCTTTTTGCCTCCGTAACCGAAAGTGCTGCGCTGCTGTGTACAACTTAATAAATCAAGGATCACTTGGACTAATATATAATTTTATTTTAGGGCAAAGCCTTACAATCCGTGACAATACAGTATGAATTTAATACTAAAATTTCCGCCAAATACATAATTTAATTTATAGCATAGAAAATGCTGACGCTATGTCTAGCATTTGTCGTGAGAATTTCTAACTTTTGATTTCCCAGGTTGCACTGCTTTGCAGTGTTAGATTTCGGTCTGTCTGGAAATTCTGTCTGGAAGTTGTTCATTAACTCCTCCCCGCTTAAATGCAATTGTCCGCAATTGTTCGGAAATATCAGAAGTACGGAAGGTCATTGATGCTCTTCGAGTTCCTTTTTGGGCTGGTTGATACGGAAGATGAGGGTTGAATTATCGTGGGCTGAGATCGTATCGGTTCTGGTGAGGGTTGGATTGTCGTGGGCTGAGATCGTATTGATTCTTCGTGTTTGTTTTCTGGAATATATGAATGAATGGTTATTTTTGAATTACCTTTTCTGGAACAAGATCTCCAGAAAAGCGCTGTGCAGGTAAGGATTCCTAGAATAGCGATAAAGGTGTATGAGATGGATTGATGCGTTCTGCTATTTGTTTGGAGCAGCTCAATTTTCCCGGTGTTGTTGATGTGGAGTTCGCTGATTATTTCTAGCGAGAGGAATTCTCGGTAGGCATCTCCTTCTGGTGCTGGTTGGAGTATAGCTGGAAGTACTTGCATGCTTGATACTTCTCGGGATATGTAGGATCGGCTATTTATTTTAACGGTTGTGTTAGAGAATCTAATCAGGTATGTCCCGATTAACTTCTGCGTCGTGTTTTCAGCTTCAACTATTCTGGAAAAGTCATTCAGGTGTATAATGCCGCTTGAAATTTCGTCGATTGTAGGGATATGATGCCCAGAAGTTTTATTGCAGATGGCGTTTGAACCTTTGAGCAACCTTGGTAAGCAACCTGAACTACTTATGTCTATAATATCTTTTTCTGAGCAAATTGAAAATTGATTGAGCTCTTTACAATTTTTTGTTACAGCAAATATTTTATCTTTACGTTCCAAAATTTTATCAAATACAATTTCATTTACTAAATTTCTTTTTTTGATAGGTTTTATTATGAGCGTGTTAAATGTTTCTTCTCTAGTCATTGGTATGTTTATTATGTATAGAATAGTGAATTGATTTGAGATTATTTTGATTTCCGCGAAGTCTAAAGCTTCTTCGACGGAAGAGAATGGCAATTTTTCCTTATGCAACGCTTCTACGGCTAGTTTAATTTCCGTTTTAGACAAAATTAGTGAATTTATTACACCTGCTTTGGCCCAATGTAAGGCAAAGTTTACGTTTCTCGATTCTTCCTTCATAAGTTTAATTTTGGCTTGAATTTCCAAAACAATGTTAGTGCTACTCTTGCTGTCTTCGTTAAGTAATTTTTGGATTTCATTAGTAATCTTGGTAATATTATTGATCCGATCATTATATAGCTGGTTGATGACGACTTGTCTGTTGTGACTTCCCAAAACGTTGTTAATTTTTTCTTTAATAGTAATGAAGTCCTCATGATCCAGATTTCCGGCTAGCCACTTCCAAGCTGTTCCTATGAAGTTAAGTGACCTTTTCATTCTCCGAGGAACTAAGTTTTCAATGAGTGCTTCGATTTGTTCTACTTCATGGGTTAAGTAGCGAGATAAAGGATGATGCTGAACAATGGATAGATTTAGGATATCGTGTGTATTAGTTACGAATTTTTCATATTGATGGACATCTATTGTGTGGATAATTTTGAAGTTTCCATCTCGTATTTTCGTCAGTCCTACGTTAAATGTTACTATTTGAGAGTTCGTGTAGTCTAAGATTTGTATTGTTCCGCTGGTCACGCATATGAAAGATCTGAAGAAGAAAAAAGGAGATAAAGGAAGAAAGTTAATTTCGAATTTTATCCATATGGACTCGTTTTCCGGACTCTGTAAGAATTGTAGTTTTCTTGTTTTCTTTAACTATTTCTTGTCGATAGCGAGGTGTTAATTTTGACCCTCTTCTTTTGTTTTGTTTCACGTATATAACTTGTCCAATCTCGTAGTCTTTTGTTGGTTGTCTTTTTTTGTTATGGTTATGTAAGTCTTTGTCCTGTTTGAGTCTAAGTTTGCCGATGTTTGATTGTCTTGTCCTTTCAAATTCAAATTCCTAGGTAGAGTTCAACAGGTTTTTTTCCCGTGGTGGCGCGCTCTAGGAGTTCTTCGAAAGATCGGGGTGTTGATTCTTTCTTCAGGCAGCGCATAATGCCTGTAAGAGTGGAATGAAAGCATTCAACCTGTCCATCTACTTCGCTTTTATAGGGTGGTGTCTTATAAACCTTGATCTGTAACTCGTCCTCCATCATAGATGTAATAGCGTTTGACCTTAGGGCACCTTCGTTGTCGACGACAACGTGCTCCGGTACGCAAAAGAAGAAAAGAATATCCTGGAGTGGTCTTCTAATGTCCTCGAGTGAACGGGATGGGATGATCTTTGCCATGGCAAATTTTGTAAACTTGTCTATAGCCGTAAGAACGAGATGTTTTTCTGTTGAAAAAATATCTATATGGACGATGTGACCGGGATAATTAGGAATTGGAGTTTTTTCTAAAAAGGGTTTATTAGGGTGTCGGTCATATTTATTCTCCTTACATATTGTGCAGAGTTTGACCAGTCTCTTTATTTTGGCACTCATCTTTGGAAAATAAAAGTTCTCTATAATTTGAAGTCTATTTTCCTCAGCATTTCGATGGGCTCTTTTATGGACTTCGAGGATTCTCTCCTCTTGCTCGGCTTCGGAAGGAATGTCTTCAACTGTCTTTTGTGTGTATCGAATTTTGTAGTCTTTGAAATGATGTGGATATATCTGTTGTATGAGACCCATAGTTGATTCGTCTGTCTGTAGACCGTTAATTAAGTTAGGATTAAGGTAGCGTTTAAAAATATTAACAATGTCCTGTTCTGTGTATTCTCTTTGAATCAGAGTATGTCTTGTATAATTTTCGAAGGGGTGTGATATTTGGTAGCTATTTTCTTCACCCAGTTTCAGGAGGATTTGGTTTCTGAACACATTGATGGGAGATTCAACGCAAGGTATTAGGTTTTGTGATGAACTTTCATCGCTATGTTGCGTAGTGTCATAGAATTAATTTCAGGTTTGCGGGGTGGTCTTGAAAGGGAATCGGCTACAACATTTGCCTTACCCGGTTTGTATTTTAGTTCATAGTTATATTCTTCCAATCTTGATTTCCAGCGTTTCATTTTGGTGTTTGTATTTTTTGAGCTAAGGGCATATGTTAGGGGTTGGTGGTCTGTAAAAATCTTAACCATGCTAGATCCGTACAAGTAATTTCGAAGATTATCGAGGGCCCATATTATTGCCAACATCTCTTTTTCGTTTGTTGCATAGTTTTCCTCGGATTTACCGAGAGTCCTTGATAAATACGAAATCGGTTTGTTGGCTTGTGATAACACTGCTCCAATGGCATAATCAGATGCATCGGTGGTAAGTTCGAACGGTTTCTTAAAATCTGGGTGTATAAGTAAGACGTCTTGTGAAATGAGGACACTTTTGACCTTGTTGAAGGCGTCCAATACGTCTTTATCAAGTTAAATGGGTTTGTTTTTGGAAACGTGTTTGGATGTACGTCCATCCTTCCCTCTTAAGAGGGCTGTCAGGGGCTTAGCGATCTTAGCGTATTCTTGTATGAACCGCCTGTAATACCCTGACAGTCCAAGGAATGATCTAAGATCCTTGAGTGTTTTGGGAGGTGAAAAGTTGACGATTTTCTCAACTTTTTTGGGGTTCGTTCGTATTCCTTCCACACAAACAATAAACCCAAGAAATTCAACCTCTTTTTTCAGAAACTCGCGTTTATCTAAATTGATTTTTATGTTCGCCCTTTGGAGTGTCCTCAATATAATCTCTAAATTTTCGAAATGTTCTTTTTCGTCCTTACCAAAGACTATTATGTCGTCGATGTAGATACGACAGCGCTTCCCGATGTGTTCCTTTAATATATCGTCTAGTGTTCGTTGAAAGATGGCTGGGCCATTCTTCAGACCGAACGGTAGGCGAAGAAACTCGTATTTTCCGTTGTTTATGGCGAACGCGGTTTTTTCTACGTCAGATTCTCTTAAGAGAATCTGGTGAAATCCACTTTTTAAATCGATAATTGAAAAGTATTGATTTTTGCCTAAGTTAGAAAGGACTATATTAATATCAGGTATAGGGTATGCGTCGGTGACCGTGATCGAGTTTAATTTTCGATAGTCAACGACCATTCTAAATTTCTTTTCACCAGATGCATCTTGTTTTTTAAGGTACGATCCAGACGGGCGCGTTATATGGAGATTTTGATGGTCTGATAATATTGTTCTTCAACAATTTCCGGATCTCCTTTTCAACTTCTTCTTTAAGGGCCATAGGGTAGGGGTACGATTTTGCGTAGACGGGATCATCCGTGAGAGTGCGGATTTCGCCTCTAACGGAAATTGTAAATGTTAATTTTTCATCTGGTTCTGATAATAAAGACTTGTTTTTCGAAAGGATTAGCTTTAGTCGTTTTTCCTGCTCCTTAGTCAAATGAGATGTTCTAACATTCATATGGTTAACGGACTCAGATACGTGTTGTTTTAATGGAATGTCTATCTGGGGTTTGATTGACATTACGTTAGCGCTAGCGTGAATAACTGCTTGTAAATTTTTTAGGGTATCATTACCAATTAATCCTGCAAAGGTCTTAAGCGAAGGCAATAAGAAGAATTTTAATTTTTTTGTTTTTGGTCCGAATATGTTGATGAAGGCGTGATGAGTTATGTTTATTGGTCCACCTGCTGAGCTGGTGGTGAAGGGTTTTTCATTTGGGATAGGGTTACGTACGAAAGAAGGTTGGATGTAGTTGTTGTTTGACCCGGTGTCAATAAGGAATTTTAGCATTTCACCGCTCTTCGTGAAGTGAAGAGTCCTTCAATCTAAAAAATGGATGCCACCTTGTTGATCTGTGTTATTTGTATCGTTTGGTACGTCCTCGACGGGTTCGTTACCATTATTATCATATTCATATCCTGTAGTTTCATCTGCTTCCTCTAAAATCGGAGGGAATGGAACAGTTTCTTCGAGGGACAGATACTCGAGTAGATCTGCTTGATCTAACTCGTGTTCCTTTTGAGCTAGTATGTCCGGTTCTATGTTGTAATTGTGGGTATAATAGGTGCGCTGCTGCTTGTTGCCAGGATGTACTTGTTGAGACGCCATCCTATTAACGGGGAACGCACGATATTGCGGCCTATTCTGATAATTTACCGCTTGGGTCCTCATGGGTTGATCTACGTCCATAGGCTCATACCTGCGTGGTTTAGGAGGCAGTGGTTTAGCGTTAGGGGGTACATATTGCACCTGCCTATAAAATTGTGGAGCTGGTGGAATACGAGGATTATGGAAGAGTTCGGGCCTAAAATCCTTTCTCGGAATATATGCATGTTGTAGCGGTGGAGCGTCAAAATGTTTCTTAGGAGGAATTGGAGGAGGTATATTCTGTGTTGGCTTTTTATGTATGGCATGCGTGTTATTTGCATGCTGTGTCCTGTAGTCAACATTCTGCAACTAAAGACACAAATGCAAAGCCTGTGGCAGGTCAGCAGGCTCTCGGATGCTGAGTAGTCGAGGCAAATCTCCTCTTAGTCCACGTAAAAACGTGTCAAGAGCTTTATCCCTATAGCATTGGGTCATATTTGTCAGTGACTCTTGCCCCATGTCCATAGAAGATAATTTGTTAAGTATCAGCGACAGGTGGTGATAGACCGTCTGATAGAATTCGTGGATACTTCCGTTGCCTTGAGCAAGAGTAGTCATCTGGTACTCGAGCGTACCAAGATCCCTCTTGTCAGCGTAGTGAAGTGTTAAACACTTCGAAATTTTGCTCCAATTTAGGGGAGTATTGTAGGATTCCAAGGCTATATCAGCTTGGCCGTAATACTTTGGAGTGCCTTTCAGGTGTTCATAGATCCTTAGGATCCTCTCGACACTTTTCCTCCATGAGGAATATTCGCTGGGGTCACCTGAAAATGTCCTTAAACTTTTGACGACATCAGGAATTTTATCCATATCCGACAGATTTGCATCAACGTTCCCGGTTATTGGAACGTCACAGTCGTCGTTTGCATCGGAGGCTGGATTCATAATAGAGTAAAAAATATCTCTACCTTGGGTGTTAGGGGCTTGTGCTACTATTCCCGTTATAAGCTGAACCAGGTCGACGTTATTATTTCCACTACCCTGTTCAGCTGGGGGATTGTTCTGTGGAGGATTTTGGTCCCCATTATTTTGAGACTGCGTCTCATTTATATTGAGTCGCGGAGGGCAAATAAGATTTCCTTGGTTAGGCATCGTGAGAATAGGGACAACAACAAAATTTTCCAAAAGCCTTCGTAGATTTGGCAGGGAAGGCACACAATAATCCCTTGCAACAAAGGATCAAACGTTACAATTCCTGAAAAAGAATGTTTTAGAAAAGAACACGCCATACAAACAACCGACCAGAGTGGAATGGACAAGGGATGCCTGAAAAAAGGGTTAAACAATGTTTTGGGAAACATGCACAATATAATAATTTCGCACACGAAATCTAGTGATTTTATAAACCCAATATAATAATTTCTTCCTTTAAGATTTGTTTTGCTAAACGATCTCCTTTCTAAGGATTTACGACAGCAAGAGTATTAGAAGATTTTTTCTTTATAAGGGCGTTCAATAATTTTGCCTGAAGGGATAAGCTCTTTCGAAAGAAGAAATCAATTCCGTTCCACGAAACAGACATGAAAATACATTCAATATCTGTTTCACGAAACAAAAAAACGTTCTTCACACGAAAACTCGAAATCACTTCAAACTATTCACAAAAATTTTTGCGTATTTTTCAATTTGATTGCCGTATGCAAAAAGAATCACTATTAAAAATATTTTGTCACTTAGTTCGCAACAATTTCTCGCAAATATTTCAACAAGTCTTTCGCCGAAGACTTCAACGTAGTGAAAATATTCAAAATCTCAAAGATAAATTCTCAATTTTTCGCGAATCTCATATCAATTCACCAATTTTCATTCAGCTATGATTTTTTCTCACTTTATTTGTATTAAATTCGACTATTGAAATTCACAATATTTCGTGTATTTATAATATCAACTATTTTTCACTATTAATGCACAATATTTCGCATATATTTCAATAATTAATGTAATTCACTTTTGAAAAAAATGTTCACTTTTCCTAATAAAATTTAACATAAAAAAATTTTTAATATCAACTTACAGGATTGCTACCAAGCTTCTCATTTTCTTCGGACAATTGTCAGAAAGGGCGGCTGTTATTTATTTTGATAACTCCTTTTTGCAGCTGCTACTAATGGGCCTCGTTCCCTTCACCGGTACCACGATTCGCCGCTTGGTTATTGCGCACGATAAAAAATTCACTTCCGCGGTTTTCCACTTTTCGTTGGTACGCACTTGCGTAACCCGCGTACTTTTGTTTTTCGGTTAAAACTTATTTATTTGCGGCACCGCGACAATGGTCCCTGCTCGGGCGCCACTTAATAAATCAAGGATCACTTGGACTAAAAAAATATAATTTTATTTTAAGGGCAAAGCCTTACAATCCGTTACAATACAGTATGAAGTTAATACTAAAATTTCCTCCAAATACATAATTCAATTTATAGCATAGAAAATGCTGACGCTATGTCTAGCATTTGTCGTGAGAATTTCTAACTTTTGATTTCCCAGGTTGCACTGCTTTGCAGTGTTAGATTTCGGTCTGTCTGGAAATTCTGTCTGGAAGTTGTTCATTAACTTACACTGCATTTGTGTGTGGGTATGTGTGTGTGCAAAAACAAGCCGAGACACATCCTGCTGCTCTTCGTCGTGATGCGGCGTCGTATATGCCTCTGAAAATTGAGATATGCTGCGTTGCTCCTCGTCGTTGCCCGTGCTCGAAACAAGACACGCTACGTTGGTCTGCGTCATTGTGTATGCGCCCGAAAACTCCGCTGAACAGAACAGTAATTGAATTTTACACTCGCGAACCGAATCTTGGTTGAGCCCATAAATCGCGGGATTCATTTTAACGGAAACACGAGTTGAAGTTTTAATACTGTATTTTAAACGGAAAGCAGATACAAAAGTATAATATTCGGCAAAATCAGTTCCCCAATCACGAGTGTCGCCTCCTTCTTCTGTCGTGTCGTTCTCACCTCAGCAGAAAATTCAAAAAATCCGCGATTCGCCCCACAGCTATAAACATGGTTACTGCTGAATATTATTCACGACAAATTGAGAACATGAATTTGGTTGACTACGGTGATAAGATCAATGACATGAATTTATGATGCGATTAACAATAATGAAATTGAAGAGCAAGATTAATGACATGAACTAATGAGGATTAATAACAATGAAATTGAAAGAAATTATTACACACCATTCGAGTGATATTGGCTCTGTTTGAACGTTCCTGTTTTTTAATAGCATCCAGGGTCCCCTGCCTTAAGAACACTCGCTGTAGATTGCTGTACTTTTTTAACCAATCGCGATCATTCACGTTCAGTTCATAACAATCATTCAACAATCAATATTGTGGAGTTCAAGGACGAGGCGCAACATATCCTTGCGCATTTTTATTAAATGGCCCAATGCATAGGCCTGATCTCTCTCCTCTAATTGAGCTCACAAGGGTAAAACTAATTAAAAGAATGATTTGTAATATAACATTCAATTTAAATAATTATTTATTTAATATTATAAGTTGCTCTCTACTTCATCAATCATCCGCAAAATTATTTTAACCCAATAACATATTGCGGCGGCTAAATTCACTCTGAAATTCTATAAGGATACGAATACACTTCCATTGTAATGTACCTATCATCATTCTGTTCTATTCAATAATAGTCATTAGTAAATATTGGAAATTAAAATCAAATTTCACGTATGTGTAAGTTACGTTACCAAACAAACACATTAACGGCGGCACACATATTGTATATTTCACAGTTAACATACCGCTCATTAGTTTGATTGGAATTGAATGTGAAAATGACTGAAATTAAGGAAATAATTCAATTAATCTTTGAAAGTCAAATTTTATTTACATTATCCGTTCTGGAATTTATTTAACAGAAATTGATTTGGTTTTCCACCTTCCGTTTTCATATTTATTCGATTTTACCTGAATGGGATTGAGTGGGGGAAAATCGCGGAACAAGCTAATAGTAAACAACGCTTTGATTTATACAGTCGTTAGGTACGTTGTGGTGGCTTGTAATTTGTTTGTATAGATGGGTAGGAATTCAATTGGCACGACATTGATTCCGATTGTGGGTCAGTGTTGAATGGAAGGATTTGCTTTGCAGTTGTAGTTTATTGCATTTAAAGTGGGAATGGAATTTAATTGATTTCCCAGAGGTTCTTGCTTACATTGGTCAATAGAATGCCTCGAAGTCAGTTTGAAATTTAATTTAAATAATAAACAAATGAAAAATGATTCTATGTAGTTATCTAAAAATTCAACTTTGGCCTCATTTTTAGATTACATCATTATTAAGTTAATGTCAAGAATCAATTTCACTGTAGCTAATACTCCCAATGCTTGGCTCATTTTGCTCAACATCAATATTCATTCTAATAGCTTAGCTTTCAGGGAATCCTCAAAATCCTTCTAAGTACCAATGCACTCTATTCACGACCCTCGCACTCAATGAAAACAATTGATTAATTATCAGATCATACGAAAAGTAAAGGCAATATACAGTATTTAAACTCGATCCTAAAAGTTGACTTGCGTTACTACGAAACTTATTTATCTTCCAACTCCCTGAGCATCAATAGGCTGAGTGTCTAATGGTTACCTTCCCATTTTCGGTTGTGTATCCTTTCGAATCTAAATACTCCCTTGTCCCATGTGTTCTTCCAAGTTTTCGGAAGGTAGCGAGAAACGCTCACTAAGCGTAAACCCTTATTTTCAAATCGGTTAATATTTCACGAATCCATTAATCCATTCTTGCGAGACTAGAATTTATTCAGATAATTAAACTTTGCAAACAAAATAAATTGCTCAACAGATAAAATCTCCGAAATTTAATGAAGTGAATGAGACCGGAGTAGATGTACGAGTACTCGTAACATTTATTGCGATTGGAAAGTTTGAGGGAGAGGTGAGTTGTTTCATGTTTAGTTTTGAAATTTTATATTCAGAATAAGTTTAAAGATAGGTTAACCTTATAGTAAAATTAACCTTCTCTTTTGCATTTCAAATGAGCTTTTGATTTTCAGTAACTTTTATTCTCATGTATTTTAACCGACTCAATACTACTCAAAATTCATTGCATCATGTAATAAAATTGCATTGAATTTTGAAGTACTGTTTTGTTAGTACTAAAGAATAAGCTTTGCATTCGATCCTAGTGTCTTTTTCGCCAAGAATAGGTTTCAATGTGTTACCCTGAGCGTCACCCTCGGCGCGAGAGTTCCACCGGCTAAGGACCTTGGACCCAGTCGTGAAAGGCGCCACTCGCTTATTCCTTGGTCATAAAGAGCCGCCAAGCAAGAACGCGGCCGTCAAATACCCCTCATACAGCTCGAAATAACACTCACTATTTTCCCCTAACAGGGGAGGATTAATCTAACCGGGCGACCACTTGCACAACTTCGCCGGGTTCAGATTACTCGACGTAACCTGCACCAAGCGCCAACCTGAACACACCCACGCTAAAATTCATGAAAGTACTCTGTGCGGTCTAGTGGTTAGAACATGAACACATAAGCCGAAGGTCCCAGGTTCAAATCTCGTTGGGAGTAACGTGATTTAGTTCAGGGGATTTTTTGGACAGACTACGAGTGTTCACTCAGTGGTGATATGAACTGATTTAATCAGATCATATCATAGCTAAGCAAGCACACGGGAGCAAACCAACTTCCGAAAAAATCAATGCGGTCATGAAAATGAGATACTCTAACTATATCTAAGCGAAGGCCCGAGAGGGGCTGTAGTGCTACAAAGAAGAAGAAAAATCATGAAATATCACTCAAATATATTCCCGGACACACCCGAGCCAGGTGTACAATTTATCGTGGTGGCAATATTTTTATTGACCAACAATACGTTCAATTACTTGATTATTTATTTAATAATAAAGTGCAATAATCTTAAAAAAATTAGCTTTAATTGAACAATATGCAAAATTTAACTTAAACCTACCTATTTGGAGCCCCTCGAAGTAATTTGCGTTGCGAAGCACTACTGCCAGCGCGCTTCTTGTTGAGCTGATGTCGCCAATCTCCCTTAATTATTCCGCTGTCGTTGTTTGAAAATTTCTCCTTCGTAAATTTTTGCGATCGATGAATTCCAGTACAAATTTCGTGTCGCTCGCAACACTCGTTCTTTGTTGTTGATCCTTGTCCGTTCTTTGTTTCCAGGTTTTTATCGGCTCGGTTTCAACCGGCGTTCAATTGCGATCCCCCAACTGATGTTCATCGGGCAATTGAAACCCAAATTTCCCCGCATCTAGTACATTCGCCCTTCAGGTGTAAATGTCGAAGTGACTGACATTCTGTCAGTATTGTGTTTTTGTAGCAAATGCTCCAAGCGATGTGGCGATAATTCAGCTTTATCTCTTCGTGTCATGGACGACACTTTCTGCGGGAATTGATTCAAATTCAAATTTTCATCAGTTACTTTATTGTCTTCCATATTTCTTATTTCCTGGATTCGAGATAAGCTAATGTTTGCTCGCATGGTATTCAATTTTTCCAACCAATATTCAGCATCTTGTTTATCCACTGGACGTGTTGTAGTTGGCTTGAAAATAGATTTTTGAAATCGAAAATCAAAACTAGAAGTAATTGAGGGATGAGCCCTACCTTCTCTAACCCACACTTCACCACTCAAACACCACCGAGTACGATACTTCACTTTTACTTGGACAGTGCACGATATTCCTCCGAGCCAAACCGTTACATGAGCTGAAAACAAAAATTTATTCCATCCAAGGCAAATTAAATGACAAAATCAAAAGTTTGATTCACAACAATAAAATGTAATTCTCAATTGTGATCTCCAAAACCAATTATATGTACAATTTTGCAAAAAATTAAAAATTCTTCCCAACAAATGTATACCAAAATATAAATTTACTTCAAACTAACCTTCTCTTTTCTACCTACTATAATCTATTAGGAAGCCTCTTCGTTGAACTCCCGTCGTTGACGTCACGGCGAAATAATCGGCGCAGATTTCACACGATCCTCCTTTGACGCACTCGTTCAGCAGCCAATCAACCATTCAATTTTTTCGGACAACTTTGCCTTCTTCCGGCAGTAATTCGATCTTTCCCCACATCCTTACACTTTTCGACCTTCTCTCAATAATTTTCAATACCTAACTTCCTTTTTCTACACTTCGATACTTTAAAAACTTTAGACTTTCCCTCAATAATTCCCAACCTCGAACTTCTGTTTTTCACATTTCGGTACATTAAAAACTTTAGACTTTTCACCTCCGCCACTTTTCATTGATCAGACACAAAAGAGGGTTTTTTCTTTGTTCTCCGCCCTTTTATGACCTCGCTCCCAACAGAGCACCGCTAATCCCGGGGTGAACTTGATATTCCTCCTTTCCCTCCCACAATTCGTGCGATCGGGCGATTCCTTACCAGTTTTCACAACACCTCAACCTGTGGCTCCGAAATTCGGAGTCTTAGAAGACTTTCCGAATTGCCACTGTGACGGACATTTGACATGTAACAGTCTCTATATTATTATTTACATTCGACGCATTTTTGGGAAGTTGCTAGAGTTTTCGCTAATTTTCAGTGGTTAGACCTCAAGCGGTGATGAAATCATTAGATAAGTAGTGATTGTACGCTTTATCTTTGCGCAAGACACTACCTGCGCCGTTTTTTCTCCTTTTCTAGGTATCTTCGATCGGTTTGTTGAAGGTAAGAAATGTTAATATTCTGCTGACTACTTTTTGCCATAGAAAGTTGATGAAAGACTTTATTTAACACAAAATGACGTGCGTAGCGTGATAGCCAACTGATGTCTTAAGGTAATTACCCTCATCTAGTACACTCGCCCCTCAGGTGCAAATGTCAAAGTGACTGACATTCTGTCAGTATTGTGTTTTTGTAGCAAATGCTCCAAGCGATGTGGCGATAATTCAGCTTTATCTCTTCGTGTCATGGACGACACTTTCTGCGGGAATTGATTCAAATTCAAATTTTCATCAGTTACTTTATTGTCTCTCATATTTCTTATTTCCTGGATTCGAGATAGGCTAATGTTTGCTCGCATGGTATTCAATTTTTCCAACCAATATTCAGCATCTTGTTTATCCACTGGACGTGTTGTAGTTGGCTTGAAAATAGATTTTTGAAATCGAAAATCAAAACTAGAAGTAATTGAGGGATGAGCCCTACCTTCTCTAACCCACACTTCACCACTCAAACACCACCGAGTACGATACTTCACTTTTACTTGGACAGTGCACGATATTCCTTCGAGCCAAACTGTTACATGAGCTGAAAACAAAAATTTATTCCATCCAAGGCAAATTAAATGACAAAATCAAAAGTTTGATTCACAACAATAAAATTTAATTCTCAATTGTGATCTCCAAAACCAATTATATGTACAATTTTGCGAAAAATTAAAAATTCTACCCAAAAAATGTATACCAAAATATAAATTTACTTCAAACTAACCTTCTCTTTTCTACCTACTATAATCTATTGGGAAGCCTCTTCGTTGAACTGCCGTCGTTGACGTCACGGCGAAATAATCGGCGCGGATTTCACACGATCCTCCTTTGACGCACTCGTTCAGCAGCCAATCAACCATTCAATTTTTTCGGGCAACCTTGCCTTCTTCCGGCAGTAATTCGATCTTTCCCCGCATCCTTACACTTTTCGACCTTCTCTCAATGATTTTCACTACCTAACTTCCTTTTTCTACACTTCGATACTTTAAAAACTTTAGACTTTCCCTCAATAATTCCCAACCTCGAACTTCTGTTTTTCACATTTTGGTATATTAAAAACTTTAGACTTTTCACCTCCGCCACTTTTCATTGATCAGACACAAAAGAGGGTTTTTTCTTTGTTCTCCGCCCTTTTATGACCTCGCTCCCAACAGAGCACCGCTAATCCCGGGGTGAACTTGATATTCCTCCTTTCCCTCCCACAATTCGTGCGATCGGGCGATTCCGTACCAGTTTTCTCAACACCTCAACCTGTGGCTCCGAAATTCGGAGTCTTAGAAGACTTTCCGAATTGCCACTGTGACGGACATTTGACATGTAACAGTCTTTATATTATTATTTATATTCGACGCATTTTTGGGAAGTTGCTAGAGTTTTCGCTAATTTTCAGTGGTTAGACCTCAAGCGGTCATGAAATCATTAGATAAGTAGTGATTTTACGCTTTATCCTTGCGCAAGACACTACCTGCGCCGTTTTTCTCCTTTTCTAGGTATCTTCGATCGGTTTGTTGAAGGTAAGAAATGTTAATATTCTGCTGGCTACTTTCTGCCATAGAAAGTTGATGAAAGACTTTATTTACCACAAAATGACGTGCGTAGCGTGATAGCCAACTGATGTCTTAAGGTAATTACCCTCAATTTCCTTATGCTAAAAGCTATAAGTTGGATCGATTCCAGGGCAGATTAAAGTGATATCGTAGCATTCAAGCAGGAGCTCCAACATTAACTAATATCAATAGTTCGTATTAACGTCTCACTCAGTCAACACAATTGGATATACAACACGACTTTTCTTATCGATACCCAAGTGAGTCAATATTGGATATTCTAAAAAGTATTGAGCCTTTCTTGTCACTAGATGGCATTCGTTGTCATATATCGGGCAATACTAATCAGATTGAGTCAAACTGGCATGTGTTTGAAAGGTGACATTCCAGTCTACAGTTTTCTATTTCGTCATTCGTGTCAAAAGTGGTTTTCATTTAAAAGTGAGTGCAATTTCTGAAAAAAATCGTTATATTTTACAATCTCACTATGATCAAGGTGAGAATGCATCGCAGGGTCGTGAAAAAATTTGTGGTATCTACGGTCAAGATACCTTATCAAAAGCCACAGCTAAGAGATGGTTCGCTTGCTTTCGTTCTGGAAATTTTGATGTCAAAGATGCACCTCACTCAGGTCGACCAACCACTGAAAAAGTCGATGAAATCTTCCAAAAAATTAAAAAAGATCGACACATAAGCAGCCATGACATTGCCAAGGACCTGAATATCCTTCACCAAACAGTTTTGAACCATTTTCTTAAGACTGGATGCACAAAGAAGTTTGACGTTTGGATGCCGCATGAATTAACACAAAAAAATTTGATCGACCGAATTTCCATTTGCGAAATGCTTTGAAACGCATCGAATTCAAGCCATTTTTTAATGTAAATCATTGCGGACGATGTAAAATGGGTAAGATACGAGAATGTCGTTCGAAAAAAATCATGGTCTGAAAAGGTGAATCATCACAAAAGAGTTCAAAGCCAGTATTAACATCACATAAGGTTATGCTGTGTGTATGGTGGGTTTGGAAGCGAATTCTTTATCTTGTGGTGCTAGAACCTGGCCAAACACTCAATTTGGCTCTGCACTGTCAGCAATTCACCAGATTGCAACAAGCAATTCAAAAAAATCGGCCAGAATTATCTTCCATAATGACAATGCCAAACCACACACATGATGACCCGGCAAAAATTTACAGAGCTTGTTTGGGAAGTTTTGATGCATCCACCATATAGTCCAGACCTTGCACCATCAGACTACCATTTGTTTCGGTCTCGGCAAACTTCCTTAATGAAAAGAAACTCACTTCAAAAAGGGACTGTGAAAAACACTTGGCCAAGTTTTTTGCCGATAAACCACAGAAGTTCTACAGAGATGGAATAATGGCTCCACCCAAAAAATGGCAAAATGTCAAAGATAATAATAGACAATATGTACTTAAATAAAATCCATTTTAAATAAATGAAATATTCAATCGAAATATGACAAAAAAAGCTTAATACTTTTTAGAATAACTCCGCCGTAGATGGTCCCAAGCCCGTTTGAGAAAGGAGACGGGAACCTTCTGTTTCCCTAACCCATAGTTTCCATGATTCCTCATCTCAAACCCTCCAATTAAATGGTAGTAAATGCTCTCGGGGTCGCACATTGGGTTTACTGGTTCGACAATAATGTAACATTAAATGCCGAGAAGCGCTAATAACTGTAAATGTATCTACGGCTATGCTACAAAATCCTACTTACACCTCCTTTGTGAGGGCGTAAGAGGGTGAAGGCGAATCTTTCGTGCCTGATAATGGAATCGACGTGATAACCATGCCGCCGGAATGGAAGTTGCGCGACGGGCTAACTCCCCGTCCCTGGAAAACCTTTAAATGTTTCGAAACCTGTAGATCGGCATCGGAATGGATTGGACTCACGGCAACGACCTCGCAAACGCAAAAAAGACTATGGCATTGGATCCTGGAATGTCAGACCACTCAATTACCCTGGCGCTGTTATGGACCTTTCACAACAGGCCAGTCAATATAAATTAAAAATACTGGCAGTCCAGGAAACGAATTGGACTGGAAACGACATTTAAGACATGAAATCGCACACAATATTCAACAGTAGGAAGCCTACTGCAAAACGAGAATTTGGAGTGGCCTTCATTGTGGATAGGGAGTTCAAATCGCACGTTATTGATTTTAAGGCAGTCAATGAACGGTTGTGTGTGATCCGTTTAAAAGTGAAATTCTTCAAAATCTGGCTGATAAATATTCACGCACCGACCGAAGAAAAGGACAAAGAAACGAACGAAACGTTCTACATTCACCTGGAAAGACTGGTCGACTCATTTCCTACAAGCAACACAAAAATAATTCTAGGTGATTTCAACAATGAGCTATCTCATCGGTGAACGACTAGAAGATATAGCCTCCAGGATAAAACAAATGACAACGGCCAGCGCCTGATTGATTTTGCGTGTAGCAGAAATCTTGCTTCCCACATCAACGCATTCATAAAATGACCTGGGTATCACCAGATCGCAACACACAAAACCAGATCGATCATGTTCTGATCCAACAACGTTGGGCCTCGAGCATACTTGACGTCCGTACATACCGAGGAGCCAATAGTAACTCAGATCATTACTTGATCAAATTAACCGATCGATGTCGTATGTCAAAGACATATTCAGCGAAGACCAGCCCGCTGCGAAAATTTGACATCGAAAGGCTCCAAATGGCGTCTGTGGCCGAAAATTTCACGGAGACCCTTGACAACTAGCTGGCTCCCATCTTTTCAGACGCATCGTTAAAGACGAGCAACGAGCTCTGGATGGAAGTAGAAGCGGCTTTTAGGGCCGTGGCAGAACAGACGATCGGACATCAAGCCCGGCGCAAGAGGAATGATCAGGCGTACAACGAATACGGACAAGAACGAAGAGAGAACACTGTGAAAATCTCAGAAGAGTAGCGAATAAGATAATTAGGATTTAGAAAAGAAAATACTATGATGACCAATTGAGAAGTATAGATGTAAGTCTAGCGAGCAACAACGCAAGACAAGCATACAAAGTAGTGAAAAGCCTGAAACGTGGTTAAACCACGCTCTGTCGTGATGACATCGGCAAAATCATCGCTGATGAAACGAAGATTAAGGAAAGACGGGCATCATATTTTCAGAACCTCCTTAATCGTCTGCACAGCTTCAGAGCATCGGAGCCTATAGATGTCTGCGGAGAGCGTCCATTGGCCCCACCAACTCTGGATGCAGTTTGTTTCACCATCAAAGCCCAAAAGAATAATAAAGCACCGGGCATCGATGAGATTCCAGTATAGCTCATCAAATATGGTGCAGTAGTGTTCATCAAGCCATTCACAAAGTCATCCAGCACAATTGGCAACAAGAACATATGCCGAAAGAGTGGAGCCAATCAATAATATTCTCTATCCACAGAAAAGGTGACAAGCTGCAGTGCGAAAATTATAGAGTCATATCACTACTTTGTACGGCGTACAAAATATCATGCACCAACAGTATTATTGGGGAGTGTCAAGGTAGTTTTAGAGCAGGCAGATCCACGATAAACCAATTGTCTACAGTCAAGCAGGTACTTGAAAAGTGCTGCGAGTTCAACATAGACGTTCACCAAATTTCATTGACTTCAAGCAAGCATACGACAGTATTGATCGTAACGTGCTGTACCAAATAATGCTTTCCTTTGGCATCCCAGCCAAATTAGTCCGTCTTACCAAAATGAAAATGACGTTGACAACCTCCTAAGTTCGTATCAATAACCAAATCACCGATGCCTTTGACACAAATATCGGACTAAAGCAGGGAGATGGGCTTGCCCCATTGCTATTTAATTTGGCTCTACAGTACGTCATAAGGAAGCTACCTGTCGATACGCGAGGTACGTTACTATTCCAGTCGAGCGAAGTAGTAGCCTATGCGAATGACATAAACATTTTGTCGCGGTCGTTAACAACTATCAAAAAACTCTTCCTAAAACTCGACAGCAAAGCAAAACTAGTAGGGCTACAAATCAATGAAAATAAAACAAAGCTCATGACGCAGTCAAGGAAAAATACCTCAAGTATACTAAACATCAGACTTGGCGAATATAGTATCAAAAATGTCAGCAAATTTGTGTATCCAGGCGCCAAAATAACGAAAACGGGCAATGAAAGAGACGAAATACGCCGAAGAATACAGCTTGCAAATGAAATATTTTATTCTGTTCTGACGATCTTGAAGACCAGCTGCAAAAACCCGAAAAAAAACTCCAAGTATACAAATCTGTGATAAGACCTGTGTAATGCGCCGTTGAGCGACGGGTTCTGAGGCGAAGCTAGATGGGAAGCAATGGCGAACCAGATACAACCATGAGCTGTATGAAATTTTTTACGACCCGAAGGTCTCAACGATTGTAAGACTGCGGAAGCTGCAATGGGCGGGCTACATGAATCGTATGGACGAACAACGGATACCCAAAAGGGTATTCGTTGCGATAACTGAAGGCCGGAGACCAGTGGGGAAACTGAGGAAACACAGGTCTGACTCGGTCCACGAAGACAGTTCATCGCTGCTTTGATTTCGAAATTGGAAGACGCGGTCAATAGACTGAGACAGTAGGAGGCGCTGTTTGCAGGAAGCGATCGCCCGAGAGGGGCTGTAGTGCTAAGAAGAAGAAGACTTTTTAGAATATCCAATATATAGTCGAGAATTAGCTCTTGGTTTTGCTAGTGTGTTACTGTGTGTATTGATATTAGAGGTATCATTACCGATTTGAATGGGTAGCGTGATAATAATTTCAGCACCATCCTTTTGGATCGTTCTTGTCGTAGTTTCAGTATCAGATTCTTGAAGGTCAATAGTAGTCTCTTGAACGGTATTGACAGGTTTTTTTCTTCTTGCGAGCCAACTGAGAAATTATTCGCATTTTTCTTGATATACTGCTGTTTTTCTTTCGCCAAATTCTGATGACGTTGTCAACGAGTTTGTTTTCTTTTAGCCACTTATCGAGATATTTTGATTTGCATGTTCCATCAATAGGTATTTCGAATTGGGCGCACGTATCATGTGTATTGTCGTTCGTTGAGGTAGATGCTTCACGTTTTGTTGGTGGAGAGTTTGCACTGTTTACTGTACTTTCAAGTAGGCGTCATTTTCGGCAATTTATTTAGTAAATTGCTATTGGTGGTTGTGGATTTCAACTGACTTTAACTTGACTAAGAATGCGTACAATAAGTTATAAAGATTCGTATCCCAGTTTCGCTGGAGGATGCATTCTTAGTGCCACGTTACCCGGATGAATCGTCACTGGTGGTGTTTAAGTTGGCTAACTTAAACTGTTTTCAGATTTTCCGCAACAAAATCCCAGAAAAATTCAAAACTATCAACAACGAGCCGAAACCAACGGTTGCAGCCACGATACTAACAGTACATTCAGAGCGGTACCAGCGACGACGACTAAATGGCAGTAAAAACGGACAAAAAACAGAAAATAACGGAGATTCTTATCCAATTTGAAAAACCTGCGGCGTTTGGGCGCAGCAAAAAAATCACGACAACACCAGAGTGTCCTAAAAAGGATCAGTGGGGAATTCTGCAGCATGCGCCAGATTTTCGCGCAGTGGAGAAAAATATAAAGAACATTGAGAGTTCAATTGTTACTACTGCGACCTCTACCGAAGCGACAGTAACAAAGGCCTCAAATGCCAAAATAATAATTAACCATCCTGAAGTCCACAAAGTGATCACTGTGAAAAAAGACAAGAGTGACAAGACAAAGTGCCATTGTATAATTTCGCCACCACTGTCAAAAATGTGGCTTAAGTAGTACACTTGGAAATAGAGGTCAATAACTTCTCCTAAGAAAGTAGATCGCAAAGTACAATTGCTGTTCAGTGACATCAAGAAGAAAGGCTAATCCGAAAAGTGGGAGATATTCTAAAAAGAATAAAATCTGCATTGCAACTCCCCAAAAATTGGCAGAGGGGTAAATAATAGGCTCCTTGAACTAAAGAGCCTCTCTAGTTCAAGGAGATTGCATGGAGCATTATTGGAGGAGCTGATTAAAGGCCGAAGAGGACTAGGAGGCTGAAGAAGAGCAGAAAGCCAAAGAAACACTGATGGCTAAGCCTAAAGGACACGCACAGATAGCTCCACCATCAAATTGAAGAATGGTGTCAAGCCCAATCAAAGGAATCGGGATAAAAGAAAGAAGAAAAAGGCACTTTATGGACATGGGATGCTATATCAGGAGTTCCAGACAGTGCTGCTAAACTAAGCAAAGAAGACCACAAGGAAACTTCTTCAATAGTGCCAAAAAATAAAGCTTGTAAGGACGCCCAGCAAAAAAAGACCCAACGTGAAACGGAAGAGAAAAAAGCCACGGCAAAGACACTGGCACCAAGTGTTGCTCTTAAAATCCCAAAATGGCCAATCCTACGTAGAAGTGCTGCAGAATATCTGGAGGAATGTAAAACCTAAAGACACACTCCTATCAAAGCATATGATCAACCCGGCCGGTCTCTATACTGGTTGAATTTGAAGTAGCAGGATCAAAGCGAGGCTGACACCAGAAAACCATTGGAGACAACGTATGGCCATCATTGAGTTGCCTTAAAAGGACGCCGAACAATTTCTAACATAAAAACTGGCAGCTCAAGACGTGGTGAACTTAAATATAAGCATCATCATGATTGCTGGTAGCGCTTCTATGCCGCATCGAAAACTACGGCAGGGCAAGCTTCTAGTGTATTGGCGGTTGACAAAAAATACTGTAAAGTAAAGGGACGGTCACAAGCTTCAGCGAGAGGCTCAACTGGCAAGGAAGAAGCGTGACGAGGCATGCTACTGCAAAGCAGCATATAAGTCGACAAGGAAATGCCTTCACAAACTGATTAACAAGAGCAAAACTCACTCATGGCAAGATCTAGTGGACAATTTGAACAAGTATACTCGTATGTGGGGGCCTTGGCTAAAAGCTAGTTATGCGGAAGCTTGATGCCCTACGGCTACTTTGCATACATGAAGTGAAAAAACAGGACAAGAAAATGCAGAAACTTGTCCACGCCCACCTCGTCCATATTGACGCTGCCCATAGTGAAACATAAATTGAGTGCCCACTCTTCACACAGCCTATAGTACAAGAGCACTACTAAAAACGAGGAAAGCTTGTTGATAATTCCGGCCATACTGGTATTCTCCCGTTCAGAAATTCAAACTTCATTGGTTTCGTCTTCTACATTCTGTAATGGTTTTCAGTATTTAATTTGGTGCGGGGCATAGGTGCAAATGGTCTGACACACGAATAATTAGTCGTTAAATTAATTTTTTTCGTATATTTAGTGATTTATAAGTAATCGCTGTGGTCGTGTGAATATGCTGAGAGAGTGTGATAACGATCCTTTTGTTATATTTGTAGAGCATTAACCTTCAAAAAACAAAGACAAGATTTCACCAAAGCTGTGACTCAGAGTTATCGTCAGTATTTTGGCTTCTCTGTAGCTCATAAAGGCAAATCAAATCCATATTTGTTGCATAACCTGTGTTAAGCACTTGAGCGATTGGAAGAAAGGGACCCATCTTATGCCGTTTGCTCTACCCATGATATGGACCCAACCAAAAGATCATGTTTCGGACTGCTATTTTTGTCTTACAAATATAAAAGGTATTAGTTCTTAAAGACGAGTGTGCTTTAGACCACACGACTGAACTAAAACTTCTTTAGCTCCATCTAAATGTATATATATGTTTATATATGCACATATGTGGCGATGCCTTTATTATGTCTTTTTAATTCTTGTGTAATTATTCTTTTTTTTTAATTCAATTTTTAATTTAATTGTTTTTGAATTTTCGAAACAACTTAAATGTTTACACATTATACAATTCCGATATAAGAGTAACCTAAGTCAAAAAACTTTTTGACACTTTTAATTAATTTTTGCTAGATTTTTTCACGCTACTACAGGCAACGGTTGTTCAACGATTCCATTTGATTAATGTTAATTTAAAATATTGAATTTATTGCCGTTATTATTTATAATCAAATAAAATAAAAGTCACAAGGATATTAAACTAAGAAATTTTCTTTTATTATAAAAAAAGAAGTTTTCTCGTATCAATAAACGAACAAATCTCCATATATATATATATATATATATATATATATATATATATATATATATATATATATATATATATATATATATATATATATATATATATACATATATATATATATATATATATATATATATATATATATATATATATATATATAATACATATACAAACATTAATTTTCTACAAATATTTAAAATTATTATCGGGTCTCATCGAAAAATCAATATTTTTGAATAGATTTTTTATTTTTATTCATTATTTCCACATTACGTTACATTAGTAATAACTGTGGTTGATTATAAGAACGAGACAATAGGCTTATGGTATGAGAAATAAGATGCATACTACTGTGTCCAAAAAATAAGGTGACATTTGAATTTAAACTGCGCTCGTCGAAGGATTTGGAGAGTTTTTTTAGGTTGGTAGTACTGTCAGTGACATCTATGTCAAATTTACATGTCAAAATATTCATTAGTAATTGAGATACGCGTCGTTTTGTGAGCTGCTAAAAGTGAGTTTTTCGTTTTTTGCGGTGTTGAAATTTGATGAATTCGCATTGAATTTTGTTTGGGGAATCAATTTTCTGCTGCGGATACGTTGAGGATGATTCAGAAAGCCTTTGGTGATGAGGCTATGTCTAAAAAAAATGTTTACAAGTGGTATAGTGAGTTCCAAGCCGGCCGTGAACGTGTCGAAGACGAAGAGCGTCCTGGGCGACCATCAAACTCTTCTCTTCTTCGATTATCGTGGTGTTGTGCATTATGAATTCCTTTCGCCGGGCAAAACACGCAACAATGAATATTATTTGAACGTTATGCGTCGTCTGCGTAACGCTATTCGCCTAAAAGGCCGGAATTGTGGAAAGACAACTCTTGGTTTTTACACCACGATAATGCACCATCCCATACTGCACTCGTAATTCAAGATCGTTTCGCCAAAAACTCAACCCATATCGTTCCGCAACCACCGTATTTACCTGATCTGGCGCCGTGCGGCTTTTGGCTGGTCAGCAAGCTCAAAATACCGCTCCGGTGACATGTTTTGATACGATAGAGGAGATTCCAGCCGCAGCGAAGACGAAACTGGAGGCTAGCCCGGAAACGACGCGTATCTCAAACACTAATGAATATTTTGACATGTAAATTTGATAAAGATGTCACTGACAGTACTACCAACCTAAAAAAATAATTCTCCAAATCCTTCGGCGCGCGCAGCTTAAATTCAAATGTCACCTTATTTTTTGGTCACAGATTTTCGAATAAAAATTACAAAGATATCTAGAGAAAACTGCATCGATTGTTGGTCCATGTCTTGTGCTAGGCTCATTTCGGTTATTATTCATTTATAGTTCTAATTTATCTTTTAGAAAGTTTACCAAGAGTTGTCCATCTTCGGACGCAAAATTAACATCGAAATATCCTGCTAAAATAAGTGGCAACGTATGATAGTTTTCTCCTGATTCGTCAAAGCCGAGCTTACTTGACCGTAAATCCTGTCTTTTCTAAAATAACTTTATAATATTATTAACTGTGTTATTGGGTGAAATGTTAACAACTACAATTATGCTGTTTGTTCAACCATCCAAAACACAATGAGCAGCACATATATCATCAAATGATGATTGACCAATATTGATTTCACGAATATATCGTAATAAAATGTCCATGTTCGAAGTTACTATATTCGAGACATCATTTGATTTCTGATAAATTGCCACTCCTGCTGATCTAATGTTTTTCATTTGCAGTCTTTTCACCTCGCCCGATAACGTTCTCGTTACGCATTCATCAGCTTACTCCTCAAGTCAAGCGTGCGAAAAAATACACAGTGAGTTGCCCTAATTTACAGTCAACTAAGAGACTAGTTTTTCATAGTGACAATTTACCTATACCAGTTACATCTACGTCCGTTACGATTAACGATTCACAGCTTCTGAAACTAGCTTAATGTATTTCCTTCTGTACCTCCGGTCCATGCTGTTAGTATGAAAGAAACCTACATATGAAAACATGAAGTTATTACTGGAAAAAAATCAAATGAAGTAAATATTCTTTCAAAATCTGTAGTGATTTCAAATATGTTGCCCTACTACTCGGACCTCAGCTAGGTTATACCAAAGTCTGCTGTTTACTTTGTAAATGAGATAGTCGGGACAAAAAAAAATATTACCATAAAAAAGTATGGCCTACGCGAACATCTTTGAATCCGGGACAGAAAAATGTGAAATATTTACCTCTAGTAGAGCCAAGTTCTTCTTCCACCATTGCATATTAAATTAGGCCTAATGATAATTTTGTTAACACGATGGATCACAATGGGGGCGAATTTTTGTACATAAAAGACAAATTCCCTAAAATAAGTGACGCAAAAATAAAAGGGGGTATTTTCGTTGGACCTCAAATCAGGGATTTAATAAAAGATCCAGTATTTAAAGAAAAATTGAACGATCTTGAAAAACGAGCATGGACCGTAAGAGTGAGAACCACAAAAAGTTTGTTAGCGAGTTGTTGTTGGCTTATCAAGCATTGGGTTGCAAAATTTTACTCAAGATTCATTTCTTAGACTCACATCTAAATTTTTTCCCTGAGAACTATGAGCTGTGAGCGATGAGCACAGGAAGAGGTTCCATCAGGTATATTACATAACCAGTATACCCTATGTATACTGGTATAAACTGGGAGCTCGCTTTGATATGTATCCTATATACATCATCAAGGCTCCCGAGGAGAGAACTCACTGTAAGACACTTACCTGGTACTCTATCCATGTAAACGAAACCAACAAAGACGAGCGTTTCTTTTAAAGGATTTAACTTTATTTTATTGTTTATTGTTTAAAATTTTTAGTTTACAACTGAATTTATTATTATTTAGATTACAACTGAATTTATCTAACTATCAGTCAGCCTGAAGTGGGAAAGAACTGAACGAGCTAATGAATCAGGGTGGCCACGCGGCGTGAAACTCCACAAGGCCGATTGAGGACCGCGGCACAAGCCAACACCTCACCCCTCAACATTTCTTCGAACACTGGGCAGCACTTCCAACTCAAACTTGAATCGCGTTATTACACGTACGATCAACCTAATGGGTAGCAGCACGCTCCCTTTTGGATTCGAACAAGACTGCCTGGCATGTTTTGCCCAAGAACTTTAAATACTGTTCTTTCGTGAGCTTTCAACCTAAATTTTCTCTAAAGGGGCTGAGTAGCCGAAAACGTACGCTCTCATTCCACGAAAGCTTTTCCTCCCCGCTCCGTCTCGCTTGCTCGAATGGTCAATATGCGAAACTGGGGAAATTGAGCAAAAGAGTGCTTTTCACTTAAGCTTTCGGCTTTCCAACGACATTTTGAGGTGAATTAGCGAAACTGGAAACATTGAACAAGAGAGCGTATACGCCGGAACTTTCGGTTTTCCTTTCCGCTTAACTCTCTTCGAAGCACACCCGAAGCTTATCGTTTACGATGTAATAATCACATGAAGCGCATTGCGGGTTAATCTTTTTTGTTTACTTTTCTGCTCGTATATTTACTTTTACGCTTACACATTGGACGACATGCTTCAACAGCAATGGGCGGATGTGCTTGTTTGACTAATTTCATCGGCGAAGTGCGAGTACATAGGTAGTATTTGCTCGCTCGCAACTACTTCAGTGATGAAGCGTAAGTATGCACGAGAATTTTGTATGTGTTCGCTTGCAATAGGCAGATGGAAAAGCGCTATCAGGGCAAATGAAACCCAAGGATGTTGAGCGACGACTTTTGGACGTTAAAAAGAGACCATTCAGGAGCTAAATAAGCGAAAAAATCGTTAATTCATAACAGAGCTTTTTTACTTTTTTCGTTTCGGACGGTCATTATTTGTTGAAATATTTAAATTACATTAATCATCATCAAACCTCAAATGATACATTCTTGGCTAATTATTTTTTTAAGCTACTAATTTTTATTAAAAACCATCAATCAAAGTAAAAAACGTGAGTGAAATTCATGTAGTACGACAAAGCTCAAATTTTGTAAGTAGGTGTAAAGTGGTGCTCTCTTCAAATTCAACTACAAAAGATTTTATAAGGTATTTAAGGGAATCTCCCAATATAGAGGAGTGGTCCACAAAAAAAATCTCATCAAAAGTAGCCAATACGGGTATCAAATGATAGTTTTTGACAAGAGCTTAAATTTACATTTTTTGTTTCAAGGGGCGCACAGGGAGGGGAAATACACGATAAATTTGGTCTCCGCCCCCCCCTCGCTTGGACACCTGTGATCTGAAAAAAATAATGGAGGTAAGTGTTTATGAGCACAATAATAAAAAAAAAACCTTACAAGTCAATATTCGATCAACTTTGCAAATAATAGTATGATCTTCGAATTTCAAATTTTTCTCAATAAAATCGTTTAGGTACCCTTAAACTCAATGAAATTCGATATTTAAATTGTCCTATAAAATCCCTCGTCTGTAAGTTTGATGAGAATGGAATGATATACGCGGAAGCTGGAGCCATTTGAAATTTCTCCAATTACAACAACAATAATACGCAATTATAGTATTTTATGGACTCTCCATCGAATCAGCCACTGCAGTTTTGATTTGACCTTCTTAACCTTTTCAGATAAGACCAATAACATAAATAATTTTGGAAATTCATGATTTGAGTGATTTATATTAGTTTGCAACAAAATGGCGACCATTGAAAATGGCGAAACAATGGATTTTCTTATAAACGTGCACATCTCCTTGATATTGTTACATGTACAAATAATTACATGTACAAATAATTCTGCGAGCTGCTGTCGCAATTGTTTTCATAATCAACGTCAACAAATGAATTTACTCGAACCCACGAGAACCCAACAAGCATGATCAACATCTGCAAGTGACGTCACTCCATTCATTAATTTGCTCGAATCTACCAGGTACCTCTCGGTAGAACATTCGATAATGTACGAGAAATGGGTGAATAGGTAGAGACCCTATATAAAGGCGAGCTGAATGAATGGGGGGATTCATTCGTTACAACCGCGATAGAAAACTGCGATATAGTGGAACGCGAAGTAAAGACGATTGATTGTTTGAGTGCGAAGTGATTTAGAAGACAATTGCGATAAGAAATTTCTGGACAAGTGTTAGATTTTTTTTCATAGTGAAAATTAAAATTAGTGAAAGTGTTAAATTGTTTATTGTGCATTTTTGTAATTAAATAAATTCTTTTAACTTAAATTAAAAGACATTGCGTTTTCACTTTCCCGGAACATTAAAATTATCGGCCGCGAACCAATAACACGCGACAATATGTTTCTTGACTTTATTCGTTGCTGGTGACTGCATTTCGGAGAAGTTGGGCACAAACCCCTCTAACATGACCGTAGGTCTGTCTACCCAATTTGTTTAAGTATAGTGTTGGTTAGTTTTTCACCCTTTTTCTAACTGAATCATTGAATTTAATTCTAATTAAATTAAATTTGATACTGTTTTTTGATTAAATTTTTTTGATTAATAATGTATAAATTTAGAGATGCATTCGGGCAATTAAGTTGTTAGGATTTTTGATTTTTATTGGAATTCGCTTCATATCCTCGAAAATTTACAATGATGAATATTGAATAATGCGCTTTTGACTGTAAAAGAAATTTAGGAGGGTTTATTTTTTCTAAAAAAAAACTTGATATCTGTCCTTCAGTTCCAGCGTTGGCTTCAGAGCTTAATATTTTCTAGCTATTAATTCGTTCGCTTGATAAATGTTTTTGTTGTTTGCCTTATGGTGGGGGGGAAGGATTCGCTCTTGACAATACAGACAGCTAGCTACCGGTAAAGATACGCATCCCCAGGAATAGCATCTCTCGAGTATTTGAAGGTCTTAATGAGGTCTTTTCGAAACAGGCCTTCATGATTTTTTGCATTGTCTAAACAATAGAAATTATTGAAGTATTTTGTGAGTTTATTCATTATTGGTGTTTGCATATCATACGTTGACTACGAAACGGTTTTGAGGGGAGCATACAAATTTTGTTAAGGAATCGAAAACCGAAAACATGTTCCCGGGTGTTCTTGCGTTTCTTGTTTTCAATAATTTAACCAAGAAATACAAATTAAAAAGCGTCCAAATTTGTTTCTCTGTTAGCAGTTTTGAGATTGATTTAGTAGTTCTGAGTCCTAACCATCGAAACTTTACCGAAGCCGTCTTAAAAATAGCCATGATTTACCCAAATATTTAAGCTTTCCAATAAACAAAACCTTGCATACTTCTCCATGCTATCAATTAAAAAAAAAAAAAAAATATATTGTATTAATGGTAGCTTTTACCACACAGACGTCATATCTTTCATAGAACTGATAAAAAACTGATAGATGCGCAAGCTCGATATTTTATTTTGCTTATCTGGCTAAGTCTGCATAAATAGCAAATTATTCCCGATGTATTGGCAGTTTGATTGCGACGCGAGTATTGTTTTTGATTACGGTAGCTAGCGCGGAATAAGAGCGAATTGACGTGGAGTATTTTCTAGTGAAATTCTTTTTAGTCAAGTGAGTGCGTGGTTTTCTGTGAGGGCTGCTGAAAAAAATGGAATCCGGAAATCGAGGATTATCGAGGGGCCAGAATGCCCAAGAAAAGGCGTTTTATGGAGGTAAGATTATTTACCCGCATATCCGGTGACAAGTGCAAAGAAAGTTGTAATCGCAGATTATAATGGTCAAAAAACAAGCTGATAGCATTTTTATCTCCACGATTGCCTTTGATGATTAATTCGATTAGACTACAAGTTTAAACGTAACGGATATGATGTTTACATCCAATTCACGTGTTCAATTGGGTGAGTGATATAATCAGTCCAACACGCTTCCCGCTAATGAGAAAAGGTTAACATTATCACACATGGGGATTCCCAGAAAAATTAGTTGGGATTATTAAAGCTCTTGGTGATGATTAGTCATCTGGTTGGGAAACTTTTTCGTTAAATACAGATTTAATTCAGCAAAATTGGATAATAAGCTTTCTTCGAAAAATTTTAATTTTTAATTTATTGCTATGTTCTTGCCTTACTAAAAAAATTACCATTTCCATCTGATGCATGCCTAAGAATTGACGATCTGATGTTTCTTTTTTTCATTCGAATGCATGTACCACTTCGCAATTCATGAGTTACGAGGGGGCCGCAGAAAGCATTCGCTTTTTTTTTTTAATTTTTACAATGATATTTTTCTCTTTTCTTACAAATGCGACAAACTATAGCCTTGAGTCAATCATATGCTAATTAATCTTCTACAATGTCCCTACATACAACTCTAAAAGTGCCGTAAATATTAAATTTTTAATAAGACCTGTATGTCTTCAAATTTCTTAAATATCGACAAAATATGCGTTGCATTTGCAGGTTTAACCCACCTAGCACTCAAATGCTTGATTCATAGTATTCTCTTTCTTGTTCGTAGCACTACAGCCCCTCTCAGACATTCGTTTCCTGCAAGTAGTGCCTCCTACTGTCGCGATCCATTGACCGCGTCCTCCAATTTTGAAATCCGAGCAGCGATGAGCTGTCTTCGTCGACTGAGTCAGACTAGCGTTTCCTCTGTTCAGTTCTTCAAACGAATACCTTTTTGGGTATTCGTTGCTCGTCCACACGATTCATGTGGACAGCCCATTGCTGCTTCCACAGTCTAACAATCGTTGGGACCTCCGGCTCGTCGAAAATTTCATACACCTCATGGTTGTATCGAATTCGCTTTTAATCCACGTCTAGCTTCGCTCCGATTATTCACCTGTCGACACGTCGCTCAAAGGTGTTAAATATATTTGCGGAAGCTTGGGTTAGGGTCCAAGTTTCACACCCATAACATAACACAGGTCTTATCACAGATTTGTATACTTGGAGCTTTGTTTTCCTGTATATGCAGCTGGTCTTCAAGATCGTCAAAACTGAACGAAATTTTTTAATTTGCGATCCGTATTCTTCGGCGTATTTCGTCTCTTTCATTACCGGTTCTCGTTTTTTTGGCGTTTAAAATATTTGCCAACATTTTCGATACTGTATTAGCCAAGTATGATATTTTATGTATTTGAGATATTTTTCCTCGAATGCGTCATGAGCTTTGTATTATTTTCATTTATTTGTAGCCGCACTACTTTTGCTTCGCTGTCGAGTTTCAGGAAGAGTTCTTTGGTGGTTGTTAATGACCGTGACAAAATATTGATGTGCTGGCTGACCTTGTGAATAGCTTTATGAACAGTGTTGCCACCAAAATTGATGAGCTCCGCTGGAATCTCATCGATCCCCGACGTTTAATTATTCCCTTGGGCTTTGATGGCCCAAAAAATTTCATCTGGAGTTGGTGGAGCCAATGAAAGCTCTCCAGAAACACCTATAGGCTGCGATGTTCTGGAGGTGTGTGGAGGATTAGGGAGGTTCTTTAAGTATGATGCCCATCTTTCCTTAATCTTGGTTTCATCAGCGGTGTCATCACGACAGACAGTAGTTTTGGGCTGATAATCAAGTTTCAAGCTTTTCACTACTTTTTATGCTTGTTTTGCGTTTTTGCTCGCTAGACTTACATCGATGCTTCTCAATCAGTTTGAAATTTCTTTTCTTAATTCTAATGATCTTATTCGTTACTCTTCTGAAATATTCATAGTGTTCTCTCTTTGCCCTAGTTTTTCTACCTACGTATTCCTTGTACGCACGATTCTTTTTGTTTAACGCATTTTGGCACTCATCATCAAACCAATCATTTCTCTTACGCCGAGCTTGATGTCCAATTGTCTAGTCTGCCACGGTCTTTATAGCCACTTTCACTTCAATCTAGAGCTTTTTGCTTGTTTCCAGCAAGGCTCCTAATAAGATGGGAGCCAGCTTTTTGTTGAGGGTCTTCGTGAAATTTTCGGTCATTAACGCCGTTTGGAGCTTTTTAATGTCAAATTTTTGTAGCGGGCTGGTATTCGCCGAATTCGCCTTTGAAAATTTGATCGAGTAATGATCCTCGGTATACACGGACGTCAAATTTTTTCAAGACATGGCCAATCTGGTTTTGTGTGTTGCCATTAGGTGATACCCAGGTCATTTTATGAATGCGTTGATGTGGGAAGCAAGTCGAACATATGACTAGATCATTGTCATTTTTTTCATCGTGGACTCTATATCCTCTCGTCATTCCCTGATGAGGTTGCTCATTGCCAACCTTAGCGTTGAAATCATCCTGAATTATTTTTGTGTCGTTTGTAGGCAATGAGTCGACCAGTCTTTTTAGTTAATTGTAGAACGTTTCCTACGTTTCTTCATCCTTTTCTTTGGTTGGGTCATGTACGTTGATTAGCCAAATTTTGAAGAATTTTGCTTTTATACGGATCGCACACAACCGTTCATTAACTGCCTTGAATTCGATAACGTACCATTTGAACTCCCTATCCACAATAAAGGCCACTCCGAATTCTCGTTTTTCAGTAGGCTTCCCACTTTTGAATATGGTGTGCGATCTTATGTCTTGAATACCATTTGCAGTCCAGTTTGTTTCCTGGATTGCCAATACTTTAATTTATATTGGCTGGCCTACCGTAACAGATACTTAACAGCGCCAGAGTAATTGGGTGATCTGACATTCGAGAATCCAATGCCATAGTCCTTTTCTCGTTTGCGAGGTTGTTGCCGGGAGTGCAATCCATTCCGAAGCCCATCTGCACGTTTCAAAACATTTTAGGGTTTTAAAGGGGCGGGAAGTTAGCCCGTCGCCCAACCTTCATTCCGGTGGCATGGTTATTACTTCGATTCCATTATCAGACGCGGAAGACTCGCCTTTACCCTCCTATGTCCTCAAAAAGGGAGTGTTTTATTTATTTATTTATTTCGAACAACTTACAGACTAAAGTCTAGTTACAAGATTGGTTCAAACAATATAACTAGAACAGTACAACATAATATAAATACTAGGCTAGGTATTAAAAATTAAATTCTTAAGTCTATGCTTATAAATTACTAAAGATGGAGGATACGGACCAAACTCCATAGCATTGTGGTTTCTTGGCAGACGCAGCAGTTGTGAATTGTAAAATGTTTCCGTTCTTGCAAATGGAATTTGGTTAGATCCTTCATTTCTCCAAATTTGGGAACAATACTCGGGGAAAGGCCAAACAGTTCTTATATAAAGATGTACTGGAGACAGAATATTTCCAAACATGTAAGAGTGACGAAGAACAAATCCATGACATGATGTCGAGGATGTGCTCTTCGAACTTGAGTCGCGGATCTAACATCACCCCTAAGTCTTTGAACTTGGTTAGTTCTGATAGCGGCTCATTGTGTAGGCTATATGGAAATGAGATTGAGTTCGGCTTTAAAGAGAAAGTCATTTCATGACATTTTTCCACATTAAGGGAACGAAAATTTGATTCACTCCAATTGCATAGGACGCTCAGGTTATTTTGGAGGGAGATGCAATCATCAATACGTCTAATCACTTTAAAAACTTTAAGATCATCAGCATAGAGAAGACATGGAGCATCTATTAAAGAAGGTAAGCCGTTAATGTATATTAGGAATAAAAGCGGCCCGAGGATGGATCCTTGAGGGACTCCAGTCTGTGGATAGAAGGCGTGAGATAACACTCCAAAGAGACTTACTCTACATGAACGATTGTTTACGTATGAGATAAGCCAAGAGAGCAAACAACCAGAAATACTATGTTGTGTTAGCTTTTTATACAGTACATTATGATTTACTTTATCAAACGCCTTGGCAAAATCATTATAAACGACGTCAACCAGAAAGTGCTTATCAGGGGCTTCACCAACAATGTGAGTAAACTCAAGTAGATTTGTAGTCGTCAACCGACCTGGAAGAAAACCATGTTGAGCAGGAGATATCGAGGTTGATATAAGTTCATAAATGTGATTATGAACGAAACGTTCTAGGATCTTCGGGAAACAAGACAGAAGTGAGATTGGACGGTAGTTGGAGACACACGAAAGAGGACCAGATTTATGAATTGGGAAGATGTTAGCTGTCTTCCAGAAGCGAGGAAAAACTTCGGAGGAGAAGCTGGCATTAAAAATAAAACTCAGAGGAACACTTAATGAAGAGGACAGAGATATGACGAACACATTTGGAATTCCGTCTGATCTAGAACCAATGCTTGTGTCAAGAGTATTGATTATGGACTCGATATCAGCAGGGCTAACTGCGGGGGCACTATCAGCCAGAGGAAAATTGAAGAGGGATATCATAAGAAGAATCAGATGCTGAAGATGAAGTTATAGTGGAAAAGAAGTCCGCGAACAAGTTGGAAATGTATTCCAGTGTTGAACTTTGTTTATCACTCCAATACATGGTGCTAGAAAAGTGCGGTGTCGACTTTAGATGATTAATATATGACCAACATGGTTTTGACTGGTTGGAATGAAGTGACTGCTCGATGTGCGTAAAGTAATTATTGCTTGAGCCTGTAATTAATAATTTCGCGGAGGCGCGGGACCTATAGTATTCATTGTAAGAGTCAGAATCATCGGTCAATCTAAACTTTTGGTGAAGTTTGTTCTTAATCTTCAGAGCTTCTAAGATGTCATGGTTGAGTCAAGGTGGCTCAGAGCTCTTTTTGAACCTACATAGGGTGTGAATTGATGGATCAGCGAGTTGAAGTGGGAATGACATTTAGTAAGAGCTTCTTCACAATCAAGGCAGTCAAAAAACGAGAACCAATCCAGTGAATTCATACATTCCGACAATGCGCTGTAATTGGCTTCCCAGAAGTTGAACGTGTGCAGCTGATCGCATTTAAGTGATTCTGGAAAGCTCATGCTGATGCCCGACAACAGAGGGAGATGATGGGGGTCAGAAGATACGTGGGAGTGAGGTGCAGCAGCTACGTGAATATGTCCAGTATCAGTGTTTGACATTACAAGATCTAGCATCCGATTGTTTATATTGAGAACGTGATTTAATTGGTTAAGGGAAGATTGGGAATGAAAATTCGATAATAATACAGACTGTCGATTAGAAGATAAGATAACAATAGATGATGTTCAGTCCCATTCTACGGAAGGAAGATTGAAGTTGCCACAAATAATAATACGTGAAGTCGGATGAAGTTGAAGACAATATGATGATAGTGAGTCAAATAGTGAATCACAAAAGTCAAAAGAAGTGTTACAGGGATGATAGATGCGGAATATGAACAAAAGGGCGGAAAGAGTCAGAATAACATCACGGTCCCTCCGATAGACAATGGGATTTGGGAAAAATTCTGAGCTTTATATATCACTTCTCAACCAAGTCTAAGTTAAGAAAATAATATTATCATTTGCAAGAATATATGAAACGCTAAGGCTATGTAATTTGGTCCACAAGCCCCTTAAATTTTGGTAATACAGGTTAATATGATTTAAAGTTTTAGTCTCTGTTATGCGTTGATTTTTCGATGTGAAGTTTTCAGAAAATTACGCCTCCTGGGAGGATTGTAACGCTTGACTAAAGTTCCATCCGGCCACAAATTTTGACTCAACAAAGCGCTACATTCTGCTGGTACACTAATTTTGAAGGAAGCGATCTGACGATGAGGCAGATTTACTTTTGTTAACTTAACACAGTCTAATATGTGAAAAGATGTACCAAGTTTATGCTTCACGTGATTAGTTAATATTTCGACAGTAGCTTTATATGCTAGCCTCAAACAAATACCTGCAATGGAGGAGCGACAGCACAAAGAGCCTCTTATTCATCAATAGCTACATCAGGTTCATTTATAGAATATGCAGCGTGTGAAGCGTACGTGATTGGCTGCAACTGCTGAGATGTTTGTTCGCAAGAGGGAAAATTAATGTCAGGTGTTGAAGAATGCTGAATTTGACGAAAAGGTATTTGAGCTTGGCTTCTTGTGATGATTTGTGACCTTGCTGATGCCAATGAAGGTGAATTTTCGCTTAGTTGGTTACGGGAAGCTATTGGCGTATTCAGTATTGTAGTGAGCCCTTCCTTTTCGATATTTTCATTCAAAATTTCAGGTCTCCTTTGGAGATTTTCCAAGTTTTTCAACATCGGCAATTCTCACAAGCTGGGTGATTTCATTGTTCGCTGTTTCCAATTGATCACTAAGCTTTAGGAATGAATTGGAAAGACGATCAATTGTTTCCTTTTGTTGGCAGAATTTAATAGCCGAGCTGTAGATGTATTCACAATCACTCGTACTTCTCGGCATTTAATGTGCTATTATTGGGGAACTAGTGCTCCCAATGTGTGACCCCGGAAACATTTACTACCTTTTAGTCGTGAGGCTTAGGATTAGAAATCATGGAAGCTGTGGGTTGGGGAGGAAAGGGAGTTCTCCTTCTTTTATCTCGAACGGGCTTGGGATCGTCTACGGCGGAGTCAATTAAAAGTATTACTTAGGTTAGACTCTTCCAAATTAAAGACCATCTTTAATTTTGAAAACTATAGTTGTAGTAGATCTGAATTGCTTAAATTAAAATAACGCGAGAAAATGTTTGCAATAATTCGTGTTGGTAGATTGTCATCTATGGCGCGATGGTCCGAGCCATCCAGGATTAATTTCCTCCGATCATCACGGCTCTGCGGCCTTGTTCGCCAGTTGTTTACTCCCAACAAGGATCTGCTGTCAGCTTCGATTGTGTCTTCCCATCAAGTTCTCCTCTACCTTGTGCTCTACTCGTCAATATTGGTTTGGGTGGCCAGTTTTGTTCCATTCTTTCTACATAGCCCACCAATTGTAATTTACGCTGCTTCACGCAAGAGGAAATAGGTAGATTGTGAAATATTTCATACAACTCATCATTGTAACGAAGTCTCCAATCTGTTCCTTGTTTCGTTGGACCGTCGATTTTCCGGAGCTCTTTGCGTTCAAATACGAGTACATCCACTGCCTTTTCGGATTCGCTCTTCACAGTCCACGTTTCACTTTCATATAACAGCACAGGTTTGACTAGTGTTTTATAAATATGGAGTTTATTTTGCCTGTGCACAACTTTGGACCTTAGAATGCGAAGTACGGAGTAATATGCTTTATTTGCGGCGTTTATGCGGTGTCCAATCTTGCCCTTTTTGGCACCTCTTCTATTCAGGTTGGCTCCAAGATACACAAAATGATCCATACTTTCAAGGTTGTAATGGCTTATGGTCAGGTTTTGTCGAACTGGAGTGTTTTTCGTTTGACTCATGAATTTAGTTTTAGTTTCATTAACTCGAAGGCCAATTTGGTTTGCTTTAGATTCTAGACTCAAAAAAGTTGGTGAATGGAAAGGATGAAAATGTGCGTAGCTAGATGCATTAATGAGCGTCGTTTCCTCACTTGTTGTGGTAGAAGCAGTAACCATTGTGGTTTCATATTACCGAGCTACTACGTGGACAAGCTCCGTAGTTACTCGGATCAATCTGAAGACGTTGTTACATTGTGCTTAATGTGAATTTATATTGCTGCTGAATCTCAACAACTACTCGTATCTCTGAACTTGATGCTGGGTGGCTTGCAAGTTGCTTATGTGCTGTTGGCAGGCTTTGACAATAGCTTCTCGCTCTTGCAGTTGACGTTCATCGTGTGAATTATTTGTTGTCTATGTCGTGTCCCAATTGTGCACAGCAAAAACGAAGCTTCCAGCTATATTGGTGAAAGAGATGAGTCGCGAGCTCTGCAATGCTGTTGGATCATTGGGGTTAGGTGAAGGTAGCAGGTAAGGACGTAGCCATCTCCGTAGCCTCTTGTTCCAGTTAGTGAGGTCACGTACCTCCTATAGAAGTTGTAACAATTTTTTGTTATCAAGAATCAAGGAGCTGAATTTGTCTTGAGTCGGGAAAATGAGTGAAAATGGCTGCTTGTTGGGTACTTGTTGCTGGCTGGTTGTTTTGCAATTATGTCCAAGAACCACTTGGCAATGTCAAATTGCAGTGCCTTAAACGCCTGGATATATTTTTGTTTATCACAAGTTATGCTGTTTGTGGAAAAATTGACTTGAGCGGTCACGAACTACATATTCGGTGCATTCGTTGCTAGTTGGAGCCGGCTTAGGTTAATGTATTCTGATGTTGAAGTGTTTGATTCATTCTTTATTTTGAGAATGGCTACCTTGAATTGTTGTTGTTGAACGTGTCAGCCTCTTCGTTGTTTGCCTTGCACTGATTTTGTTATTTGTGTACCTATTTTCAAGTTTCTTGCTTTAAAATGCTTTCTTTCATCTCACCAATGATCAATCCTCCCAGTGGACTCGGGGTCAACACTTGATGCTGGCTTGATTAACTAGTCTACCAAAAGTACTAAACTTAAACAAATTGACTACTTTATGGCATTGGATATATATTTTGCACAAAAAGTCTTTACATGTGTTAATCGTGGAGGAATATCTCGTCAGAAGAATTGGCAACTTAGTACTCATTTGACCATGTGTCATTGAGCCTTATTTATGCTTGTATGCTTGTATGTTTGGGGCTTATTTAGTGTTTCGCATTTAACAGATGACAGCTGACTAAGTTTTGTCATCACTAGGTTACCCTGAAGTGTGTGGTTACACGGAGTTGAAATTGACGTTCTCTAGAGCTCAAACATGGAGGATATTTTATTTTCTTATTGATGTCCCATAATAATACTCGTATATAACTAGCAGACCATCAGAATCAGAAGCATAATCTTTATGCTTCATGTCTTAATCCCTGAATCCTTCTGGAAGGAAGGTGCAAGTGATGAGACAAGTCTGAATGTACTTGTCTGCAAGGTGGAACGGCTATGAAATCCAGTGGTTTCACTCAAAGTTCACATTTTGTGGTGTAATTTTCACTTCAGCAGTTTGATCAATTTTAAAAATTCATATATGGTGTTTCAGATTTTCTGTACAAACCAGGACATGCATAAATACATTTCTTTTCGTAGAAATTTAATTTTACCATTCTACTAGCATTCAGTCCTTGAAAATATTAAATTCATGTGCCACGACTAGTCTCATCAGGTTCTGGTAGCAGATCACTTTGAGCTTTTGTTCAATGTTTCTGTACGGCTTTCCACCACCCAAAGAACCAAAGAATACGTCCTCAGGTGACAAATAGAAGGTAATTTTACCGGTTAGCTGGCGGGTATGTGGAAATTCAAATACCATTCACAAACCAAAAACTAACTTATTCAAGTTGCAGACAACGCTCCCCTTAGTACTTTCTTGTCATGGGACCCGGACAACAGCTTCGGAATGGATTGGATAAATGGCAAAGACTATCGTAACGTACATCGGACAATTTTTTTTGGATTCAATTATTTTGTTTATTTGATATCCGCAGGCTAATTCTCTTTTTTCTTGAAAAGCCTCAGGCCTTACTTTTTTTGTGTGAGCAGATGTGTTTCGACTCCTTTGAGTCATCTTCAATGTCTGGTTTCTTGTGCTGTGAGAATATTGATTTTATATTTCTTTATTTCATCCAAGAGTTGTCACAGTACACCTGGTCTCTTCAATGATCTAACATTCCAAGTTCCAAAAGAAAAGTCCGCTATATGTTGCAAGAGTCGTTCCAATTTATCTAATCCGATGGAGGCTGTTATTTTGGAGCATCATCAACGCTTAGAATTTTCGGTCAGTGAACAGTATTTTAAGCCCCTCATATATGCCGGCTAGCCGGTTAGGGTACTCTCCATTTGCCATCTGTGGACGGGTCCAATTATAGACTGAAAGCCACTAACAAAATTGAACGAATATAACCTTGTTAAATCTCATGTCTTTATTTTTTATTTTCAGGCGCTTTTATTGTCATGTCGATGGGTTTTTACATCGCGTGGGACTCGTATCTTGGAATATTTACAAATCAATGGTATTGGTTTGGATTAACTAGTGGAGATATTTTACACGCTATGATAAGCTGGCACATCGCATTTATTCTGGGAGTAGCTGCATCTTTGTTTTTAATGGAACACATTTCAAAAAGGAACATTTATGTAAGTTTAAAAATTTGTTAATTGAATTTAATTTAGTGCAAGAGCTTTATATACCCGAAAGGATAGCACCATCAAGTTTTTTTCTGAGATATCATATGAATGATTAATCATCATATAAATAATTTATTATAATATGTTTAAAAATGTATCACATATAAATCCAGGGTAGAATTGTATCGTCTTGTCGGACCATTAATAATCAAAACCCAAAAATAAACAAGTTGGGTAGACAGACCTATGCTCATGTCAGAAGGGTTTTGTACTCAACTTACAGAATACAGTAACCAGTAACAAATAAAATCAAGAAACATGTCATGTTCGACGATCATACTATTATTAGCAAAGTTGAAAGAATTTTGACTTCTGAGGTATTTGTTATAGTTATACCCACAAATATCTCCCTTGATAATTATTTCAGATATTTTAAGATCACGGGTGTCCATTCGCAAGGGAGGAAACACATTTTTCATGGATTTCCAACCCCCCCCCCTATGCCCCCACAGAAGCAAAATATGTCAGTTTAAGAACTGTTTTGAAAAGCTCTCATAGAGAACTTTCAGTTGATACTCATATCGGCTACCTTTCATGAAATTTTTTTCAGGGGCCACTCCTCTGTACTGTAATCATCGATTCATGGCTTACCATATGGGCTTTTCATCTAACCAGACATTACAGTTTTGATTGAATCATCTCCAAATTTTTAAATAATATGAATAACAAAATTACGTTTAAGATTCAGGTCAGTCAATCATTGTAGTATTATTGGAATAAAATGTTGGCAGATTAAGATGGAGTTCTTTCAAAGAAGGAATATTTTTGTTGTACATGTCAGTAAAGTTTTTCTTGAATTAAATCATTCTATTTATCCAGATATTGTATATTAAGTACAAAACCCTTCTGACATAAGCGTAGTTTTGTCTACCCAACTTGTTATGTAGCTGTAAATGCTTTTTGCGCCACAATATGGATTTACCCTTTTTGATGGTGCTCATCGATTCATGGCCTGTTTTTTAGAATCTTAGAATGGTTACAAAGCCCTTTTGCTAGGAGCTCTCTCCTGCCTTTCTGACTTGTTTCAATTGTATATACTTATCTTCATGATACCTATCATTCCTGAAATTTTCATGCAAATCCTAGCAAAGCTGTAGTTTCTAAGTCGGTAAAAAGCGCATATGGCTCCATTGCCATATGTTTCCATAGTAATACAGGGCATATTGTTCCATAGTAATGCAGGAAAATTCAAATCGCTATAACTTCGTTAAATGTTATTCGATCTTTATGAAACTTTCAGGAAAGATTAACCTTATAAATAGTCATCTGTGTACTGAATTTTATTGAATTTAAGGGTACCGTTAAGATTTCATTCAAGAAAACATAAAATCGATAAATCATACTATTACTAACAAAGTTGAGTGAATTTCGACTTCTCATGTATTTATTGTTGTTGTACTCATTAAGGCCTATATCCATGATTTTTTTTAGATTTTTCGGATGGAAGGTGTCCAATCGCGAGGGGGGGGTACGCGAAAAGTTCGTACATTTTCCCTTCCCCTGCCCCTCTCGGTACTTGTAAGGCAATTTTAAGACTTGTTTTGAAAAGATCTCATTGAGACCTTTCCAATGACACCCTACTCGACTACCAATGGTGAAAATTTTTTTTTGGGGGGTCACTTCCTTATATGGGGAGACCCCCCTTAAACCCCTTTGAAAATTTTTTTCACCATTGAACTTTCAAGAGGTCACCACTTCTGACCTTTCCACAAAGTTTTATGATTGTAGCTTCTATAGTTTCGGAGAAAAAGTGCTGTGACATACAGACGGACGGACGGACGGACGGACGGACGGACGGACAGACGGACACAGGTCGTGATTGCAATAGGGTTTTGTATTTTAGTACAAAACCCTAAAAAGAGGCGTAAATTAAATATAATATAACCTCTGGTTTTAGCCAAAACTAAATGTTATTCCCCAAAACAAATAATGTAGGAATACTTATTAATGTTTGTACGAGACGCTGTTCAAATGGCTTCAATTAATCGCGATTTCATGGAAAAAAACAGTTTTTCAATGGCATTTGGCTCGATCTGCTCCCAGCACTCTCGAACTCGGCATTTGAACATGTTTACGTAGTCAAATTGCTTATCATGTTTACGTAGTAGTGCCGACTATAACCCATCCATAGTGTGCGCCATCTTTTATCTCGGTATAAATATTGAATAGCTCTGACTTTTGTCAACCGATTGACTTGATTGGACATATTTTTGAAACATCAATTCAGTGCAATTATAATCATGGATCACTTCACACCCAAACAGCGAGCCGAAATATTGACGATGTACATTGAAAATCGTCGTTCAGTTGTGTCAACTCAACGTACATATCGTTGAAAATATTGTGACAAACAGGTATCGTCTGACAACTCTACTCATCGCGTGATGTCGAATTTTGTTGAGCACGGGACAATGAGAGGTCATCACCATGCCATTCTTTGAGGACCATGACGTTTCAATGAACTGGTTGAAGTTGAGAGAACGTTGCCCAGAGCCCAAATATATCGTAAAGTTGCCGCACTCAGCATTTTGACGTCAGCGCAACCACTTTTCAGTGCATTTTAAAGAATGATTTGCATTTTTTCCATCTAAAGTGCAATTAACATAAAGAATATTACCGACAGATCATCCACGTTACTTGGAATACGGCCAAATAATCGCTCGAATAGTTGACATTAAACCTGATTTTTGGAAGCAAATTTTGTTGACAATGCCGATCCCACACTTTTTGTGTGGCGTTAATAAGTTAACTTGCCGCATATGAGTAGGGAATCCACTCAAGATTAACGCCATTGCATGAGCAAAAAGTAACTGTTTGGGCTGACGTTTGCACCAAACCTATCATAGGGTCAATTTTTTTTTCGCAAATAAAACGAAGCAGTCAATGGAAATTGATATCGATGGATGTTGGCTCATTATGTCTGCCCAGAAATGCGTGAAAAATGTTTTGAAAGTTACCGTTTCCCTGGACGTCTGGCTTCAAAAGGAGACAACATTGACAGGTAACCCAGATCTCCAGATTTTACCCATCCGAGCTTCTTTTTGTGGAGTTATTTGAAAAGCAAAGTGTACGTCAGCCTCAGACCATTAGCGAGGTCAAGGCAAACATTCGTGCCAAAACTATCGCTATACCGCCCGAGGTGCTTGAAAGGGTATTGCAAAATGCAGCATAAAGGCCCTAGTTTGCTTTGGCCAAGGCCAATAGAAGCAGCCACTTAATTGGTGTTGCTTTCAAAATCAAGTCCATGTAGATCGCAAAGCAGCAAACTAAATAAAAAATCCTTATATAGGAGTTTATAAATCGGTTGTTTTTTCAGTTATTCAATGCTTACATACCGACATAAAAAATGGCGCACGCTGCAGTTTACTTCATTTATTTATTTACTATTTTTACTATTTTCTTTACATTCTACATATCACAGTTTTCATAAATATATATTTACATCTGCAGTGATTTAATAGAAGGATTAAGAACGGAGGAACTTGGATAAATTGGGATCTTGATATGGTTGGGGAATAAAGATGGCACATCCTGTTGAAAATTTAGACACACCTATTTATCGGCTCATTATCACCATAGATAGTATAATGTTTGCTTTCTACGAGCAATGTTGAATGTCTCGTAAATCTTACTGGCTCATTCAAGGTGGTGTCATATTAAGAATACATAGCCGATAATCATATGATGGCAAATTATGAAAATTTTTTGGATCATAGAAGGATCTCAAAGCAAACAGTAAGAATAGTTTCTGAATGGACGCAAACCTTTTTGAGTGAACATCACAGACCGGATTCCGACCCACACAAGCGTGTTCCAGAATTGGACCCACCAATGATGTGTATAACGTTTTCGTTTCCCACAAATTCGTAAATTCTTTCGTGCATCGTTTGATGAAACCTAAGAGTTTATAAGCTTTACAGAGAACCTCATCGAAGTGCAAATTAATGTGGAATTCCTAATCCAAGTTAACATCAATATCTACTACACTGTCAACTCTGGAAAGCTTTGTATTGTTGAGCTGATAATCAGATAAAAAAATTGTACCTTTCCGTGAAAAACTTAGCACCTGGCATTTCTCATGGCTCAGATATAAAAGATTTTTGTTTGACCACTCTAATAGAGTATTTATTTTGTCTTTTATGAACAAAGAATCACTTTGGGATACTGCCACATGATATAATTTGAGATGATCCGCATAAAATAAGTGTGATATATTGTATGACACTTCAGAGAGATCCGCAATAAAATCTTGAAGAGAAGAGGTCCAAGGTGACTGCCTTGAGGAAAACCGGAATAGACATGAACTTCGATGGACACATATCCATGAAATTTAACGGTTTGAGTCCGATTTTTGAGGTAAAGAGTCCAGGCAATGATGTATGGAGCCAGTAAATCAAAATCTACACAATTTACATATGAGGAAAAAACGTATGATTGACACGGCCAAAAGCCTTACTAAAGTCAGTATAAATTGGGTCGGCTTGGTGCCTATTTTTCATTGCAAAAAGATGTTACAGACTGCAACTGTTAAGTTGATGGTTGTGGATCAATTTTTTCTGAAGAAATGCTGTTGGGCATTGAGAAGATGTTCTGTAAAAGGAGATATTTTGGAACAGAGTATTTTTCCTAATAACTTTGGGGTAGTCGATAGTATGGCAATCTCTCTCTACAGTTTTCAATGGGGCCTTTGCTTTTGTTTTTATGGATTGGAGCTAAGTGGGAGGACTTCCAGTAGGCTGAGAATATGCCGCTTGATAGTGATTTGTTAAAAATGATGCAAAGGAGTAAAACTAATTGTTCTCTGCACTGAAGTCTAAAATATGGTGAAAGTAAATCAGAGCCAGGTCCATGATTCAAATCAAGAGTTTCAGTTGCGTTGAGTATGTTACCTTCTGAAACTGAAAATTCTTAAAATATAGTCCCAAATTCGGTGTCTAGTGGTGGAAAATGAGAGGAATTGTTTGCTGACAGTAAACTGATTGAAAATAGTCTGCAAAATATTGTAATTACTGAGTTCTTCAGAGAAAGTTAAACTGCAGTCTTTATAAGTCATTTGTTTAGGGTAGCCATGAGGTTTACGCTTGATGTTGATAAATTCAAAAAAATTTGGGGTTTTTGATGATATTTTCCCATTTAACATTGACATGGGCTTCGGGCAACTTCAATTGAAATTCTTTTTACATTTAATTTTTATTTATTTTTGTAGCACTAAAGCCCCTTTCGGGCCTTTGCTTAGATAAAGTCAAAGTATCTTATTATCATGATCGAATGTGTCGGCACTCCATAAGGTGATATGGTCAATATCATGCTTTGGCCGTGTATCCATCCACCCATCTGTGATACGTTCTGATTTTTAAACCAGCACGTATCATAGTTGAACGGGCTTACAGTCCATCGAAAGAATCACTTGAACTAAATCTCGTTGCTGCCAACGAGAGTCAAACCAGGGGCCTTTGGTTTACGGGATGAGTGCTCTAACCACTACACGACGCGGGCAGTTCATCTCTCTCTCTCTCTTTTAATTTCATCATTCACATCAAACCTTCTCATAGTTTTATATAGTTTATTTCTTTTGCTCCTCGAAAATTGAAGATCACTATCCAGCCATGGTTCGGATAATTTGTCTTTTTCTTGATTTTAGGAACATGTCTTTCAACGGCATCAAGGAAGAGATGATAGAATAAATTTACTGCATCATTTATGTCTAACGTTGAAAGCATAGTAGTCCAGTCAATATTAAAAATATACTTTTTAATGCTCTGGTAATTAGCATTGCGGAAATCAACTACAATCAAGCTATTGTACCACAGAGTGTTTGTAGTCTCAGCAGTAGAAATTCAACCGAAAGTGCGGAATGGGGGAGAGTATTTGAGAAAAGATTTTCCACGTCACTAGTTGGATTAGCCACCACATCACCATAGGCATTGGTAAAGATAAGATCTAGCCAATTACTATTGCAACTCGGAGCTACTTGCTACAAATCAGAAGATTGACTGGAAGGACACGAACGTTAAATTGGGCCTGTCAAAGTCTCCAAGTATCATAATTTTATCTTCTAATTTAGAGAGCCCATCAAAAGAAGGAATGACTCCTCATGCATCATTGTACTTGACCACACTGGACTGTGATGGAATATAAAATACACCAATGAGCAAGTCAAATTTTTTGAGTTCGATTCGGACTATTGTGTGCTCGAAATGTTGGTGTGCGGTCTTATCGACGAGGTCACTCAATAACGAATTGTGTACAGCGATTAGGGCGCCACCTCCTCGCGATAATCCAGACTTACTCGTGGATGGTCCCGATCATTCCGATAAATATTCCAACTAGTATCGAGAATCTTTCTATTACGAAAGGAGTTATTCAACCAAGTTTCTTTTAAAACAAGGACAGTAAAAGAGCATGATTAAGCGTCAAGAAAAAGTTTGCTGAGCTTACTTCGCATACATTTTGATCCATTTGGAAGAATTATTTCTATTCCGGACGAAAAAAATTTGTACTGCGAGGCTATGTGATTTGAGCTTACATGTGAAGCGTGTGTCTCAAGATCTTTTTGTATTAGTTCCGAATTTACACCAAGTTGCGAAGAGCATCAGTTTCTATAGGAAGACCTTCTCTTTGTATCATTACGTTAAGATTGGTCTTTGTTTTACAATACCATCAATGCATGCATGTAGCCCAGGTAGAATTGGACAAATCCATATATTTTATGCTCTCGCAGGCTTGATAAAAGATACCTTCTTTCAAGATCATTACCAGAGTTTATTGTTGCTTTTACACCTGGAGGTAAGAGATGGTCTAGAAACGATTCCTTTTCGGTGTAAGAGTTATTCGACGTGCCAGGTAACCAAATTGAGCCTTTTGTGGATGAAATTTGAAGATCATCACATATGAAATTGGGATATTTGGAGGGCGCTTTCACAGTCCCTAGTTCAGGAGTGAAAATAAAACGCTTGTTTGAAGAACCAGAGATACCTATCAGTTGGTTGCTATGAGAAATACTAATGTTTAGCACAAGAATATCATCTGAAGGATCTAAAGGATTTTCCATTGTACTAGTAATCTGTGAGTGAATTTTGTGAGTCATATTTATATTGATATTGAACTCCAGTGGCGTCAATAGTTTTGGTCCTTTTTGTGGGTAGAATGTTTCATAATTTGCACTATTAACTGTTTTGGTGTCAACTGCTTCCATCTTTTGGAGCCTATCATTCCATTTATTGACTGACCAAAACGTGCCTAGGTTGAAGATGCGTTTTACGATTTCTGGAGTTTGAATCGATACTTTCGCTTTTGGACATCTTGATTTTAAATAGTTTGCATCACTTTCAACTGGAAATGTATGTTGTACTTCCCGCTGCTCCAGTAATCTCTTTTCCATTGAATTACACTTTTTTTCAATACTTCCTTACATTTTCGATACAATACTTTCCTTACATTTTCGATTGTTGCAATAAATCTTTCATCTCGGATAGTTTCTTGGTGGTGTTTGTTAACATGTCGCATAACATTTTTTTATCTTTATGGCAATCTTCTTTACGGCAGTCTTCCTTGCGCGGTGGTTGGATGCTTGAACTTTGCTCCTTCATAGATATTAACCCATTATCGAACATCTCAAGAGTTTTCAATGTTGTTTTATCACTCTGTGATAGGTTAGTGGCTAGTTATTCGAAGCTACTAGCCATTTTAACAAAGCTCTCATGATATACTCGAGATTTCGATTGTTTCCGCGCAATTAACTGATCTTTTTCTTCCATAAGATTATCGATGTAACCTATAATTAGTACATACAATGTGGGTTCCAATATAAACGAGACTGAGCCAAAATAGAAACGACAGAAGCTTTGTGCTGATAAACTCGAGTTTATTTATCCAAAATGGTCTCCTACAGCCTCGAAACACAGTTTTACGCGATCCAAAAGCTTTTCGGAAGAGTGATTTAGGTCATTGACCGGAATGTCTTTCAGGATGTCGGTACAAGCCTTTTGGATGCCCTCTTTCGTGGCAAAATGCAATTTTCCGAATTGGTAGAGGGAGCCATATCATTCGAATACGGCAAGTGATTGATGGTTAAAATGCGATTTCTAGTCAAAAAATCAGTCACAAGAGTGGATCAACGAGACGGTGTATTATCATGCAATAAGCGCCAGCTTCCTCCTTGACAGTATTCAGGCCGAGTTCAACGAATGCGATGCAACAAATGCTTCAAAACGCCAAGATAGAAAATTATATTGACGGTTTGGCTGATTAGCACGAACTCCTTGTGGGAAATACCCTTGGAATCTTAAAACAAACGAGCATCGAGTTGATTTTTATCCTCTACAAACGCGATTTTTTGGGTGATGGCTCTTCTGGGGCCTTCCATTCAGCACTTTGACGCTTCGTTTCGAATTCATATTGGAAACACTACGTTCTATCATCAGATACAATGCTGTAAAGGAAGTTCTCGTCTTTTCTCTCGTCTTTCGAATGTTTAATTCTGAGCAATTTTTGGTCATCAGTTGACTTGTGCAAAATAAAGCGTGCACAGATCTTCCGTAAGCCCAAATGATCGGTTAAAATGCGATAAATCGATCTTTTGGAGATATTCAACTCCGATCCCATGAATTTTAACGATCATTTTGGCTTATTTCTGATAAATTCAGGCACATTTTCAATTTCTCTTCTTCTTTTTACCCTATTTCAGGAGTTCCGCAAGGTTCAATACTTGGCCTCATACTATTTTTACTTTTCGTTAATGATCTATTTTCTGTTACCACATCTCCCTGTCTCCTTAATACTGATGAGTTTAAGATTTTTCGGATTATTGACTCCTTCTTAGGCGTTGATATCCTTCAAACTGATTTAGTGTGTCTTAGTGAGTGTTTTGAATCAAACCTTCTTTCCTTAAATGTTTTCAAATGCCATCTGATGACATTCCCCTGTAAAAAATTTCCTCTTCTCTCGACGTATATGTTTGTTGATATCCCTTTGAGAACTATAACTTCCTTTAAGAATCTTAGTGAGCTTTTTGATTGTAAACTAAAGTTTGATTCCGATATTGCTCTCAATATTCAGAAAGCCTCCCGTACAACTGGATTTATTTTACGATCCGCATCATCATTCCAACATATCACCTCCTGTTTGTGTCTTTATTTCTAACTATTATGTAGTAATTTGGAGTACTGCTCCTAAAGAGGGAGTCCATATCACAGGAAGCATATAAATACCCACGAGTCGGTTCCACGCAAATTCACATGGTCTCTATTCTTCAAAATCAACCTTCCCTACTCCCCTTATGATAACAGTCTACATATCGTGAACCTTCCCACCCTCGAATTAAAACGATCTTTCCTTAAGGACTGTCTTTTGTTCAAGCCTCATTATAGTCATTAACCTCAAACTTTATGCAAGGAAATTAGCACCTTCGATGCTGATCGCCCTAATACTCATAGATCCTCGCATTAATTCGAAATTCCGTATGCACGTACTAACACCTTCTTCCACTCTTTCTTATAACGTTTACTTCGTATGCGCAACCAGCGATGTCCTGGTCCCCTAACACAGTCTATTGTCAAGGTTATAAATACTGGTATAGTTCTTAGTTTTAGATATCAATGAATTGCAATTTTCTCTCTTTAACTTTTTCCCTGTTTTGAAATTGTATAATTTTGTATTTAGAGTTATCTAATTAATTGACTTGTAATTAGACTACTTGTCTGCAAATTGATTTTTGAAATAAAGAAATAAACTTAACTTTAACACCAAATCTTAAAAGATTTCTACTCATAATAAACTACAAATATTCCTTTTTTTCAGTACGGTTCAGCTATAGTAATCATCATCAGTGCTATATTGATGCTGCCATCCTGGGATGATATCTCACCAATCATTGCCGCTCGATACATTGGAGGAATAGCTCATGGTGTGGTCTTTCCGGTAACTATAATTCATGCGTCCGAAGTTGCTGATTCGCGTCTAAGAGGAAGGTGTTTAGGAGCCATAAGCTTTTATTTGGCAACATCTTTATTTTTAGGCTACATGTTGATAGGTCTCTTTACTTACATCGACTCCGCCGACTTTTACGCGGATCAACTGTTAGCAGCAATTACGATTGCCTACGGAGTTATTTCCATAGTTGCCAACCGATTGAGTTACATTGAATCGCCAATATACCACCTTCAAAAAAACGACAATGCTTCAGCTTTAACCACGTTGGCCAAACTACAAAATGACTCAGTAAGCTCCTGGAGTGTGAACAATGAACTAGGTGAACTACAGACCTTAGTCAACGAGCAAAGAAGTGAAAGTATCTGCTTGTTTGGACAAGCAAACCTTAAACCTCTTTTACGAGCAACCTTACTTAGAGCCCTCTATGCAGTTTGTACAGTCATTGCCTTCAATATTTACGCCTACCTCTTCCTTGCTCTTGACCTCGCTCAATTTGGTTTGGGTGTGGTTCATGCAGCACGGTTTGTTGCTGAAGGTGCTGCAATATACCTCGTTGATCGCATTGGACGTCGCTTAATGTTAACGGTTTCATCAGCGTTTGCTGGTCTATTGCTGATAATTATTGGGGTCGTGCTCTTTGGTACAGTCACCTACTCAATGTTAATTTCATGTGGGGTTTTGTTCATTGCGTTCTCTTTGTCGTACGGATTTGGATTGGCACCAGTGTCAGTTATTTATATGGGGGAAAGCTTCACGTTGAAGAAAAAGCCTTATTCAATTCTATTCGTCCTTTGCGTAGAGCAGCTTGTCCATATTATTACCTTTATAATTATTCGGTACACTACAGTTGACCCTAATGCACTATTTTTGTGCGTTGGTGCTCCTTTAGTTGGAGCATCGGCACTAATGTATTTGATAACGCCCGAGACAAAACATTTGAGCTTGAAGGAATGTAAGGATAAATTGAAATGAAAGCAGTAGCTTAAGTTTAAAGATGCGTCCGTGTATCTCCTATTTGAGAGAGAATAGATTGTATCATATTTTTAAGCTTTTAGTTGTTGGTATTTAATTTATTTGTGGAGCTACTGATTTGTATTGAATGAATAATAGAGTGATATTTTAAAGTTTGAGAATGTTTTATTTTGTTCAGCAAGGAGTTACCGGAAAATACCTAGACACCACACTGACCTAAAGGACGTCAGATATACCGATTAAATCAATTCAACTCTTAGTTAAAGCTAAAAGATGTCCTATGGATGCCTTTCCAGTGCATCAAATGAACGTAAACATGTCAGACGTTATATCGTCTTTTAGTAGTAGGTAAAGGATATCTTATGGACATTTTTAAGACTTAAAGCTTGATCATCATATACGAGTAGTTTCAGTTTCAAGTGTTTCAGGAAGGGGTAGGGTAAGGATCATAAAGAAACACAAAATGAAATGTAATGAATTTTTCCTCTGTGGGTGACAAATTTCAAAAGATGATATTTCGGTTTTAATTTCTAACTTTACCGTTGCGCTACAATCAACATAACACAAAATAAGGAATGTCAAGTAACGTAGCGCGCACATAGTTCGCCCACATACGATTCGCACCTATGTGACAAATAAGAAGTATCATTGTGGCAAAAGTTATTGAACAAATTGGATGATTTCGAATTGATTTTGATGTTTATGTTTTTAAAATGTGTTATAATTTTGTTGATGAAAGCCTTCAACGACGTAGAAGGCGTTGGTGGGTTCGACCCAATGATCGAAGTCGCGATATTGACGGGTATTTTCGCAAACACACAAGGATGACGAGAAACACTTACGACTTGCTCCTTGTGTTACTAAAAGAAAAGTTAACGAGATTTTCCCAAAGGCCGGCTATTCCTGCAGAATGTAGGCTGGCATTAACTTTATCGTAATTGTATTCATTGAAGAATGAATCCTAGATTGAAGCTTTAAGTTATGTGGCAGCATTGCCCATGATTTCAGAAATCAGTGGGATATCCCCCATTGTGTTGGTGCCATTGATGGCAAACACATGAACATTCAAAATCCACCGAATAGTGGTTCTTCATTTTTCAATTGCAAATCTTTTAGCATTGTTCTACTCGCTTACTGTGATTCAAGTTACACCTTCACGTACATTGATATTGGTGCTTATGGCAGCCAAAATTATGGTGGTGAGGAATTGTTTATAATGGTTTATGATTTCATTTATTTAAATTAACTTTTCGTAGGAATTTTGGCTAATTCGGCATTTGGTAAAAAACTACTCAGTGGCGAACTGCCGCTGCATCCATCCGCGAAACTATTGAGTTTGGGGTGAACTTCCCATACTATTTTGTAGCGGACAACGCTTTTTTCTTGAAGGAAAACTTGATGTGCCCATATCCAGGAAAGCGACGGGATAACAGCAAACGTATATTTAATTATAGACTATCACGTGCGCGTGTGCTTATAGAGAATGCATTTGGAATTCTAGTGAGCCGGTGGAAAGTGCTGCGGAACTCCTTGACGTGCTTCCCTCAAAATACAAAAAATAGTTTTGGCTACAATTGCACTTCACAACATCATCAAACTAAACAAGAATGACGGTAGTGCATACTGTCCTTCCTCATTTGTAGACCGAGAAGATGATGAAGGAAACTTAATTCCAGGGGAATGGCGAAGGCAGGCTCGGAGTGACAGCATATTCACAAATGCCACTATGGGATCAAATAATGCAGCATAAATAGCGTTCCTTTTACGTGATTCTTTGAAAGAATATTTCTTAAACGAAGAAACGATAAACAAACAAAGACGAATTGCATAGTGAAGAAAATTAAAGATGTTTGGAATTTGTAGTAATAAAATATTATTTTCAATCAAAAAAATGCAAAATATAAAGAAAATATTGCGAATAAAAGAAACTATAATAAAAAGCCTCTTTTTTCACTAAAATTATATTTTGTTGGGCGTCCGTCAGATAGGACAAAATTCTAAATATAAACAAAATATTGCAAAAAGAAAAGCTAAAACGAAAAGCCTCTTCTGGCTACAAAAATATTATGTCGTTGGTTTTTCATTTTCATTCTGCAAAAAAGGCATATGTTTAAGTAATAAGCTCAAACTTATTGTAAAATTTTCCTCGCCTCGTTCGCTGATCCTACTCTGATCGCCGGATGTCCGCCAGGTACAATAAAATATCCCCCTTTACCCGAGCCCTTAACCGGAGCACTGTTCGCTTAGCAAAGAAGTGACAGTTAGCCCAAAACTGTCCGGCGCTTTTCCACACTCTGTGGTGACCTTATTTTGAAGGTATTTCTTCTTTGAGTCGAGTGTGTGAAATTGCCTTGCACCTACGACTCTCACCGAGTAACCCTTAGGAGGAGTTGCTGTTGATCTCTTCATCAAAAGTTGATTCGTCCAATGTATACTCCAGCACTGAAAACATTGGGCCCGGCGTCGTGAAGTTAGCTGCAGACCTGCAAATAATTTAATTATTTCGTTTCACATGCATCAAATTCAAAGAATTAAAACTGACTCCATGGTTGAATGTGTTCTTCTAAGAACGACATTTCTTCCCACAACTCACATTGTTGGGGTCCGTCACTCCGTGCACCAGATCCAGATGGAGAGTGTAATTTTTTTAGCTCCCGAATGTATCGCTCGCGGAGGTCTCGCCGGCGGCGCTCGCACCTCTCCACTGGAGTAGATGAGAAATCATAGTTTATGTTTCTTTTTAAGTAATATATTGTACATGTTCTACTTGATCCCACCTATTCTGCGATTCCAGTCCAGATGCGCCCTTTGGCAGCGGTATTTTTATAACCCCCGTGCTGCTTCTTAAACAATACCGGTTGGTCTTTCACCAGCCCGATCAATCGTTCATTGAAGCTGTCACTATCTTGGCTTTACTGCATTTTCTGTTAAATAAATTGGTTTTTTCGTTAAATATTTCAATACCAGAGTGGAATTGTGCTTAAAAGATGAGAACACCAGTTTTCCGCGTAATTCCTCACTAGCTGGATAAAATTTTACTCACCCTTTCAAATGTATCGTCGTCACTTAAAGTAAACAATGTATTTGACATACTGACATAAAAAGTTGGTTCGATTTCAACTTTTCATATTGCGTATGTCATCCTTATATCAAATGTAGTCAATGCCTTATAAAATATTCGAGTTCAACTTTTTTGACATTTGTTTTCTGTCTTCTTATGTTCATTGTAGCTTAGCCTTGGCTTAATTTTTGAGCTCACATTCATAAAACGTAAGGATTTACATAAAATATTATTTCAAGAAAGTCTCACTATGCTTTGATTTCGGTTAGCGTACGATTTTTAATATGACACATCGTTTCCAAGATATAAATCAAAATCTACGAATCGGGAATTTTCGAGCTTCAAAAATTTTGCACGGCATAATTCGCAAATTTATTTTATGCCACGTAGGTTGTAGCAAATAGAAGTAATATGCTTTTTTGCTAAAAAAAATGTAGGAATACATCAATTAACAGGAAAATCTATGTTTTTTTAATTTTGATCAACATATAATTTCCAGTTTGAAACACCGCTTTCAAGATATGCAGCAAAACTTAAAACTGGCCTTTTTGACTAAGAGGGGATTAGAAAGAGTAAATATACGTATACCACGGAGCAGAAATTTCATTTGGTTTGTTGTATCGATTAGCCCATTCAGGGCAGCAGCGATAGTAATTGCAACAGTGAGCCAAGGATTTGGCTTTTGCTGGAATGACCTTGCCTGAAGGCACATATGGACGCTGGCAGCAAGCTTCTGTGGTGTCATAGGGCATATACTTTTCACCAGTCCAAAATCCACTGCAACAGTCTATTTCCACTGCAACAGTCTATTTCATTCAGCGTGACTAGCACTGAATGAGGGTCCATCAATTTATGCTTACACTAACTGATGATACAGCTTCTATTTGCAACTGGAAAGCTAAAACGTACTTGAAAATTAAGGTGACCAACTGGATTCGGTATCTCTACGCACCCTCCCATCGAGATCTAAGTCCTGGTGGCTAGGTTCATCTTGAGAGACATATCATCCTATGGCGTAAAAGCCCCTCAACACAACAAAAAAAGGACCGCAACCTTATAGACGTTCCCATCTGAACACAAACCTCCCCACGTGGCAGGTCATACCCCATTCCTGGTGGAAAAAGAAAATTCACTGTTTATTTTATTAGCAACGTAGTCCGCGTGGTGTAGTGGTTAGAGCACTAAGCCCGTAAGCCGAAGGTCTCTGGTTCGAGTTTCGTTGGGGTCAACGAGATTTAGTTCGAGTGATTTCTTCGGACGGACTTTAAGGCTAATCAGTTATGATACGTGCTGGTTTAAAATCAGAACGTATCGCAGCTGGGTGGATGGACACACGGCCAAAGCATGATAATGATCATATTACCTTGTGGAGTGCCGATACATTCGATCATGACAATGAAATACTCTAACTATCTCTAAGCAAAGGCCCGAAATGAGCTGTAGTGCTACGAAGTAAAAAATTTATTAGCAACCCATACCCGTTAGTGATTTAAACCATCATCTAAATAAAACAATAATTCAACAAAAATATATATCAGCCATAATAAAAAAGCATAAAAAACAGCGAAATCGACTTGAATGCAATTAATAAGAAACAAAAATGTAACCTCAATACTAAATTTTTAGTTTGCCATGATTCGGAATCACTACGCAAAAATGTTTTTAAAAAATGAATCAGTTGCATTGTCCGATTCACATGAATCAAAAATGAATTTCTCCGGAAGTACTTAATTGCTTTGTATTATTTCATCGTCAGAATTGATGTTTTAGAAGCACGGATTTAAAAAAAAGAATATTCAATATTCTCAAATATTTACAAAATATCAACCATGACAAAAAACATCACTTACCCCATGCTTCGTGAGCGCTTGGGGTGTAGGGTGTTTCCGAAAAAAAATTTTGACGCTCGACGCTATCGAAGCAGCCGCAGAGCCTCTGAGCCCTGAATTCTATCTGAATTCCAAAAGATCAACAATGGCTTGCCTTGGTTAAACAATAGTTTTGGTCGTATAATGAGAAAGGCTTGAGTAGAACCAGTTTCGTGTCTGCGGCAATATGTTGTCTCGCCTATTATACAGAAGCTGGTGTATGAGGAACTGGATTGTATGTTATCTTTGGGGGTTTATGGAGCTCTCCTGTGACCCTTGTCAGAAAACCCAGTAGGATACGTTTGTGCCTTGATGCATGCGCTGTGGCCATTAGAAGTGTTTTGTTCCAGGAAGAAGATGAACTTGGAGAGCATCCAATCGCATATATGTCGGTGAAGCCCAATGCTGCGGAACAAAACTACAGCATTACCGAATTGAAATGCTTAGCTGCGGTGCAAAGCATGAAGAAATTCAGGCCATGTATATTACAATTGCCTTACAACATCATTACCGATCATGATAGCTAAAATGGCTCATACAGCAGTCGAACCTTCTTGGTCGATTGGCTCAATGGAGCCTGGAATAACAAGGGTTCAATTTCCAAATTGAACATCGGAAAGGTACTTTCACGTTTTACCTGATGCGTTGAATGGGTGGCTTTGCTCATTACTTGTCTCCCAAAGCACAGTTATATTGATGGTTTGATTCTGAAATCTGTATTTCAAGAGCCTGAGTACAATCAGTATAATTCTCCTGTAATGCTGACCTCAGATATTCCCAGAACAAAATTGTGGGTTCCTGAGTGTCACCAACAGGCTCTCATAGTACGAGCTCATGATGATCGGCTATGCTGATATTGTGAAATATGTAAGACATCTGAAGTTTTACAAAGATATTACTATTAGCCTCGTTCCCGTCAAGATGTGATTCAGCAAATCCACAGCTCCTCGACATGCCTCCCTATGGACGCATCACGAGACTCCATTCAAAATTGGGAAATATCCAATTGTTTATGGGCTTGGACAATTATACCAAGTTCATATGGCTCAAGTTCATGGCCAAAGTCGCTGTCAGTCGAGCAATATTTGGAGTGTGAAATGTTTTGACCTTTGAAGTTCCGAAATGGCTAAATTTGGACACTGGTGTGCAACTCATCTCCAAAGTATTCGCTAACCTTATGAACGAATATGGAGTGCAACACTGCCTCAGTCCATACCATTCACCGCTAGCAGATGCCTGGGAGAGGTAGACCCAGTTGACATTGAATGCCATTGGGGCCTACATAGGATCCGATCATAGCAATTGGGACGGCAATCCTTCGGAATCACCTTTTACCTTGCCTCAGGTGATTCATGAGTTTAAGGCAATTTTTCCCTACTTCTCAATGCTCGAGTTCTATCCAGCATGGCTCTGAGTACGTGTCAACTTTTCAAGTGAGGTACATAATCATTCCACAAAACAAAGCTCAATCGTCACACCATTACGAGTAAAATTCTCTTTAAACACATAGTAAGGTACTTTGACAATTAAAGTACTTAAACTTCATATGCATATATTAACGTGTAACAAGTTATTTTGAAAAACCAAAAAATGTTATGAAATCTTGATCAATCAAACATGTACATGACTATAAATGAGCGTCTTAAATATTTGAAAATTAAATTTTTTATTGTAAGCGACACAGTGTCACGGAAGCTTTTTGCACTCTTTTTATGCGGTCGTTAACATACCGTCAAAGCCAAGATTAAAAAGATCAAAATAAAAATGTTAAAGCAAAAATAAACAAAAACAAAAAGAAAACAAAAATGATTACCTTAAACAAAAAAGAAAATAGTTTTACTGCAGCAGCAACCGGAAGATAACAATGTGGGAACAACCATCCCCACTCGACACCCAAAAATAGATCTGTGAATATTGCACCTATGAGAATTTTCAATCACCTTTAAAATGTACTATGTGTAAAGGATTGAAACCGCTTCTTAACAAGGACATTTTTCGATTAAGCCCACCACAGCCAAGTCCAAATAGTTCTTATCCGCTTATTGAGGCATCAAATTTAAGTTTCTCACAAAGCAATTTAAATTCATCTGGTAGTCCATCGAAACAAGATGCATCCAAAGCAAAATGACCATGCCCGAGATGTACTTTCTTAAATTCGCCACACTCTAAACGCTGTGGACAATGCCACACAAAATGGAATGAAGATGATTGTGATTTGGACACAGTAATACCACCACAGGGAGCTATAACAACTCCTATAACGATTACGCAGACTAATAATACAATGAAAAGCAATAATATTGAAGATCAAATGAAGAATTTAACAATTGGTGAGTTAAGAAAAGATGGTGTTACAACCGGGTCTGATTTCGATCTAGCCGGCAATGCATTGGTCACGGCTTGAGGTCAACAGTATCGATTAAGTCCAGTAGCATCTGTCATTAAGCTAGCTCAAGATGCTTGACAAGAGCTGTGAGCAACCGTATTAGCTCCATCGAAAGTCAGCCTTTTGCCAATAAATGGGCTTGCAATAGACGTACTTATGAGAACTGGCCAAAGAGCCTGGGATGCTTGATGTTTGAGTTACATGCACTGTCGTTTGGTGAAAATTCATGGAGTTTCGGAAGCGAATTTTCTTGTTTTGGGATCCCAGTTTTAGGAAATCACGAGTGATATCGCGATTATAATCAGCATTAGATTTGTGAACCGATTTCGTCGGGGATTCACAATCAACGTAGGATTTGTTGGTTTTGCGGAGCTTGTCAATCACGCCCCTCTATTGTCGGATTCAGTGGTCATCCGGGAAAATGTCAGTCGTCACAAGTCGAATTAGAGAAGTGAAAAAATGACATTTGAAACAAGTCGCGATCACGATTTTTATTTCTTAAACAAAAAACAGTAAATATATACGATACACAATTGATTTGCGAAGCTAGCAAGAAGCATTTTGAACATTTTGTCCGTTTTGGATGCGTCAGGAGCTGGCTAAATGAGTTTTTACAGTGCTGACCTAATTTTAGCGGGATCAAGGTTGATGTCAAGAAACAAGCATAAATTATAGCTGGGGAAAAGCAGCCCGGACGTAAATTTCATATATTTTATGATTTTTACCGAAAATTGCAAGGATAAGCCACAAAACTTACCAATACAACAAATCAACCAACCAGCCAGATTATTGTAGCCAAACCAACTTCCATAGCCTCCAGGCTGATCAACTCACCCCACGAAGCGACACCAGCGATTTCCCTCAAAAATAAATATTTGAGGTTCTCTTTACTTGGACAGGATATAATTTTTTCATTTTGATTAATATTCGAAAGCGTGCAAGTCATACCTTGGTTTCGAGGGGCAATTCTTTACAAATCCGGCACCAATTAAGAAAATAACTTTCAGACATTTCGCTCGAATCAAAACAAAAACACAATACTGACAGAGAGTCAGTCACTTTTACATTTACGCTTGATGGGCAAATGTACTAAATGAAGGGAAATTTGGATTTCAATTGCCTGATGAACACCAGTTGGGGTAATTGAACGTTGAATCGCCCAGAAGTAAAATTAACGGCTCACCAGTTGAAACCGAGCCGATGAAAAACCTGGAAACAAAGAACGGGTCTCTCCTCTTTTCTGGCGGACAAGCATCGACAACGGAGGATCGAGTATGAAAAGTGACGAGAAATTTTTTGTGAAATTCCTCCAGGGCAGAAATTGACAACAGCAATAACAGAATAATTAGCAGCCGAAATAAGGGAGATTAGCAATAGAAGATCTTCAAGAAGCGCGCTGGCAGAAGAACTTCGCGACGCAAATTACTTCAGGGGCCCCCAACTAGGTAGGCGTCAGTTAAGTTTTGCGTTTTGTTTAACCAAAGCTCATTTTTTTAAATTATTGCACATCATCATTAAATAAATAATTAAATAGTTAATCATATTTTTCGTCATTAAAAAATATTGTTACGGAGGTAAATTGTACACCTGGCTCGGGTGTGTTCGGGAATATAGTCAGAGTGTGATTTGTGATTTTTAGCGACGGTGTGTTCGCTCGGTGCGAGTTACGTCGGGTAATCTGAGCCCGGCAAAGTTGTGCAAAGTGGTCGCCCCGGTTGAGACTAATCCTCCCCTGTTAGAGGAAAATAGACCACGTTTCTCGCTTGGCGGCTATTTAGGATCAGGGAATAAGCGAGTGGCACCTCCTATGACCGTCTCCGATGGCAAGCTGGGTCTGAGGTCTTTAGCCGGAGGAACTCTCACGCAGAGGGTAACAACAGTTTAGTTTAGGTAATTAACGTTTAGTTAATATTTTCAATTTAAAATCTTTTTCAATTAAATTCCACGAAGGTAACAATACCACTCGTTAATTTAAATTCACATTTGATGAAAAATGATATGCTAGAAGGAGGAGTTATGCATAAGCAAAATTAAGTTTCACGTATGCTGCCTTGCGCCTAGCATATCCGCACTCTTGGAAACATTTTCTAACGTCTTTCCGGACAGTGTCAAATTCGGTTTCATTTTTTGCGTCGTTATCTTTTAGGGTTTTGTAAAATAATTTTACAAAACCCTACTAGTCTCGCGACCAGTCTGTCCGTCTGTCCGTCCGTCCGTCCGTCCGTCCGTCCGTAGGTCACAGCAGTTTTTCTCAGAAACTACTTAAGCTAGAAACATCAATTTTTGTGCGTAGGTGTAAAGTGGTGATCTCTTCAAAGTTCAACTACAAAAAAATTTTATAAGATATTTAAGGGGGTCTCCCCATATAGGAGAGTGACCCCCCGAAAAAAAAATTTCATTGAGGGTAGCCGATATGGGTATCAAATGAAAGGTCTTGCTGAAAGCTTTTCAAAACAGGTCTTAGTTTGGCAAAATTTGCTTCGAGGGGCGCACAGCGAGGGCAAATACACGAAAAATTTGTGTCCCCCCCCCCCTCGCGATTGGACACCTGTGATCCGAAAAATTTGAAAAAAATCAGGAATGTAGGCCTTGGTGTGTACAACAACAACAAATACATTAGAAGTCGCAATTCACTCAACTTTGTTAGTAATAGTATGATTTATCGATTTTATGTTTTCTTGAATAAAATCTTAACGGTACCCTTAAATTCAATGAAATTCAGTACGTAGATGTCTATTTATAATATTGATCCATCATAAAGATTGAATCATATTTAGCGAAGTTATAGCGGTTTGAATTTTACTGTATTACTATGGAACAATATGCGCTGCATTTATTACTATGGCAACATATGCCTATGGATCAACATGCGTTTTTTACCGACTCAGACACTACAGTTTTGCTAGGATTTGCATGAAAATTTCAGGAATGATAGGTGTCATGCATACCTTTGAGAATCAGTTCAGCTAGTGGTATCAGTAATCGTAAAACAAAATAGTGGCTGTTTTAAATGCGAAGATTGAATAATTTTGAGTTATTTTTTCCCAACTTCAACGTTTAAGGTGCATGCTTTGAACAATTTATACTCATAAGTGAAACAAGTCAAGGAGGTGGGAGAAAGCTCCTAGCAAAAGGGTTTTGTAACCATTCTAGGATTCAAAAAAATTGGTCATGAATCGATGATTTCAGTACAGGAGAGTGGCCTCTGAAAAAAAAAATTCATCAAACGTAGCCGATATGAGTATGAAATGAAAGTTTTCATGGGAACTTTTCAAAACAGTTGTTAAACTGTCAGTTTTTGCTTCAGTGGGGGCAGAGGAGGGAAATACATGAAAAATATGTTTCCTCCGTCGCGGATGGACATCTGAAATAATTATCAAGGAAGATATTTATGAGTATAACAATACCAAAAACCTCAGAAGTTGAAATTTGTTCAACTTTATTAATAAAAGTATGATCTTCGTATTTCATATTTTCTCCAATAAAATCGTCTTTGACATGTTTCTTGATTTGATTCGATCTGGTGACTGCATTTTGTAAATTGAATACAAAACCCTTCTGACATGAGCGTAGGTCTGTTTACCCAACTTGTTTTGTTATACATAACTTGCTTTATGTTTTATACATTTTGCCTTTTGTTTACATATAGTACATTTTATAGTGATTTTCATCAATCATTTGACTTCTAAGGAATATGTATGAAGATGACAGCTGTCATATTTGTTAATAATAAAATGAAAGAAATTATCAAATTAAAAAATACAGGGATTGCTCCAAGTAATATTCATAGAAAAAACAACTGAAGCTTTTGCCACACACAGCAGATAAAAAAATCGATAGATATGCAAGTTTACGAGTGATTTATCATATCGCTTATCTTACAAAGTACAAATAAATAGCCAATTAGTTGCAATTTTTTGGCAGTTTTGATCGCGAAAGACGTTAGAATTGTTTTAAATCGATGACTAGCGTGTAAATTTTTTAATTTATTTAGTGAGTGCTTAGATTTCTGTGAGAGCTGCTGGAAAAATGGAGGATAAAGCTCGGGGACTAACAAGTACACGTTATGTGCAAGAGAAGGCGTACTATGGAGGTGAGACATTCTCTGAAAGGAAGAGTTTTTGTCAATGACGAGTATAGGGGAAGTTGTAATCGCACTATCTTAAAGGAAGTTATAAAACGTTATCTTTTTTTTCTAAAAAGGCAACTTACATAAGTAACTCAACGATAATCATTGAAATTTATCTCGATTGGACTATGTTTTCGTTCGTAGTAGATGTATTTTATTCCAGTTAAAATAGCTCACTCATAGCATTGGATTGCATGAGTGCATCTAAATTGAGCTAGTTATCGTAAACCTTGCTTCATCCTTTACTGTTTGTTGCTGTGTGATATTTAGTTGACCATGCAAACTTTTTCTCATAAATCCGCTAACAATCGGAAACAATCTCCATGATTATATTTATGCTTAATGTCCTTTCTTTCACTCTAAAATAATGCGTGAAATTTATATTGCAATAAATGGGGAATACCCACACAAAAGAACGAAAATTGTACATATGTAGAGATAAAACACTACAATGAATGTTAATCACACTAAATAAGTGGAAAATCCCTTCTCAGTGCTTAGCAAATACGATTTTTGAGTGGTCTTGCAATTTAAGTGCTGCATCCAGGCCTGAAGTGAGGAAAAACTTCACACAAAAGCGCGATTTCACTACTCAAAATGCAAATCACATAATACTATTGTTTTTCCTCACAAAGGAACGCCTGTCATATGTGGAAAAGTTTTTGGTGAATATAGCTTGTAGCCATTCTGTATTGTAGAGTACGTAATAATAATAATCGTTCTATATGAATTAGAGATGATATTTTGAAGCATGTTCACAGGTTGTTTGGATCTCAGAGAATCATTAATGTTTCACATCATAATGATCTCCACACAAATCACTTCAAATACTTCCACACTCTGAAAAAAAAATGTTAGAAACCATGCACATTAAAGTAGGCAACAAAACGCATTCATTTTTTAAAATAAAGGGTGAAATTTCATAGAATTTTTGCAAGCTTTTCAGGGTTTTGTACTAAAATACAAAACCCTGTTAAAATCGGTATCTGTGTCTGCCCGTCCGTCTATATACCACAGCAGTATTTCTCCGAAACTATAGAAGCTACAGCCATGAAACTTTGTGGAATGGTCGGAAGTTACGATTTCTAGCAAGTTTTGGGGTGAAGAACTTTTTCAAAGAGTTTAAAGAGGGTCCCCTCATATAGAGGAGTGACCCTCAAAAAAAATGTTTCGCCAAAGGTAGTCAAATGGGGTATCATATGAAAAGTCTCATTGAGATCTGCTCAAAACAGGTCTTAAAATTTGTTTATCGGCATCGAGGGAGGTAGGAGAAGGGAAAATCCATCCAAATCCAGGGTATTATAACAGCAACTATACGTGGCTATGGGCTATAAATGTTTCAGGAATTATATTCATGATGAATACCTTTGAAACTTTGTTTAACAGGTGACATCCGTAATCGAAAAACAAAATGGCGGCCGTTTTAGATGAGAATATTGCATAAAATCGTATTATATTTCACAAACTTTAGCATTGAAATTATATGCTATTAATACTTGATTGAATCTATTTATGAACAGCTGATGATAAGCAGCTGAAAATAATCGGTGAAAAAATTATGAAAGTAGATCCAATAACTTTATGGTTGAAATTCGTTGAGCTTTGCTGATAATAGTGTAATAATATGCAGGATCGCCCTGTAATTGAATGAATGTTAAAACTCGTTTAACCTAAGGAAACAAGCACAAGCGTTGGACGTCTTCCAGCTTGTTTCCTGCACCGAGGATTTTTATAAATGATACTTTCATTAATTTGTAGAATGCAGACACAAACGTGGAACGCCTTCCAGTCTGCATCTACCCTAACTAGATAACCCCATGCGAGCGTTTGCACGCCCTTAGCAAAGTGATATTCCCACACAAGTAAAACACCAGCGTATAGAGAATGTAAAAGAGTTTTATTCAATTCTCTTCCACTTAAATACTATTTTAACCTAATTGTACATATAGAACTTAATATAACCTACAAACTATATTTAATATTTATATTGCTTATAAAAAAGGCATTGCCAGATGTTAAATCTACTAGAACGAAAAATGTATTAGAGTCGGCCAAATTCAAATATTTGCTAACTTTACATCATTGTATGAATTATGAATATGGAGATCACTACAATAGAAAAATCTGTAAATTAAATATTATTTCCAGTAAACCTGTATTAGTATGATTAAATTGGATGGAAGTAGATCTTTAGGTGTCTTTTAAAAGGTCCTTATAATCTATGAGTTTTAAGAAGATGTACCGAAGTTATTGCCGTTTGAATTTTCTCCAATTACAGCAATAAAATACGGTTACTACATGGGCTTTCCATCAAACCAGACATTATACTTTTGATTGTATTGTCTCCAAATATATAACAGAACAAACAGACATTCAAGATTCGGCTTAGTCAATGATTTTAAAAACATTGCCAAAAAATAGAGTAACACTGGTTTTTCTTTTATAACAAATATATATTTGTTGTTATATCATTAAAGTTTTTCTTGAATTAAATTATTCTATACTTGTATGTCTGCATATCGTATGTTAAGCACAAACCCCTTCTAACACGAGCGAAGTCCTGTCTACCCAACTTGTTTTTGTGTAAGTTGAATTTCACACACGTTGAGATTATCCACGTTCCGTAAATGGGGAGGTCCACAAAAATATATGCGAAATGACATCAAACGGGGTGTCAAATTTGACTACCTTTTTGGAGCGATCTCACACACTTTATTGAGAAAACACTTCTGTCAAATTTTTGAGTAAAAGATGTAGGCACCTTATGTTTCCTCCTTCAATATGTGTGATTCTCAACATTTTTGTTTAGAGTGTACGGTGAGACTACGATAATATACACCAGAGTATCCACCAAATGTCTATGTATGGACAGGAGGGTCTGAAATTGTGATGCGAGGGTAGTCCCAAAAGTACCCGACCTGGCTTATGAATACAGGTAGTTTTAAAAAAACAATTACTGTGGTTAACAATACCACCTTTCAACAACTTAATGTGAAAAATTCATAACGGTGCGTTTATTATTATTTTTTTAACAGACATCCAAAGTGAACGCTCTCAGTGAATTTGTGTTCGTAAATATGGAAAAAATTCGGCATAGTTATGTTATACAATACTTTCATTTGAAAGATCTAAGTCCAACCGATATCAAAGCCGAGTTGGATTCTATTCTGGAGAAGTCTGCTCCTTCGTTTACAATGGTCAAATCTTGGGTAGCTGAGTTTAAGCGAGGTCGTACGCGCTGCCAAGATGAACACCGCAGTGGTCGACCAAGTGAGGTCACTACGTCACAAAATGTGCAGAAAATCCACAAAATGGTATTGGATGCCCGTCGACTAAAAATGTGCGAGATTTCAGACATAGCAGGCATTTCAAAAAATGCTATGCATCCCATTTTAACCGAAAATTTGGACAGAGAGAGCTGTGCGCAAAATGGGTGCCGCGTTTGCTCACTCACTTCGCTCAATGGAGCACAAACAGCAACGTGAGGATGTTTCCACCGAGTGTTTGACAATGTTTCACAGCAATAAAGCCAAGTTTTTGCGTCGATTCTCAACCATGAACGACACATGGGTCCATCATTTTACACCTGAGACCAAAGAGCAGTCAAAGCAGTGGACTGAAAAGGGAGAACCGGCTCCAAAGAAAGCAAAGACAGTTCAGCTAGCTGGCAATGTCATGGCATCCGTTCTCTGGGATGCACGTGGAATAATATTTATTGATTATCTCGAAAAAGGAAAAACAATCAACGGCGCATATTATGCAGCCTTATTGCAGCGTTTGAGTGATGAAAACAAAAAAAACGGCCCCATCTGGCAAAAAAGAAAGTGTTGTTTCATCACGACAACGCACCAGTCCACACGTGCGTCATTGCGATGGCTAAAATCAATGAGTTGAAGCTCGAAATGCTTCCTCACCTCGCCTATTCACCAGATCTGGCTACCTCAGATTATTTTCTTTTTCCGCATTTGATAAAATGGCTCGGCGGGGAAAGGCTTGCTAACAATGAAAAGGTAGAGTCTGTGGTTAATAGCTATTTTGAGGGGCTTGACGGTTCCTACTATAAAACGAGTATCAAAGCTATTGAACATCGTTGGGAAAAGTGTATCGGCCTGCAAGGAGAATACGTTGAAAAATAAAAAACATTTTCGCAATTTTTTTTACCGTTTCCTTTGTTGAGTTGGGTACTTTTGGGACCACCCTCACACTTATGGTGACATTAACTTGTGTCACAATTTGGGTCGTAATCTGAATGTAGCTTTATGGCTCAAAAAAAATAATCTACAATATATTCAACTTTTCCGACAGTTTTGTAATTAAAACTTTCCTTTAGCCGATCTGTGATTCTGAAACCAAGAAGATACTACATTTTTCTTCAATACTGGAACATCTCACAAAAGCTCAGATTTCAGGAAGAGATGTGTTGCCACTTCTTCTTTAACCAAAGTTTGCATTTTGATGTCTTTGTTTAGGATCATCATCGAAATTCTCGTTAGTATATTTTCATCGCATTGTTGTATTAGTTCCAGCATCTTTTAAAGTTTGGGATTTTGTGAGCTTGCATGAATGCAATTTTAGTAACAGGCGAGATCACACTTTCTTAATCACTGGCTTGTAAAGATCAATGGAGCAGAGTTTAATGATTTTATTCACACTGTTATCAAAACCGACCTCTCATCGGTTGAAGACATGAAGTCTCAGTACGCGCCAATGAACTGCACTCAACAGGTCAATTAGTCCGGATATCCTTAGTTTACTACGAGCTGACAACTTGCAGGCTAGATCGTTTGGGGAGGAGTTTTGGTCACAGGTCTTACGCGAGTCAACTAAGTCCGGATACAATTTTTCTGCCATCAAGTCACATGCCTATTTAAAACGCGTTCAATATTTTCGAAAAGAAAATTTCGTCATTATTTTACCCCAGCCTTTGCGAGGCTTCTGATCAATTGCCAACTAATACAAGCGAAAACACGCGTTTTCAACCTCAATATGCGGTGCCAGAACAAACTTACTTTTATTTATTTATTTATTGACCAAACAAGGTAAACATTTTTTTTTTACATTCCATTTGGATACATATCACCGTTTTTTTATTTTTTTTTTACAATATATATTTACATTTGCAGTAAAGGATTAGGAACCGAGGGAACTTCGATAAATTAGATTTAAATTGGGATCTGGTTATGGTTGAGGAATAAAGATGGCTCATCTTGTTGAAATTTTTGACACACCTATTTATCGGCTCATTATCACCAAAGATAGTATGATGTTTACTTTCTACGAGCAAAGGTGAATGTCTCGTAAATCTTAATGGCTCATTTAAGGCTATTTTTCCAATTAGATATTGGACTTTAACGGTTCCTCTAAGGACATCAAATGCGAAGCAAGAGCATAATGTGGTTCTACGGGAGGCAAGTGGTGTCATATTGAGAAGTAATAGCCGGTTATCGTGCGATGGCAAATTATGGAAATCTTTCGGATCATAGAGGGATCTCAAAGCAAACACTAGGAATCGTTTCTGAACCGACTCAAACCTATTTGAGTGAACATCAACTACCGGATTCCAAATGACACAAGCGTATTCCAGAATTGGGCGCATTAATGATGTGTATAACGTTTTCGTTACCCGCAAGATCTTAAATTCTTTTGTGCGTCGTTTGATGAAACCTAAAAGCTTATTCGCTTTGCAGAGAACCTCACTGTAGTGCAAATTAAAGCAGAGTTTCTTATCCAAGTGAACACCAAGATCTACTACACTACCAACTCTGGAAAGCTTTATATCATTGAGGTGATAATCAGATAATAAAATTGTGCTTTTCCGAGAAAAACTTATCGCCTGGCGTTTCTCAAAATTCAAATATGGAAAATTTTTGATAGACCACTCTAATAGAGTATTTATTTTGTCCTGCTGGAACAAAGAATACTTGAATTCAATATGAATTCATCTCCACAGCCCATTGACGGCGTCCTCCAGTTTCTGAGCCCGAGCAGCGATGAAGTTTCTTTGTTAGACCAACGCTTCCTCGGTCTCCCCACTGATGTCCACCCTTCAGTTCTCCCAACGAATATCTTTTTGGGTATCCGTTGTTCATCCATACGATTTACATCACCAGTCCAATGCAGCTTTCACAGCCTAACAACCTCCGGCTCATGAAAAGTTTCATACAGCTCCTCTTCTTCTCCTTCGTACCGCTACAGCCCCCTTCGGGCCTGCGCTTCCTGCAAATAGTGCCTCCAACCGTCTCGTTCCACTGATCACGTCCTTCGATTTCGAAATCTGACCAGCGATGAACTGTCTTTATCGGCCGAGTTAGACCAGCGTTTCCTCGGTTTCCTCACTGGGTATCCGTTGCCCATCCATACGATTCATGTGGCCAGCCCATTGCAGCCTCCGCAGAATGACAATCGTTAATACCTCCAGCCCGTCAAAAATGTTATACAGCTCATGGTTGTTTTGAATTCGCCATTGATCCCCGTCTGGCTTCGTTCAATTATTCGCCTTAGGACTCGTCGCTCAAAGGCGTTCAATATGTTTGCAGATGCTTGATTGAGGCTTCATATTTTACACGCATATTAAAGCAGAGGTCTTATCACAGATTTTTATAATTGGAATTTTGTTTTCCTGTATATGAAGCTGGTCATCAGTATTCTCAAAACTGAATAACAATATCTTATTTACGAGCTATATTCTTCGGCATATTTTGTCACTTTCATCAACAATTCTCCTTATTTTAGCACCCAAATATGCAAATTTGCCCACACTTTAATATTTAATTCACCAAGTGTAATATTATGGGCATTTGAGTTATTTTTTTTTCTTGACTGCGATATGAGCTTTGCATTTATTCTTAACGATTAGTAGCCCTACTAGTTTTGCTTTGCTGTTGAATTTCAGGAAAACCTCTTTGACAAATATTAACAACCGTGACAAAATATTAATGACATCCGTACAGGCTGCTACTTGGCTTGACTTGTATACTAACCTTCCGCTTGTATCGGCAGGTAGCTGTCTTATGACATATATCACAGCGAAATTGAATAGCAATAGGGCCAGTCCAACTCTCTGCTTTAGTTCGACATTTGTGCCAAAGGTGTTGGCGACTTGATTATTGATGCGGACTTGGAAGATCGTTGACATCATTTTTTTAATTTGGTGAGATGGACTGATTTGGATGGACTTATTTGGTATAGCACGTTACGATCAATACTGTTGTATGCTTTTTTAAAGTCAACTAAAGTTTGATGTACGTCTATGTTGAACTCCCAGCATTTTTCAAGTACCTGCTTGGCTGTAAACAATTGGTCTGTTGTCAATTTTCCTGCTCTAAAACCACCGTGATACTGCCCAATAATACAGGTGGCGTATGATCTGATTTGATTTGTAATAAACATAAGCAATCGAGCAGCCCTGTAGTGATCAGGAGTGGCTGTTCTTGAAGAGATAAGCGAAACTAATCAGCTGAGTTCGTTTCTGTTTAAAGCTCGCAGACACTTTTGCCAGATAATCGGCACCCGTGTCCTACAGGGGTTTAGAAAAAAAATTAAATTCATGACAATGGCGCCCAACGTGGGGCCCAAAAGGGAAAACAACACCACTCTCCTTCGAGTTCTCACATTTTTAATTTTTCTGTCGGCAGACGAACCAATTCAATTTTTATTGTTGCCCCCACCATATGACAATAATGTACCAAACTTTGGAGGGTTCTGTAAAATAAGGATAGAGTCACTGTTTAACTTTCTTATGGTGCTGTGTTGTTTGTCTTGTCTTTCGTATATTAAGGTCTATAGCATCTTCTGGGATACTTCGTTTTGGGTGGCTCTGCCGCCTAAATATGCGAATGATGTTATAGAGGATAACATCACTGAATGTTGCTGAAAAACATGTTCGCACGTTTTTATACAGTTTAAAGTCGGACAATTCTAATTTGAAACAAAATTATAGTGCCTAGGATTTTCAAATGCACTACTTGGAATTGCGTCAGTTTTTGCTGGGAGCTAATCTGATGCCCGGCAGTGCTAAAATCTACATCATCAATTAGTCCTGACTGATGCCCGGCTTGTGTTTATCATTGCTTAGCAGGGACTTCTTTTCAAGGATAGGGGCCTAAAGCTACAACAACCATCTCTCCGATGCGGAAACAGTTTTTTCTTCAGTAGTGAAGAGCAACATCCTTCAGCCGCTCCATACCTGGGTCGGCATCAAAGAGACTGCCCTGTACTAAACATAAGCAGTCAAGCAGCCCCGTGGTGATCAGGAGTGGCTGCACTTGAAGAGATAACGTAGTCGCCCCGTTGAAACTGCTTAGTTTGTTGTTTTACGAGATTAAGATTAATTGCATCCGTCAAGTTTCCATGCTTTAGGCAGAGATGAGTGGTACACTTCAGCCACTTTTATATCTTTAGGTTTAGCGTTCCTCTTGTAATGCTTTTTGTAGAATGTTTGCGTTTGCCCAAAAGTTCCGTGTCCGCTAACTCTAATGAGACAAAAAAAGTTTGAATCACTGTAGAGTACCTTAATTGACACACAAAAGAACATTTCTAAAAATCCAATAGTTTAAAATGAACGCGTACATCCATTTAGTCGCAAAGAAATTGTGATTCGATCGTGTGACTTTCGTACGTGATTAAGGATTTCAACACACCGGAGCGAAAATCCGACGGCGGACTAGTGATTTCAATAAAGCGGCTGCAAGCCCCTCAACAAAATTATGCCGAAAATCCACATAAAGAAGCCTTCTGGAGTGGCGTTGCGTAACAGGAGTGCAATTAAGGACGCTGAGTACAATGCAAATGAGAATAATATTAAGAATTGCGACTTTCGTTGTGGTAATGTTGATTATTAACTTGACTCTTTAACGGAAAAAGTAAATTTATGCAGCCCCTGATATAAATGAATTGTATTTGATAGAGTTATAGACCCTACGCGTGATGGAATAGGTGATCGTGCTACTACTGGTTTACACTGGGAGACAGAATTAAAAAGAATAGTTTATATTGCCTGCAATCCACGACGTGTCTTGCGCGATTGGGTGAATCTAGGGAAGTCGGAAACCACATTTTTTCGAGGAAGTCCAATTTTGCTGACAAAAGCTGTTGCTGTTGATATGTTCCCGCATACGCCATTTTTCCAACTGATTATACTGTTTGTACGTGTTGATGATGACTAAAAACGTGATGACTTGGTAAATAGTGATGTTAAAAATGATGATAATAGAGGGGGAAACTGTTTTAAACACTGAACTTGATGAAATAAAAGCCTAGCCCGTTGTCGCTGGTGACACAGACGAATGAAAAAATAGCTGAGGTGATCCTTACGAAATTTTTATTCGATATGGTGTGATATGGTGGAGTGAACACGATGCAAGAGGCGGATAGCTTCGACCATTTAGTGAATGAAGTAGCATGGCAATCAATAGCCGAAAACAGGTTCGTTCCAAAATGTAAGAATTGATGAAAGCCCAAAGAGGAAAATTTCTGAGAAAGAAAAATAGCGAAATTCTGGAACTCCCTAATGGAATCGCTTCATTGAATGTAATTTTATTATTCATAGGTAGTCAGAGTGGTACGAATACGTCAACATTTTTGGCTGCCCTTTGGGATAAAAAACTCTCGCCGACATAGCGAATTAAGTAGACGGTGCAAACAAAAAGGAAATCGAGTAAGCCTTTTTCTTTTTTTCTTTCTTTTCTTATGCTCAGCTACATAACATCCAGATGTATTCAATTTGTGAATGCTTTTAATTTAATTCAGCGGTCAAAAGTACAATTTGGCGACATTTTAGTTGACAATTTTCAATTATCGATGATGTGATCTAACTAGACTGAAGCACTTGTAGCTTTTTCATTGATCGTTTTGTACAATAAGTTGGCTTTTGCTGAAGATTTCAGTGAGATGAAATTAACAAAAAATATATTATCTACAATTACTGGAGCAATTAAAAGTTGTTAACAAGGGCTCTTGCCGGGTAGAGTGGCCTATCACTTGCGTGCCCTATTATGGTGTAGAGTTATGTGATTCCATCACATAATTCTGTAACATAAATTGGCCACGTCGATATTTCTCATTTGATGGGAAAATACATGCAAATTATGTCTACGTTCGGATCTTGATCTGGTTTGGAGGGTGCAGAAAGGCACCGCTTCCATCTGGATGCCTCACTCTTATTTGTGGGCCAAAAGTATCGTCGTTAATGGCGAAGTCTTCACCATTCCGTCCGTTTTTGCTCGACCCAATTTGTTCTTTGAACAAACATTGCAACCCTTAGTAGGTTACCTCGGCTTCGACACCAGTCGATCGGCATTCGACCCTTTTAATTCGTGAAAGCAAAATTTTTTTTGTAGCTGGTAGCGGGGAGAGAGAACCCGCCCCACCACACCGCAACGCTAATCTGCCAGCGCATTCACCCGTCCCCAGACAAGGCTAATCTCGGCGGATACTACCATCCTCTGCCGCCGAGGCAGCAGACCATCGCTGCAGTCCTACACGGACATCATATCCAGCTCAGCTTTCACTACAAGACTATATCTGTAGCCTAAGTTCATAATTTTCGTTACGCAATCTGATCACAACTTCATTATCTTTGATTATTTGTAGTTTACATCCGCCATCTGCGAAGTTTTCTTGATTATGTTTACTTTTGTTGATGATTGTCGCCAGTTTCTTTTTTCCCTGTACTCCATGCTGTAAATAATACAAGTTTAAAACCGGCTTTGAAAAGTTCTCATCAATAGCTTTCTTTTGATACCCATATCTTTGGTAAAAAAAGTGTGCAAGGGTTACCTCCCATTATGGTAAGACCTCTTTGAAAGTCTTTCACATTTTTTTTGTAAAGGAACTTTAAAGAGGCCACCATTACCCTTATCCATTAATTTCATGATCCTAGCTTATGTGGTTTGCGAGTAATTTACTGTGACACATGAACGGACGGGGATATAACCGATTTTAATTGGTTTTTGTAGAATCATGATTATCATCTATGATGTGGCAGATGAAGCTGGGCTTTGGCCTCCAGGATTGATTTCTTCCAATCATCACGGTTCCGTGAACTCGTCCGCTAGTTGATCACTCCCAGGAAAGATCTGCTGTCAGCGTCTATCATGTCTTACCATCGAGTTCTCGATTGTCGCGCTGGATGTCTACCTTGTGATTTAACCTTTAATTTTATTTTGGATGGCTGGTTTTCTTCCACTCCTTTCTACTTAAACCTCCAATTGCAGTTTGCGTAACTTTACGCAAGCAGATGCAGGTGATTCGTCAAATAGTCCGTTCAACTCATCGTTGTAACGTAGTCTCCATTCTGTCCCTTGTTTCACTGAGCCGTAGATTTTCCGGAGCACTTTGCGTTTATATATATCTTTTTGGATTCACTTCCATATAACAGCGTGGGTTTGACTAGTGATTTGTAAATAAGGAGCTTATTTTGCCTGTGACCAACTCTGAACATTCGAATGGGAAGTACGGAGCATAAGGCTTTATTTGGGACACTTATGCAACGTTCAATCCCGTCCTTCTTGGTGCCCCTTCTATTCCAAAATAAATGAAGTTATGAACACTTCCAAGGTACTCCTACGGTCAGGTTTTTTCGGACTGCTGTGTTCTTCTTCATTTGAATCATGAGTTCAGTTTGAGTTTCATAAACTCGTAGTCTCCTTTAGCATCTGAGCTTTTGTTAAATAGTTTCACGAAGTCCTAAAAAGCCAAAAAATACGTCTAAAACTAAAAATCTTCTGATCTATGAAAGTCAATCAAAAACTAAAGGCATTATGTCAGTATAATTTAAACCAAATGAATGATGCTTTAGATACTATTATGGCCGCTGTTGTTTAAATTTAACTTATATGAATTCACGGGCTTTTTTCGACCAAAAAAAAAACAAACTGTTATTAAATAATACTTTAATCAACGTTTCAACTACTTTTGTGGTCTTCTTTTAATAAACAACGAGCTGACATCGAATGGGCTTTTTCAGACGCAGCGTTAAAAGTGAGCGTTAAACAGGTTATATGGGCAAGAAGAGTGAGAGGCATTGAGGGAACCTGATGGTAAAAACATGCCAAAACTTTTTAGGGTGAACGAGCGTAACGCACATACACAAACGCATTTTGTTGATCATTTGGTGGGGGAAATTTTATACAAGTGCCGGTAATCATTCCGAATTGAACATTCGGCGAAGAAGGTTGTCGTCATGAAACGATTGCCTTTCTTTAATTTGCGTGCACAAATGGATGCGTGGATACGAGAAGCTACGCACTATTTAATAAATTTATGAAAACGTAGGCAATGTTAAATTTCACGAAACAACACGACGAATATCACGATTTTAATAAAGTTAAATTGCCTATTGTGAATCCATAGAAAATTAACAGTACGCATAATCTTCATAGAACCACATTATAATAAGCAAGTTTACAATACGTCAAGAAAAATCTGCGATTCAAAAAGATATTCAAATTTGGAATATATTTTCAGAAAGCGGAAAAACACGGAGGATTCATATAAATCCAATAGAAGTTTGAATCGACAAACTTTAACAATCATAAAATACATTTTTCATTCCAGTTTTTATTATCTCGTGCACAATTCAAGGCTAAAACATCAATTCTCAATCGCTTATCTCTCTATCTTCGCTCTCATGTTGTCCGCACGATGTTTAACGATCAAATGATGCTTTTGACACATACACTCGCAAGACGTGTATCGTATACAAAAATAGGTTGGCTGAACTATGCAACGTGTAAACATAAGGGCGTAAGCGCGAAACCTGTTTGGATATGGGTTTGTACCATTCCCGTGTGAAAAAGCCCAATAAGACCATTGTTTTGTTGTCGTTGATTTCGATGTTTTTAAGTTTTTCTTTGAATCCCGTTGTATTCTTGACGTTGAACGCAGAGTCGACTGTCAGGATATTGAGGTGGTTCGCTAAGTGCTGTGCTAAGTTGTACGTTGGGCTGTTTGAGTTGGAAATTATTGGTCTCATCGGGCAATCTGGTTTGTGTATTTGTGGTACTCCGTAGATCCTAGGTATCCATGCTGCGTAATTTGTGAGCTTCGATTTCATCATATCGTCGATTTCTCCATGTCGATGCATCTTTCTCACAATTTCGTTGTTGATCTGCTGTAGCTTGTTGATCGGATTTACTCTGATTCTTTTGTACGCTGATCGATCATCTACAATATCATGCAGTTTTTGTTCGAGATCAGCTTTGTATATCGGGACTGTTCGATTTCCTTTGTCCGCTGTAGTTATTGTGATATCGGTGTGTCTTCTTAGGGAGTGTTCGATTTTTGACTTCAGCGGGTTTATAAATTTTCCCATTTTTGTGGCTCTCCCTCTTTGTATATTGTGCATTATACTACAAAATTTGGCTCTGGCTAATTTTTGTCGTTCTTTATTTTGAATTTTCTGGATCGCTGCTTCGCCGTCTGCTATTCTATTCAGAAATGGTAACTCAGTGCTTTTGTATAGTACCGTAAATTGGCTCCCTAGTGCTAAAATTATTTTCACCTCTTGTGAAAACTGGATTTCTGTTTCATTGCCGAACGAAGATTCGTCGTATGTATGTGATTCCGAGCCTTTTTAGTGCAGTCAATTTTAACACGTTCAATTTTTCGTCATGCGTATGCTTCAGTTCTGCTGCGATCAGTTTACATTCATTTTCTGTTTTCTGGATGACATCAATTGCTACCGTTCCCGCTGTGTCCAGGATTGTTGCTCTTGATTCGGGAAACTAACATATTTGGACTCTCTGGTGACAAGAGATGGCAACAACCTCAAAATGGATTGGTTTCAAAAACAACTGCGTCCATTAGAGTACTTCACTTCAAGTCAGCCCACCCAAAACATCAAAAGCTGGATACCGCATATAACATGATCCACCGCATCCTCAACATAAGTGACCATTGCTACCAGAAAAAAACAAGAAAATAATAAAATTGATATTGGTAAAGAACGGTTTTCCAATCTAACTGATCAACAGCTTCCTCACTAAGTACAAGAGAATAGAAAACGAAAATACACCGGCACAGCAAACAGAAAGGCGTCAAATTTTCGCAACCATGGAATGCATCCCAGGCCTCTCCGAAAAATTCAAAAGCGTCATCAAGGGCTGCGCAGAAATACAACTGGGATTCAAAATCAAAAACAGGCTGAACTCAATATACACGGCAATTGCAGGACACAAACGGGACCTACAGAACGGTGACAACAACAAAACGGCACTGACAGCACATTGCGCACAACTGGGACACCTACCTGATTTTTCGAACACAAGAATAATGGACGAGGAGCGCAATTACAAAACAAGTTGGGTAGACAGACATATGCTCATGTCAGAAGGGTTTTGTACTTAACTTACAAAATGCAGTAACCAGCAACGAATAAAATCAAGAAACATGTCAAAGGCGATTTTATTGGAGAAAATGTAAAATTCGAGGATCATACTGTTATTAACAAAGTTGAACGAATTTTGACTTCTGAGGTATTTGTGATAGTTATACCCATAAATATCTACTTTGATAATTTTTTCAGATTTTTTAGCTCACGGGTGTCCATTCGCGAGGGAGGAAATACATTTTTCATGTATTCCCCCCCCCCCCTGTGCCCCCACTGAAGCAAAAACTGTCAGTTTAAGAACTATTTTGAAAAGCTCTCCTCGAGAACTTTCAGTTGATACTCATATCGGCTACCTTTCATGAAATTTTTTTTCAGGGGCCACTCTTCTGTACTGTAATCATCGATTCATGGCCTATTTTTTCGAATCCTAGAATGGTTACAAAGCCCTTTAGCTAGGAGCTCTCTCCTGCCTCTTCGACTTGTTTCGATTGTATGTACTCATCTTCATGATACCTATCACTCCTGAAATTTCCATGCAAATTCTAGCAAAGCTGTAGTGTCTAAGTCGGTAAAAAGCGCATATGGCTCCATAGCCATATGTTTCCATAGTAATACAGGGCATATTGTTCCATAGTAAAACAGGAAAATTCAAATCGCTATAACTTCGTCAAATACTATTCGATCTTTATGAACCTTTCAGAAAAGATCAATCTTATAAGTAGTCATCTGTTTGCTAAATTTTATTGAATTTAAGGGTACCATTTAGATTTTACTCAAGAAAACATAAAATCGATAAATCATACTATTACTACCAAAGTTGAGTGAATTTCGACTTCTCATGTATTTGTTGTTGTTGTACTTATGAAGGCCTACATTCATGATTTTTTTCAGATTTTTCGGATGGAAGGTGTCCAATCGCGAGGGGGGTACGCGGAAAGTTCGTACATTTCCCCTTCCCCTGCCCCCCTCGGTACTCATAAGGCAACTTTAAGACCTGTTGTGAAAAGTTCTTATTGAGACCTTTCCAATGACACCCTATTCGACTACCAATGGTGAAAATTTTTTTTGAGGGGTCACCTCCCTATATGGGGAGACCCCCCTTAAACGCCTTTGAAAAAATTTTCTACCCTTGAACTTTCAAAAGGTCACCACTTTTGACCTTTCCACAAAGTTTCATGGCTGTAGCCTCTATAGTTTCGGAGAAAAAGTGCTGTGACATAGAGACGGACGGACGGACAGACGGACACAGGTCGTGATTGCAATAGGGTTCTGTATTTTAGTACAAAGCCCTAAAAAGGTTGATTCTGGAGGCGTTAACCATTAAAACGGCGGCAAATACAATGAACAAAAAAAAACGGACGGAATTAGCGATGTGTACTGCGGCTTGTTAGCAATTAAGTAATTAGGGTAACTAAAAGCATGTAGTTTGTATGAATAAAATGTAAGCTCCGTGGAATTATTATCCTCAAGAAGACCACGAAAGTGGTTGAAACGTCGATTAAAGTATTATTTAATGAAAAATTGTTTTTTTGGTCGAAAAAAGCCCGTGAATGTCTATAAGCAAATTAATGATGTTTATGCTTGACATTTGATAAAATTTCAACACAAAAAAAAACCTGTTAATGCGCTTTCACAAGAATCATTCAGTGACTCAACAATTCACCGCAAGAGTCAACAAGAAACCATTCAGTACGCACGTACATAGGTTAGTGCTCGATGACAAGATAAAATTAACACGAAGGTAAATAAAGTAATTTATTGAGGATACATAAATTCCGTTTGGATGAAATATTTTCTTAGACACAATTTTATTGCAAGATAATGGACAACTATCAAATGCACACCCAGATATCGTCTCATTCCCACATCCAAACAATTTGATACGCTTTATCAATATTACGTGGTTTCAGTCAAAAATAAGGTGCACCCTTATCACCTTAATCCTACTTTAACTGTTAGCGTTTTGCTATCGTAGTATGAAATAACATTGATGCGCAAAGTCCATCAACAGAAAAGAACGAGTGGCTGTTATGGTCATCGAGGAAATAATTATTAATTACCGAAAATGTTTCCATTTTTAATTGATCTTAGACATTTAATTATTTATTTGCAAAATTTTAAAATTTAATTATATATATATATATATATATATATATATATATATATATATATATATATATATATATATATATATATATATATATATATATAAATATATAATATATATATATATCTTAAGTAAATTTCAAATAAATTTGATGAATAAAAACCCTTACCAATTTATCCTAGGCGCCCATACACCTTTGAATTCTATAAGACCAGTTTTATCAGTATTGTACTGATTACCAATTTGTTGGATCCATCATAAAATATTGAGTTACTGAATCAATTTGCGGTGATTATCAATTTACAATTTTTGATAAAGTTTTCGATAACTCACATGGGAAAATTGTTAGGGTATTCATGTGTCACTATATTTATGTTTTACCTCAGATAACAATGTTGATTAAAAATTTACTACGAAATTATCTTAATTGAAAATAATGATTAACAAGATTTTGTGCGATTAACGAGGCATTTCCGACGACCTTAAACCTTAAAAATAACTTGTTTTAGTATTTATATATATTAGATAGGCCCGTTCAGCTCTTTAATCCTTTCAAGATGGATTTTTATTATTTTTGTGTGGACTCTAATTGAATTTGTGGCTTCATATTTCAAAAGAAGAAGTCTTTTTAAGATTTTTGTAGTTTTTCCTATTTTTCCCAACATTTTCATTTATTTTTTTAGTGGGACATATCGTCCCATTAGTTCATTACATTGGGACAATATTTCCCATCAGTTCTAAAATTAGACACATGAATAAGCTGAACAAATATATATAAAAAATAAAATATTTTAGAAGAAAAAATAATGGAGCAGCGCAACATTGAAAACGTTTTTCCAGTTCAAAATAACGCCAGCCATCTAAAATCATGTGGTCTGAATGAAGTGGCGTCGGTACCTGTTTCAAATCAAACATCTGTAATCGTCAGCCACATCTATAAATTGGGCACGTTTTGGTCAGAGAACGAATGGAAAAAAGACTTGAGCGCTTGGAGAAGGCAAATCTAACGAATCATCAGCACAACGATTTCGAAATATACTAATACTGCTCGAGTTCGAAAATTCTTGGAAGTAAATCTATTTCTGGAAGGCTGCAGAGTAGAGGCAATTTCACAGAGAAATAAGAAAACGAAGTCGTTCAAAGTATACATAGCGCACAAATATGCCTGGCTTTTCTCTAATGACACATCCAAAAACGGCACCGTCTATTGAAGCGGACTGGTCTTCAGGAAATAGAAATCAAGGAAACGTGCTGTCGACAATCATCAACCAAGCAAATACAACCACAAAAATGTAACAGTAATTTCCACTAACAACAAAAACCTGAATATTAACACTACTCACAACACCCAACCATTTATTACTAACTACATTGTGAACCTTCCAGATCCTTTAGATAACAGGCTGATTGAAGGCAGTCCTGTTTCTGATAATAACCAACTTAAAGAAAATATCGGTTCTTCAGAAACGAATAAAAGCTAAATTTCTGAATTTAACCCTATAAAACCACCTTCCAAATATCCGTACTTCATAAGAAGTGGGTTTCAGACCTCGTCCCCTAATTGTGTAATTAAATTACCTTGCACACTCAATAGCCTTTTGAACGAATTCAATCCTTTTTAGACCCACTAGTACCTCCGATTGTAAAAGCGACAATAAATTCTAGCAAAGATCTTGAGAGCAGGTATCTAAAGAGTTTTCCAATAAGAGGTGTTATTTTGAATAGCCCACTATTTCGGCAGATGTCACTTTTGAAGCTATCATGCTTTGACATTTGACAAGTAGAAACTACGTCATTTATAAAAATAGAACAACACACGCTTCAACAACGCATTGAAATTATTAAAATTCACTATAAAAATGGTGAAAATTTGGCAGAGACGGTTCGTAGAGTTGAAACCCGTGGTCGGACCGCAATACAGAAACTAGTGTATAAAATCGGGCTGTTGGGACAACTTAGTGGTGTGAACAATAAAACCCATGCACGTCACTCAAGAACAGCCGAGAATATTGCTGCTGTAGGCGAAAGTGTTGAAGAAAACTCAGATTTGTCCATTCCTCGCCGTTCTTTGGAATTGGTCATTCTACGAACGTCATTACACCGTATTTTGCATGAAGATTTGGATCTTAAGGCTTATAAAGTTCAGTTAACACAAGAAGTCAAGCTGGTCAATCATCAACAACGTCGTGTCGTTGCTGATTGGGTCCTTGAATTGCGTGAAAACGATCCGGAATCCCATCGAAAAATCATCTTGAGTGATGAGGCTCATTTCAACCTCGGTGGCTTCGTCAAAAAGCAAAATTGTCGCATCTAGGGCTCTGAAAACCGAAGAGTTATTGTTGAAAACCCTCTTTATCCTCAACGTTTGACTGTTTGGTGCGGTTTATGGTCTGGCGGAGCCATTGGACCTTACTTTTTCGAAAATAAGGCTGAAGCAACAGTTACGGTGGATGGATTGCGCTATCGAGAGATGAGTAATAATTTTTTATGGCCGGAATCGGATGGTATCGATCTGGATAACGTTTACTTTCAACGAGACGGCCCTGCATGCCACACAAGCAACGAAACCATTGATCTTTTACGGGAAAAGTTTTCGGACTGTGTTACCTCTCGAAGAGGTGATCACAATTGGCCCCAGAGATCTTGTGATTTAAAACTTTGCAACTTTCTTCCTTTGAGCCACGTCAAAGAAAAGTTCTACGTCAACAACCCAGCGTCGATTCAAGACCTCAAAGATGGAGTTCGTGAGGCTATCGAGGACATAGGGCAGCCACTTTGCGATTTGGTTATGGAAAATTTCATGAAAAGGATATGGTCCCGTAAGCATGGTCGTAGTGGTCATTTGCCTGATATTATTTTTCACTATTAACGGCATACCTCCTTCTTTATAACTAAATAAATATCTGATCATTGATATCAAAAAATGACATTTTTCTTTTCATATCCTAAATAACACCTCTTATTGGAAAACCCTGTACTTTCAAGACTGGGTGAGTACAGATTATATAAGTTGGTTCGATTCTACCTAGCTTACATGCATAAAGCACCAGACACTTCATGTATCGACGGTAAAACGAAGACCAATATAAAAGTAATGATCCAGAGAGAAGGTCTTCCGGTAGATGTTGATGCTCTACAAAAACTATATCTTAGATACCATGAGCAACTTGGTGTTACATCAGAAAAAGCCAAAAAAGATATTGAAACTTACGCTTCTCATGTAAGCTCAAATTATATATCCTCGCTCCAAAAATCACGTGAGCAACATCACAAATTTTTTCGTCCACAATAAGAGCTCTACCACAAAATGCCTCAAAATGTTCTACCATAACTGTAGTGGCATGATAGGCAAACTCAACAAACTTTTTCTTGACACTAAATCATGCCTTTTCAGTAACTTCGCATTCACAGAAACCTGGTTGAATGACTCCCATCGTAACGAAGAGATTCTCGACAGTTGTTGGTCTATTCATAGAGACGGTTGAGACTATCTAAGCACTGGCCTAACCCGAGGAGGTGGTGTCCTAATTGCTATACACAACGCTTACTCGAGTGATATCGTCAATACCGCAATTTTCAAAACTTTCCAAAATTTAATAGCGAAAATCCAAATAACTAAATTTTATTTGTACGTTGCTGTATTCTATATTCCCCTAGAGTCCAGTGAGACAATTCATAAAGAGGCTTGTGGAGGTATCTCTTCTTTTGCTGAGCTCTTGAAAGAGGAAGATAAAATCTTTATCTATAATCTATATCTTTGAAGATTTTAACAGGCCCAATTTAAAGTTTGTCGTTGACGAACTTGACAATGATCTCATTCCATTAAATCTGCGAGACGATATTGATTTCAATCTTGTTTCTACATTGTACGGCAATGATTTACAGCAAGTAGCTCCGACACTCAATTCCTCTGGCAATTGGGTTGATCTAATTTTCACGAATGCTTATGACGAGGTGGTGGTTAATCCAACTAATGATGTGGAAAATCTTTTCAAAAATACCCTTCACCATTCCGCACTTTCAGTTGATTATTCCATCTCTGATGATACAAACAGCCTTCCGTACAATAATTCGATTGTATTTGATTTCTGTAATGCTGACTACTATAGCATTAAGAGTTATATTTCTAATGCAGACTGGACTACTAGGCTTTCGACGCTATATGTTAATGATGCAGTAAACTCTTTCTACCTGACCATGTTTGACGCTGTTGGAAGTCATACACCTAAAATCAAAAAGAGGAATAAACTGTCTGAGCCATGGTTGGACAGTAGTCTTCGAAATTTAAGAAACAGAAGGAATAAGCTCCACAAAATTATACGAAAAGAACCCAGTACCAGTGATGAAATAAAAATAAATATAATGAACTGGCAAATGAATTTAGATTGAAGTCACGCGAGGCCTATGCAATGTATGTTAATTTTATTGGCAAAAACATAATCCAAAACACAAAAAAGTTCTTTGATTTTGTAAATATTAAGCGCCAACCTCATGGTTACCCTAAAAAATGACCTGTGAAGACTGCAGCTCCTCTGCCCGGGAAGAAATCTGTAATTTCTTCGCAGATCATTTTCAATCTGTGTATTCCTTCCCAAACACCTCACCTCATGTAGATAACATTAACGCCGTTTTTGAAACAGTGCTTCAGGAACTCTTAGTTTCTGAAGATGATATCATTAATGCAATTAAAACACTTGATCTGAACCATGGACCTGGCCCAGATTTACTCCCGCCTTATTTTCTATACCAATGCAGTGAAGTATTAGTTTTACCCCTCCACATCATTTTTAATAAGTCTCTTGCAAGCGGAAAATTTCCAATGCACTGGAAATCTTCTCTCTTGATTCCAATTCATAAAAGCAAAAGCAATGGTAGTGTTCAAAATTATAGAGGAATTGCCATTTTATCCACCATCTCAAAATTATTGGAGAAAATAGTATTAGCTAAACTTATGTAGCTGTAGCTGCAAACAATTCCATAAAAAAAGCAATTTGAAAATAGTATGCTCTAAAATATCGCCCGTAATAGAGCAGTGTTTCAATGACCAGCAGCATAGCTCCAGGAAAAACCGATCCACAACCACCAATCTAACAGTTATAGTCTGATACATACTTTGTACAATGGAAAAAGGGCACCAGGTTGACGCAATTTATACAAATTTTAGTAAAGCCTTTGATTGCGTCAATCATACGATTCTGTCAGAAAAATTGCGCATTTTTGGAATCACTGGCCCATTGCTTTGCTGGCTAAACTCTTACTTCCAAACCCGGGCTCAAACCTTTAAATTTCAAAGGTATATGTCCAAAGAAATTCAAGTCTACTCCGGTGTACCTCTGATGTGTTATCCGATATACCCTATTTATTTTATGCGATAACATCCCAAAGTGATTCGATATTTTTTTACAGAACAAGATAAATGCTCTGCTTGAATGGTCCAACACAAACCACCTATACCTGAACCTCCAAAAATATCAGGTGATTAGTTTCTCTTGCAGAACTTCAATTTTGTTAGCTGATTATCACCGCGGTAATACTAATCTTTCCCGAACAGACAGCATAGTAGGCCTTGGTGTCTTCTTGGATAAGAAACTCCGTTTTAATTTGCTCTATGATGAGGTTCTCTGCAAGACTAATAAAATGTTAGGCTTTATCAAAGACATTATACATATCATTAGCCCGCCCTATTCTCAAATATACATGTGTCGTTTGGCATCCTGTTTCTGATGTTCATACAGAAAGATCTCAATATGACCCACGTAACTTTCAGAGCTTGCCTTCATATGAATATCGGTTATCCATTCTAAATTTACCTTCACTTGCCTCCCGTAGAATTATGTCATGCTCTTGCTTTGCATTTGATGTTCTCCATGGTACCATTAAAGTCCAATATCTGATTGACAGGATATCCTTAAACGAACCAGTAAGATTTACAAGATATTCATGTTTGCTGGTGGAAAGTCGACATCTTACCATCTACGGTGAAAATGAACCGGTTAATAGATGAGCCATTGCTTTTCCCCAACCATATCCAGACTACAGTTTAAAACAATCTATCAATGTTCTTATATTTTTAACTTGTATTTTTGTAAGTGTAACCTATATTTTTAACTTGTATTTTGTGATTTTTAACTTGTATTTCTTTGTGCTAATTTATAATTTTGATGTAATAGCTTGTTTGGTAAATAAATTTAAAAAAATATAGTTTTTAGTGAACTTTTACATAATTTTACATATGGAAAGCGGTAAAACATTCATTACACAACAGCACACAACATGTTGTACAAACAGTTTTTGTTCGCTTCTCGATCTTCCTTTGTGAACATCTTGTATATCTCCCTTTCTACTCAAAAACCGGCACATGATCGCCAACATTGAACATTGTTGTTCGCCTTTTTGATGGTCATCCAGAAGTCGAACGTTACTTCACCCTGGCTTTGCTGTTCCCTTGGTCAATGAGGCTTTCTGCCAAGGCAACCAAAGAAATCCAAAAATGGTATCTTTCTACCTCTGACTTCATTGTTAATTTTTTTTTTTTAATACCTCCATTCCCTACCACTCTCTCCATCGCTCTTTCTTCATCGCACAACGCTCGCGTGATCTGCATTCACATTACGTCGCTTGGTCCTTTGTGCCACCCAGACAATGTTTAACACATCGGTATAAGGGGGCACACAATATAATGTGAACTAGTCCTTTTCATGAACATCTAGTCCAAAAAAATCATGATCAGCTCTCAGAGATAAAAAAAAATTCAATATAATACGACGCATTCAAACAAAAAAACTCTGAGTAACTGTCACTTCAGTATCTCGCCGAAAGGGTCAAAAAGAACGCCCTAAGATACTGGGCTCATAAAAGCAGGATTACAGGTTCACGCTTCAATCAGTGCTCATTAAATGCTCCCTTAGTCTTTTCTGAAGCAGCAAAAGTGAGTTTGCTTTCTTATCAATTTCTGGTAGATTGTTATATACATATATGCAGAACATCATTCGTTGCATCGTTCTTCAGACGATCCGTTCTGGCAAAAGGTATTACGAATTGATCTGCATTCCTCGCATTATATGGGTTGATCTGTGATACCTTAATTAATAGCGCTCGTTCCGATCCATTAGTTTTTAAATTTCTGTAGATAAACTTCGCTTTCTCCATAATAATAATTTGACTAAAGGTTAATGATTTTGCCAATTGGTAAACCAAACTAGTTTGAGTAAGCATTGGCATCTTCAGAATGTTTTTATACTCTTTGGTCAGCAGCCTGGATATACTGTTTGAATGTTGCTTTGCTGATTGACTCCAAATAAAAACTCCATAATGCAATTTCGCCAGGACAAACGCATTTAGAACAAGTTTCTTGATGGGCATTGGAAAATCCTCATATCTTCTTAACAATCCTATTATTGGGGCTAATTGCCTCCTTAAGTTATTTATGTGTGGTAACCAGGTCATACGATGGTCCATGATAAGACCAAGATATTTCATTTCTAGGACTCTTTGCAATTTTTCGCCGTTAATATTTATTTCGACATCTATGTCTCCTTTGTTCTTTTGCTTAAAAACAATATATTTTGTGTTGTGTTCAATACGAGCTTGTTTCCAATTAACCACTGATGGAATTTTCCTAGATCCTCGTTGATAGTGTTCTCAATGCCAGTTTTGTCTCATCCTGAATAAAGTAGAACTGTGTCATCAGCATACAATTTGTGATATTCCGTCAGCCCACATGTATTTAGATTATTTGTGTATAGCAGGAACAAAGTTGGGCCAATTATTGAGCTTTGGGTTACTCCTGTTTTCGTGGGTGCATGATCGCTCAGGACATTGTTGATTAAAGTTCTTTGCGATCTTCCCTCCAAGTAACTCTTAAAAACTGCTTAGGACTACCCTGAATACCGTACGATTCAAGTTTCCGAAGCAAGAGGTCATGATCAACTGTATCAAATGCTTTTTTCAAATCCACATAAATTGCGATGAAATAATCACCTCTGTCAAGTCCTAGATTGATGAAACGTGCGACAGAATGTAGGGCATCCAAAGTAGTCTTGTTCTTTTGAAAACCAAATTGATGTTGGCTTATGATAGAGTTTCCAACTGAGAATGATGTTAATCGATTGTTTAGTATTTTTTTCAAATATCTTACTAAATCCCGTCAGCAGGGCAATCGGGCGATAGTTATTCGGGTCAAGATGCTCACCACCCTTAAATATAGGAACTGCAAGTTTTTCTTCTTCCGAAAAAGTTCCATTCCTAATATGCACGTTTATAAAATTTGCCATAATCTGGGCTATGTCCTCCTTTATTATACTAATCTCATTCATCGTGATGCTATCAATGCCTGGCGCCGTATTCTTTTTCAATTCATTGATTACATTTAAGACTTCCCTTTTATTTGTTTGATGAATGTGAAGGATGGAATTTATTGAGATATTTGTAGTATTTAAATTGCCTGCTGAACTGGTAACGATTTCTTTAGTGATTCTTCCACCAATTGTTGAAAAAAAGTTATTTAATGAGTTCGTCGCGTCACGTGGACACGATGTATTAGGGGACTCATCAGGATTCAGTTGAAAGTTTTGTGATATACCCTGGGTTGAAGAGTTATCCTTTACCTCATATATTATTTTCCATATTTGGCGGGAGTTGCCAGCCGCTGTTTCCATTCTTCTTGAGAAATATAAGAATTTAGCCTCTTTCTCCAGTCGTTTCGATTCTTTTTTCGCTTGCATATACGAGTATACAAACTTGAAAGCCTGGTTTCCACTGTTCTTCCTGTAGTCCATGTATGCCTTCCTTTTTTTAATACTTGCATCAATTACTTTTTTCGTTATCCAAGTCCGTTGTCGACACCTGATTTTTTTCTCAATTGTAGAACTTTGCTTAGCAGATATGATGATATTTTTGAGTTCAATAATATTATTTGGTTTCCGCTTTTCCAGTAACTCTTGTATAAAATTATGGAAGCGTTTACAGCAATTATTATCAACAGTTCATAAAATTTTTCCACCATTTGGTAGACTTGCGATCAAATTCATACAGACCAGTTAAAAGATCAGTCAACTCGGCCACTCCCATATACTTGTTGTATAAGGAGATGATGTCGGGATATGCAACAGCAAGTTTTTGGATATTCTTCAATTCTCGGTCAACAAATGTGAGCTGATTACCATGACAGTTGCTAATTGCCAATGCTTCTTTCGTGTCTTGCCATCTAGTAAAGGTTATTCCGTCATTTGTGCATAAAAACTTAGCTTCACCTTTCTCTAATTTACCCTGACTTTTTGGAATATTTTTTCCTGATCCAATAAAAGTCCCTACTGTAGCATATGGCAATGTTTTCATCAATGTTACCGAAGTAAAAAAATCTGTCGAAGCAGATCAGAACATTTGTATTCTTATTGAGCTGGTACGTTGTCTAACTGCCCTTTTTTCTACTCTTTCATCCGCTTGTCCATCCTCATTTCCACTGTACATATTGAGGTCATATACATAACCGGTAAGAGAGTCGCTTCTTACCCATAACTTTATTTCACGTTTGATGGGCTTCAATGCAAAATACTGCTTTAAACTTGACCTGCCCTTGAATTTGGCCATACTTTAATCTATAGATTGATAAATTGAATTTGTTCTAACTTTTTGATATGTGCATTTGAAACTCACCAGGAGCTCCTTAACACAATATATCTTGAAGCAATTGGTTGATTTCTCAGGCTTATTGAGGTCATTTAAAAAATTAGCAGCTTAAAGCGGTCACGTGACTTTGCATATTTATTGTAGTGTTGCTCATAGAGGCGTGCTTTGACCAATCGCAGTATAAACTTAGCAGCTTATTATAAGCAATTATCATCATCACACCCGTTATCATCACAATTTCAGAAGAGTCAGTTTGTTTAATTTTTTTTTCATTCTCCCTTTCCAAAATGGTTGACCTTTCATTTGTACACTGGGATAGAAGTTAATAATAACAACGAGTTCGAATATTAAAAAAATATATTTAAGGGTCTTCAGACCCGCCTTAACTCATCGAACAGTTAAATCGAACTGACTTATTGCTAATTACACAAACGATAACTAAAGCTAATTGTAATTGAACAGTTTCCGGTAAAAGACTGCAGCAGACGTAAGATCAGCATTCACCTGAAAATCGAATAGAAATTTCCATCAATTTTCTCGACGTAAGCAGCTCGTGGTAGGTAAGTTGAGTATGAGTTGCTTAACTCTTCCCACCTTAAGTGCAGTTGTCCCCAAGTGCTAAAAATATGGAATAGTGTTGATCCTCGGTGGTTGTGGCCAGTTAGATAAATTTTGGGATGATGCTGATGGAGATTTCGGTGTTGATATTGGTTCTTGCAAAGGTGGTGCTTGAATGGTAACTATACGATCTTTTTTACAGGAATTCTGAAAGATTTTGCAAGCGATTAGAATAGAGAATGATATGGTAATTACCAAGATTGCTCCGAGTGATGAAAATAGTTGGATTTGTTTTTCAGTTTGTAGCTCTTCGATCCTTTGCGTGTTATTTATATGTAACTCGTGCATCGTTTCTAATGAGAGGAATTTCTGGTATTTTTCAGCTTCAGATGAGGGTTGGAGAATCGCAGGTAGCTCTTTTGAAGATGTCATTTCTAGGGACACAAATGTCTTGTTATTAGCCGTAATACTGTTGTTGTGGAACTTGACGATGAATGTGCCATTGAGGTAGTAGGTAGTTTTCTCAGTTTGTAGCGTCCTGGAAAATTCATTCAGGAGTACTACGCCTGTTGATATTTCTTCCGCGTCCAGTATGTGTTGGCTACCTATCTTTGTGCAAGATGCAGTCAAACTTTTGAGAAGATTTGGGATTAATGAAGTATTTCCAATATCGATTATATTGTTAGAATTACATATTGAGATCTGGTTGATAGTTTTACAATTTTTTCAATGCCATAAATTTCTTCTTCATTTTGCAGAATGTTATTGTACATAATTTGATTTACAAAGTGATTTCTTTTCATAGGTTTTAGTAACAATTTTTGATAATTTTTTTTGTCGCTAAAGGAATATTTACAATATACGAGGTCTGTTCAAAAAGTACCCGGAATTTTCGTTTTTTCAAAAAAATATTTATTCGTCTACATCAATGTGGTCCCCTTCAAAGTAGTCTTCCAGAAGGGATGTAATGGAGGCTGACCGAAGCAAGCCTTCATTATCCATAACTACATACTCTGGTACGCAGAAGTAAAACAAGATGTCTAACAGTGGTTGCCTGATATCTTCGGTGGGTTTCCAGTTTATGATTTTAGCTTGACCGAATTTTGTGAGCTTATCTACTGCCGTTAACACCCGATGACCTGCTGTTGAGAACAGGTCCAGATGGATAGTGTGACCAGGGTAGGATGGTATTGGAGTAGGATTTAAGAATAGCTTATAAGGATACCTGTCGTATTTATTTTCTTTACATATTGTACAGTGCTTTACAATATTTTTAATCTTGGCCGACATTCTTAGGAAATAGAAATTGTTCAGCAGTTGCAACCTATTTTCTTCAACATTTCGGTGTGCTCTCCTATGCTCTTGGAGGATTTTGTTATCTTGCTCAGCCTCGCTGGGTATGTCTTCAACGAGTTTGCGAGTGAATTTTGTTCGGTAGTCCTAGAAGTGGTGCGGATAAATCTCTTGGACTTTTCCCATGATATTTTCCCTTGTGAGGATCCCATTGTTGGTATGTGAGTTGAGATAACTTTTCAGAATATTGACGATATCAATTTCGGAATATTGTGGTTTGATAATGATGTGTTGGGTGTAGTTCTCGAAAGGTGTGACAATTTGGTAGCTATCTTCATCTCCAATTTTCAGTAACAACTGATTTCTGAAAGTATTCACGGGGATGTTTACAGATTCGATCAGTTTATGGGATGAACTCTCATTACTGTGCTTTGAAGGTGTCATCGAGTTCACTTGGGTCTCTCGAGGTGGTCGTGAGAAGGAATTTGCGACTACATTCGCTTTTCTTGTTTTATACTTTAACTCGTAGTTGTATTCCTCTGAGATGGACTTCCACGTTTAAGTTTACTATTGGTATTCTTGTTGCTAAACGTATAGGTCAGTGTATGATGGTCTGTATAGATTACTACTTTTCGGGAACCGTAGAGCATTTCTTTTCCATTAACAGCATAATTTTCCTCGGTCTTCGTTGATTTTCTTGAAAGAAACGTGCTAGGTTTTCTCCCTTGGGAGAGGACCGCACCAATAGCTCGAATTCCATTTCGAAATTCGGATGAACTAATATTACATCTTTTGAGATAAGTGAATTTTTTAGCATATTAAATGCTTTCATTGCTTTGTTATCTAAATTGGTGATTTTATTTTTTGAGGAATTTTTGGACACGCGTCCATCTTTCCCTCGTAAAAGGGATGTTAGGGGTTTTGTAACCTTGGGGTAATCTTGGATGAAGCGGCGATCTTTGAGCGTTTTTGGAGACGGAAGATTGACAATTGCTTCAACCTTTTTTGGGTTAGTCTTAATAACGCCCCTGCTTATGATGAATACCAGAAACTCGACTTCACTGTGGAGGAATCCACATTTATCCAATTGTATTTGCAAATCAAACTTAAAAACATCAAGCTAAATGGGAGGGATTTGATTACTCTATAAACAATATTTTCAATCCCGGTCATATTAAAAAATTATGGAATAAATCCGAACGTATCTGATGAAGCCTTGATGATATTTTGTCCGCCACAAGTCTGAATTTCACTGGGTGATGGGCATACAGATAAATGCATAAGAAAGGCTTTCTTTTACCAGGTATGTCAACACTTAGAAAGTGGGCAACCAAAATTAACGTCCACTCTGGAGTCTTAACGGGAGTAAGACTCAATCGATTTTTATTGACTTTAAGCAAGCATACGATAGTATTGATCGTAACGTACTGTACCAAATAATGCTTTACTTTGCCATCCCAGCCAAATTAATCTGTCTTACCAAAATGACAATGACGTGGACGACCTCCCAAGTCCGCATCAACAACCAACTCACCGATGCCTTTGACACAAATATCGGACTAAAGCAGGGAGATGGGCTGGCCCCATTGCTATTCAATTTGGCTCCAGAGTACGTCATAAGGAAGCTACCTGTGGATACGCGAGGTACATTAATATTCAAGTCGAGCCAAGTAGTAGCCTATGCGGGCGACATAAACATTTTGGCACGGTCGTTAACAACTGCCAAAGAACTCTTCCTAAAACTCGACAGCAAAGCAAGACTAGTAGGGCTACAAATAAATGAAAATAAAACAAAGCTCATGACGCAGTCAAGGAAAAATACCTCAGAGGCACAAAATATCACACTTGGCAAATATAGTATCGAAAATGTTGCCGCATTTGAGTATTTAGGCGCCAAAATAACGAAAAAGCTCGCAAATAAAATATTTTATTCTGCTCTGACGATCTTGAAGACAACAACGGATAGCCAAAAAGGTATTCGTTGGGAGAATTGAAGGCCAGAGACCAGTGGGGAAACCGAAGAAACACTGGTCTGACTCGGTCGACGAACCTAGTTCATCGCTGCTCAGATTTCGAAATTGGAGCACGCAGTCATTGGACCGAGACAGTTGGAGGCGCTGTTTGCAGGAAACGAAGGCCTGAGAGGGGCTATAGTGCTAAGAAGAAGACTCCATCAAGTTAATGGAAAAAAGAAACTACATGATAGGGAGAGATTATGTGTTCTGTCATTTGTTGAAATGTAAATCAAAGCAGAGTTTGGGTACGATCATCCAAATGACAGTGTAATAATTCTGTCAGACTAGAAGAAGCCATGAAACGTGCTCATTAGTGGTCGACTGAAATCGCAAAAAAGTGACGGGAGTATCACAAGCTTCAGCATGAGGGTCACTGGGCACGGGACCATAACGACCCATGCGACTGGTTAGAAGCATATAGGTTGGCCAGGAAACGATCTAGTGGGGCCTTGGCTACAAGCTAGTTATGCAGAAGGCTTTCATGCATAAAGCAGAAAAGATGGACGAGATAATGCGGGCGCCCTTCCGCGCCCATTTCATCCATGTTGCCGTTGTCAACGGCAAAACAGCAACCCAGTGCTCCTCTTCACACAGCCCAAACCGGAAAAGGCAGCCCTATCATTGAAAACAAGGAGGGCTCCAGGCCCAGATGGTGCTCCAGCCGAGGTGTTGCAACTTGTTTATCTCCATTGTCCTGGCTTACTATTCAGCACATTCAACGCTTATCTACGGGATGGGGTTCTCCAGTATTGATCAATTAGTGGAAGTGGAACCCTGGATCGTCATCTACATACCATCCGTGATGTACCCTCGACAGGGCTGGAAAAGTGCTAGAAAAACTCAACGAGGAAAAACTCACTGACGCAATGTGTGCCTATCTCCGCAGCAACTTTAGAGCAGGACATTTCACCATTGATGCGATCACAAAGGTAGTGAGCGCACTTCAAAAGGTAGAGGCACACAGCTGAACCAAGCGACCGATCATTCTGTTGGCGGCACTCGACGTTTTGATTGCTTTCAACTCCGCTAGATGGGGATATACTGGATATGCTGAAAAACTCTTTTCTAGTTATAAAATATCTTAAACGGCTTCTGAAGGACCGAAACCTGCTTTATGACACTAACGAAGGATGGAAGCTTCATCTGTATTTTCCAGGAATTTATCCTTGGTCCAAGCCTGTGGATCGGGTCATATGACGGGCTACAAAAACTGGAGAAGCCAGATGAGTCACGCTTGATTAGCTATGTGAATTATGTTGCAGCTCTAGTCACAGAATGTTCCATTGAACAAGTGCAACGTATGCTAGGTATGCTAATGTGCCAACCGAGGGATTGGATGGCTGCTCGTTGACTAAATCTAGCACTGAAGAAAACCGAAGTGGTCATCTTCACAGAAACTAGAATCTTTAGAGTAAGGATAATCAATATTGGAAACAAACCAATTGAGTTGAAGCCAACGGTGAAGTACCTGGAGCTACTTATCGACTCAAAAAAGAGTTTCTCCGATCAAATCGGGGCAACGACCAAGAAGACTGCTTCGGTTATATCCGCTTTGGGTTTCAGGCTAAGTTTTCAGGTTGATAGAAGAGATGTTTAGTGGGTAGTCTATTTGCTTGCAAGCATGAGCGCTTCACACTCAGTCTGTACATAGAATTCACCTTCAACCCCAAAAAAAATTTTGAAAAGTGATAAAGATATTAATGACATATTAAAGAAAATTAATTTGGAAGTAAAAACGTAAATGAATACTCGTATGTTAAAATTACACAAAAGAATTTTGAAAATATATAATTATCTAGGCCTTTTTTGGGAGTCTATGTTTAATATACTCAGATAGCATAGGTTTTATAAATGATTCATATATGCACATTACCGCAAGCGTTGAGAATTAGAATGTTAGCTGGCATTTTTTTAAGTGAGAGCCCTTAACCATTGCGATGACCATAGCTCTTATTTCCATAAATAAGAAAAGCGAGCTTGGCTTGGTTACCGCTTGATTTAGTTAAATAATGGTGCTTATTTAATGGTTTTTTTTACTCGAATGATATACAGGCTCTTAATAATAAGTAACCGGACTGTCCTCAGGAAATTTTTTATTGGCAAAATATGTACAATTTTTCTTTAGAAATCTTCAAAGTAGTCCCCATTGGAGTCGATAACACGCTGATACCGGATTTTCCAATCCCCGAACGCTCCCTCGAAGTCGGCAACCTCGATGCTGTCTAGAGCCCTCGTCGTAGCACGTTGAACGTTTTCCAGAGTCCCGGACCGCATCCTCTTAAGGTGTCTCCTGGTGGCATATCCGGGCTGTAAGGAGGCTGTGGCAACGTTGCCCTCGACTGTTTGGCCAACTGCCCGGTGACGAGCAGGCAGGTGTGCGACGAAGCATTGTCATGATGGAGGATCCACGAATCGGCAATCTCAAGTCGGACTCGGCAAACCCGGGCAGTTAGTCGACGGAGCACCTCTCTGTAGTACTGGCCGCTTACAGTTTGGCCGGGTGGCACAAACTCTTTGTGAACAATGCCTTTCACGTCAAAGAAAGCAATGAGCATCGACTTCACCTTCGATTTGCTCATGCACGCTTTTTACGGTCGTGGTGACGCCGGTGTGTGCCACTCCGAACTTTGCCGCTTTGTCTCAGGATCGTATTCGAAAGCCCACGTCTCTTCTCCTGTAATAACGTGCTTAAAAAACTATGGTTCAGTTGCTCGATCGAACGCTCCATTTTCACTTCAACGACGATACTGAACACGCACTCCGCTCTCGCTCAATGCTATCTCTCCAAGCACTTGGAGGCAACTGCTGCAGCCCGGTTTCCTTTACATAGACCCCCACCACCACTACAGCACCAGATACCGGTTAGCAGACGCTTTGATGGCGCGGGGCAGGCTCAGTCCCTGTATATTTAGGTTGCAGACCCTGTATATTTAGGTTGGAACTCATTTTAAGAGTGCTTTTGATATCTCTCCCTTCTAAAATTTTTTGGAGTCTTTCTTCATGCTTTTGAATCAATTCTATACTGATGATCCTTTTTGAAAACTCCCATCAGCACCTCTCTCACGGCAAGGTAGCGAAATCATCCTGATTTCTAAATAATGTTTTCCCTAACACTGATTGCTTCTCTACAAAGTGTTCTTCAAACAAGAAACTTTACTCTTAACTGAACAGGCAAAGCCTGAACAAATAATGGCATTTCCTGCAAGCTAGTGATTTTTTTTTCTTTATAATATTCAAAGTTCTGTACCAGGCTTGCCACAATCACATAATTACTTTCTAAAATGTCTCCACATATGTTGCGAATACGGTGTTGTTGAATTAGAAAATTCATCAATTCTTGCACAAATATGAAGGACTGTTTTTAAACGATCATCCATGCACAGTACTGAATACTTTTGCGAAACGTTTTTTTTATTATTGATCATTCGAAGCTTTTCACATCAGTTTAATGTGAATCTTTATGATAACTTGCTCTAAATTAAACTGATTTCAAAAGGGTGGAGCGATCAATAACAAAACAGTATAGCAAAGACAAATATAGGGTAATTCATTATGAGATTTTGTTTTCAATCTCAAATAAAATGTATAAAATTGAATTCTATAGTAAAAATTTTATTGTAAATCAAAAACTCAATCTATGACATTTACTTTTTAAAGATTATCTGGTTTAAATGAGGGTCCAATTTTGGATGACGCGTGCCAGCATAGTGAACTCAAAATTATAATCCAAACATGTGATATCACACGATCTAATTTGCTAGTAAAAAACGTGAAATCAGGTTCTCACCAAAATGATTTTTTAATAAGTCCGTCGTACCTCTCGCTGTATGTGAAGTAGCACCATCTTACTGAAACTTAAGTTCACCGATACCACCAAAAATCCGTTATCATGGTGCAATCCCGGTCACCATTGACGGTTATCTTCTGACCGAACTTATTTTTAAAGAAATTTGAACCGATGATTCCACCGGCCCATAAATCACATCAAACTGTGCATTTCTATGGCCATAGTGGTAGCTGTGAAAGCTCGTTAGGTTGTTCATCAGCACAAACACAGCAATTCTGTTTATTCACGTAACCATTGAGCCAAAAATGCACCTCAATACTGAACAAAATTTTGCGATAAAACAGCGGATTTTTATTGAGCTGATTTACTTCTAGAGACCATTCACTAACAACATGACGCAAACCTAAGTCGGCCGGCTTCAATTCTTACACGAGTTTAGCTTTGTATACCTTAAAATTAAGATCATTACGTAAAATACGACCAACCAAGCTGTTGAAAATGACGCCGCTTGATTCGTTATGGTATTCAGGCACACTCTTAGCTACAGCCGTTATATTCTCTTCACTACATGCTGGACGTGGTCTAATCGGTCGAGTATCACCCAATAATGTATGCTGGGTTTCAAATTTGCGGATGGTATTGGCTATATTGGTTTCGGTAGGTCAACGATGCATACCATAAGTTGCTCTAAGAGCACGAAATAAATTTCACACAAAACACCGATTTTCGTTATACAGCTGAACAATTTGGATTTCCATGATGATTTGTCAAACAATACTGAATAAAAATTACATTACACTTTGACAGGAGCCACGCGTGATCTCATAAAAAGCCTATTGAAAATCTAACCTCATAATAAATCACTCATTACTTGAAGGAGAAAATTAACCAGAACATAATTCATAGCTACAAAAACATATTGAGTTCACATAAGTAGGAGAAAGTTAAAAATAATTCTCTCACCTCTAAGCATGGTTACCGCCATCATTCGTGTGTATCTTATAAAAGTGATAGGCTGAAGAGAATTAGTACACATGACGAAACTACCATCTTCTAACATTTTTCTTCTCAAATAATTTTTTCAGAAAAATTACTAATGCAACTCAACTACTCCAAATATTTTCATCAGATTACAACAAAAAAAAGATAAGCCAGTTTTCTGTATTCTAATCACTTTCCTTTTTATTTTCAGGCGCCCTCATCATCATGTCGACGGGCTTCTATATAGCGTGGTCCTCATATCTTGCAATATTTGGAAATCAGTGGTTCTTTTTTATAACCGTTGGTGAAAGTCTACACGCTATGATTAGTTGGCACATAGGTTTTATGATTGGAGCTGTAGCTGCTGTATTTTTAATCGAAAAATTTACGAAAAATATCATTTATGTAAGTTAAAAGAAAATTTGTTTTTAGATTTATACAAAATGATTATGTATTGTGGTTTGGATTGAAAATTATATATTACATCATGATCATCATCATCGCGTGACAGCCCAAGCCGGGACATGATTTCTAGGATCAGCGTCTTTCAATCATCAGGTTTCTGTGAACTCGTTAACCAGTTGATGCTTTCTACTGTATCCTCTATCCTTTAATGTTTTTTGGGTAGCTATTTCTTTTTCATTTGTTCTACTTGGCCTGCCTATTGCAATTTGTATTACTACTCACAATTAGAATATGATGACCCGCTTCCTAAAGCTGCATCTACTACAAACTTTTCTTTAACATCCATCAGGACATTGTAGTGTTCAAAAGATGTTTGAAAACTCCATGAAAGAAAACAAGGACATAAGGTTGCATCAGCAAGCTAGAACACTAATCTCAGCTGGATTGAAAAGGCTAAGGTGTGCGTACCTAGCATTAAGACCAATACAAAAAAAATTCTTCATAAGTACGGATGCAAGATCACAAAGCAAGGGTCAAAAGGCCTAGGCCAGAATTACAGGTGAGGAGCGATACATAAAAAACATCCTTTTTCCTCTATAATCGTGCGCAATAAGAATCAACTACTTTCTTCATAAGTGAAAGCATAGATAAAAAAAATATGCGCTTTGCGCCCCTTTTAACTGGTCGCCTTTCCATCCGAACAAGAGCTCAAATATGCAAAACATTTAATTAGATACACAGTATAAGCCTCTCTCTCTCTCTGCAATTTCAAATGCTTTCATCAGTCAAACGTTCAATTTGAAACCTATATTCATCTAATTCTAGACTTGTTTTATTTTTTGATTCAGCGATACAGCTTTTGTAGTATATCATTTTATCTAAAATGCCTGTCGATACCTGCGGTATTTGCTGATATACGTGCTAAGTTCTCGCGTAATATCACATTCAGATGCGATGAATGTAGTGGTGTGTCACTTACAGATACTATTCGACTGTTAAATGATAACACAAAACTACTTCATGAAATCAATGCGCGCCTTATCACGGATCCAATTACTAAGAAACCAACAGAATCACCTTACGCTTTTTGCCAAGCATCTTTACCTCTCTTATTGACTGATTCGATGCCAGCCAATAACAAGGAAAATGTTGAACCCACCAAGGGGGCTATTCCTAAAAACTTACCACCTAGACCGACCTCCTTGCCATTTTTGGCTGCTACATCAAGTGAAGCAGCAATATCAACTCTTCGATCTGTTGATGGTCAACTGGAACAGGACCAGCAACTGCAACTGGAACTGGATCAGGAACAACAGACTCAAGGTTCGCATCTCTCTGCTTTCCTTTCTAGCACGGAGCATTCCTACCGTACACAAGAGCCTCTGTGTCGTCCTACGCTTCTGCCAACTCGTAAGCCTATTCGCGTTGTTTCTCCACCACTCCAAATACTTGTGTCGCGACTGGTGTATGATACTTCAGAGGAGGAATTAAAGGACATCGTTTTGAGTGGGCTGGATAACCGACCAAATACATTTTCCTGCAAAAAACTAACGCAACCAAACTTGACCAATCGTATGGTTGCATTGTTCAAATTAACTTTGCCAACAAACTGTGATGCAGTACAAAACAGCAATTTCTGGCCCCTAGGTGTCTTAGTAAAGCCTTTTGCTTCGAACTCCAAAAGAAATTTTCGAACATTCAAACCAAAACTTCAACAACATTAGCTTCTAGTCATTCTTCCTTTAATCAGCCTAACTTTATCACTAAGCAGAACTCATTTTTCATTTATTACCAAAATGTACCTGATCTAAGATCTAAGCTGAAGGATCTCTCTTTATCATGCTTTCTCTCCTGTGATAAAATAATCTGCCTCCCAGAAACGTGGCTGACAGTTTTCATGACGCCGAGATTTTTTTCAACCATTTTTTAATAAGGCAAGATCGCGATCGACAATTAATAAGATGGATGGTGGCGGTGTTCTTATTGCCTACCATAATTCCCTATCTGGCATTCCTCTCTCTGATCTTCACTTTTCTTCTCCTGTTGAATGCGTTGCCGCTAAGATATCTCTTTCTCCTGCTCATCATCTCCTCGTGGCTTGTATATATATTCCTTGTAGTTCTCCATATTCTGTCTACGACACTTTCTTTTCTGAATTTTCCTCATATTATTTGACTCGTTTTTCTAGCTACCCTATTATACTGTGTGGTGACTTTAATCTTTCCTCTCTGTCCTGGGTTGGAAATCATGTTTCAGGTCCCTCACAAGTCTCGCTCTTAATTTCTTCCTTTATGTCTTTATGTTCTTTCTCTCAATTTAATAATTTTTCCAATATTAATGATCGCTTCCTGGATTTAGTCCTTAGCAACCTAGATTCTTCCTCTTTGAAGCATTCTCCTGTTCTTTTTCCGTATGTCTCCCTGTATCCTCATCACCCTCCACTTCGGTATGAAGAGTCACTTGATCGAATCAATCCAAAGCGTATATTGAAAAAAATGCACTTTAACTTCTACAAGGCAAATTACTCCCTAATTTCTAGTTCTTTATCCGCTGTTGATTGGAATACCTTCTTTCATGGTCTTGATTCAAATGACGCCTGTGAGTTTTATGACTTCCTCAACTCTGTCATATCAGCAGCAACTCCCTTTACCTGTGCTCGTGACTCCCATGGTACACCCTGGTTGAATCACAAGGTGATTTGTGCCCTAAAAGAAAAGAATCGGGCTCGTCGTATCTTTCTACGTACCAGGTCTTCTGAGGATCGTGTAAACTATACTCAGTTTAGATCTGCTGCAAAAAGGGAAGTAAACTTGACAAACGCTTCTTACTTCAGGAGTATCGAGTTTTCACTCAACTCCAACCAATCCAAGCCATTTTGGAAGTACATCCATTTTCTTAAATCGTCGACAGAAAATCCCTCCTCATTCATCTTAAATGGGCAGCTCACGTCATAACCTCAGGAAATGTGCGAACTTTTCTTTAATTATTTTTCTTCACTTTTCAATCTCTCTACCTCGCCTGCGCAAAGTTCACCCTTCCTTGCTTATCATCAATCTACTATTTCCTCTATCACTTGTTCTTCTGTAGAAATTGAAAATCTTATCAATACGCTTGATGTTTCTGTTGGTGCTGGCTCTGATGGCATTCCTAATTTCTTTTTTAAATCTTTGTCATCCACTATATCTGTTCCTTTAGCTTTACTTTTCAATATAAGCTTATCTACTGGCTATTCCCTTCTAACTGGAAAAGAGCTTCCCCCTCCCTATTTTTAAGAAAGGTGACGCCTCTCTGGTTTCAAATTATCGCCCCATCTCTTTATTGTGTTGTTTTTCCAAATTACTGGAACGTATTGTTTACTCCAAACTGCTTGCGGCTGTGGAGGATAAGCTGATTCCTGAACAGCATGGTTTCATCAAAGGTCGTTCTACTATGACCAACCTTATGGAATTTACTACGGTTGTTGCTGGAGCCTTTGAGAATCGATTTCAGGTAGAAACACTGTAACTTGATTTTTCTAAGTCCTTTGATTCTCCAAAAAATTCATGCACTTGGTGTCGTTGGCAATTTTTTCAAGTGGCTCTCCTCCTACCTTTCGAATTGAATTTGTCATGTTACTTTCAACGGTTTTACCTTTTCTCCTTTTGTCCCGTCTAGCGGCGTTCCCCAAGGGTCCATTCTCGGTCCGCTTTTATTTGTCATCTTTATCAATGATCTGCCTTCAGTCATTAACTCCTCCTGCCTTCTTTATGCAGACGATGTAAAATTATTCAAGGTCGTATCCTCTCAAAACGACCTTGACATACTGCAAGCTGATCTAAATTCCTTGGACCTGTGGTGTCAGTCTAATTAGCTTCTTCTTAACGTTTCTAAATGTATACATGTATCCTTTTTCTCCAAACGTTATCCATTCATTGGTCATTTCTTCATAAAAAATAAACGTTTTAGCACCGTGGCTCATATCAAAGATCTTGGAGTCACCTTTGACCCCAAACTAAAATTCGATCTTCACGTCTATGATATTATTTCCAGAGCATCACGTGTATCTGGATTTATTTTTCTTGTATTAAGTTATTTGTAAGTTTAGTTTGTTCTATCCTTGAATACTGCTCCCCAGTCTGGTCTCCTCATTTCGTTTACCTTAAATCCTCGATCGAATCTGTTCAGCGTAAGTCTACGAGAATTTTACTGTTAAAATTTCGTATTCCTTATTGTTGTTATCATGTTCGTTTGTCTATCCTTGGTATTCCTTCTTTAGAACACCGCCATATTTATCTGGATGAGCGTTTCCTTTATCGTCTCTCCCTTGGTTACCTTAACACGAAGTTGGTAGCTGAACTCCCGGTCAGAAATGCTGACCGTCCTACCAGAAGTTCCAAAATCTTTGATGTTCCGTTTGCCAGGAGCGTAACTTATTTCCACTCTCCTCTACTAAGGATTATGCGTAAACACGATGATCTTCAGCTTGGATCTTTCTCCACTTCTTATCTCCATTTTAAAAATAGAGTAACTTCTGCACTCGCTAAGCTTTGAATTTTTTCTTATATGTTTTCTATGTCTCTCTATCTTTTACTATTATAACTATTTTTGTAATTGGATTATATCTGTAAAATAGCAATGAATAAATAAATAAATAAACACAACCCCTTTTCGGCCTTGGCTTAGAGATAGTTAGAGTATCTCAAAATCTTGTTTGAATGCATTGGCGCTCGGAAAGGTGATATGGGTGGTACCATGCTATGGCCGTCTTGTCGTGCACCCAGCTGCGATACGTTCTGAATTAAAACCAGCACGTATCATAACTGATCGGAGTTATAGTCCGTCCGAAGAATCACTTGAAACAAATCTCGTTTTCGCCAACGGGATTCGAACAAGGGACCTTCGGCTGACGGGGTGCTTTAACTACGACACTAAGCGGACGACTCTACACTTGCTTTATCTCATATTAATCTCCAGCAATCGCGTAAATTGTTCCACATCTTTCGCAGTGAAAAAATGTATGGCAAGTATAATCTACCATCCCCACGCAAGACACGTAGTGGAGATACTGTGACTTACCAAGCTTGTGTAACTTAGAACGAGAACATATATGCCCACTCAAGAGCTGGATCAAGTAGAAGTCAATTTCAGCACTGCCTCAATACAGGAATCAGGTACGAAGTTCATGTTTCCTTTGTGTGGTTCTATAAGGACTGTTGCTCATTGCCGAGAGGACATTGTCTCTCCTCCATTGCCACTACTTCTTGTTACCTTTGCTTGAATGTAGGTAAATACTTGTATGCGCTCAAGCAACGAAGGGAATAGATACTACTATGACTAACACTGCCAATCGAAAGACTGTTTGATATGCGCGTGCAATTTATAGCGCTCCTTTACTCTGTACTTAAATCAACCACTTTCGTTGCACGTTTTTGCTTAGAGCTCCATATTTCCGAACCGTATAGTATTGCAGAGTACATAACCCTCATTTAAAGTCGTCTTTTTGATGAAGAGAGTCCCCTTTTATTGGCCATGGAAACCATTAAGTGCCAACAGCTTTTGAGAGCTCATTTTCAAGGTGCTCAATTATTTCAGATGAGGTTTTGATTCTACCAGCATGTTGCCCATATCAATAGTTCTGATTCAGTCAAATCTTTTGTTTATCATAATGTTGCCTCCATTTTTTTCAAGTGCAAGGAAGAAGCCACGTGCACTCATCAAGTCTCTCAATTAAGGCACTAATATACCCAGCCTATGTTGTGCACGTTCAATCGTGCGTTCAGCGAAAAGCATCGCAACATGATTGGTATGGCAGCTCCAGCCTCAGAAGTGCATCATACGGGAAGCTCCACAAGTCAAGGCCAAGAATATAGCCCTGAGTGACATCTAACTTAATTGCCAACCTCTACCGACCATCTTTCATGTCATACAGTAAGCTACAGCTCTTTAGATATTCCCTCAAAATTGGCATCAAATATTTTTCTACTTGGAAAGGATTTTCCAGTCGTGCCAGAATATCTTCGCATCGAGCGAAGTTGAAAGCTCAAGAGTGACCAGCAGGACAACTCGTCGGGTGAAACTGCTACGTTCAGCTGCGCTAGGCCGCGCTCAACACTTCCCCGTTGGCGTTGATGGTGAAACGACCTGCTCTAAAGCCATACTTCTGTGGAAATAGATCCCCAGTAGCGTGAATTGCGCCAGCGAGTCCTCCCTTGATGCATTTTTAAGCACATTCTTGGATATGTCGAACATAAACAACAGAGGCATTCGGCTGATGAGAGGAGCCTCGCTATTTTCCATTAGTTCGGGAATATTTTTTCGCTCAAGCAAGTGTTGGAGTACTGAGCAGGAAGTCAGGGCAATAGTGATAGATCATCTGCAGTACCTGAGTTTATATCCCATCTACCTCTGGAGCATTTTTTGTCTTCATGGACAAAACTGCTCCCTCCAATCCGTCTTTATAAAGAGTGTTCCACGCGGTTTAGGTGTACAAATGCTTGCAGTCTAAGCTGAAGGTTCCTGGTTTGAGTCCCGTTAGTGACAATGAGATTTGTTTTGAATGATTCTTCGTATGGACTATAAGGCCGTTCACTTATGATATGTACTGGTTTAAAACCTGAACGTATCGCAGTTTGGTGAACGGAAACACAACCAATGCATGGTACTGCTTATATATTGGATCAAGATAATAAGATACTCTAACTATATCTAAGAAAAGGCCGGAAAGAGGGTGCAGGGCTAAAATAAAAATAAATCAAAATAAGCATGGGCAATCCGCTGGAATTTCATCGGGAATCCCTCAACAAGAAAAGGATGTGAATTAAAAACTGCCGCTTTTTCTGCCTCATATATGCAAGGCAAACGTTGGGCACAGAGCTTGCACATGATCAGCTTGTAGCCTAGTCCTCCTTTTGCTGACCTTGCTATTATCGATCAGTTTGTGAAGGCACTTTCAGGCCAACTTGTACTTGCCTATGAGGAAGCCCGTTCCAACTAGGCCTCTTGTTGGAGTGTGTGACATTCACTTCACCATTCGGCTATTTGAGATGACCACCAGTATACTGAAGACTTACCATATTAGAGTCTCCAACAGGGCATGGAGAACTTGCACTTAGACGTGATAATACTCACAGTTGAGTTCACTGCACTTATATCTGCTGGTTCTCCACTCTCACCGTGAAGCTCTCGGCATTGATATCTATGCCTTGAGAATGCCGACAAATTTCTCAATGTGCATCTTACCAATTTTCTATCCGAGAGTGGGATACTGAGCCTATGTAAGCCAAAATGGACCATCATTAAATTCAAATGCTATATACTGGTGATCAACGGCCAAGTAATCCTCTAGAACTCTCCAGTTGTTTACGCTTGGTACTTTGGACTTTGATCCGAATGTTACATCTGGGATAGTTCCAACGCAGCTCCAATGGAGAAAAATAGGGGTATAGCCGATTCTTTACACTTCAAGCTCGGTTCTGGCTGCCGTATCCAGGACTCGTTTTCCTCAGTCACCTGACAGAGGCATGCCCGATTCGATGGCATTCGCATTGAAATCTCCCCAACGAGACAATGCTATTCTGCGCTCGAGTCAGCGTCTCTCAGAGCATCGCGTCTGACCTGAGAGGACAATAACGGTTCATTTGCGGTCAGATAAATACTAAAGAAGATTGTATCTAAATGCCAAATTTGCTCAAAGCTATCTCCTGCCCGCAACTCTACACTTGCATACGAGCGCTGCTCGCACCTTGATGGTGGCAGTACCAGATTCTTCACGGAATCCTGCTGACAAAATTCTTTTATGATGCTGCTTGCCGAGCAAGTTGGCTTTCATTAGGAGGTTGTAAAAAATTTCTAAAATATCATGCTAAAATCGCGACCTGTCTATTCGTCCGTCCGTGTGTCGCAGCAAGTTTTCTCGCAAACAATACAAGCTAGAGTGATGAAATTTTGTAAGTAGGCCAAAATTGATGCTCTCTCAAAAATTGCAGTACAAAAATATATACGGAGTTGACTTGAACTTGAAGAACACTTGAAGAATTTTTTTTTACTGAAGGTGAGCAATAAGGGTATCCGTTGAAAGGGCTTGACGAGAGCTTTTCAAAACAGGTCTTAAACTAGAAGCATTTGCATGAAGGATGTAGGGTAGGGGAAATTTAAAAAAAATTATTGCCCCCCCCCCCCTCATGATTGGAATCTTTGAACAGAAAAATCTGAAAAAATCAGAAAAGTAGGCTTTTATGAGGACAACAAATTCCCCAAAACTCCATCAAATTTGTGGATAATAGTACATTTTACGAATTTCACGTGTATAGAATCGAAAGGTGACCCTACAGAGGAAAATAAAGCTCCAAGTACACAAATCTGTGATATGATCTGTGGGGGACGTCAGTGGTTATCGATAAAGTAAATACGAGGTTTATAATAACGAAAAACTGATTTTATTTAAACAAAAACTTCAGAATATTGCGCGGAGGTAAACGTGAACGAGTGCTTGGCGTATCACGGCGTGAGGCGTTCTGTTTTCCTCTCTGCATTTCCATCCTTTATATATCCACGGCAATGATAGCGTTGTGAGGGATTTGGGATGCTCGCGGTTTTTCCGGACCAATTGCACACGGCGTGTCGTCATTACTTTGAATGTGCGAAGGATTTCCTAACTATCCTTTTCGGAGAAGACAGGATTTGAGGTCGTTATATGTGGTGACGTATAATTATTGCCGTCTGGGTTTATGTTGTTTTTATGGCCGAAAGCTTTGTGTAGCGTTGCCGCCGGATCACCCCCTTGCCAGTGATGAAGTCACGTTGAAGATGAGTGCATTACAATTTACTGTAATCCAGCTTGGTAGCGTTGTACGAAGGGACGCGTCATTCTGATCGTCGAGGTATCCGTTGCTGCTGCTCTTGTAGCTGCAACCTTAAATTTTCTGTGACAGGATTGCTAGTAGGATCTGGTTGGACTACCGTCTGTTGATTTGTCTCATTGTTGATAATGATTTCATGGTCTTCTGGATTCATCTCGTTCAAGATGTACGCGGGTTTTACTTGGTTGATTGATACCGTGATATCTTTTCCTCTAATCGTTATGGTGAAAATCTTTTCGCCACGTTTGATAACCTCATATGGGCCATCGTATGGCACTCGCATGTCGTAAGAAAACGTGCGTTGTTGTAGCAAGGTCCTTGAAAATAAACGGTGTGCGTGCACCATTGTTGGCTTATTGGCACTGGTCTTATTTGCTCGTAGTGTCATCGTAACTCCTTGATGAATTGTGTTGGTTCGTTGTCTGCTCGTGCAGGCTCGAAGAATTTTCCTGGAAGGCGCATGGTTTGTCCACATAACATCTCAAAAGGAGATGCACCTAAGTTTTTGCGGATAGTTGCTCTGATGCCCATGATGACGCTGGGTATGATTTTAGTACACTGTTCATGCTGGTGGCATCGGACCGCTGCTTTTAATTGGCGATGAAAACGCTCTACTATCCCGTTGGCTTGGGGATGATATGAGGTTGTTCGCAAGTGGTTGATGCCCGCTAGAAGGTTGAGTGAACGAAATAAATTCGACTCAAAATGGTGCCCTTGGTCGGTGGTGATTCGCAGTGGAGTTCCGAAAAGGCTTACCCATCCTTCCCAGAAGACTCTAACGACTGTTACAGCTTCTTGGTTGTGAATCGGTATGGCCTCTGGCCAACGTGAGAGACGGTCCACGCAGGTGAGACAATATATTTTTCCTTCTGATATCGACATGGCTATAAAATCGGTATGCACATGTTCGAGTCTCGTGGAAAGTGGTGCAAAATTTCCCACAAGGGCGAACGCGTGCCTGGTGGGTTTCGATTGCTGACACTGCATGCAAGCTCGTGCCCATTCGCGGCAGTCTTTCTTAATAGCCGGCCAGGTGAATCGTTGTGCGACAACCTTTGCAGTTACGTTTCTGCCTGGGTGAGAGTGGCGATGTATAGATTCGAATGCGGTATTTGCTTGAGTTGCAAAGACGTTTCCAAACGCAAAAGTGCTTTAAGTTCCTTGTCGTTCTCTTGTGATTTTGCCAACTCAGCGTAATTGATGGGTGCTTCAATTTCCTCGATTCATGAGAGTACATCGGCAACGATGTTACCTCCTCCCGAAATGTGCCGAATATCGGCCGTAAGCTGGTCAATCAAGTCAAGGTGCCGAGCTTCACGAGGTGACGTTTTGTCGAGTTTCTGCCGGAGGGCGAATGTCAGCGGCTTATGGTATGTGTAGACCATGCAAATTCTTGCTTCTATCATGTGCCGAAAGTGCTTGATAGCGAAATAGATTGTCAATAATTCTCGGTCAAAAGCGCTGTATCGGCACTCGATTGGGCTGAGTTTTTTTTAAGAAGAAAACGAGTCGTTCCCAATTGCCATCGACTCGTTGTTGCAGAGCTGCACCTACGGCGATATCAGATGCGTCACAAAATACCCCCATTTCTGCACCGACTTTGGGGTTTGCAAGAAGCATTGCTCGCGCTAAGTCTCGTTTCGTTTTTTCGAACACTTCTTCGGCTGCTGGTATCCATTGGAGCAGGGCGTTCCCTTTTATTTTATCGTGCAGCATTTTGTTTAACGGTGCCTGTGTGTTCGCGCAACTTGGCATGACTATTCTATAAAATTTGATCATGCCCAGATACCGACGAAGTTGCTTGGCGGTTGTTAGCTGAGGGAAGCTGAGAATTGTCTCAAGCTTTTCTCGTATTGGTTTGATGCCATCATCGGAAATGAGATAGCCAAGAAAAGGTAATTTTTTGGCGCCGAACTTGCATTTTGACACGTTCATGACTATGCCGTATTTCGCCAACCGTGTGAAAACTTCTCTTAAGTGCTTCAGCTGTTCCTTCGAGGTCTCGGACGCCACTAAAATGTCGTCTAAATATGCGAAGACAAAAGCCAGACCTCGAAACACTTCATCCATGAACCGTTGGAAGGTCTGCGCAGCGTTTCGGAGTCAGAAGGCCATGAATGGTAATTCGCAAAGACCAAAAGGCGTTATTCTTGCCGTTTTCTGGATGTCCTCTTCGGCCACTGGTATCTGATGATACGCGCTCACCAGATCGATTTTCGAGTATACCTTCTTACCATGAAGTGCCTGTCCAAAGTCATGGATTTGCCTGATCGGCTACCTATCTTGGACTGTGCGAACATTGAGTGCACAATAATCTCCGTAAGGTCGCCAACCTCCATCCTGTTTTGTTGCCATGTGTAAAGGTGCTGCTCAGCTGCTAGATGATGGATGAATGAGTTGGCTTTCTTGAATATCGATCAATAGTCCAAAGTGTGTCAAGAAGTCAGCTCCAATAATCGGTTTGGTGACATCAGCGATGACGAAGTTCCATGGAAATGTGCGCCGCAGGCCAAGGTCGAGTGATAACGTTGTCATTCCGTAGGTAGCTATCGCGAATTTGTTAGCGGCATCAAGTTTTCACGAAGTCTTCTCGAGTGGGTTTTTGATTGCTGATCGAGGGAACACGCATTTATCGGCGCCCGTATCGACTAGAAAGTGCTTCTAACTTTCTCGGTTCACAATAAATACGCGGCGTGTTTTTCGGCTAGAATCGTTGGCCGCCTTTAGCGATTGCCGTTCACGTTTCCCGATAGTTTACATGGTGATCTACATTTCTTCGCTTCGTAGCCAAATCTGGAATGGTACCAACACAAGCCCTCTGCAACCTGGTGCTCTTGAACTACTACGATTACCTGTACGTGAGTTTGATCGTCTGTAATCTTGGCGGGAAGGGCGACTCGTCGATCGCAGCATTTCTACTTCATGCTGCAATTTTTCCATCTACTGGTTTAGGTTCAGTGTGAGCTGCGCAAATCTTGCCCTGAGCTCAGCTTCGAATAGTGATGTTGCTGGCGTGACCTGAACTACGTGGGATACACTGCTCCTAGTCAGTAATATGATCGCGTTTGCAAGTTCGGCTGCTTTGTCGAGAGGCTGGTACTTCTGCGTGGCCATAATGGACTGCGTATGTGCCGGCAAACGACTGATCCAGATCGTATGTATGATTTCCTCATTGAATGCGTTGCCACCAAGAGAACGCAGATCTCTTAAAAATTGCGTTGGTTTTTTTAGTGCTTCGCCTTGTAATAATTATCGCATCTTCTCTTCCTGCAATGTACTCAGGCGTTTAATTAGCTCTCCTTTTAGTTTGCTATATGCCTCGTGTGCTGGTGGCTTTAGCACAATATCTTTTACATCGGTCTCGTAGCGAGTGTCGAGAGCAGAAAGCGTTGCATTAAACTTCGACTTCTCCATTGTGATACCCACCAGCATGAAATTCCGCTCAATTATCACAAACCAAAGAACTGATTCAGCGGGGGTAAAGGGGAGCAACCGCATGGATATATAACTTGCAGCTCCTTGTACAACGTCGTTCGGCATTCTGATCACGTCGGGGTCACCAATTATGTCGAGGACGTCGGTGGCGGTCGATGGTTATCGATAAAGTAAATATGAGATTTATAATAACGAAAAACTAATTTTATTTAAACAAAAACTTCAGAATATTACGCGGAAGTAAACGTGAACGAGTGCTCGCCGTATCATGTCATGAGACGTTCTGTTTTCCTCTAGCAATGCTAGCGTTGTCAGGAATTCGGGATGCTCGCGGGTTTTCCGGACTAATTGCACACGGCGTGTTGTCATTACTTTGAATGTGCGAAGGATTTCCTAATTATCGGTTTCGGAGAAGACAGGATTTGAGGTCATTATATGCGCCGACGTGTATTTATTGACACATGAATCGTAAAGAAGCACATCGGATATCCAAAAATGTATTCGTTGGGAGAACTGAAGACCAGAGACTAGCGGGGAAACCGAGCAAACGCTTGTTTGACTCGGTCGATGAAGACAGTTCATTGCCGCTCGGATTTCAAAATTGGAGGACGAGGTCAACGAACGAAGACAGTTGGAGACGCTATTTGCAGGAAGCGAAGCCCCAATATTGGCTGTAGTGCTACGAAGAAGAAAAAGGCTTAAGTTCATCTATGCTAAGGTCAGCATTCTAACATAAGATGCTACGTGTTTCCGCCGGGCATCGTTTTATTTGGTGCCCCATTTTACCATACTTGTAGCATAGTGAGCTCTTATTAGATCCCTAGCATCCTTTTATGGTATGATCATAACCAAAGCACTAAAAAAACAATGGTTACTTCGGTGACGCAGTCAATGTCCCTGATCAAGCACTACCAAAGCCTCAAGTGAGGTTACAATAATGTTTCCTCTGAGGGCATTTTTGATTGCATAACAGAAAAAGTACTTGCTTGTTGCCACTCGCTCAAATTCCACTAGTAGGTAGCCAGACTAGATGGGCCACTCTAATGTATTGACAGTTTATATCTTACTCGGCTCAACTGCACTTTTTAACTACTATCGGTATGTTTGACCAGCAGAGCCTGCCATAGGTGTTTGTGCCGTTGATTGTCCTTAGCTTAGGTTACACTAGAGTTCCTCCGCATTCTGCTTCCTTCCGAAGAACAACGGACAGCCTTACCCTTACTGAAATTCGAAGTTCTCATACACCAGCTAGGAAGAATTACTAGGTATATACATAAATACAAGATATTAATATAGAGGCATTGTCGGGAAGGGAGAACTTTACAATCGCATGTACTACATATACATATACAAAATCTTACTTTCATAATAAATCCTTAGTTTATTAATTCTTATATATTTCAATCCATACTAACCTGTCAAAATTCTTTTGTTTCCAGTACGGTTCAGCTGGAGTAGTTATCTTGAGTGCTATATTGATGCTGCCTTCCTGGAGTGATATTGCACCAATTATCGCCGCTCGATACATTGGAGGTCTAGCTCATGGTGTGGCCTTCCTGGTAACTATAATTCATGCATCCGAAGTTGTTTCTCCAAATCTGCGCGGGAGGGGCTTAGCAGCGCTCAGCTGCTATTTGGCAACGTCCATATTCGCAAGCTACATGATATTTGGTCTCTTCACTTACTACAGATGGCGTGATTTTTACGCGGATCAAGTTCTATCTGTTCTAACTATTGTTTACGGAATAGGTTCGATGATCACAAACCGAATGTTCTACATAGAATCGCCAATATACCACCTACAAAATAACGACACAGGATCAGCCCTCAACACACTGGCTAAACTAAGAAATGACTCAATCAATTCGTGGAGTGTGACTACTGAATTTGGGGAGCTACAAACATTGATTGAAGAACAGCGAAGAGAAAGTAATTCCCTGCTTGAACAAACGAACCTTAAACCTCTATTGCGAGCCACTTTACTTAGAGTGCTCTATGCGCTTTGTACTATTATTGCCTTTAATTACTATGCCTACCTTTTCTTCAGCATTGACCTCCGTCAATTTGGTTTGGGTCTAGTTCATGGCGCACGGTTCGTTGCAGAAGTTGTTGCGATGTACCTCGTTGACCGCACTGGACGTCGTTTAACACTAGCAGCTTCATTGGCGTTTGCTGGGCTCATGCTTTTATTAATTGGGATACTACTCTTCATGGACGTTACCTATACACTGATCATTTCATGTGGGATTCTGTTCCTCTTGTTCTGCATGGCTTATGGCTTTGGATTGGCTCCCATATCAATTATTTATATGGGAGAGAGCTTCAGCTTGAAGAAAAAGCCTTATTCAATTCTTGTCATCCTTTGCATCGAACAGCTAGTGCATGTTATTACCTTTATAATTGTTCGATATGCTCCAATTGATTCTAATGCACTATTTTTGAGTATCAGTATTCCTTTGATTGGAGCAGCAGCACTCGTGTACTTAGTGACACCAGAAACAAAGATGCTGAGCATGAAAGAGTGCAAGGATCGATTGAAATAGAGACGATAGGTGAGCTTTTGAGATGTGGTTTAAGGCCTCTAATTTGAGATCGTACAAATTTTTAGCCTTATTTGGTAATTTTTGATAGTTAATTTATTATTTAATCTACTGTTATGTAATGAATGAAGAATAAAGTGATATTGTAATGGTTGAGTATATATTAATTGGTTCAATAAACGTGCATCAACAACTCGTATACTTTACATTTCTTATTCAACTCTATCGCTAGATTAAGTCATCCGATCCAAAATGGTACCAAAGAACTCCCGGACGTATATGTGAACCCAATCCAGTTGGTTCGGCTGACATGTACATGAGGACAGACCCTAAAATACATCTGACAGCAAACAAACACCGGAAACGTCAGCGAGTGTGAAGTTTGTCGCCGAGCTCCCAAGAATGGTTAAGTAAAGTATGGACGAAGAAATCGCGAGTCATCCGGGAAATTGCATGGCTTTGAAGGTAAAATAAATACGTGAATGAAACCCTGTGCATCGTAGGTAAAATCTGAGTGCAAGATTTGTGCGGCAAGCGATTGCATCGGCCGACGCGCGCTCGAAACGTCGAAACTCACGCAGCCGGTCCGATTGTTCTCCGCCCATAGGATAAAAGCTCCGTAAATTACCCTCGCATTGCTCTCCTCCCTTCTCATTAAGAATGGCTTTACGGATTTCCTCCGTTCTTCTATCGCTAACATTGATGGTATGAGCTACAGTATCTAATGTCGAGTCAACAGCCGAGTTTTTTCCTTGATTCTTCTAGACAGTGTATCCGCTATGTGCATCTCTTTTCCTGGAAGGTACCTGACTTCAATAGGTGACTAAAATATATAGTATTTAAATTACTTTTTATGGAATTGTTTGCAGCTACATATAAATGAGTTGCATATTTTGAATAATAATTTTTCTGAAAAATTATTAGAGAAGAAAAATGTTAGAAGAAGGTGGTTTCGACGTGTGCACTAATTCCCCTCAGGCCATCACACTTAGATACACACCGGTGATGGCGACCACCATGCTCAGGGGTGAGGGAGTAAACTTTTAACTTTTCTACTAATGCAAACTCAATGTTTTTGTTTCTGCAAGTTATATTCAAGGTAAATTTCTCTTGTAAGTACTTGTATTAGCTAAACTTTTTAATTGGATCATTTCACCCTTTTCACATCAATTTAATGTAAATCTATACGACAAATTTGCTCTACATTTGAAGCTTTATCTAACGTCGCGCGGATATCGATCACTCTTTCGGATGGCTCCGATAGCTTTTTAAATTACTTTTTATGGAATTGTTTGCAGCTACATATAAATGAGTTGCATATTTTGAATAATAATTTTTCTGAAAAATTATTAGAGAAGAAAAATGTTAGAAGAAGGTGGTTTCGACGTGTGCACTAATTCTCCTCAGGCCATCACTCTTAGATACACACCGGTGATAGCGACCACCATGCTCAGAGGTTAACTTCCTCACCTTTAAAAAGCTATCGGAGCCATCCGAAAGAGTGATCGATATCCGCGCGACGTTAGATAAAGCTTCTAATGTAGAGCAAATTTGTCGTATAGATTTACATTAAATTGATGTGAAAAGGGTGAAATGATCCAATTAAAAAGTTTAGCTAATACAAGTACTTACAAGAGAAATTTACCTTGAATATAACTTGCAGAAACAAAAACATTGAGTTTGCATTAGTAGAAAAGTTAAAAGTTTACTCCCTCACCTCTGAGCATGGTGGTCGCCATCACCGGTGTGTATCTAAGTGTGATGGCCTGAGGAGAATTAGTGCACACGTCGAAACCACCTTCTACTAACATTTTTCTTCTCTAATAATTTTTCAGAAAAATTATTATTCAAAATATGCAACTCATTTATATGTAGCTGCAAACAATTCCATAAAAAGTAATTTAAAAAGCTATCGGAGCCATCCGAAAGAGTGATCGATATCCGCGCGACGTTAGATAAAGCTTCAAATGTAGAGCAAATTTGTCGTATAGATTTACATTAAATTGATGTGAAAAGGGTGAAATGATCCAATTAAAAAGTTTAGCTAATATAGTATTTAGTTTTTGAAATAACTCGGGAGCAAAATAGAGCCCAAATTGCACCCTTAAAAATTTATAACTTCCGACCAGTGTGCTGAATACACATAAGTCGCAACTTTTTTCCTCCAGTGGAACCTGCTAAAATCCATCTTTGAGGTCTGATACCGTGAAATACTTCACGTATCTGAGTTGTGACGATGAATTTGATAATCGTGATATTTTAAAAGGCTCTCTTATAATGTTTTTATTCAAATCCCTGTGATCTGAACATTATCTACCAGATTTACCGGGTTCTTCAACCACAACTAGATTGTGGACCCATTCAGTGGGATGGTTAACTTTTGATGATTCCTACATTCTTCATGTCATCCAATTTGGTCTTCACTTTATGTGCATGTATGACTGGAACCGCATCTTTCTTTAAATAAATCCTACACTTGTTTGGAAAAGTACCCAATCCCTCGAATAATGAACTATTTTCCCGAATAAATTCCTCTTTTGGATTAGAGTTCTAGTTAAGATTATCTATGCGCTTGATTAATTTAAGCTTAACACACGTTTTTAATCCTAAAATTGGAGATGAATCCACATTAGCACTAATAAATTGTTCTACAATCGCCACAGACTTATGTTTTATCTCAAGTTTTACTGCGGCTTAAACATCTAAATTGTAACCACCATATGCCTCCAATTTTAACTTAACAGGCTCAACAATAGTTCTCCCATTTTCTATCTAACAATATTTACTTCAGCACCCGAATCTATTTTAAATTTTATTTCTTTCCAATTCATCGTTATTTTAGTATACCATGAGTCCCCTTTCTCTATTTCTTCCACTTTTACCATGTCAATAACTAAGGCGTTAAGATCAATGTCATCATGTCCATCAATCGCGTTAATTTGCTTAACTCTGCACCTATTTGCGAATAATTCAGTTTCTTGCATTCCATACAAAGTTCTCCATAAGCTGGACACTTATTAATAGGATGGCTAAATGAACATCTTTTACAATTAGTGATATTGTTATCAGGTATCTTATTATCATGTGATTTATGTTTTTCCAAGTTCGGATTCTTCATCGAAAAATTAGTCTAATTGCTTTCAGAACTATTTTTATTATTATTTATTATGCTTGCTGGTGTGCAACTTCCGCCACTCGACACAGCTCGACTACTTTTTTCAGCGATAAATTTTCCATTCTCAGAAGCTTCTACTGCAAGTTGGTTTTGTTTATCCCAAGTACAATACGATCTTTCACCATTTGATCAACTATATTTTCCGAATCATCGTCAAAGTTACGTTTTCGAACTTGCTTCGTAACGTCGGTAAAAAAGTTATCGAATGGTTCACCTGGTTACTGCTGCCTGGTATAAAATTTGAAACGTTCGAACATGACATACGTCTTCGGATCGCAATATCCGTCAAATGGCTTGATTACATTTTGAAATACTTTCTTGTCATTATCACTCAGCTTATATGTTTTAAAAATATCGATGTCTTTCTTGCCCATTAAATTGAATTTCATGGCGATCTTAACCTCATCGTCTGGCTGTTGTGTTCTGGATGTGAGTACGAAAATTTCAAATGATCTCTTGAACTAACGCTGCTCTCCCCTTGAATTTCCTTCGAAATTCAATGGTCCGGGAGCCCTAAACGTTGTATTTATTTTGGCTTTTAACTTCTGCTTTCGGTTATCACTTTTCTTTTTTATTCCTGCTGGGCCATGTTTTATATCACTTTCTTTTAAAAAAGACCAACTCGTTTCTATGACTGTTCCATACCATTTATTAAGAAAAACTCTGACTGATAATTAATACATTCTTATGTGCTAACTACAATACAACATTTTAGCTTTAGCTCTAAATATCATATTCTTATGTACTAAATATGATATAATTTATTTCAATGTGTAGCAATAGCAACATTAACTCTACTTGATCAATTAATCCCTCTCACCAGTCTTTCAGCGCGTGGAATGGTTCTTTGACAGTACTCTGATTAAAATGTTGGGGTGCAAGAAATCCTTCCTTACCAAGAGTGGCTCTGGATTTTTTTTTGTTTAATTTTTATATTTCGGAACACGGCATCGGGGCCAAAACGATAAAAAATAGGTTATTACTCGTTTCCGTATAGGAAATAGGTGCAGTCATAATTTATGGCACAAATTCAATCCTTTAAGGTGTACCAACTATTACGGGGAGTCTCAAGCTCGCCAATTGGCCCTACCTACTCTATCACGACGGGTTAGCCGGAACCCACCATCTGTAGATTTTTTGATTTATTTATTCAATCTTACAGACTGAATATTCCAATAACAAAATGGAACGCAAAGAATAAATACAGCAATATTTAAATGAAAAAAATAATAAAATGTCGATGATTGTACAATAAACTAGTAGTAAGTCCCTTCGTAACTCCGCCGTAGCCGGTTCCAAGCCCGTTTGAGAAACGAGGAAGGAGCCCTTTGTTTCCCCAACCCATAGCTTCCATTATTCCTCATCCTAAACCCTCCAATTAAATGGTAGTAAATGCTCTCGAGGTCGCAAATTGAGTTTACTGATTCCCCAATAATATGACATCAAATGCTGACAAATGTTAACAACTGTAAATACATCTACAGCTCTGCTACTGAATCCTACTTACACCTCATTTGTGAGGGTGTAAGAAGGTGAAGGCGAATCTTCCGCACCTGATAACGGAATCGACATAATAACCATGCCGCCAAAATGGAGGATGCGCAACGGGCTAACTCCCCGTCCCTGGAAAACCTTTAAATGTTTCGAAACCTGTAGATGGGCCTCGGAATGGATTGGATTCACGGCAACGACTTCACAAACAAAACAAGGACTATGGCATTGGATCCTGGAATGTCAGGTCACTCAATTACCCTGGCACTGTTAAGGACCTTTTACAACAGGCCTGTGAATATTAATTAAAAATACTGGCAGTCCAGGAAACGCATTGGGCTGGAAACGACATTCAAGAGATGAGATCGCCCACGATATTGAAAAGTGGGAAGCCTACTGTAAAACGAGAATTCGGTGTGGCCTTCATTGTGGATAGGGAGTTCAAATCGCACGTTATTGATTTTAAGGCAATAAAGAACGGTTGTGTGCGATCCAAATAAAAGCGAAATTCTTTAAAGAAAAGGACGAAGAAACGAAGGAAACGTTCTACAATCACCTGAAAAGACTCGTCGACTCATTGCCTACAAACGACACAAAAATAATTCTGGGTAATTTCAATGCTAAGGTTGGCAATGAGCTATCTCATCGCGGAACGACTGGAGGGTATAGCCTCCACGATGAAACAAATGACAACGGTTAGCGCCTGATTGACTTTGCATGTAGCAGAAATCTAGTCATACTTTTGACTTGCTTCCCACATCAACGCATTCATAAAATGACCTGGATATCACCAGATGGCAACACACAAAACCAGATCGATCATGTTTTGATCCAACAACGTTGGGCCTCGAGCATACTTGACGTCCGTACATACCGAGAAGCCAATTGAAACTCAGATCATTACTTGATCAAATTAACGTATCGATGTTTTATGTTAAAGGCATATTCAGCGAAGACCAGCTCGCTGCAAAAATTTGACATCGAAAGTCTCCAAACCGCATCCCATCTTATCGGACGCATCGTTAAAGACGAGCAACGAGCTCTGGATGGAAGTGAAAGCGGCTATTAAGACCGTGGCAGAACAGACGATCGGACATCAAGCCCGGCGCAAGAGGAATGATTGGTTCGATGATGAGTGCCAGAATACGTTAGATAAAAAGAATCAGGCGTACAAAGAATACGTAGGTATGAAAACCAGGACGAAGAGAGAACACTATGAAAATCTCAGAAGCGTAGCGAATAAGGTCATTAGGATTAAGAAAAAAAAATACTATGACGACCAATTGAGAAGTATTGATGTAAGTTTGGAGAGCAACAACACAAGACAAGCATACAAAGTAGTGAAAGCCTGAAACGGAATTACCAGCCCAAAACCACGCTCTGTCGTGATGACATCGGCAACATCATCGCTGATGAAACCAAGATTAAGGAAAGATGGGCATCATATTTTAAGAACCTCCTCAATCCTTCGCATAGCTCCAGAGCATCAGAGCCTATAGATATCTGCGGAGAACGTCCATTGGCCCCACCAACTCTGGATGAAGTTTGTCCCGCCATCAAAGCCCAAAATAATAATAAAGCGCTGGGCATCGATGCAATTCCAGTGGAGCTCATCAAATATGGTGGCAGTAGTGTTCATCAAGCTATTCACAAAATCATCCGGCACATTTGGCAATAAAAACAAATGCCGATTGAGAGAAGCCAATCAATTATATTCCCTATCCACAAAAAAGGTGACAAGCTACAGTTCGAAAATTCTAGAGGCATATCACTGCTTTGTACGGCGTACAAAATATTTTCAAAGATCTTAGAAAATAAAATCGGATCATACACCAACAGGATTATTGGGGAGTATCAAGGTGGTTTTAGAGCAGGCAGATCGACTATAGACCAATTGTTTACAGTCAAGCAGGTACTTGAAAAGTACTGGGAGCTCAACATAGACGTTCACCAAATTTTCGTTGGCTTCAAGCAAGCATACGACAGTATTGATCGTAACTACTGAACCAAATAATGCGTTGGTCTGGTATCCCAGCCAAATTAGCCCGTCTTACCAGAATGACAATAACTTCGACGACCTCCCAAGACCGCATCAACAACCTTTGACACAAATATTGGACTAAAACAGGGGGATGGGCTGGCTCCATTGCTATTCCATTTGGCTCTAGCGTACGTCATAAAGAAGCTACGTATCGATACGCGAGGTATATTACTATTCAAGTCAAGCCAAGTCGTAGCATAAGCGGATGACATAAACATTTTGTCACGGTGATTAACAACTGCCAAAGAACTTTTCCCAAAACTCGACAGCGAAGCAAAACAAGTAGAGTTACAAATCAATGAAAATAGAACAAAGCTCATGACGCAGTCGAGAAAAAATACCTCAAGTATACAAAATATCACACTTGGCGTATATAGTATCGAAATTATTAGCGAATCTATATATTTAGGCGCCGAAATAACGAAAAGGGGCAATGAAAGAGACGAAATACGCCGAAGAATACAGCTTGCAAATAAAATATATTATTCAGTATTGACGATCTTGAAGACCAGCTGCATACACAGGAAAACGAAGCTCCAAATATACAAATTTGTGATAAGACCTGTGTTATGCAATGGGTGTGAAACATGGACCCTAACCCAAGCATCCGCTAATACATTGAACGCCTTTGAGCGACGGGTCCTGAGGCGAATAATTGGAGCGAAGCTAGACGGGGACCAATGGCGAATTCGATACAACCGTGAGCTGTATGAAATTCTTGACGACCCGGAGGTCTCAACGATTGCAATACTGCAGAAGCTGCGATGGGCTGGCCACATGAATCGTATGGACGAACAACGGATACCCAAAAAAGTATTCGTTGGGAGAACTGAAGGCTGGAGACCAGTGGAGAAACTGAGGAAACGCTGGTCTGACTCGGTCGACGAAGACAGTTCATCGCTGCTCGGATTTCAAAATTGGAGGACGCGGGCAATGGACCGAGACAGTTGGAGGCGCTATTTGCAGGAAGCGAAGGCCCAAGAGGGGCTGCAGTAATAAGAAGAAGAAGAAGAAGTCTCTTAGTTTTTTCTTAAATGCTATATAATAAGAAGGGAAAGGACCAAGTTTGAGATTATTATAATTTCGTATGGTTCTTAAAATTAGCGAATGGAAATATAATTCAGTTCTGGCATATGGGATCACGAAATAAGAATTCATCCGAGATGAACGAGATCTTTGTTGAAACGCAGCTCAAAAAAGTATTGAACGGAACTTGATGGTAGCAGAGTTTATATAAAAAACATTGATCTAAATAAGTTCGTCAGGATAACATATTAGAGATGGTAGAGGTAGAAAGGATAATCAACTTTCATAGAGCTGATAGGGCAAATTAAAATTAAGGAAAAGAAAACTCGTAAACTTTCTTTGGATAGTTTCTAAAGAAGACACGTGATAGGAATATTGGGGGGACCAGATAACAGAACAGTATTCAAGCAAAGGGCGAACAAGACAAACAAATAGGCGAATGGAATAAGAGATGCCATTGAATTTATGTACATGCCTAAGGATAAACCCGGAAACTCTAGACGCCTTAGTAATCACATTTAAAATATGTGCATCACATTTGAGTTTTGGAACAAAAGTTACTTCAAGGTCTTTATGACTGAACACTTCAGAGAGCAGAGTATCGTTTAATATATAATTAAAATTAATAGGGGAGTCCTTGAGAGAATAGTCATTTTATGACATTTAGTAGTGTTAAGACATAAATAGTTTGAAGCACACCATTTATTTAGAGCATTCAGATCAGTTTGGAGGAGCTGACAGTCTAGATTGGATTTGACTGCTCGAAATACTTTGAAGTTATCAGCAAACAAGAGGTAAGAGGAATTGATTACAAAGGGAAGATCATTTATGAAAAACAGAAAGAGAAGAGGCCCAAGAATTGAACCTTGTGGAATGCCAGATGAAGGATAAAAAGGACTAGACGTGGTAACAGAGAGACTCACTCAACAGGGACGAAACGATAGATAAGATGACATCCAAGATAGAAGAGTACCCGAGATGCCAAGAGCTTCAAGCTAACGACAAAGAAGTAAATGATTCACAGTGTCAAAGGTCTTGGAGAAATCTGTGAAGATCACATCAAAATGCAGTTGGTTATCCAAAGCTCTTGCAATACTGTTTGTGAACTCCATTAAAGTAGAGGTAGTGGAGTATCCTCTGCGAAAGTCATGCTGCTCTGGAGCAATAATAGGAGCTAATGAGTTTGAGAGCCGATTATGAAACAACCGTTCAAGTAACTTTGGAAAGCAGGAACCTAAGGAAGTAGGGCGATAATTGGAAACTGACGAAGGATTACCACGTTTCTAAATAGGCAAAATATTAGCTGTTTTCCAAGGGCTAGGGGAAGTACCAGTCTCAAACTTAGATTGAAGAGGAGAGATAAAGGAAAACTAAGCGATCAGGCGAACGACTTTACAAATATATTTGGCAAACCATCTGGCCCAGGGCTGATATATGGATCAAGAGCATTGATCAAAGATTCCACTTCAGGTGCATATGTGCAAACAAAGGAAATTGGGAAGGTAAGATGATTAGGTAAGTCAACAGGATGCACAGCTGCAGCGGGGGAAGAAAAAGTCGAAGAGGAAAATTGGGCAAATGAATCAGTATCTTCTTGAGGAGAAGGAACCTCTGCAATATTCCAACGGACCTTACTTGGACCGGAAGAAGAGAATTTCAATGACCTTATATAAGACCAAAAAAGCTTTGTATTATCAGCTACAAGAGAGCTATCAAGACTACTGAAATAAGTCTTCAGAGCATATTTGATCTCTTTCTATGGCAATAGCATGCAGCCTGCTAAAATTAGATCTTGCTTCAATAGTACCGCGTGTTTTAAAGACACAATGTGCCTTATCTTTTGCTCGTCGGGCACTTGGCACTCGCTTTGTAAATTAAGGCTTTTGATTTGCTTTACGGGATGGCTGAAGAGGCGTAAAACAGCGAATAAGATTATAAATATGTATTAAAATTTATCTAAAGCAGCCTCACAATTTAGGCCTGCAAAGAAATGCAGCCAGTTGACTGACAGTAGTTCTGTATTAATAGTTACAATAGCTTTGAAAAAGTAAAGTTGTGATGAGGTTTGTTAAATTTAATTTCATCGACCATAAGATCTGTAGATGAAGTAGGATGGTGCCGATCTGGAGGAACATTTGGATGTACGGCTTGAGATACAGATAAGTAGCTGACTGGAACGTCAAGGAGACGACCATTTGTGTTGAGGATATGATTAAATCGAGGAAAGGAGCAATGAGATAGGAAAGATTACAGGGTTACAGAAAAAGGGTCAACTGACGAGATACAAGGAGTAGGATAATTCTTTCACTCTATGTATGGTAAGTTAAAATCCCCGCAAACCAATATTTTGGCGTGAGGTTATCGCAAAACCAGATAAGAGGATAGATCATCAAAGATTCGTGGGAAAGGATTATTCCAGATTTGATTTCATATTTTGCTGTGGCTTTCAGTTGCTTCAACTCATACATTAGATTTTCCCGTGTAAATCTAAATATGCAAATGTTGATTTTTTCACTACTTTGTGACCGTGGAAATATCCATGCGTGTATTTGATTCGAATTTTTTCAAATCTATTTTTATATTTTAGTTATGATCGTCAGTTGCTGGTGGAAAAAACTCAAACCGCTAGCTCGCGACGTATCGGTGCTCAATGCGTTGCCTGCTTTAGTTTTTTGAAGTGAAACTTCTTTACTGGGGGGTAAAAATTTTCAGATGTAGTGAAAAAGCATAACTGTTTACACTCCGGGCGAACACAACACGACATTTACGCGACAATCTGTTTTCTGTAGGAGTTTACTCATGCTGCGACATAAATTTCCGACTAAATTATCGCCCGCACCAAGCCCTTATTGAGAATAGTAAGGTAGTTTGATGGGTTGGTTGATGGATGCCTAGTATGTAAGTTTGGTGGCGATGGATAATGGCTAAGCGATGAATTTTTATGAGAAGGGAATAATTGAGGGTCGGGTAGAAGTTCACTTCATTGTAAGGTGCTAGAACTAATTCCGCCAATTTCCAATGAATGGCGTTGGCGATAGCGAGCCATTGTCAGTTAATGAACATTAGTTCTGTGTCATAACATCGATACCGCCGTGTGCAATGTATTAAGGTGGTAACGACGGATGGCTATTGGTGGTTGTTTGGGGACCATGGTCGAATGCATGATAGTAGGGCGGTACCCGTGCTTTCAATATCTTGAAATTGCGACGGCGGAATGTCATTGGTGGGTGTTTGGGTACCATGGGCGAATGCATGGTGGTTCCGCGGTAGACGTCTTTGGCCCTAGCAATGATGCTTTCAGTCTGTAGTGCATTAAAGTGGCGACGAAGGATGAAAGTTGATGAGTAATGATGAGTGAATGCACGATCTTTCAGCAGTAGCCGTGCTTGCTCCTAGCACCGATGCGGCTGATGTGCAATATGTTATATTGGAATTGCGACGTCGGATGATAGTTTGTGGATTATTAGAGATCTTGAGCGAATTCATGGTGGTTTGGCGGTAATCTCGCTTGGTTCTAGCACCGATGCCACCGATGTACAATGTTTTGAAGTTGCGACGGCAAATGGTCATTGGTGGGCTTTTGGAAACCATGGGCGAATGGATGATAGTGCGGCTGATGTGCGATGTTTGTAAGTGGTGACGACGGATGGAGTTTGGTGCGTATTTGGGGATATGGGCCAATGCATGGTGTTTCCTCGCTAACCGTGCTTCCTTCTAGCACCGATGTGCAATATATTGAAGTGGGGCCGACGAAAGGTTATTGGTGAGCATTTGGGGATGATGGGTGAATGCATGGTGACACTGCGGTAGCCTTGCTTGCTCTTGGTGTTGATACCACTCATATGCAATGTATTGAAGTAGCGATGACGGATGATGGTTTATGTGTCGTTGGAGGTCATGGGTGAATACATGATGGCTCGGCTGTAGCCATTGTTTGTGATAGCATTGATGCCACCAATGTAGAATATATTCTTACTCGGAAAGCGGGGACTATCGTCAAACAACTGAGGGCTGCCTGCGAAGTGCAGAAAAACATAGGCAAGAGTGTCAGGAATGGCATTCTTGAATTGGAGGAGCTTTTTGGCTGCATAACGCACTACAGGCGGAGGTGGCTTGCAACCGAAAAGCACCAAAAAGACACGCTCTCCCTCGAGTCATCGGTGTGTCCTAGCAGCAGCAAAAGAATGGCCGGTAGCCCAATTGAAGGCGACCGTGAGAAAAGGAGGAAGGACCAGACCATAAACGAAGTTGTCACTCCAGGCGAGGAGTTTCATGTGGTGCGAAACAAGGCAGCGAAAAAAGCGGCCAAAAAGCTACTCCTAGAAAAAAGAGACAAAGAGCTCAACCACGAAAAGAAGAACAAAGAACCCCCCGATATACCGCAGAAAACAAAAAGAAAACCGCGGCGCAAACCCTTGCGAGAGCACTGCTTATTAAACCCACTAAAGGCCAAACCTACGCAGATGTCCTCCGTGAAATTAAAGGAGCGGTCAAGCCAGACGACACCAAAACTGCCATCAAAGCAGTTCGACCAACCCGGACCGGTGGCCTGCTGGTGGAATTTGGGCCAGAGGCCACAAACAAAGATGCATTCCGTGACGCGGTTCAAAACGTTCTTGGAGATGCGGCAACAGTTGCCTCGCTCGAACCAATGGCCACCCTGGAAATCAAGGACCTCGACTGCGTCACGGACAAAGCTGAAGTAGAGGATACCATTAGGAGGGAGTTCCCCAGCTTAAGTGAAGTCAAGGCAAGATTGACACGTGAAAACACAAGGGGGCAACGCATGGCTATTGTCGAACTAGCTGATAAAGACGCCCAGCAAATCCCGGCGAAGGGCAAAATTAAGATAAGTTGGGTGATCTGCAGGATACAGAGAAGAGCGATCCCTATCCACTGCCTCAGATGCCTTGAATACGGACACACCACGTATGGCTGTAGGGGACCCGACAGGAGATCTCTGTGCTACAAACGTGGTGAAACGGGGCACAAAAAAAAGGAGTGCACGAACGAGGCAAAATGCATTCTTTGCAAGGATGCTAAGCTAGCACCCGGCGACCTCAAACATGAGCCGGGGACAGGGAGATGCTGGGTTTTCAAGGAAGCCCTAACTCAAGCCAAATCGATACTCAAATGATCCGTATCCTGCAGGTCAATTCGCACCGAAGCACAAACGCCCAGGACCTACTTGAGCAGTTTGCGAGGGATAAGAAAGCTGACCTGCTGTTGCTGAACGAGCAACATCATAACAAGGACTCGCAAGCGTGGAACCCTGACGAATCTGGTACCTCGGCCATCTGGGTTCGAGACAGCGCCCGCCTTCAGGTGCAGGACCATGGACGCGGGGATGGTTTCGTGTGGGTGCAGTGTTCAGGGATAACATATTTCAGTGTTTATCTGACGCTTAACGAGGCAATGCCACCTTTTCGAACCAAACTCGATGCCCTGGAGGACGCTGTCTCAAACACAGAGGGCCACATGCTGGTCGGGGGAGACTTCAACGCTAGAGCCATAGAATGGGGTATGCCACAATCCGACCCAAGGGGAAAGCAAATCTTGGACTTGACGGCCAGAACAGGGCTTTTTGTCCTAAATACTGGTAACACCCCTACTTTCCGCCACTGGGGTTGCGTAGGAACCATATCCGATGTGACACTCGCTTCGGAGTCCCTAGTACCTAGAGTACACAAGTGGCGAGTACTAGAGGACTACTCGGCTAGTGATCACCAGTATATAGCGGCTGAGATTCACGAGGGTGCCACTCTGCGTGCATGTGCCCAAACTTCAATCCTCGGATGGAGGACTGGGAGGATGGACATTCAGAGGTTCACTGACACGCTCACGGCAGGCGCACCGTTGCTGGGAGCTCCGCCAGGGAGTGGAGGGCCTACAGCCAAGGACTTGGTGAACTCAACTATGAGTACCATCATAACTGCTTGCGAGTCTTCCATGCCCCGTCGGAGACCCCAACACGGTAAGCCTCCAGTATACTGGTGGTCAAACGAGATCACCGAACAAAGAAGCGAGTGTCACAAACTTCGGCGAGACGCCCACCGGGTGCGAACACGGGAGGGGGCAGACACTAGGCTAGCAGCATACAGGTCCGGCAGGAAATATCTTCGCAGGCTTATTGACAAGAGCAAGGCCCGATGCTGGCAAGACCTCGTGGACTATGTAAATAGGGACCCGTTGGGCCTAGGTTACAAGCTGGTCATGCGGAAACTTGGTGCCCAACGGAAGCCCTGCTTACATGAAGCAGAAAAGATGGACGAGATCCTACGGGCACTATTTCCCACGCACTCTGTCCGTGTCGATTCAGCTCATGCACAAACACCATTAGAATGCTCACCTTTCACAATGATGGAACTGGAGCAGGCAATTTTATCCATGAAAGCAAGGAAGGCACCGGGACCAGATGGCGTTCCTGCTGAGGTTTTGCAGCTTGTCTACAAGCTTTTTCCTGACTTGTTGCTCGGTATGTTCAACGCTTGCCTTTACGAAGGTGTATTTCTGGAACGCTGGAAAGTGGCGAGGCTCGTACTGATCAGCAAGGGGAAGGGAAATTCCGAGTTGGTGTCTGCATACGGCCCGTTATGTATGCTAGACACGGCTGGGAAAGTGCTCGAGAAACTCATCAAGGGAAGACTCACTGACGCGGTCCGTTCTGCCGGGGACCTATCTCCACGGCAGTATGGTTTTAGAGCAGGTCGCTCCACTATTGACGCGATAGCAGAAGTAGTGAGCGCGGTCCAAAGAGCGGAGGCTCACTGCCAGTTGCTCGTGATGCTCGACGTCAGAAACGCCTTCAATTCCGCTAGATGGGCGGATATTCTGGAAGCACTGGAAAACTCTTTTCAAGTTCCAGAATATCTGATGCCGATTTTGAAGAACTACCTGACAGACCGGAGCCTGCTCTATGAGACGAAGGAGGGTCGGCGGAGGATGGAAGTTACATCGGGTGTTGCACAAGGCTCCATCCTTGGCCCAGACCTGTGGAACATCACGTACGACGGGCTACTGAGAATCGAGCTGCCGGATGAGTCGCGCTTGATCGGCTATGCAGATGATGTCGCGGTGCTAGTTGCGGGACGCACAGTTGAACAAGCGCAACTCAGACTGGGTTTGCTAATGTGCCGAGTGAGGGACTGGATGACTGCTCGCGGGTTCAGCCTAGCTTTGAAGAAAACCGAAGTAGTCATCTTGACAAAGAAAAGAATCCCTAAAGTAAGGATGATCAACATTGGGGAAGCACTCGTTGAGACCAAACTAGCTGTGAAGTACCTGGGCATTTAGATCGACTCGAAGATGCGTTTCTCCGAGCAAATCAGGGCAATAGCTGACAAGGCTGCAGCGAGAGTTTCGGCTCTCAGCCGACTTATGGCCAACATAGGGGGTCCCACCTCATCAAGAAGGAGACTTCTGATGAGTGCAGTACAATCTGTGCTGTTGTACGGATCAGAAATATGGTGTGAGGCTCTCAACAAGGAGCTGTATCGAAAGCGCTTGGCACAGGTGCAGCGACGAGGAGCACTGCGGATTGCATCTGCATATCGGACTGTCTCGGAGTCGGCAGTGCTGGTCATCGCAGGAGTGATACCCTTTGCCCTCCTTGCCAAGGAGCGCCGCAGAATCTACCTTCGGAGGAACGAATGCGACAGAGATGCTGTCGCCCACGGAGAACGAGAACGCTCACTCAGTGATTGGCAACAGTCTTGGGTGAGCGATACAAAAGGTAAGTGGACCGCACACCTTATTGGTGACCTGAGGCCGTGGCTCAATCGAAGGCATGGTAAGACTGACTTCTATCTAACTCAGTTACTGAGTGGACATGGATACTTAGGTCTTACCTGCACAAGATTGGTAAGTCACGGTCTCCTGACTGCATATTCTGTGCTGGAGAGGTCGATGATGCCTACCACACATTTTTTGTATGCAAGAGGGGGGAAAGGCAGCACGGTGACCTCATTGAAGAAATGGGAGATCTCTCTTCGGATGAACTCACTGGAGAGATGCTCACATCCGTTGACAAATGGAACTGTGTGGCACATTACGCTCGGGCAGTCCTTAAGGTAAAAAGGAACATATTTGAGCGCCTGGAGGCGTCCAGGGCGGAGAGGTCTCTTTTCTAGAAATACCACTCCCTTCTCCTCCTTCCGCTGGAAAAGGTATCCCTGTAGCCCGGTGGCGCCTAAACGCGTAGAGAAATGAGGCTTAGCCCGAAGTAATGTGTCAAACGGTTCCAGGCTAGGTTCTCAGATTGACAGGGGAGGTGTTTAGTGGGTAGTCCAAGGGTATCCTCCATGGGAGTCCCACAATTCCAGACTCGGAGGGCATAATGCCTCCAAAAAAAAATTTAGAATATATTGACGTGACGACGACGAATGATTGTTGGTGGGTTGTTGATGAACATGAACGAATGCATGATGGTTTGGTGGCAACCGTCCTTGGTCGTAGCAATAATACTGTCGATGTAGAATGTATAGAAATGGTGACGACGGATGATGGGTTGTGAGGCATTGGGGGTGCATGGTGGTTTGGTTGTCACCGTGCCTGCCTGGTAGCACCAATGCCACCAATGTACAGTGTATAAAAATGGTAAGTTCTTCGTGATTCTATGTCCTATGTCTTAGCATTGATGCCACCGATGTACAATAGATTGAAGTGGCGATGGCGGATGATAGTTTGAGGATATTTTAGGATGTTTGATGATTAGAAGCGAATGTATGATGGTCCGATGGTAGCCGTCCTTGATGTTCATACTGATTCTAGCGTGGTGACGGCAGATGATATTTCGTGGGTGGTTGATCATTAGAGGTGAAAGTTATTGTATTTGCTTATGACCTGAAAATATTTAAGAGTAACGGAACCGTTGCCGTTCACGAAGACAACTAAGGTATGTTGTGGGGAAATCGGTAGTGGTGGAGAATACTTTGCATAGGATATCGTATAAGATAATATAAATGGAATTGACGTGATGCTAACAACTTTATTTTCTAGGTCGAGTTGATTGTATGAGCATATTCTATTAATATTTAATAAATCGATAATAACACAGTGATTTGGGTAGGATTCGCAGTATCATACTAAATGGTATTTGAGCAAACACAAGCTAATTATAACTGTCATAGAGCCTCATTAGTATTCTGTATATACCTGAAAACAAAACATTTAACTTTTGTCGGGCATGTACTCCACACGCATTTTATTTTTTTTTTTTTTTGCGTCCCTCTCGTTCTTTGCATAATGCGTTTGGTGAGGTGGATTTCCTTTAAGTCGTGAGGAACCCAAACATCCAGTTTGTTTACGTAACCAGGCTGTTGTAAGTACAAGTAAGCGTTTGAATTTGATATGCCGAGCTCCTCTGCTTTCTCTGAAGTGGTCGTACACCGGTAAGTTTCGATTAATGCCTATATTTTATCGTCATCAGTTGTGGTTGGATGACCAGTATGGGGTGCATCTTGTATATTAAAATTTCCAGAACGAAAGCGAGCAAACCAACGCTACCATTGGCGTTCAGTATGGCAGTCCTCACCATAAACTTCACACACTTTCTTTTGAGCTTGCACTTGATTTTTCTACTTCAAGCTCATTTTCTCTTGAAAGTTTCACGAGCGGTTTGTATGTACGGACGGCTCAATTACTACAAATAATGTAGCTAGAAGTTGAAACAAAAATTTTCAGGTCAAGATCAATTAAAACATATGTTTTGAGTTTCAATTAAAATCAAATTTAGAATAAATAACAAAATGCTTATAATTCTTTGGAGTTATTGATTCCCGTGAACTTCTTTCATTACTTTACCAACAAAGCTTGATTATTTCCTTCACTTTCACTCTCATTTACTTGAACAAATGAATTCGGCCTACTTAAATTTAGCCGGAAAACTCAATTGTTTACACATCCTCTACAAATCTGTAACCATTTGTTCAATGTTCATTACAAAAAACAAGTGACCTGTGAACTTTTTTAAATTCTGCTACCCTTAACAAGCAGGTGGACAGAAAAAAATAAATTATTTCGACTTGTTTATGCTGGTGACCTGATAATTCTAATTCACTTGAGGGAGAGAGCATATCCATCGATTTTTTATTCTAAGGAAAAAAGTGTTTAATGGACACAGGAAAGAAAAGTTCTGCTATCTTGAATGCTTTTCCCGTCTTCCCTCGTTGGGAAATATCTTAGGTTGCTCTTCTGCAAATGGGGGTGTTTTCATTTCAATTGCAAAAGACATTTCTTACGTCGATATCAGACATTAATTTACCAATAATTATTGTATAATATATTTCTTGTATAATATATTTTGTACACCGGTTTGCAATTGCTGATAGTGAAGGATACGGGTGGGAGTATTAGAAATGCTGTCGTGGACTCATTATTTCTGCTCAATGGTTCGATTCAAGAAGAGACTTGTTACTTGGGAAGTTTTTCCTTTCGTGTTCTGAGAGGGGAAATTGTTAACTAGAAGTTTAATAAATGATCAAGCCGAGAGATCTCTAAGGAGAACTTAAACGTCTTTTTTAAACCAAAGTCGTTCGAACTTGATATTGTTTAAAACTGATGTTTCATTTGATAACTTGAGAGCAATTGCCTCTTCTTTTTCCTGACCAATCAAAAACGTTCTTGTTTTAAAGCAAAATGATATCAAACGTATCTACAAGAACAACTTTTTAATAAAACTTAAGTTCATTTCGAGAAAGTCCAGTTTGGAGTATTTTAAATTTAAATTTACAGAATTGCATAAATTTTCAACTTCCAAAAAGGAAGGTAACATTTAGAAATATCTCAATGTTAAATCAACAGAACGCAAGGATAAAATGCACACCTAAACATTTTTCAACGTCTCTTTCATTTGATGTGAAGTCACGAATAACTCACCCTGGGCGGAGTTAAATGGCTTCCATTTACCATTTTCTCACTGATATTGAAATCTTTTCAACATTCACCCGAAAGGATATACAGCGGCATCTTAGTAAGCTGTTGCTTCCACTAAACGTTTGTGAGCACATTCGAAAATCTTAAAATGATTCCTGAACGACTTTGTATGAGAGTATTTGCTGTATCAACATTTTCGCAGTTTTTAAAGTAGGAAATCGTTGTGAGGGCTGTTAAAGGATTGCGAAGATAGAATAACTTGAGATTTTATTGATTTTGCAATATCATTGACTTTAGAATTTGCGTTTGAATGGTAGGTGAGAGTAAAAGGGGTTTATGTCGTCAAAAATCAATCTAAAGTTGATTTCAATGTGTTGGTATTCGAAACAGGTGGATGTTTTCATAAGCTACCGCTATTAATTTTATTGAAATTTAATGTCTGAAACGACAGTTGGGATCAATACTTTTGAAGGATTTTTAAAATATTGCTGAATATTTTCTGAAACGATGTGCAACTCAAAAACAACTTAAAAGAACAAGTAAACGAGTTAGATGGACAGAATTACGCTCATCTTAGAAGGGTTTTGTACTCAAGCAACGATATGCAGACACCAATAATGAATAGTAAAAATAATAATAATTATAATGATAGTCCATCGCACAACAGTCTAACCCGAACCTTGGCGTTGAGATTTATTATAAGGGTACCTCATTCCCTGACCACAACGGGATTCGAGGTGATATGATAAATATCACACTCAACCATGTGATTATTACCTAACTTTTTAATATGTACCCATCACAGCTGGGTGGGCTGATAGTCTGACAGCAACATCGGAAATTCAAACTCAATGCCGCTACCGAGGTTTGAACTTGGAAGTTGCTGCGCAAGCGGAGGGTGCCCTAACCCACTGCTCCACATGGAATAATGAAACATAATTAATAAGCTCAATTAAAACTTAAAAGACATCTATCAATACGTTGTTACGTGCCCCTCTACATTACAGACTTCATCGTTGGCAATCCTGACCACCATCTGGGATATATCTATTAACTCCATACCTATAGATTCGATTTTATGCCATCCTTTTCCTTCAAGTACGGTCGTGGATGGCCCTGTATCCAGCAACCCCACCGTAGATCCCCCAATATGTCTGCTTTAAAATGCGGCTGATTATCCCTGGTGTTTTTAAGAAATGAGTACCCCAACCCTTAATTCTCTGCAACGTTCCTCCATCTGCGTCTTCATACACCTACCGCATTACTAAGCAGTTGCACGGGTCATTTTTCGACCCCTGTTTCTCCACTCTGCTCGCTGTTTTCCACGAGGAAAGATTTGCAACGCTCCTGTCTCTACATAATGCTCGCTTCGTACCGCTATTACTTGGTTGAATGTAGTTCGGGCAACACATCCTTCGCGCACCTTCTTTCCCACAACCAAAACACCACGGGGGTTCCCGACACACCCTACACTTCTCCTCAACAGTTGAGAAGTCTCCCGTTCATTGAATATGTCACTGAAGCTTCCCATCTCACCACTCCGACGGCCTCTCCAGTGGCGCTAACGTAGACTAGGTCAGGTTCCAAAAGTTATGCTGAATTCTGGGTTAATGGTAGAGAATAGGCTTCTGCCAAAACACTAACCGCCTTATGCTCCTATCCCATTGAAACTAAATTAAGAATAGTTCAATTTTCTTCAGCCAGAGATGAGGTACAGGCAGCACTACGAACCTCAGAAAAAAATAATACTCCTAGAATACATGGAATACCAGTAGAACAAATCCAGACCGGGGATCCCCATCTAAGTAACTTTTAGCATAGACTAATCGGCAAACTAACGGGCAGCTTTAAAATAAAATCAGCGTTAAAACAAGTGGATAGAATTACCCCAATACTCTCTTAGACGCCGCATAAACGCCACAAATAAAGCCTTTTACTCCATACTTCCCGTTCTAAGGTCCAGAGTTGTGCATAGACAAAATAAGCTCCACATTTACAAATCACTAGTCAAGCCTGTGCTGTTATATGGAATTGAAACATAGACCCTGACGTGTGAATCCTAGAAGGTAGTGGATATTTTTGAATGCTAAGCGCTTCGGAAAATCTACGGCCCAGTTAAATAAGGAACAGAGTGGAGACAATAATGGCTTATATGAACTATTTAAGGATCCACCTGTTTCCTCTTGCGTGCAGCTACCCAAAAGGAAATGAGAGGGTACAACATAAGGTAGCTAGTAGAAAGACCGAAGGCTCTATGAGAAGACATGGTAGAAGCTGACGGCAAATCTTTGTTGGGAGTGAATAACTAGCGGACAGGGTCGCGGGACCGTAGTGTATGGAGAAGATTAATACTGGAGATCAAGGCAAAGCTTGAGTTGTTGAACCATAGATGAAGGTGGCACCATATGCTACACTCGTAACTTTCTTAATCGCTTTCGCAAAAGAATGGCTGTATATTGCCTAATTTGTGACTCCTTTGCGGATATAGTGATAACGCGCAGTTGTTGATTGGTTGCAGGTGTTTTGTGTGCTTTTTGTAAATCTGATGTGGTATTTTTGATAAGTCCACTTTCTGCATCGAATACAGTAATAACGGGCAGTTGCGGAGTGGTTTCAGGTGTTTTATAAACGTTTTTTTTTAACCTGCTGTGGTATTTTTTATAAGTTCACTATTCACCACCAACAATTTTGCTATGATTTACTCCATTATAGATGAATGTCAAGCTACTTTTCAACTTTACTTGAGGCACCTGAATTTTTCAGCCTCTTGAACAGACTGCCTCGACCGCACCACCAACACCAAATACTTCAATTTCTTCTTTTTGAATAAAATTTTTCCTATATATTCTCACTAAATGCCTTCTATGTGCCTCAAATGACAAACAGTTTATGTGCAGTGACTAGGTGGATGACCAAATGCTATCCGAAAGGCTAGTGAGTAAGCTTTTCGATTGTCTTATCAGCCAAATCCTACGTGAATTTGCGATGAATTTATCATTCGATCGAAATCACGAACCTTTTAGTCCGCCTCACGCCATAATTTGACGACTTAACTACTAAATTAATCCCTTCTAGCAGTTCGTAAGAGAATCGTTTCTCTGTAAGTAAATTTATTGCTGATGACGTTTCTTCCAGGACGTTTCGATTATCGCAGCTAAATTATTTTTCTTCGCTTTGAATGCATCCTCAGTATCGAAAGGTGTTTTCGGAAATCGAATAAAGTTGTTACTATCCCCATCCGATCGTGCTCAGATCCATATCCTAGTTCATTAACTAATATATCTATACCAACCTTTGCGGTGCCTGGAAAATTGGGCCACGTTTCCTTTTTAAAGCCCCTGTAATGATGTAAGGACATTTCATCGGTTCTCCAGTATGCAAAACTTGTTGCTCTTAATTCCAAATTCTCCATCGGCCCCAAACATTTAACTTGATGTGATCGTTGAATCTATGCGGGCTTTATATATAATTGTTTTTGATGCATAAAATATATTGTTACATGTACAAATAATTACATGTACAAATAATTCTGCGAGCTACTGTCGCAATTGTTTTCATGATCATTAAGAACGTCGACAAATGAATTTACTCGAACCCACGAGAACCCAACAAGCATGATCAACATCTGCAAGTGACGTCACTCCATTCATTAATTTGCTCGAATCTACCAGGTACCTCTCGGTAGAACATTCGCCAATTACGAGAAATGGGTGAATAGGTAGAGACCCTATATAAAGGCGAGCTGAATGAATGGGGGGATCATCATTCATTCGACCGCGATAAGAACTGCGATAGTGTGTTTCGTAATAGTGAAGTGATTTAGAAGACAATTGCGATAAGAAATTTATGGACAAGTGTTAGATTTTTTATTAGTGAAAATTAAAATTAGTGAAAGTGTTAAACTGATTATTGTGCATTTTTGTAATTAAATAAACTCTTTTAACTTAAATTAAAAGACATTGCGTTTTAACTTTCCCGGAACGTTAAAATTATTGGCCGCGAACCAAAACACGCGACAGTGGTGTCGAGAAGTGAGAAAGAAAATTTCGAAAAGTGAAAACATTTAAACATTTTTAAACTGCACAGTTGTGAAATCTAACGTAAAAACTGTTGAAAAAAAAAACGAAAAGCCAATACAATAAAAATGCCACGAAACTTGCATCTAAGAATCAATGAATTGACCATGTCGGAGCTCAAGGAAGAGTTAGAACAGCGAAATCTGGCTACGCAAGGTACAAAGGCCACACTGATTGCACGCTTGCGCGACGCGATTGAATCGGAAGGCGTTAATCTGGATTCGGGTGAGCTCTCAGATGCCGAAAATGGTGCAGAAGGTGGAGAAGCAGAAACACTAAAACCAAAGGACCCAAAAAATGCACTGATGCAAATGTTGATGCTGATGCAGCAAGAGCAGCGACAACAGTCATCCAATTTATCTGCGAAGCTCAATGAACAGTCGTCCAATTTAACTACGAAGCTAGATGAACAATCAGCGAAGCTAGACCAACAAGCGATCGAAATCAAGGAAGTGCAAAAACAGTCAACCAAAATAAAAGCGGAGCTCGGTAGTCTGAACAATCAAATTATATGCGTCGAGGAAAAGGTTTACCAGGTCGAGGAGAAGGTCAGCCAGGTTGAGGACAGAGTCAACTATGAGATCAGCCAGGTCGAAGAGAGAATGAACCATGAGATGGAAAAAGTGAACAACGAATTGGAAGCAGCGAAGGCAGTAGTAACCACTTCACCAGCCCCGCTTATAACCGCAGCGCAAAGCACATCCAGAAATGTGCAAGCACCAATATTCGATGGGCAAACGGTCTGGAGTATTTACAAAACCCAGTTCGAAGCAGCCGCAAGGGCAAATCACTGGAATGAGCAGGAACGAGCAACTGCACTGATTCTTGCTCTAAGAGGCCCAGCTGGCGAGCTTTTGCAGACGATCCCCGTTGAATTGCACTCAAATCCGAATGCTATAATGAATGCGCTCGACATGCGTTATAGAGACGATCATCTAAAGCAGATTTATTGGTCACAGCTAAGGCATCGGATGCAGAAGTCTGGCGAAACCCTACAGCAGCTAGCCCAAGACATTGAGCGACTAGCACTTTTGGCTTACCCAGCCTACGACCCAGAACATCGAGATGATGCAGTGACAGAAGCATTCATCAGCGCACTAAAAGACCCGGAATTGCAACAAACCGTGCGTTCAGCTCAAAAGCAAACGATTAAGGACGCATTGGCTTACAGTCTGAGCTTTGAGGCAACGAAAAATGTGACTCGTACCACTGCCCGGGTTCGTGAGGTAGTGACAGACGAGTGCAGGTGTGAACGCGTGGAAATTGAGCGAGACCCGCATGTAAATGGTGCGCCTAGATGCTGGAATTGCGGAGAGAAGGGGCACTTGCAAAGAGACTGCAAGAAGCGAAGAAAACCGAGCTATTGTCCAGGGTGTGCAGCTAGGAGGAGATCCAGACCGAGTCAGGAGCCCAGAATGGAAGCCCTTCAAACAGAGGGGTCGGGAAACATGTAAGAGCCAACTTCGTGCGGCAGAGGTTGGCTAGGAGAATCGACGTCCCCAGCACCACTATCACCGTGTCAAGACGACATCGTGGAGAAGCGGATTTATGCCTTCAGGGTCAAGTTGACGGAGAACACTGCACCATAACGATCGACACTGGTGCAACCCGATCGATTATCCGACCAGAGCTAGTTAGACAGCAACAACTTCACAAGGGCAGAATTTTCTCACTACGGACAGCTACGGGAGAAACTGCACCTGTTCATGGAGAGGTCAACCTCCGGATACAGTTGGGAGACCTTGTGTTCCGACACAATTTTCTGGTTGCGAATATTATGGATGACTGCATTCTCGGAATGTATTTTCTGCGACCACATGGAATCACGTTGGATTTGGGCAAACGTGTATTGAAATGGCAGAATGTAGAAGTACTGATGGAGGATCCCAGCGTCCAAATCCCCAAGATGAATGTAGTGGTATGTACTGACACTGATGTACCGAATTCTTCCGAAAGCATTGTATGGGCCAAGCTTGATGGTGATTCTGGAGACCACCGATCTTATCTGATAGAGCCAACGAAGACATCCGCATTGCGCAGTTTGATTGTAGGACGAAGCCTTGTAAGATCTTTAAGGAACGGATATGTGCCGGTTAGAGTCCTTAACACCGAAGACTCAACCACGAGCATCAAAGCGGGAAAAGTCATCGGCAGCTGCCAGCCTGTTTTCACCATCACCTCTTTGGAAGCTACTCACAACCATCATTGGAAAAGGAGGCAAGACACAGGCAAACCCTGGGAATCCACGTCTGCAATATTGAAGCAAGTCAAATTGCCGGTGCAGCTATTCAAACGAGCCTCTGATCTGGTCACCAAGTACAGTGACATCTTCTCAACAAGCCCGGATGACCAAGGCCGAACGAGTTTGGTAACTCACGTCATAGATACACAGGGAGCCAAGCCGATTCGACAAGCTCCAAGACGTCTCCCTATAGCCAAACAAGGAGAAGTGAGCGCGCTGATCTCGGACATGGAAAAACAAGGCATTATTGAACCTTCTGTAAGTCCATGGGCCGCGCCTGTAGTTCTAGTAAAGGAAAAGGATGGTAGCACTCGTTTTTGTGTCGACTATAGGCAGCTTAACGACGTCACTAAGAAAGATAGTTACCCGTTCCCACGCATCGATGACATCATGGACACTTTAGCCGACGCAAAATGGTTTTCTACACTCGATCTCAAGAGTGGCTATTGGCAGGTAGAAATCGACAAGAAGGACCGAGAGAAGACCGCATTTTCAGTTGGGACCGGATTGTGGCAATTTGTGGTGATATTATTTGGGCTTTGCAATGCTCCAGCCACTTTCGAACGCTTGATGGAATACGTGCTACGTGGTCTAACCTGGAAAACCTGCTTGGTGTACCTAGATGACATCATCGTCATCGGGAGAACGTTCGAAGAGCATGTGCGGAACTTAGAAGAGGTTTTCTCCCGACTGCGACTGCAAATTTGAAACTTAGTCCCGACAAGTGTACCCTTTTTGCAGCTGAAGTAAAATACCTGGGACATGTCATATCAGCAGAAGGGGTCAAAACAGACCCTGAGAAAATTGAAGCCGTGAAAAGCTGGCCAACACCAAACAACAAGCGCCAACTACGAAGTTTCCTGGGTCTGGCAACCTACTATCGAAGATTCGTCAAAGACTTTGCCAAAATAGCTAAGTTTCTCCATCAGCTAACCGAGAAAATTCGTCCGTATGTCTGGAATGAACAATGCTGGACAGCCTTTGAGACCCTGAAGGAAAAGTTATGTGAATCACTCGTACTGGCGTATCCGAAACCCGGAAAAATGTTTGTAGTTGACACCGATGCAAGCAACGGCGGTATTGGAGCTGTACTCTACCAGCAGACCAATGGCGAAGAAAGAGTCCTCTCGTATTACAGTCGAGTTCTTTCAAAAAGTGAGAGGAACTACTGTGTGACCAGGAAGGAGCTCTTGGCTATAATAGAGGCCACCAAGCAGTTCCACAAGTACCTATATGGCCAGAAATTTGTTCTTCGAACGGACCATGCATCGCTGAGATGGCTACTTAACTTCGAAAACCCCGAGGGACAAGTTGCGAGATGGATCGAAAGATTGCAGTCATACGACTACGAAATTGTTCATCGAAAGGACGGAGTTCATGGAAATGCTTACGCCCTATCTCGTCGCCCATGTCCAGCTAACTGCAAGCATTGCCGACGGATTGAGGAAAAGGAGCCGCCCGTTGATCTGCGACTGATAACGGCGGAATTCGATGAAGGTTGGTCATCGGAGGAGATTCGAAATGCCCAGCTAGCCGATGAAGACATCGGGCCATTGCTCGTATGGAAGGAGACGACTGGGCGACCTGAGTGGAAAGACGTTTCAACGCATGGCGCAACCCTGAAAAGCTATTGGGCACAATGGAACTCCCTTCAGGTGGAGGGTGGCATCCTCAAGCGGAAATGGGAAACGGTGGATGGCAGCTCCAATAGGATGCAAACTATACTACCCAAAAGCTGAATCCACGATGTGGTTAAGGAAATGCATGAAGGATCCTCGGCAGGCCACCTTGGTGTTAACAAGACCTTAGCGAAATTGCGGGAAAAGTTCTACTGGCTCCACGCTCGAGAAGACGTAGAACACTGGTGTCGCAGATGCACAATTTGCGCTTCCGTCAAAGGCCCAAAGCGACGACTGAGAGGACAAATGCAAACCTATAACGTGGGGGTACCGTTTGAAAGGATTGCTGTTGACATCGCAGGACCCTTTCCTGAATCTGAATGGGGAAATCGATACACGCTGGTTGTAGCCGATTATTTCAGCAAGTGGCCCGAGGTCTACCCCACTCCCAACCAGGAAGCAACTACTGTAGCTGAACAGCTAGTGTTAAATTGGGTCAGTAGGTACGGCGTACCTGGCGAACTACATTCGGATCAAGGCCGAAACTTTGAGTCACTAGTTTTTGGCAAAATGTGCGAGCTGCTCGGAATACGGAAAACGAGGACAACACCGCTGCATCCCCAATCCGATGGAATGGTCGAACGTTCCAACGGCACGCTCAATAAACACCTGGCCAAAATGGTTGACGAGAACCAAAGGGACTGGGACCGACATATCCCACTATTTTTAATGGCGTATAGAGCCGCTGAACATGCATCGACGGGCCAAGCCCCAGCCAAAGTCATTTTTGGAAAGACTATTCGTTTGCCAGCCGATATAAAGTTCGGAACACCCCCTGAGAAACCCCAAACGGTCTCGGAGTACGCAAGTGATCTAAGACAACGGTTGAACCAGATACATCGGACAGTGCGAAAACACCTCGAATCGGCTACTGACCGCATGAAGACCAGGTATGATCTAAAGGCTAATTCTACTGGCTTCCAGCAAGATGACTTGGTGTGGCTTTATAACCTGCAACATAATTGGGAGGGACCATATCGAGTTACAAAGCGAATCAACGACGTCGTATACCGAATACAGGAACATCGTAAGCCGAGAGCTAAAATGAAAATCGTGCATCTGGACCGTCTTGCCTCATATTACACCCAGGGAGAATTGACTACAAATAGCGACACATCTTTTCGGGGCGAAAAGAACTGAGGTGGGGGCAGTGTTACATGTACAAATAATTACATGTACAAATAATTCTGCGAGCTACTGTCGCAATTGTTTTCATAATCATTAAGAACGTCAACAAATGAATTTACTCGAACCCACGAGAGCCCAACAAGCATGATCAACATCTGCAAGTGACGTCACTCCATTCATTAATTTGCTCGAATCTACCAGGTACCTCTCGGTAGAACATTCGCCAATGTACGAGAAATGGGTGAATAGGTAGAGACCCTACATAAAGGCGAGCTGAATGAATGGGGGGATCATCATTCATTCGACCGCGATGAGAACTGCAATAGTGTGTTTCGTAATAGTGAAGTGATTTAGAAGACAATTGCGATAAGAAATTTATGGACAAGTGTTAGATTTTTTAATAGTGAAAATTAAAATTAGTGAAAGTGTTAAACTGATTATTGTGCATTTTTGTAATTAAATAAACTCTTTTAACTTAAATTAAAAGACATTGCGTTTTCACTTTCCCGGAACGTTAAAATTATTGGCCGCGAACCAAAACACGCGACAATATGATAACTGCTATTGTTACCAACTGACAATATTGTTGAGATGGCGGCCATACAATTCGAGCTCCTTGTTATTCATGTAGCGAATACTATCTAATAACGAAAGATGATGGATAACAATAACGAAAATCTTTATTAAAAATATATCGTGTACAATGCCTCTCTTCTCAAACTCTAACAAGTAGTGAGTGACAAAACTCTCTTCTTTGACATTTTCATTTTACTCTTGCGGTGAGAGTTTGAACTATTTGTACTCCATAATATTTCCTAATCTAGACACTAGATATTTTTTCAGTGTTCCCGATTGACAGTGAAGTGGTTGATGATGATGGGCTTGTTGGAAGGATTATTATTTGGTGGATGAGCCAGTTTGAGTCACTCCATCCATCGCCTTGTCGTTGAAATGAAGACAATAAACCAAGTCGCTGAGGTGTTTGATGGCAGAATGAAGCCCTCTGTATGGTTGCCACAGTGACGTTTTTCCTGGACCTGACTTTAAAAACACATGTGAGCACGTAGCTAGCCCTTTAAAGACAAAAGCCGTTTAACTGCTATGATGTGCCACTGGAATCACATAGAATCGTTTCATGGTTCTACTTAATTTTTCGACAAAAGATTGTGGTGGATCTACGACAAGATCGTCATCCACGAAAAATTCACCTGGAATATGGAGTGTTGCTTCGTAAGCCAGTTTAGCAGGAGAGCACTTCAGATCCTGTTTAAGCACTGCCTTAACCCGAGCAGAACAGTTGACAGTACTTCCGTCCATAGGGCATCTTCGTGACACATCAATGCTACCTTGTGCGTGCGATGCATGCGTTCTACCATGCATGCAGTTATCCTGTAGTATTCACAACCAATAAGTTCTCGTTATACCGTGAACAGGGGGGCTTGCCATTGGGAACCTTGATCGGGGGTGACTATGATGGGTACTCCAAAACCCGCGATCCAGTTCTTGTAGAAAGTCGAACATATTACTTCAGTAGATGCCTTGGGTATACGTATCACTACCGGCCACCACGTGAAACAATCGACGATAGATAGAACATATGTGCAGCCCTACGACAATAATAAATGGATGTGTCGGAAACGTTTGTCTGGAACAATGAAATTTTCTGGAACTTTTTTACATGCCAATCGACTTTCGAATGCTGACAAATGAGACAAGCCCTGGCCCAATTGGTAATATCTTTTGCTATATCTGGCCAAACGTATTTTCTCTGTATCAACTTGCTTGTGGTACATGCGCCTGGATGTGATAATCCATGGACTTACTAGAAAATTGCACGTCGTAACGTCTGTAGCACCATTGAGTAATTAAATAATACTGGAGTGGACAACCACCTGACAATATGGTTGCAACAACCCCTGCGACCACTTTTTCTACTGCTGCGCTCTTGTTTACAACCTTAGAGAGAGCCAAATTGCACAAGCAAACATGGCTGCTGCTCAATGTAAACAAGTTTTCATACAATACCAAAAATTCTTTCTATTTGAAAAATATTCAGCATTGTATGAAAAACATGCAAAACATTAATATATTAACTACTCACTTGTGAAAGGAAACACCTACAGATCCTTTTCCACTATGATTTTTTCACGAAGGCACTACACATTTCATTTTGAAATTGTAAATTAATTTCACAGTGTCACACGTTAAAGTTACTTGAATCACAAACTGCAATCGAATGTTTAAACACTTGGAACGAATTTAGATCGCGAACACTTTCCACAGTTTTAATATCGGATAAAATTCGCGGCAAAACTTGCAAATTGGCCAATTTGGCGTCCAATTTGCATCAGTCAACTTGACAGTCAGTTCACACCTAGTCAGCTTTTGGAACAAGAAAGTGACCAGCAAGAGGCAGACGGGGAGGAAATTACAGACTGTTCGCTTGGAAGAGAGCAGAAACCGGTCGCATGCTCTCTCATGCATTTTATATAAGCTTAGCCCATCCAGTTCTTATTAATCTTAGTGTAGCACAAACGGTCTAGGTTATCCGATCGAAGCACAACGCTTTTTTGCTTTGGGTGGTGTTGATAGCTTGAGGTTGCGCTGGGGTTACACATTTCCGATACGATTCAAGTTCTTCATTCATAGTATGAGCATTATTACTGACAATTATTGTGTTGTCCTTGGTAATGGCACCAATTTCATCAATTCTGGACAGTTGTGTTCGCTACAAAGTTTTTGCTACCATTCACGTATCTGATATTGGTAGTAAAATGCGCTATATATTCCAATTTTCGAGCTCATATTAGTGATTCCCTATCCGAACTTTGTTGAAATGCGTAAATCAATGGTTTATGATCAATCTTGATGAAGAACTCACTGCTTTCCATCATATGTCGAAAATATGTGATGGCTTCGCATACGACTAAAAGCTCCCAGTCGTAGATTCTGTAATGTTTTGAGCTGTATTAAGCTTTTTTGAAACCAACGATAACAGTTTCCAATCCTTGCAAACCCATCGTTCAATGACTGCCTTCAGGGCAGTATTCGATGCAACTGTCTACAATGCCAACTGTGCTCATGGTGCAGGATGCATTCTTCTTCTTCTTCGTAGTGCTGAAGCCCCTCTCGGGCCTTTGCTTCCTGTAACAAGCGCTTCCAACTGTCTCGGTCCGTTGACCGCGTCCTCCAATTTTGAAATCGGAGCAGCAATAAACTATCTTCGTTGACCGAGTCAGACCAGCATTTCCTCGGTTTCCCCATTGGCTTCCGGCCTTCAGTTCTCCCAACGATTACCTTTTTGGATATCCGTTCTTCATCCATACGATTCATGTGGCTAGCCCATTGCAGCTTCCGCAGTGTTATAATCCTTGAGACCTCCGGTTCGTTAAAAATTTCATACAACTCATGGTTGTATCGTATTCGTCATTTTTCCCCGTCTAGCTTCGCTCCAATTGCTCGCCTCAGGACCCTTGGGTCAAAGGCGTTCAGTATATTTGCGGACGCTTGGGTTAGGGTCCATGTTTCACACTCACAGCATAACACAGATCTTATCATAGATTTGTATACTTGGAGCTTAATTTTCCTGTGAATGCACCTGGTTTTCAAGGTCTTCAAAACTGAATAAAACATTTTATTAGTGAGCTGTATCCTTCGGTGGATTACGTCTTTTTCAATACCCGTCTTCGTTATTTCACCGCCTAAATACACAAATCCGCCCACATTTTCAATATTTTGTATTCACCAAGTGTGATATTTTGTGTGCTTGAGGTATTTTTCCTCAACTGCGTACTGAGCTTTGTTTCAGTTTCATTGAATTGTAGCACTATTAGTTTAGCTTCACTGTTGAATTTCAGGAAGAGTACTTTGGCAATTGTTAATGACCGTATCAAAATGTTGATGCCGTCCGCGTAGGCTACTACTTGGCTCGACTTGTATTGTAATGTACCTCCTGTACCGACAGGTAGCTTCCTTATGACGTACTCTACAGCTGAATTGAATAACAATGGGGCCAGCCCATCCCTCTGTCTGTCATCGGTGAGTTAGTTATTGATGCGGACTTTGGAGGTCGTCGACGTCATTTTCATTTTGGTAAGATGGGCTAATTTGGCTGGGATGCCAAAACCAAGCATTATTTGGTACAGTACGTTACGATCGATACTGTTGTATGCTTGCTTAAAGTCAACGAAAATTTGGTGCTCGTCTATGTTGAACTCCCAGCATTTTTTAAGTACCTGCTTGACTGTGAACAATTGGCCTATTGTCGATGTACCTGCTCTAAAACCACCTTGATACTCCCCAATAATACTGCTGGCGTATGATCCGATTTTATTTTCTAAGATTTTTGAAAATTTTTTGTATGCCATACCAAATAGTGACATGCCTCTATAATTTTCGCACTGTAGCTTATCACCTTTTTTGTTCATAGGGAATATAACTGATTGGCTCCACTCTTTTGGCATATGTTCTTGTTGCCAAATGTGCTGGATGACTTTGTAAATAGCATTATGAACACTACTGCCATCATATTTAATTTGCTCGGCGCTTTATTATTCTTTTGGGCTTTGATGATGAACAAACTTCATCCATTGGTGGGGCCAATGGAAGTTCTCCACTGGCATCTATAGGCTCGGATGTTCTGGAGCTATGTGGAGGATTAAGAAGGTTCTTAAAATATGAGGCCCATCTTTCCTTAATCTTGGTTTCATCAACAATGATATTTTAGAGAGCCTTCTATACGATGAAAATAAGAGCTTAGCGGTCTGCATCTCTTTCTTAGCTATCGACCTCAGATGACAGAAAGCATTCCGTGACTCAGGAGATCTGTCACTTGAAAAATGTTGACGTGCTCAATTCTTGGCTTTCAAGACCCGCCACACATAGAGGGCTAACCAGGGACAGTCAGAAGAGTTCCTTATACTGACAAATGGAGCCAAGTTAGAAAAAGTAGCGTTTAAGAAGTCATAGAAATTGTTGCAACAAGCATCCGAATCAAGACTGCAAAAGAAGGAGGACCAATCAACGTAGTGAATTGTTTCAAAAAAATGCTCACTATTAGCTGTACAAGTATAAAAGTTATAGCACTGAGGCTCTTTTCGACGTTAAAGGATAGAGGCAATATAGGAAACTTCAGAACGTAAGGGGGGATAATGAGGATCAGGAGAAAAATAAGGAAAAAGAACTGAAGATGAGCATAGCAACGATTGTTCTATGCCACAGAAGACTAAGTCTAGGATATGATTATTAACGTTGAGGAAATTATCAAATTGAGCCAGGAAGCACATGGACACAAAAGGAGAAATTAAAGACCAAATTTGAGATGTCAGAATCAACCTAATTGTCATCTCATGAGAGTTTAGGAAGGCTAGAATCTCCACATAAAATTAGGTAACAATTTGAAAATCACGATCTAATAGCATACATGTTTTATTAAATTTAAATTATTGAGTCAATGATTGTGGCACTACTAAAATTTGCTCAGTATTCACATTATTGTACTGAGACAGTTGGAGGTGCTATTTGCAAGAAGCGAAGGCCCGAGAGGGGCTGCAGTGCTACGAAGAAGAAGAAGATTCACAATACGTTCTAGCCTGCCATTTATGCTTACTGACGTTTGACATTAAATAATTGTTTGAAGAGAGTAATGTGTCAATCAATCTATCAATTAATGATACAGGAGTTTTCACTAACCAGAAAATTCTGAGTTATTCCCACGATTTCATGACTGTAAGTTCTTTAGATTCTGAGAAAACTTGCTGGTACGCACTTACGGAGGGACGAGCAGACAGATACCGATCTAAATAGGATATGGTTTTGTTATAAGATCCTGAAAATTATTTTTTTATTATTATTTATTTGAATTTTTCCGTTGCTCCTTTTTTGGCGTTAAATTCAAATGAATAAATAAAAACCCTAATATGTTCCGTAAAACGCCAATATTTATTAAAACCCGGGCAGACACGTGTTTCGGAAACAAGTTATTTCCTTCTTCAGTGCCGTGTTACTGAAACATAATCCAAAAATTCTTGTATTTATACATCGTTTCTTAATTACAAACTAATTTACAAAAGGTATTTTAATGAACTAATAATAAAACCATCAAAATTACTACTTGGAAAGGTAATTAAAACATTATCCCACTCTAATTATCCTTCACGGTGTCATAAACTAGATGAGTCATTCAAGCCTTTAACATATCGATCCGATCAAACTACTGTATGCGTTCCCTAGATCCGTATTAAGCCTTAAATCTTCCGGTATCCTTGAAATCCACAAACTTTCCGCTGCATCCAACCTTCTCCAATCGTTGATTTCTTCGAGTATCTCCACGTTGTCCCATTCTATTTGATGCGTGCTCTCCATAATGTGTCTTGCAACCGTTGATCTTGCCTCATTTCGTCCTTTTTTTCGCTGCTACTTCCGCTTCCCTTATATGCTCGTGGAATCGAATTTTCACGAGTCGTTTTGTTTGGCCCACGTACATTTTTCCACACTCTGGGCATGTTATCCTGTATATGCCGCTACGTTCATCCTTTTGTTTACTGTCCTTCATAGTCCCTAGTTTTTGTTCCAATTTGTAGATTCGTGACGAGTGTGCTGTTTCGATACCCGCTGTCTTCAGTATTTTTTGTAGCTTCCGTGAATGTGTAGAATAAGTCAGCTTCATTCTCCACGTATTTTGGACCGGTGCTTTGAATAATGTCGTAAAAGAGTTTCTTCTTCGATGCGCATCTAACTTGCTTATTCTAGTTTTGATTAACCGCGCTGTATACCCATTCTTCTGTGCTGTTTCAATTATGAATTGCTCTTCTCGGACGCGTCGTTCAGTTGTCAACGGAATTGATAACATTCTATTAATCATCGTGTTGTATGCCGCCATTTTTTGGTTGTAGGAATGATTGGAGTTGCTGGGTATTGTCCTCTGTGTGTGCGTCGTCTTTCGATATACATCAAACTCTAGATAACCGCTATTTCTTATAATTTTCATATCAAGAAACGGTAGCTCTCCATTGTTTTCCCTTTCCATTGTAAACTTGATATTTTTGTGGATGTTGTTTAATTGTTCCAGTAAAATGTCTGCTTGGTGAGCATCAATGATTGCAAAAATATCATCCACGTAACGATACCATACTCTAGGCGCTAAACCTTTTTCTTCGATGATGTTTTCGATGTGTCCCATGAAAAGATCGCTCAAAAGTGGTGACAATGGGTTCCCCATGGGAACCCCTTTAGTTGTCTTGAAAAAATTTCCTCGAAATGAGAAAAAGCTCTCATTCATGCACAGAGTTGCCAACTTCGAATACATTTTTGATCTCTTTTTCCATTCCAAGGATGAGTCTTTTTGTAAAAGCCAGTCTTCAAACAAGGCTAGGGTCTGTTTCACGGGAACACTTGGAAAAAGTGATTTCACATCAAAGGAGACCATGATCTCCTCTTCCTTCACAGCATCAATCTCCTGTAGCTTTTCAATCAGATCCTCCCTGTTTTTAACAGATTTCTCACTTGTCCTAAATGGTAGTTTTTTGCATTCTTCTGTTAACCACCTGGCAATTTTTGAAGTTGGTGCGTTTGTGGCAGCAATGATCTCCCGCATTTCGTTGCCACCTTTGTGTATCTTCGGGAGACATTTGATTCTAGGCAAGACGGGATTGGATATTCTCAAATGCGATATATTTCGAATAAGTGGCTGGCATTCCTTTAACGTTTTTTCGACTCTTTTAATTGAATCGTGTAACGGGTTAGTACGTAATGCGTGAAAATTTCCATTGTTTAATTTTTCGTTCACTAGTGCATCAGACGTAATCCTATCTATAATTACTACTGTGTTGCCTTTGTCCGCCTTTACGTAATAAACAGGTTTGCTCTTCAGTTCCGCTATGATTCTTGCTTCGTTCGAGTGTTTGCTAGATGGCGGTTTTGTTAACAAATTGCGGACTGTTGTACGAATGGCTTGTCTATCTTCATCGCGGATAAATTTAATTCCTGCTTCTATATCCAAAATAATATCCTTCATTGGTGGTTTCAGAATGTTGCACGCATAGTTTAATCCCCAGTTTAGTTTTTTCAGGGGCCACTCTCCTGTACTGTTAGCATCGATTAATGGCCAATTTATTCGAATCCTAGAATGGTTACAAAAAACCTTTTGCTAGGAGCTCTCTCCCACCTCCTTGACTTGTTTCACTTATGAGCATTAATTGTAGGTAGTCATCTTCAGTCATTATTAAATTGAATCAAATGTTCAAAGCTCAAAATTATTCAATCTTCGCATTTAAAACAGCCACTATTTTGTTTTACGATTACTGATACCACTAGCTGAACCGATTCTCAAAGATATACATGACACCTATCATTCCTGAAATTTTCAGGCAAATCCTAGCAAAACTGTAGTGTCTGAGTCGGTAAAAAGCGCATGTTGTTCCATAGCCATATGTTGGCATAGTAATAAATGCAGCGCATATTGTTCCATAGTAATACAGGAAAATTCAAATCTACGTACTGAATTTCATTGAATTTAAGGGTACCGTTAAGATTTTATTCAAGAAAACATAAAATCGATAAATCATACTATTACTAACAAAGTTGAGTGAATTGCGACTTATAACGTATTTGTTGTTGTTGTACACACCAAGGCCTACATTCCTGATTTTTTCAGATTTTTCGGATCACAGGTGTCCAATCGCGAGGGGGGGGGGGACACAAATTTTTCGTGTATTTCCCCTCCCTGTACACCCCTCGAAGCAAATTTTGCCAAACTAAGACCTGTTCTGTAAAGTTATCATCAAGACCTTTCATTTGATACCCATATTGGCTACCTTCAATGAAATTTAATTTTCGGGGGGTCACTCTCCTATATGGGGAGACCCCCCTTAAATACCTTATACAATTTTTTTGTAGTTGAACTTTGAAAAGATCACAACTTTACACCTACAAACGAAATTTGATGTTTCTAGCTTAAGTAGTTTCCGAGAAAAACTGCTGTGACACACGGACGGACGGACGGACGGACAGACGGACAGACTGGTCGCGAAACTAGTAGGGTTTTGTAAATTATTTTACAAAACCCTAAAAATGTGATCTGGCAAATGATCCAGAGATGCTAGATGAGCGGAAAAAGCATCGAAGTTCGTTCTCATACTACGAATATTTTGGTGAATAGCAGAAAAACCTGAATATTGTTTGTCAGATAAATGTTCTAAACATAAACATGTGGGGTCGACCACATCGCCAGTTATGTTTGTTAGAAGCGTATCAACTCTCTCTTTAACATTTGCGCTTGTGACATCGGAAATACCTACAATGTCTACTTCACACTGCTTTTCTCTTTGCTCTAGAAAATTGATTCTAACTTCCAAAGCTTTGACTTTTTTGTGAAGAGATGCATTATCAGCTTCTACTGGATTGGATTTTCGCTAGCGCCTCAGTATTTATGCGCTTTAACTCAATGTTAAATTGCTTGAGATCAATTATTTCTTTGTAAAGCATTCGCAGCGTTATGCTATCATTTACATCACTTATTTTGGTAACAAAACTATTACCTGTTAGCGCAGAAGTCGTAGTTAAAGTAGAACTCTTCGTTGAAAGGTCGACGTTAGGTGAAGAGCAAATAGGTGCATCATTCAGAATTGCTTTGCGTCTCTATTTATCACATTTTCTGCACTTAAAGCTCTGTTTACTCTTCTCAAAAAAGTCAATTTCTCTTTTTTCCAAATTAGCACATTTTGCATGGCAGTAATCTTCACAGTAATTGCACAGAATTTTTAAATCGTTTCTTTCAACTTTTGAACCACACAAACCGCACTTCATTTTACTTAGTATATATTGAATTTACACCGCACTCAAGGAATGTCACAGTTTAAGATATTACCAAGGTCCTTCGAATTCAAAATTTAATCTTTTCCACAGAGCAGTTTCTCTACGTGTGTCCCCGTGAACACTCAAGAAACAGATATCACAACGATGTTAGTATATTGCTTCATAAAAACTACATAAAACAATTAAAATAATGATACTTTGGTAACAAAAACAACCCCTTCTCGTTTGCATTATGCGTTGGGACTGATGTCCTAGAGATGCGAATCAGCAATTACAATTTATAAAATTTTCTTGTCATTGGCTTGATCCTGGCCCACGGTCTTTTACTTCCATTTTTTTTCCGCAAGAAATTCTTTGAAGTGCTTGCCCCTCTAGGCTCTGATATCACGAGCCCCTCCTCTACGCCTCGCCGTGAGAGCTAGTCAGTTGCAAGCTTGTAACTCCGTTCAACCTGCCTGGTATCATTGATCATCCCTAACTATCCTTTTAAAACAAGAAGGGCCATCTCTATCACTTCAAACATTAGACAAATTTTGGTTAGTCTGGATTTGAAAAATATGAATCAAATAACAGAGAAAGTAAGATTTTAGCAAAAATTTAATTATCTTGATGAAACTTGCAAAGATTGAATGAATGAAATGAATTGAAATTCAGTTTGTGAAGACAGAAGACTTCTAATCGGAAAAAGCTGATGCGATATTAGTTTCCTCGTTGATTACTTTTGAAGGAAGGTTACATTATTTCTTTCTATTGATAGTATTACATTTAAGCAATCAAATAGTATTACATTTAAGCAACCAAACATCCACATAATCGTTTCGATGCCACATTATATGCATCCTCCGACGACAGATAGGGAAATGTCCTCACGTTGGAAATAAACCGCGGACCAAAATCAGATGAACCGAAGCACGTACGACGCTCTTTCAGAATTTATAGTTCAAAAACCAGGAGGGATCCTTCGGATAGGATTATTATTTCATCAGAATTCAAAATTCAATTTACGATACCGATAAAACTGACAAAATTTTAATGTTTAAATATGAACTGAAATACTTTTCATAAAGTTAAAACTCATTAAAATTTATTACAAAAAACTCAATACAGGTTACTGGAGCTAATCTTCAACGCAACAAAAGCCCTCATCGTTATGTTTTACGATCCTCAAGCTCCATCCTTTCAAAAACAGTTTCAAGTATAATAAAAACTTGCTTCATTGTCTGCTAAACCAAATCAAAAGCCTCAATAAGAAGCTACTTACCAAGAGCCTACTACAGCCCACAATGATTACAAAATGAATGAGTACATTAAACAAAAAGGATTACAGGATGCGATTAAACCATAAAAGTTCCATCTTATTCCGCCTCACTTTGCTGAACTCCGGCCATAATGGCAACTTAACGAAAACATACAAGACGGAGCATCAACTCGAACAATACCAACAAGTCGTAAAATGGTCCTTGTTTTATTACCGGTTACCAAATCAAATCCCAGATAACAATGTCTTTTGGCTGCAGCAATAATTTAGTGGGCAACGTTTATTTGATTTTTATTGGTGCAGTGATACCGACATTGAGGATCCATTTGTGGTTACCAATTTCGGTTCCAAGTTTCAGTAATTTGGGGGAAATTAGATGAGCATCAGGAAGAGCAAATGAACGCTTTATAGTGGAATGTATTTGAATTTGTCGCACTGCAGAGTGTTAATAGTTGTTTTAATCTTCCCTCAAGTCATTTGGTGTTAATTAAATAAATGCATCTGACCAACAAACTTGAGATTTCCATCCATCCCCAGTCGCTTTGTAAGATTAATTTTCAAATGAGAACACCATCAGCATATTGCAGTGCTTTGGAGGCTTACAGCCCCACACTAACGGGAAATCAACATATTCTCTATCCTTAAGCATCTTCCTTGTGCAAACTGTTTGCTATAAACAGAACTCGCTAAGCCATCTCTCAAACATAAACCAATTTATTTCCTTCACTCCAGCCAAGACAGGACACGCTGCCGCAACACAAGTCGAATACAGAACAAGAGAACTAACTGTTCGCCCACATCGCGAGGTTTTTGCGAGCTTTAAATTCGAGCCAATTGTAAGCAGTGCAGAGTGAAAAGTTTTTTATTAGCTCCATCAAAGGCGAGGAAAAGCGCTTTCTGAGCCAGTCGACTGAACGATTCGTTTTCTTTATTCTCACAATGAGCGATTGAATCCTGAAGACGGAGCAGCGAGGAAGCGCGCCTAGCACCGTGCAAGTTGTTGACCGTTAATGTCTTAGCGAATGGTATCAGGACGCTTATTGCTTCATTCCGCAAAGAAGGCGATTCTTTTACGATGGATTAAAGTAGTTTTTATTTGAACTAAGCTCTGCCTTGCTCTTATGATTCCGTTTTTATTTTGGTTTTCCTTCTCGTCCTTCGCCAAGCAGCAACATCAACGGAAGCCTTATTGTGTTGTATAAAGTTTATCCGCTTTGTTTGATTATTGTGGCGGAAAGCCTTTAAAGTTTATTTGAAGCAAAGAACGCGAGTTCAGATAATTTTCTTGACAAATGGATAAAGGCATAAGAAAATTCTCAAATTGAGATTGCCTGATTATTGTTTTAGCTATTTATCAATGGGAGATTGCGATTCCGATATTGGTTTAGCGACAAACTGGATTAGAGGACAAGAGAGAATAATCCTCGTTGGGCTGCTTCTAGAGAGACAATTGGTTAGTATTCAAAAAGTTGGTACCAGAAGATATTTACAATTTCTTTTTCAATAAAAACTTTTTTAGCAATTTTTGAGAAAGATTGTGTAAAAGTATTTAAATTGCCTCAACAAATCCTGTTTAAGTCGCAGTTGGCCTATATATTTAAAATTCTGGTTATTTTCTTATTTTTTTTTAAGATCAAAAATAAATAATATAAAAATTCTGGCAAAACAATAAGTTTTCGATTCTCAATATTTTATTATAATCTGTTTAGACTTATAAGTTCATTATTAAAGTAGAATATACAAGTTAAAATTTAAATCGTTAACTGATGACATGTTCAAAATATACCATAGCAGTCAAAACCCCGGAATTTTCTAATAAAATGCAATCAAATAAAACGCTAAGTTTATTCACGTTAATATTGTTACATGTCCAAACAATTCTATGAGCCACTGTCGCAATTGTTGTCGCAACTATTAATAACATCATGATCAATAAACGAATGTACTTGAGAGTACAAGAATCAACCAAGTAGATCTATGATCAATATCTGAAAGTGATGTCATTGTGGTTATTCAGAATTGCTCGAATATTCGCCTATATACGAGAAGTGCATTAAATGACTAGAGACCCTATATAAAGCCGAGCTGAATGAACGGAAGGGCAAAAGTAAACACTGCGATAAGAGTGGAGCGCGAATTCAAGGCGATATTGATTGATAGTGAAGTGATTTTCGTGATACAGAGAGTTGGAATATAAATTGATAGATAGTGAAAATTAGATTAAAATGCAATTTGTAAACTAGTGAAATTAATGATTATGCATCCTTGGTAAATAAACTCTTTTAACTTAATTTAAAAGACTGCGCGTTTTCACTTTCCCGGAACATTAAAATAATCGACCGCAAACCATAATAAGCAATTGTGGTGTCAGAAGTGGGATACTATATTTCAAAGTGAAAACTTTTAAACATTTTTAAAGTGCACAATAGTGAAATTTAACATGAAAACTGATGGGGAAATAACCAAAATAATAAAAATGCCACGTAACTTACATATTAAAATTAATGAATTGACCACATCACAGCCTATGGAGGAGTTGGAACAGCAGAATCTGGCTACGCAATGTAAAAAGGCCATACTGATTGCACGCTTGCGTGACGCGACCGATACAGAAGGCGTGTATCTGGATTCGGGTGAGCCCATAGTAGCGAAAAAAGGCACAGAAGGTGGAGAAGCAGAAACACCAAAATCAAAGGAACGAGAAAATGCGCTGATGCAAATGTTGATGCTGTTGCAGTAAGAGCAGCGACAACAAGCATTCAGAATCATGGCAGACATCACACAACTGCGGAGCTAGATGAACAATCAGTGAAGCTAAATGAACAGTCATCTAGTTTAACTCCGAAGCTAGATGAACAATCAGCAAAGTTTAATGAACAATCAGTGAAGCTGGACCAACAAGCGATTGAGATCAAGGTAGATTTGCAAAAACAGTCAACCGCAGAGGCGAAGGGTTACACGATCGAAGAGAAGGTCAGCCAGGTCGAGGAGGGAATCAAACATGAGATGGAAAAAGTGAACAACGAATTGGAAGCAGCGAAGGCAGTAGTAACCACCTCAACAGCCCCACTTATAACCGCAGCGCAAAGCTCATCCAGAAATATGAAAGCACCAATATTCGACGGGCAAATGGTCTGGAGTATTTACAAAACCCAGTGTGAAGACGCCGCTGTAACAAACCACTAGAATGAGCAGAAACGAGCACCTACACTAATTCTTGCTCTAAGAGGCCCAGCTGCTGAGCTTTTGCTGACTATCTCCATTGAGTTGCACTCAAACTCGAATGCTATAATGAATTCGCTTGACATGCGTTATGGAAACGATCATCTGAAGCAGATTTATCAGTCACAGCTACGACATCGGATGCAGAAGTCTGGCGAAACCCTACAGCAGCTAGCCCAAGACAGTGAGTGACTGATACTTTTGGCTTACCCAGCTTATGACCCTGAACATTGAGATGATGCAGCAACAGAAACATTCTTCAGCGCATTACAGGAACAAGAATTGTAACAAGCCGTGCGTTTAGCTCAAAAGCAAACGGCTAAGGACTCATTGACTTATAGTCTGAACTTTGAGGCAGCGAAAAATGTGAGTCATACCACTGCCCGGGTTCACAAGGTAGTGACAGGCAAGTGCAGGTACGAGCGGGTGGAAATTAAACGAGAGCCGCAGGCAAATAGTGCGCCTAGATGCTGGAATTGCGGTGAGAAGGGCCACTTGCAAGGAGATTGCAAAGAAGCGAAGAAAACGTGGCTATTGTCCAGGGTGGAGGAGATCTAGACCAAGTCTGGAGCCTAGAATGGAAGCCCTTCAAACTAACAGGGTCAACTTCGTGGGACGAAGATTTGCTCCTCCTGGCAAGTCCCCAGCACTACCATCACCATCTCAAGACTACATCGTGGAGAAGCAGACTTATGCCTTCCGGGTCAAGTTGACGGAGAACATTGCACCATAAAAACCGACACTGGTGCAACCCGATCGATTATCCGACCACACCTAGTGAGACAACAGCTACTTCACAAGGGAAGGATTTTCTCACTACGGACAGCTACGGGAGAAACTGTTCCTGTCCATGGAGAGGTCAACCTTCAGATACAGTTGGGATACTCTGCGTTCCGACATAATTTTCTGGTCGCGAACATTATGGATGACTGCGTTTTCGGAATGGATTTTCTGCGACCACATGGAATCACGTTGGGTTTGGGCCAACGGGTGTTGAAATGGCAGAATGTCGAAGAATTGATGGAGGACCCCAGCGTCCAAATTCCCAAGATGAATGGAGTAGTATAACCGACACTGATATAACGTTCGAAGAGCATGTGCGGAACTTAGAAAAAGTTTTCTCCCAATTGCGACTGGCGAATTTGAAACTTAGTCCCGAAAAGTGTACCCTTTTTGCAGCTGAGGTAAAATAAATGGGACACGTTGTATCAGCAGAAGGGATCCCAACAGACCCTGAGAAAATTGAAGCCGTGAAAAGCTGGCCAACACCAAACAACAAGTGCCAACTACGAAGTTTTCTAGGTCTGGCTACCTGCTATCGAAGATTTGTCAAAAACATTGCCAAAATAGCTAAGTGTCTCCATCAGCTAACCGAGAAAAATCGTCCGTATGCCTGGAATGAACAATGCCACCTTTGAGACCTTGAAGGAGAAGCTGTATGAATCACCCGTGCTGACATATCCGAAACCCGGAAAAATGTTTGTAGTTGACACCAATGCACCCAATGGCATGATTGATGGCGAAGAAAGAGTCTTCTCATTTTACAGTCGAGTTCTCTCAAAAAGTGAGAGGAACTACTGCGTGACCAGGAAGGAGCTTTTGGCTTTAATCGAGGCCACAAACCAGTTCCACAAGTATCTATAAGGCCAGAAATTTGTTCTTCGAACGGACTATGCATCACTGAGTTGGCTGCTTAACTTCGAAAACCCCGAGGGACAAGTTGCGAGATGGATCGACAGATTGCAGTGATACGATTACAAAATTGTTCATCGACAGGGCGGAGTTCATGAAAATGCTGATACACGATCTCATCGTCCATGTCCAGCTAACTGTAAGCATTGCCGACGGATTGAGGAAAAGGAGCCGACCGTTGATCTGCGAGTGATAACGGCCAAATTCCATGAAGATTGGTCATCGGAGGAGATTTGAAATGCCAAGTCAGCTGATGAAGACATCGGGCCATTACTCATGTGGAAGGAGACAAATGGGCAGCCTGAGTGCTAGGACGTTTCAATGCATGGCGCCACCCTGTAAAGTTATTGAATACAATGGAACTCCCTTCACGGGGAGGGTGTCGTACTGAAGCGGAAATGGGAAACAGCGGATGGCAGCTCCTATAGGATGCAAACTATACTACCCAAAAGCCGAATCCACGATGTGGTTAAGGAGATGCACGAAGACGTAGAGGACTGGTGTCGCAGATGCACGATTTGCGCTTCCGTCAAAGGCTCAAAGCGATGACTGAGAGGACAAAGACAAATCTATAACGTGGAGGTACCGTTTGAAAGGATTGCTGCTGACATCGCAAGACCCTTTCCTGAATCCAAATGGAGAAATCGATACACGCTGGTTGTGGCTGATTATTTCAGCAAGTGGCGCGAGGTCTATCCCATTTAAAGTATCACATGCTCAATCGCATAGGCAGTTGTAGGAAGAGAGAGACAAAACACTGTTGAAGAAGTACCGAGAAGATTATGGTGACATGGAAGCTCTCGTTCTGAAATACAGAACAATTTTTACAGATGGAATCAACAGATTCTGAGCTGGGACACAGATGCTGGGACTTTAAATCAACAGTTACAGCCCACTTCGATTGGAGGAGATACTGTACGATTAGAATGAATCAAGATTCCTACATTCAATGGCGACTATGGGAAGTGGATCACGTTTCATGATTTGTATCAAAGTAAGGTTCACAAAACCACGACACTATCCACAGTTCAAAAGGTGTAGTATCTTCGCAACATTTAATAGAGAGAAGCTGAGCAGATCGTAAGTCATATAAATATAGTTGGTAAGAATTATGAACACACTTGGACTTTATTGTATGAGAGCAATGACGTCGTCAAATTGATATCGCAGGAGTTGATGCAACGATGGTGGAGTGCAAGACTGTACCATCCAAATGATGAAAATGGGCTGAAAGACAAACTGAACGCCACTAAGCAGTTAACGGCAAGTTTAAAAATATTAAAGATTAATGGGTTTAATCTTGCCATAATATTCATACTAAGTAAAGAAAGTAGTTCCTACGCTCGAGATGTTCATAACTTTCTTAGCACAAAGATTTACCATGTCAGAATCGCTAACACTAGCAACTTCAGGTACGAGTAAAGTATCCTCCAGGAAGATTGTAGCACATACCGCTCTGATACGATCACCATATGTACTAACCATCATATTTGACCTGTTCAAAAAAGTGTCTTTAAACGCACGTCGAAAATCAAAGAGGAATTGCAAGCTTTTCTCAATGCGACATAGCACACTCTTATGCGCGGCTGATGAAAGGAACGACGAACACGCATGGTGATTCAGGTTCAATCACCTTTGTAGCATATGAAGAGTTAGAAATCAAAATTGGAATTGAGCAGCTATCACAAGTACTTAAATAAACACCAGAAGACCTTGAAGGTGAACAAAAATGCACCTAAAATACGACCAGACGCCCCAATAGAACATACTATTCAAATCACATGATGACTTGACGAGTGGTCTTAAGGGGGTCAAAACGAGTGGCACAAATCCACCTCCGGCAATAAAAACACCGTCTTTCTTCTTACTTTAATCGGAAACAAGAATACCACGCCTTCATGTAAGAATACCTAAGACTCGGCCATACAGTAGATGAGCTAATACAAACTACTGATTGCTGTTATCCCTCACATCATGAGGTCATCGAAAAAACGAGCGGGTTGTATATAATGAATTGCAGAAATTACCTGTTGAAAGTCCTCGAATGATCTACTCCAAGTAGGCTCTACGATACAAACAAACCTTCGGCACCTAGTGTTAAGATGGCGCAATCTCCTTCTTCTTCTTTGTAGCCCCACAGCCCTTCTCAGGCCCTCGCTTCCGGCAACCAGCACTTCAAACTGTGTCGGTCCATGGACCGTGTCATCCAATTTCGAAATCCGTACAGCGATAAACTGTCTTTGTCGACCGAGTCAGACCAGCGTTTCCTCAATTCCCCCACTGGTCTCCAGTCTTCAGTTTTCAAAACGAATACCTTCTTATTCGGTATATTCGTCCGAACGATTCACATGGCCAGCGCATTGCAGCTTCCACAGTTTTACAATCGTTGAAACCTCTGGCTTGTCAAAAATTTTATAAAGCTCATGGTTGTATCGAATTCGCCATTGGTACCCGTCTAGCTCATTATTCGCCTCAGGACCCGTTGCTCAAAGGCGTTCAATATGTTTGTGAATGCTTGGGTTAGAGTCCATATTTCATACCCATAGCATAACACAGGTCTTATCACAGATTTGTATACTTGGAGCTTTGTTTTCTTGTGTATGCAGCTGGTCTTCAAGATCGTCAAAACTGAATAGAATATTTTATTTGCGATCTGTATTCTTCGACATATTTTGTCTCTTTCACGACCCGTTTCATTATTTTGGTGCCTAAATACATCAATTCACTAACATTTTCGATGCTGTATTCGCCAAGTGTGATATTTTGTGCGTTTGAGGTATTTTTCTTCGAATGCGTCATGAGCTTTGTTTCATTTTCATTGATTTGTAGCCCTACTAGTTATGCTCCTCTGTCAAGTTTCAGGAAGTGTTATTTGGCAGTTGTTAATGACCGTGACAAAATGTTGATGTCGTCCGCATGGGCTACTATTTGGCTCAACTCGTATTGGAATGTACCTCACGTATCGACAGGAAGCTTCCGTATAACGTACTCTAGAGCCAAATTGAATTGCAATGGGGCCAGCCGGTTTCTCTGTTTTAGTCCGATATTTGTGCCAAAGGCATCGGTGAGTTGGTTATTAATACGGACTTGGGAGGTCGTCGACAACATTGTCATTTTGTTAGGATGGACTAATTTGGCTGGGATACCAAAGCAAAGCATTATTTGGTACAGTACGCTACGGTCAATACCGCCTTGTGGCTGCATAATGTCAATAAAAATTTGGTGTACGTCTATGTTAAACTTTCAGAATTTCTCAAGTTCCTGTTTGACTGTGAACAATTATCCTATAGTCGATCCAGCTTCCCTAAAATCACCTTGATACTCGCCAATAATAATGTTGGCGTATGATCCGATTTTATTTTCTAAGATTTTAGAAAATATTTTGTACGCCGTACAAAGTAGTGATATGCCTCTATGATTTTCGCACTGTAGCTTGTCACCTTTTTTGTGGATAGGGAATATAATTGATTGGCTCCACTCTTTCGGCATGTGTTCTTGTTGCTAAATGTACTGGATGACTTTGTAAATAGCGTTATGAATACTACTGCCACCATATTTAATGAACTCCACTGGAATCTCATCGATGTCCGGCGCTTCATTATTCTTTTGGGCTTCGATGGTAGACCAAACTTCATCCGGAGTTAGTGGGCCAATAGAAGCTCACCGAAAAGATCTATAGGCTCCGATATTTTGGAGCTGTGTGGAGGATTCAGGAGGTTCTTGAAATATGATGCCCATCTTTCCTTAATCTTAATCAGCGACGATATTGCCGATGTCATCACGACAGAGCGTGGTTTTGGGCTGGTAACCACGTTTCACGCTTTTCACTACTTTGTATGTATGCTTATCTTGAATTGTTGCTCGCGAAACTTGCATCGATACTTCTCAATTGGTCGTAAAAGTATTTTATATTCTTAATTCTAATGATCTCATTCGCTACCCTTCTGAGATTTTCTTAATGTTTTCTCTTCATCCTAGTTTCCCTACCCACTTATTCTTTTTACGCCTGATTTTTTTGATCTAACATTTTTTAGCACCCACCATCGAACCAATCATTTCTCTTACGCCGGGCTGGATGACCGATTCTCTGGTCTACCACGGTCTTAACAGCCACTTTAACTTCCATCCAGAGCTCGTTGCTTGTTTTCAGCGACGTCTGATAAGATGGGAGTCAGCTGGTTGTCGAGGGTCTCCATGAAATTTTGGGCCACAGACCCGTTTAGAGCCTTTCAATGTCAAATTTTTGTAGCGGGCTGGTCTTTGATGACTATGCCTTTGACATATGACATCGATCAATTAATTTGATCAAGTAATGATCTGAGTTACAGTTGGCTCCTCGGTATGTACGGACGTCAAATATACTCGAGGCCCAACGTGATTGGATCAGAACATGGTCGATCTGGTTTTGTGTGTTGCCATTTGGTGATCTTCTTCTTCGTAGCCCAACAGCCCCTTTCGGCCTTTGCTTAGAGATAGTTAGAGTATCTCATTGTCATGATCTAATGTATCGGCACCCCACAAGGTGATATGATCATTATCACGCTTTGGCCGTGTGTCCGTCCACCCAGCTGCGATACGTTCTGATTTTAAACCAGCATGTATCATAACTGAACAGGCTTATAGTCCGTCCGAAGAATCACTCGAACTAAATCTCGTTGACGACAACGAAACTTTAACCAGAGACCTTCGGCTTACGGGTTTAGTGCTCTGACCACTAAACCACGCGGAATGGTATCACCATTCGGTGATACCCAGGTCATTTTCTGAATGCGTCGATGTGAGAAGCAAATTGAGCGTATGGCTAGATTTCTGGTACATGCAAAGTCAACCAGGTGCTGGCCGTTCTAATTTGTTTTGTCGTGGAGGCTTTATCTCCAGTCATTCCCCGATGAGATATCTCCTTGCCAACCTTAGCATTGAAATCACCCAGAATTATTTTTGTGTCGTTTGTAGGCTATAAATCAACTAGTCTTTCCAGTTGATTGTAACACGTTTCCTTCGTTTCTTCATCCTTTTCTTCGGTCGGGACGTGTACAGTAACCAGCCAGATCTCGAAGAATTTTGCTTTTATACGGATCACACACAACCGTTCATTAACTGCTTTAAAATCATTAACGTCTCTATCCACAATAAAGACCACTCCGAATTCTCGTTTTCCAGTAGGCTTCCCACTTTTGAATATTGTGTGCGATATCATGTCCTGAATATAATTTCCAGTTCTGTTCGTTCCCTGGATTGCCGGTATTTTTAATTTACATTGACTGGCCTGTTGTTAAAAGTTCTTAACAGCGCTACAGAAATTGAGTGATCGGACATTCCAGAATTCAACGCCTTAGTCCTTTTTCCGTTTGCGAGGTCTATACAGTGAGTCCAATTCATTTCGAAGCCCTTCTGCCGATTTCGAAACATTGCAGGGTTTTCCAGGGACTGGGAATTGGCGCATGACTCAACCTCTTTTCCGGCAACATGGATAACTACAACCCTATCAAAAGCAATTAATTTCAAATTTTGATTCTAGTGGACAAAAAAATGATAAAATTATTTAAGTTAACCTCATATAACTTTTATATAAACCAATTTAATAATCTCCATTGAGATTTTTCAGCTACTTCTTCTTAAGAAATTAATCATCCTGTAAGTAACCCAATTTAATTACATACAAAGTTTCGTTCACAACTTAATCCTTTTAGTTGTATCGATGAACGTAGTCCTCATATACTAAGAAACATTCACATATCTTTCACTTCTCTTGTAAAACAAGATACGATCTTGACAAAACACTTGTTATGTATTTACATAGCCTCATATTTGTACATGCTTGCATATATGAATATGTAAATCGCATGTTAACTGCACTGCAACAATAGTACACCTTAATCCTTTGCCTTGCTCACCTGCCAGTACTACATCGGATCGATGGTACAGTCTAATAGAATCTTTGTAAAGTTCTTAATTCAAATTTGTAGCATGTTGTAAATGGTGCTAGTCAAGTCAATTAAAAGGATACCTCTTGGTGGACGAGGAGAAATTTCAGGCATCTTTTAGAAAGCTGGTTGTGTTGCCATGATGAATAAATTTTAAATTTGATGTTTTATAAGTTTAAAGACGACTTGATTTTCACACAATACTAAAAATTTGTTTTCCATTTAAAAACCTTCACCATTACGAGGAAAACATGCAAAACATTTGCATATTAACTACTTATCTGTGAAAAGAAACACCTACAGATCTTTTTGGGCTATAATTTTTACAGGAAGGCACTACACATTTCATTTTGAAATTGTAAATTAATTTCACAGTGTCACACGTTAAAGTTATTGGAATCACAAAGCACAATAGAATTTTTAAATACTTAAAACAAATTCAGATCGTGAACACATTCCACAGTTTTAATCTCGGATAAAATTCGCGGCGAAACTTGCAATTTGGGCAATTTGCATCAGTCAACTTGACAGGTTGATCCAATCCAGTGAGCTTCTGGAAAACTCTCTTATTTCAGAAGCTCACTTGATTGGATCAAGCTGTCAAGTTGACTGATGCAAATTGACCAAATTGCCAGTTTCTTCGCGAATTTTATCCTAGATTAAAACTATGGAAAGTGTTCGCGATCTGAATTTGTTTTAAGTATTTAAAAATTATATTGTACTGCATAAATGAGCAGAACATATTTTATGCGAAAAACTATAGATCAATTTCTAACGAGAAACCACAATCCATAAATAACAACGGCCAAAAGTTACACTTGAACCCTACGTTAGGACAATCTAATTTATTTGGCGATTTCCCTCCCCTAATATTTCGCACAAACTTTCAGCAACCTACAGGAAGCCTGTATCAACAAAGAATGCTGAATGTCCAAGGGCCCAACTTATTTCAACAAAGGGATCCCCACTTCCAAGGCTATTTTAACCGACCTTTCCAACCAAACCAACAACTAAAGACCCAATTTTATAGTGGGCCTACACAACAACTAGGCCCACAGTTTAAAAACTCAAATTTTTCAAGATCCGAGCCAATGGATACGAGTTCCGGCCATAAACATCTCAGACAAGGACAAAACAGGCAACCAGTATTTCAACCCAACCCAGGAAACAGTAACTTCTTCCGATCTACTGGACCTGAAAGATTCGTCAGCAAGGAGCTTTTTAACATATCAGAAATGAATCATTCAAGTAACGAAAACAATACCCCTAAAACCTTTCTACCAGTCCCTATTGAGTCCTATCAACAAGACCTCGACAGATGTTACACAGACGAAAACTCAGAATTCATGGATGACAGAACACACGAATCGTCCCCTTAAGTTTCATATTGATACAGCCCCGTCATCATCTTTTTTGAACCCCGAGTTTGTTCATTTGAATGATATCCAGAAGACAAAACTAACCATAATTAATACCGTCTTGAATAAACACAAACTAGAAGAAATTGTGGCACTACCACTTTTCAGCGAATTCAATCAAACGGGTGAAATAAGATTCTTGATTTTTAAATTCCACGAGTATTTTGACGGACTCCTTGGATTAGATGCCCTTACTTCTTTAAATGCTAAAGTAGACATAGCGAATAAAACTCTAATTACAAATCACTCCGTAACTCCCCTACATTTCAAACCAAATCTTACATCCGAAAAATACAATGTACCTGCAAATTTCAAATTTGACGCAAAATTACCTGTAGACATTCATCATGGGGATATTTTTATTCAAAACACAGAAGTGGCACCTAATCTTATAAATTCACAGGGGATTTATCGAGCCAAAGATTGGTGCTGCCCTTTGGTAGTGGCAAAGTACTCCAAGGAAGATAAGATTTTATACCTGACCAAATGTTGAAAGTTACCAAACTATCAGGAGACGAGTATAACGAAGTAAGTAATTTTAACATAGATTGCCTGCCCGAAATAGATTTTCTTCTTCCATCTAAAGATATCACCGAACTGATTAGAGTATCCCATCTTAATAAAGAGGAAAGGGAACCCATATACAAAATCTGCCGCAATGACAATGATATATTCTTTCGGGAGGGCCAGAAACTAAGCTTCACCAATCAGATCAAACATCGAATCCAAATCACGGACGATATACCAATCTATACCAAATCCTACATGTACCCTTACATACATAAAGAGGAAATAAGGAACCAAATTTCCGATATGCTCGAACAAGACATAATAAGACCCAGCCACTCGCCCTGGAGCTCTCCCGTATGGATAGTTCCTAAGAAAAGGGACGCAAGCGGCAAACAAAAGTGGCGGCTCGTCATTGACTATCGCAAACTAAATGAGAAAACCGTAACAGATCGATATCCATTACCCAATATATCAGATATATTGGACAAGCTTGGAAAATGCTAACATTTTTCAACAATTGACCTTGCAAGTCGGTTTCATCAGATCGAGATGGACCCCAGGGACATCAGCAAGACAGGTTTAACAGTTGAGCGTGGGCATTACGAATATATTTGTATGCCTTTTGGGTTGAAGAAAGCTCCATCAACCTTTCAACGCGCGATGGATAACGTGCTCCAAGATTTGCAAGGGAAAATATGTCTCGTTTACTTGGACGCCATTATAGTCTCTCAACTTCCCTTCAAGAGCATGGTGAAAATTTACGCTAAGTCTTTAATAGGTTGCATGATGCAAATTTTAAGGTACAACCCGACAAATCCGAGTTTCTACACAAAGAAATCGCTTTTCTGGGGCACGTAGTATCAACCGAGTGAGTAAAGCCCACTCCGGATAAAATACAGACACTTAGGAACTTTCCAACTCCTAAAAACCAGAAAGAACTCAAAGGCTTTATCGGTCTATTTTTTTTTTTTTGTTATAGGGAGGTGAATGCTATTTATGCACAGAGTGTGGGACTCCCATGCGCGACTGGACTGCCCACTAAACACCTCCCCTGTCAACCTGAGAAACCAGCCTGGAACCGTTTGACACATTACTTCGGGCCAGGTCTCGTTTGTAACGCCGTGGGGCGCCCTCAAGCTGGGGAGTCCCTTTCCTAGCGGGAGGAGAGAGGGGAAGAGGAAGTGCCAGAAGAGTGATCCCTAAGCCCAAGCGCCTCCGGCTGCTGTGAGTCCCTTTTATATTTTAGGACTGCCCGAGCATAATGTGCCACCTAGTTCCATTTGTCAACCGATTCGAGCATCACCGCAACTATATTATCCGGGATGAACTCTCCCGGCTCCCTGTAGAGTTTCTCGGTCTATTGGGTTAATATCGAAAGTTTATTAAAGATTTTGCCAAACTAACCAAACCGCTTACAACCTGCCTGAAAAAGGGTAACAACATTCAGCTCACAGAACAATACGTTAAAACATTCGAGTTCTGCAAAAACTTATTAATGAACGAGTCTGTCTTGCAGTACCCGGATTTTAAAAAGCCATTTATACTGACTACGGATGCGAGTAACCACGCAATAGGTGCAGGTTTATCGCAGAGATCAATTGGGAGTGACCGGCCCGACTGTTATTCTAGCCGTACACTGACAGATTCCGAAACTAACTACTCATTTATAGAAAAAAAGCTACTCGCAATAGGGTGGGCTGTTAAATACTTGAGCCCATGTCTGTTCGAAAGGAAGTTCCAGATCGTCTTAGACCATAAGCCGCTAACATGGCTAATGAGCCTGAAAGATCCCAATTCAAAACTTGTCGGATGGCGTCGCAGATTGGAAGAGTTTGACTACGAAGTTTTATATATAAAAAGGGTATCCAAATCAGTAACGCGGATGCATTGAGCAAAATAAGATTTCAAGATAATATCGGTAGCCTGAAAGCAGAGTTGAACGTTGGTGAATCTTCACCAGCAGATAACATGTCCATCCAAGCTGAAATGGGATCAACTGTACACTCAGCAGACGAAAAGTTGGATGACGGCATTCCGACCATCGAACAAGTTCTCCATACAAACTATCTTCGAAAAATGTACTAGGACCCCGCATACACCCCAGGAAATGCTCTTCAAAAAAAGCAAAGGAGAATAATTCGGATATATGATTTCACTGAAAGCAACGTAACAGAACTTTTTCAAAAATACTTAGTCCCAAACAAAGTGAACGCCATTTTTACCACCGATGAGATTTTTAAAACAATTCAAAGTTATTATTCCAAATTTTTTTCACAACCCCAATTTTAAAGATCGTTCGCTGTAAGGAATTCGTTCATGATATTATAGACTCAGACGAACAGGACAAAACCATAAATGACTACCACCCACACAATAAACATCGAGGTATCAACGAGACCGTTTGGCATCTTAAACGAACGGGGTACTTCCCTAACCTCAGGGACAAAGTCACTAAAATAATATACAATTACGATACTTACCAGACACAAAAATACGACAGAATTCCACCCAAACTACAATACGAAATTTCCGAAAGTCCCGAAAAACCTCTAGACAGTATATACATACGTTGACATATACACCATCAGAGGTAAACGTATATTCACAATTATAGATCGATTTTCCAAGTTCGCAGCTGCATATACGCTTCCAGCCAAAAACATTTTAAGCATTGTCAAATCACTTAAACATTTTATTAGCATTCACGGTATACCTAAAAACTGACCGCTGACCAAAGAACCGAAATGACATCGACCATATTCAAGGACTTTTGCACTCAATATGGAATTGTCTTACACCTTACTTCAATCCAACAAATAAGCAGCAATGCTTATGTTGAGAGATGGCATTCGACATTGGCAGAGACATACCGAATCATCTTAGAAGAACGGAAAAAACGAAATCTCGACTTGGACCTCGAATATATACTTAACGAAGTTTGAATTTTATAATTTTCGCAACAAACATTTTGCAAAATAAAATGAACTGATTCGATAGCTAAACGTCAATTCTAATTTCTACTTAAAAAAGTTTTGCAAATATTCGTAAGGTTTCTGAGGTGGACGGCTGTAAAGTTTACCCAAATTGGTAGTTTCACTGGGTGCTGCGCCTTAGTCGTGCGATGACATCAACTATAACTTGATGCAAGCACTTTGTCTTGTGATCGTAAGATACGTGTTTGAGTTTAGGTTAAGTTATTGAGTAAATGAAAATCTAAATAAATAAAAATATTAATAATCCATCGCACAATCGTTCAAATCTGAACCTTGGCGTTGAAATTTTGTTGTTAGGGTATCTCATTCCATCACCGTACCGGAATCCAAGGTTATATGGTCAATATCACGCTCAACCATGTGTTTATTACCTAATTTTCCAATGAATACCCATTGATAGCCCAACAGCAGCATCAGAAGCTCAAACTTGATGCCGCCACCAAGGTTTGAACTTGGGAGCTGCTGCGCAAGCAGAGTGTGCCCCAACCCACGCTCCGCACGGACTATATCTTAATAAATAATGTGAATATAAAACTATACCTTCACAATAAAGGGGTTGGGCGAAGAGCGAGAGGGTAGAATCAAGTTCAGGTGAACGGCTGCGTAAATAAATTCGAGGTTATTTTTTTCAATAATTTAATTTTTTTTAGAGAGCGGTTCGACTATGCATTTGGATGATTTGCCCAAATTTTTAAAGCAAATTGCCAAAGAGTCTAGCAAACTCGAAAATGCCTCAGAACATGTATGCCATACGCATGATTTTTGTGCAATCATACAGAAGTTTTTCGTCGATGCGTTCCCTAATCTTAATTCTCTTCTCTTCCTCATCTCCTCAACTACTTATCCTCAAATTACTATTTAATATACTTATGCTAGGCTCGGGCTTGCATCTCACGATCACAAATAAAAAGCTCTCGTAATGTTTGTTATTTGTTATGATGATTACCTGACTAGCTTGGTTAACTAGCCTGAGTTTCAAGTGCAATTTATATAGTGTGGTTTAATGTGATTTGCCTAGGTTCATGTATAACCTACCCTATGATTTTCTCTCCTCTAGTTTTTTTCTCACGGCGATCTTTGTTATACTTTACTCGGCAATGAGGTGTCCCACGTCTGGCCACCTTCGAGTAGTGTCGCTAAGCTGATTTGAAAGCTTGGGCTTAGTTGGAAGAGCAAATCAGTTGTGGCCACGTCTGTCACCGAGGAAGCCAATGACATATAAATAAGTGGACGAGCAATGAAAATTTGTGTACTTGGCCATATGGGAAGCAAATTTAACTCATACATACCTTACTCTCTCGAAACTATATGGTTTCGTCTCCTTCTCCTTGCCTTTTGTTTCCTGAGAGGTTTTTCTTCCCTCTCTTCAGAAGAATCACTTGCCCCACTGACACCCGAAGCCACCTACAAAATTATCATTTCACGTGCACACGATTGCACATCATTATCATTCGTTGAATAGTTTTTTTTGTAGTTATTGTTGTGGTAGGGAGGTGAATGCCATTTATGCACAGAGTGTGGGACTGCCATGCTCGCAATAAGGTGACTGGACTACCCACTAAACACCTCCCCTGTCAACCTGAGAGCCTAGCCTGGAACCGTTTGACACATCACTTCGGGCCAGATCTCGTTTTGTTACGCATTGAGGCGGCTTCAAGCTAGGGGATCCATTTCCTAGTGGGAGAGGAAAGGGGAAGAGGAAGTGCCAGAAAAGTGATCCCCCAGCCCAAGCGCCCCTGCTGCTGTGAGTCCCCTTTATCTTTTAGGACTGCCCGAGCATAATGTGCCACCTGGTTCCATTTCTCAACCGATTCGAGCATCACTGCAACTATGTTATCCGGGGTGAGCTCTCCCGTCTCCCTGTAAAGTTCCCTTTGCAGCCTGATCCATTTTTTGCACGCAAAAAATGTGTGGCAGGCATCGTCTTCCTCTCCTGGGCAATAGCGACAATCGGGGGACCGTGACTTACCAATCTTATGCAGATAAGACTGAAAACACCCATGCCCGCTCAAAAGCTGGGTCAGATAGAATGTCAGTCTCACCATGCCTTTGATTTGGCCATGGTGTCACATCTGGGATTAGGCGCGCGGTCCATCTTCCCTTCGTGCAATTCACGCAAGACTGCTGCCAATCGTTGAGCGAGCGCTGTCTCTCCTCGCGGACAACCGTCTCCCTCGCATCCTCGTTTTGGCGCAAGGAGAGCGACAGGTATCACGCCTGCCATAGCTCAAAGACTGTCGGATACGGAGATGCAATCCTCAGGGCCCCTCTTCTCTGTACCTGTACAAAACGTTTTCGGTATACCTCCTAGCTGCGGGCGTCGCCTCATACCTCTGCTCTATACAGTAGCACTGAGCCTATAGCCCTCATCAAGAGGCGTTTTCTTGATGGACTGGGTCCGCCTACGTTGGCCATTATTAGACTCAAAGCCGATACTCGTGAAGCAGCCTTCTCAGCCGTTGCCCTGATTTGCTATGGGAAACTCATCTTCGAGTCGATCAGTAGCCTCAGGTAATTCACCGATGGCTTCGATTCGATTCGTAAGTCTCCAATACTGATCATCCGTACTCTAGGGTTCTCTTTTTTGTCAAGATGACAGCTTCGGTTTTCCCCAGTGCTAAACTGAACCCGCGAGCAGTCATCCAGTCCCTCACTCGGCGCATTAGCATACCTAGCCTAAGTTGCGCCTGTTCAACGGTGCATCCAGCGACCAGAACCACAACATCATCCGCATAGCCGACCAAGCGCGGCTCATCTGGCATCTCAAGTCTCAGTAGGCTGTCGTAAGACACGTTCCATAGGCCCGGACCAAAGAAAGATCCTTGGACAACACCCGATGTAATTTCCATCCTTTGTTGGCCCTGTGTCGTGTCGTAGAGCAGCCTTCGGTCCTTTAGGTAGTCCCTCAAAAGCCGCATTAGATATTCTGGAACTTGAAAAGGGTTTTCCAGCGTATTCAGAATATCCACCCATCTAGCGGAGTTGAAGGCGTTCCTAATGTCGAGTGGCTCCAACAAGGCGATCCGTCGCTTGGTGCAACTATATGCCTCTGCCTTTTGGACCGCACTCACCACCTCTGCAATCGCATCAATTGTAGAGCGTCCTGCTCTAAAGTTGAATAGTTTGAGTACAACACAACAAGCATTCTCTCACAATATAGCAAACATAAAGGTTAGAAAAATTTCGCGTCAAAGCTGATGAAAATTCGTAACTTTTGAATGAAAAACATGAACCAAAGTGCTGATTTTGTGGACGCGATCTTAAAAATCGAAAATATTAAAGACATGAACGTGTTTCGGAGTGAAGTTAAGTGCAAAAACAAAAACATATCTACATCTTACCCACTCAAACCTCAACTTCACACAACTTAACCGAAGGTTGCTAATTGCTTCGGCTCTCGCGACCGGTTGCTGATCGAATACTCTCTACATCTATGGACGGAGCAATCTTGAATCCCTCTGATTAAAAGGTAACACATTGTTTCATGATGCCATTCAAAAAAAGATTCGATGATTGATAGTGTAACGTGATTTATTGACGCGCATTGTGCTTGCTGAAATTAATGCCATTCCAACAATTATCAACAATAACAAATAAATATAATATTATAAACACTTTTCCCCAAGCATTTTTTTTCATATCACAACTTAACCCCACTAGCCTTTTACCATTCATCTAATAAACACAAAATTGAATAACAAACTCTATCATAGCTTCTTGTTACCACCCAAAATCCATCACTTATTATTCAATCTCAACCAATGCTTCACCCCATAATTCAATTAAATATTTCTCTGTAGAATCCTTCCGAACTGGTCATACTAAATCCTCCACACCTGAACCATAACACAAACCGCTTAGGATGATTAAAAGCACAAAACTTCATTGCCTTCGGCCGAATAAAGAGCGAGAGGGTGTCAAAGTAACATTGGATCAAACCAAAACTGACGACAGATACAAGCCATATGGCAGCAGCGCTTACTACCACACACATGACCATTAGTAGGCCGACTTTGCTGGCTAACTTACATGGCGTTATATGAAGAATTGTGGAGGTGCCAACAAAAATTCGAGGTTTTGTACGGTTTAGAGACGGATTTCTACAGTGAAATCCAGATGATCCGCGGAGAACATAATAGCGCTCCTAGTGAAGTGAAAATTATTTCAGTTCTTATACCCGTTTAGTTTTTATCGCCTTCCAAAGTGAATTTATAGGAGTTTGTTTACATCTCAACGCTGAGCTATCAGTCGAAGGTGCAAAACGTGTGTTTCATTTGCTCGTCTTGGAAAGTTTAGGAGCACAATGGGCTATACAAGGTGAATTTATAGCATGCACGGAATGCGTTCGGCACGTTTTTTATTCGGAAAATAGTATATATGACGAAATATAAGCATTTGCTAATGCCGCAGTTGGGTGACAGCTACCGGAAGCTTGTCCATAGTAGGCCGACTAATACATATGCAAATTGCTACCATATGGCTTGTATCTTTCGTTAGTTTTGGATCAAACCCTTTAACCGAGCCGGGACCCTGTTGTTGGACTTTCACAAACGAACTGGGGGGGTGTGAAGTATGGTCACGTTTTAAAAGGATGATGACAATGATGCTTCCTAGTCCTAATAGAAACATCTTGTAAATGATGTTGGCTTTTAATTTCGACAAGGACAAATTTCAGGCGAGTGTTGAGACAAATATTTGAGATCTTTGGCGTAATTGAAGACTTAAAAGGATTAATGGGTGTCAAGGTGTCGTTAGGTTGGTTTTTGAAATGCTAATATTTTATATTGAATCGAAGCGGGTTATTCTGTGTACACTCTGAGGTTAACTTTAAGGGTTTTCTATCGATGAGTAGGACTTTTTTCTTGAAGCTAGAAATACGAAAAGGATTATTCGGGAAGAAAAGCCTTTTTTAATGCTAAATAGAATCCTGAACCAAATTAAATTGAAGGAAGATGCTTTTTATGGACCTTTATATGAATTCTTTGAACTATATCTCTGAATACGTTTTCCATTTTACCGTCACCAATTAGAATTGAATGAACATCTTAATGTATGCAATCACACAGAATAATCTCTTATATGTGGTCTTGATACTTAATGGCATGATATTTTATGAATTTTTTATCATCTTCTATACCCTAATATCCTTTGTACTCCCTTGATGCTATTTATTTTGATTGCTAACGTTCGATGCACAGACAAGTTGTATAAAACTTCTTGAGATGGGATCTGTAATCGATTCCAATTCTTGAAGAAGTTCTTGCAAGGTACTTAAGGCATCACGGGTAACTGCAAATTGGAATGGGAGAAGTAATTGGACTCGGGGAGTAGTTCGTTCTCGAACGAACTGCGGTTTTCAACGTAGAATTTGTATTGCAGTAGTAAAAACGATTCCTGTAATGATTTAACGTAAATATGATGCTGTCGTTCAAATACTGTTGGCATTGGAAAGGGCAGATCGTTTTGAAAATTTGAGATAGCTTGAATTTCAAAATGGAAATAAATATTTCGTTTATGAGTTAACAACCCCTATCCACTTGAATGACATGCATTTAATAATCTTTGTAAGATAGATAAATAGATTGATAATCCTCATTGAGACTTTTTGCGTACATACATACATAGCATACATATTCAATCAAAAAAATTTCAATTTATCTTTGTTAAGTTGTAGTTTTTCATTTCATTTTCATTTATTCCAATTTAATAGTACTTACATGTCAAACTTAGCTCTAATTTATGCTTAACCTAGCGGACTATTTCCTTATCTATGATTTATCTTAACCTAGTTATATTACATTTCATTTTTTTTTAACCTATAGCCTTACTAAACTAATATCGGTGGCAGCGGAAGGTGCCTCCGATCGATTGATGCTGAAATGAAAAAAAAGAAATGAAAACGGACGAACACGTTAAATTAAACAACACCATGCAGGAGAATAGGCAAGGATGGCAAAGAGCTGGGATGCAGGGATGGGAATGGGGGTTGGGGGGGTTTAGGGGATAGTAGCGTGGTCCTAAATGGGTGATGGGAGCGTCTGTCATCAGGGCTTTTGCGCGGGGGCACAAACTGTGACTCAGAGAACTTCGGTTCCCCGTGCCGGGATTTGTTGTAGAGCGTGATTCTACCTTCAGCATCGAAGATGAGACCACGGTCGTTGAGAAGCGAAAGGTACTGGGGAAAGTGTTTTGGGAAGCGTATTGTATCTAGGAAGTCGGGGTCAGTGTTAAGGGATTGAGTAATTAAGGGATTGGAATGGGATTCGGCTTTATGGAGAAGCTTGAGGGCTATTTTGGTGAGGAAGTAGTCTATTCGAGGGATTTGGGCTTTGTCATAGACTTTTTGATGACGGACCATTCGACTTGTCACAGGGTTTTTCCAAATTTTCGTACAATGACGAAGGATCTGTCGTTCTTTGGTGCGCAGCTTCTCCATTTGGGCTGATGACAGGTCGCACCAGAAGACAAAGTCATAGGATAGGACGAAGCGGATTAGTGAGGTGTAGCAGAGGATTCTGGTCTTGATGGGATAGGTGGTTTTATAGTGGATGAGCGGCAGTAGTGAGTGGAAAGCCGTGGTGGCCCTACAAAGGTTCTTTTTTATTTGAGGGAGAGGAGAAAGACGGGAGTTAATTATAACCCCCAGATAGTTGACCTCAGATTTCTGAGGGATACTAATGCCCTTGATTTGCAAGCTTAAATTGCGCACTTCATCAAGTAGTGATTTTTGAAGGTGGGTGTGGCCTTTGATGAGAATAGCTTCGCATTTAGCTGGGTTGACCATTAGTTTTCACTTAGAAAGATAGTCATCTAACTGGTCGAGATAATTATTAAGGTGGGCTTTGATGAGTTTTAGGTGGCGAGATGATGCAAAAATGATGATGTCATCAGCATACTGAAGGATTCTTATTGGGTTCAGGGGTGCTGGAATGTCGGCTGTGTAAAGGGAGAACAGAAGGGCTGAAAGAACAGATCCCTGTGGGATCCTCGCTGTGAGAGGAAAGGTGTCGGGTTGGGTGTCGTTGAGTTTGACCCGTGCAGAGTGGTTTGTTAAGAAGGAGAGTAGGATTTTGCACAGGTGAGGATGTAGGTTAAATGCCGAGAGGAGTTTTTGGATGAGGCCATGTTGCCAGACAGTGTCGAAGGCTTTCTGGATGTCAATGAAACAGGCAGTAGTCGGCGTATTTTTCGCATCATTTATGGCAACGTGTGATTTCAGGATGAGGAGGGGGCGCTCAACGGAATGGTTTGGACGATTGGCAAACTGAAAGTCAAGGATCATAGGGTTGTCCTCTAAATGGAAGTCAAGAGATTTTTTGATGGCAAGTTCAAAGATCTTGCTTGTAATGGGGAGCAAGGAAATGGGACGGTAGCTGCTTGGGAGTAGTGGACTTTCGCCTTTCATAGGGATCGGGACGATAATGGAGAGGCGCCATAGCTTGGGAAAGTAGGCATTGAGGATGCAGTGGTTGATAAGTTTCGAGAGGGAGGGAGACAGAGATTCACTGCATTTTTTAAGTAGTATGGTGGGGATGCCGTCATGTCCACAGGACTTTTTATTTTTCAACTTTAGGATAATGAATTGAAGGATGTCTGGAGTGACAAATTGGGTATCGGGTGCATTGGATGGGCATGTGTTTGGCACTTGGAGAGGTCGTGAAAACAGGGAATCGGGTTCGTGTATGGAGGTTTGGAGTGTGGATTCAGTGAGGAGCTTTGAGATGAAGGTTTGGACACATACGTCCGTTTCTGGGTCGTATAGGTGTTGGGTCAGGTTATGGGCTTTTGCAAAGCGGTTTGCTAACGAATTTACCCTCTTGTGTGGCGACTGGTTTCGGGGAAGGTATTCGGCTGGAGTTCGGGGCTTTCCGAGGCTCGGACAGGTCTTCCGCAGCTCTCTGAAGGTGTCGGCAATATTGGTGGAGTTATTAAGCTTGACCTTCAGGTGCTCGCTATACAGCACATCAATATCATTACGTATTTTTGGCTGAGATCATTGATCTCATCTCGTAAATACCAATATTGAGCGTCGTACCGGTGGTGGAAGAGAAGCCTGCGAAGGAATTTTTTTCGGTTAATGTTGTTTATGATATCTTCGGGAAGAGATATCATGTCATGGTATCCGAGTGTGCGCAGAGGTACACAAGACTCGATACATTTCTGTACCGAATCAGTAAATACTGACACAGCTTGGTCGATTTCGGTGTCGGATACGCGACAGTCAACTGGTAATGGAATCTGGGAGAGGGTTGAGGCAAGGGATTCATTAACTGATCGCCAGTTAACACGGGAAAAGTCTTTGGTCACGGGACGTGGGGCATGGATTGGGCGATTATGGATGCAGGTACAGAGTACTACTGCATCGTGGTCACTGACTCCAGGGACGGTCTCGAGGTGCGGGAGGATATTACTATTGAAGTCAACGGGAAAGATATCATTTGTGATGAATAGGTCTAGGAAACTTTGGGCTGGGCCTCGTTGAAAGGAAGGACGTGCTGGACTTAGGATGACCATCTGTAGTAGAATTGCGTGGTTGTTCTTCCACTGTGCCAGTGAGTTGCCATTTTGATTGTTTCGGGAGTCAAGGGATTCTGGATGTCGGGCGTTTAGGTCACCACCAATGATGGTGTGGAGTTTTTTCTGATTGGGATTGGGATAGGCTTGCATGAAGGAAATTAGCGTAGTGAGGTGAGAGTTAATTAGCGTCTGTTTGGGGCAATAAACGGATGCACACACGAAGACAGTGTCACTTGTCTCGAAGCAGGCAAGGGTACATTCAAAGAATAGGCTTGGGAAGTTGGGCTGGATTTGGGTAACTTTAAAGGATTTTCGGAGGAGGATGCTTGTGCCACCACCTTTGGAGTTTCCAGGGCGGTCGATACCAAGGAATGTGTAGCGAGGGAAAGAAGGGGTGTGCCAGGAAGTGATTTTGGTTTCGGAAAGCAAGACTACATCAGGGTTATGGTCATTGAGGAAGGATTGGAGCTCATGACGTCGTGCTCGAGATCTGATGGAGTTTATGTTCAATTGCATGAACTTAAACTTCATCAAAGCTCGTTACAAATTGCATGAGAAGGAGACACTTCTCATAGGTGTCCGTACATGCACGGTAGTTCGGCATGAACTTTCTCATCTTCGATGCCAGCGAGGTAAAATCACACCCAAATAGGCTCTTCACCTCGGTCTCTAAAAAGTTAGTGGATGTTTGGGTACCGCTAGGTGATTTCAACTGACTTGCGTATGAGCCGTTGGTATTCATGGGAACTGAAGGTTGTGGGGACTGTGTGAAGTTTGGTGTTCTTGGCGCGGTTTGTCTAACCAAACCCGCGTTTTTCTTGACATTGAGTCTTTCGATATGCCGCTTGAAAACCGGGCAGTTTTTGTAGTTTGCGGTGTGCTCGGAGCCACAGTTTGCGCAGAGCGGAGATTGCTCGGGCGTTTTTTGGCAATTGCCTGGCCCATGGGATTGGCTGTATTTTACGCAGCAGTAATTTAGATGGCAGTTAACTGCTGAGTGGCCAATACGTTGGCAGTTCTTACACTGCAGTATATCCTTATTCTGGATTTCATCAAAGCGCACAACCATGTGCAGTATAGCACGAATATTTTTTAGTTTGTTGACATCAAAGCTAGGCTTCAATACAAGCAACCACAAGTTCAGTTGCCGATTGTTGCGCTTTGAGGCAGAAGTTTCATACAGTTTAAGAGACTCGATCTCCTCGATCCCCTGCTGCCTAATATTGGCAGATATTTCTTCTGCCGTAAAAGATGAATGAAGCCCTCTGATGACATACGCTCTTTTGCGTTCATCAACAGGCGTGTAAGTGAAAAAAAGGCTTCTTTTCCTGACTAAGGAACTCTTTCGTTTTTGCATAGTCTTCTTTGGAGTTGAGAAGGATATGGGTGTGGGGACCCTGGCGCTTGAATAAATAATCATTTTGTAAAGAATTTAAACACTTACTTCTGATTTCACCCAAGGTGGGGAAATCTTCCATCACCACGATCGGAGGAACCTTCCTCTGCGTCATAGATAGATTTACCGGCACTGCGGTGGCATTGTTATTTTGTGTTGTTGTTGTTGGCATTGCTGGTTTTGTATCGCTGCTGTTGTTGATTTTCTTAGTTGTTGTTGGTGTCATTCCACTATTGGTCGCTATTGCTCTATTTGGTGGTTGAAAGCGCATAACAATTGCTTCCAACTGCATAACTTTTACTTTCATCGTTGAGATTTCATGGTGTGTCACAGCACTTAAACTAGAAACATCAAATTTTGTATGTAGGTGTAAAGAGGTGCTCTCTTCAAAGTTCAACTACAAAAAATTTTATAAGGTATTTAAGGGGGGTCTTCCCATATAGGGGAGTGGGCCCCGAAAAAAAAATTTCATCAAAGGTATGGGTATCAAATGAAAGGTCTTGATGAGAACTTTTCAAAACAGGTCTTAATTTGATACTTTTTGCTTCGAGGGACGCGCAGGGAGGGGCAATACACAAAAAATTTGTGTCTCCCCCCTCGCGATTGGACACCTGTGATCCGAAAAATCTGAAAAAAATTATGGTGGTAGGTGTTTATGAGTACAACAACAACAAATACCTAAGAAGTCGAAATTCGCTCAACTTTGTTAATAATAGTATGATATTCGAATTTTAACTTTTTCCCCAATAAAATCGCATCGGTACCCTTAAACTGAACGACATTCAATATTTACGTAGTCCTACTAAGGGTTCTTAAACTTTGTAAGTTTGATGAAAATAAAATGATATATACAGAAGTTATAGCTGTTTGAAATTTCTCAAATTACAACAACAATAACACATAGTTTTGGTATTTTATGGACTTTCCATCCAATCAGTCACTGCAGTTTTGACTTGATCTTCTCGAAATTTTCCAATAAGGTCAATAACATCAATATTTTTGAGAATTCATGAGTTGACTGATTTTTGTCGGTTTGCAACAAAATGGCGAACGTTGAAATAGAAAAACAATGGGTTTTCCTTTGAACGTGCACATCTCTTCGACATACATATTTCTTGACGTTATTCATTGCTGGTGACTGCATTTCTGAGAAGTTGGGTAGAAAACCCTTCTGACATGAGCGTAGGCCTGTTTAACCAATTTGTTTCTTAATAAGCTTATGGTGAAACGGGCATTTCACTTGGTATGGCTTATTTATTGCTATTTTACGAAGTTTTCGATTATCCGTCTTTTCGATTACCTGTCATTTGGCGGGTCCGTGCCTGACGGATAATCGAGATTCCACTGTATATAGTTATTACATTGGCGATTACTTTTTATTTTGATAATAACAATTTAGTCAAATGGCTAAGTTCTGGACTAAAATTCGGCCTTCGCTGATACATGAATTGTTGTAATAAATATAAGGAAAGGATTTTTTACCATATGATAAATTGACTTGAAATCTTGTGAATTTGCGCACAGTATTATTTTTATTTATTTATTTTTTTTTTCATTTAAAATGATATGCATTGAAAATGAAATTTTAAAAAAGAAAAAAAAAGAAGTTACTGAAATTCAACTCTATATACAATTGTCAAGTTCATGTGACGCCATCTAATAATAGGATTTATTTCCCTGCCAGAGTTCCTTTTGCAACGATACTTAAAGTATCGAAACGCCAGATATACAATGATTGTCAAAAGACAAAGAGTAGTGAGGCTGACGGAGGTTGTTGTTAAGTGATTATAGTTTTTAGTGGTGCCTGTATACTTGATTTGGTTTAATTGTGCATATATTTCATTCAGAGAATGGGGACTTGCTTCGAAAATTTTATTTCTATTATTATGTGAGACTAGTTGTAATGAGTCGTTGCTGTGGATGTAAGTCAAGCTTGATAGATCGAGGTTGAGTAATTGGGGGTCAATTTCTGGAAACTCTTGTGGCTGTTGTATTTTAAAATCATTTGTGCTTTCTGCCTGATAGGGTATGATTAACTCATTGATATTTAAAGTACACGGGAAGTGGAGGGTTAAATTAACTTTGCCAAGAAACTATGCGTGGTTAAATTTTCGTCACATCGGACGTAAATGGCGATCTCAGTTATTAGAAAATACACCCAACTGCTTGGTTTGTTAAGTTTTACCAATGTGTTGGCGATACACAGGGTCTGTATAATAAGAGCCTGCCCCGTGCCGTCAAAGCGTCTGCTAACCGGTATCTGGTGCTGTAGCGGTAGTGGGGGTCTAGGTAAAGGAAACCGGGCTGCAGCAGTTTCCTCCGAGCGCTTGGAGAGATAGCATCGAGCGAGAGTGGAGTGCATGTTCAGTTACGTCGTCGGAGTGAAAATGGAGCGTACGATCGAGCAACCGAACCAGAGTTTTTTAACCACGTTATTACAGGAGACGAGACGTGGGTTTTCGAAAACAATCCTGAGACAAAGCGGCAGAGTTCGGAGTGGCACACACTGGCATCACCACGACCGAAAAAAGCACGCATGAGTAAATCAAATGTGAAGTCGATGCTAATTGCTTTCTTTGACGTGGAAGGCATTGTTCACAAAGAGTTTGTGCCACCCGGCCAAACTGTAAACGGCCAGTACAACAGAGAGGTGCTCCGTCGACTAACCGCCCGGGTTCGCCGAGTCCGTCCGGAGATTGCCAATTCGTGGATCCTCCATCACGACAATGCTCCGTCGCACAGCAGTTGGCCAAACAGTCGAGGGCAACGTTGCCACAGCCTCCTTACAGCCCGGATATAACACCAGCGGACTTCTTTCTGTTCCCCAAGATCAAGAGACACCTTAAGGGGACGCGGTTCGGGACTCTGGAAAACGTTCAAAGTGCTACGACGAGGGCTCTAGATAGCATCGAGGTTGCCGACTTCCAGGGAGCGTTCGGGGATGGGAAAATCCGGTATTAGCGTGTTATTGACTCCAATGGGGACTACTTTGAAGATTTCTAAAGAAAAATTGTACATATTTTGCCAATAAAAAATTTCCTGAGGTCAGTCCGGTTACTTATTATTCAGTCCCTGTACGGGCCGATTCTGAGGGGGTATTTAATTTTCCTCTTAAATGGGTTGTGAAGTAGGTTAATAGTTGAATGAATTATAGGAGTGGTAAGTTGACACCCATATAAATCACCCGGCTCGGGATGCTTAATTCTTTTCGGGTGTGTAGATTTTCAGGACTCAATAGTAGAAATTGTTGTGATGCGATACTACTGGCTGTATGCTAAAACTCGATCGTGGGAAGAAAGAAAAATGTTTTCTTGGTAGCTATTGGAAGTGTGTGGATTTGTTGAAGTTGCATATTGGTAGTTGTAATAGAGGTAGTTTTATTATTATTACTAATTTTTCTTTCATCCTGTAGAACTGTAGCTCTGCTGCTTGTGAAAAGATTTGTTCAAAATAATTTGAACACTTATTTTCGGGCTTTGTATAAATTTTGCGTAATTTTTCGATGGAAATTAGAAGGAGATGGATCGTATTAGCTTGAGTTGCTGATACAATTTCTATGAGCGTGCGTTGTCTGAACTCGATTTCAAAAAGCTGTGTCAATAGAGTTGTAATTAATATATTTTTGTGTTCCGCTAATACCAGAGCATCTGTTATTTTAGACATGTTATAGATTTGCTTAGCTAGTTACTGTTGTTTAGTCATGATGTTGGCAAGGGGTTTATGGAGTTCTTCCAAGGATGTTTTCACTGTGCTTATCCTGTGTTTTTCCAATTTAACCAATTCTTCTCCTTCACTCTCCACCTGCTCGATCTGTATAGTTTTTTTGTATAGTTCTTTTTCATTTTGGTCGTCCATCGTACCAAAAAGGGTATGCATCACTCGTCCTATTCCGTCAAAGAATGATCTTTTCACTTTCCGTGGTGTCAGTGATTCCAGCTTGTGTGCGGCGTTGAAGCTGAGTTTTACATCCTGTGTTGTTTTTTCAACAGAGCAGTTGCAAGAGATGTTACACTCATTCAGCCAGATTAATTTTTGTTGCTCGTTCTCCCAGGTTTATTTCGGTTATTATGCTCCAGCTACAGTGGTACGGAAGAAGATTTCCAATGGTATCAAATAGGCCTCCTGTGTTGTCAATCGGGGTAATAGTGTATGTGACAATGTCTGCATCGGATGTTCTCGCGGCAATGGTTAGAAGGAAGATAATTCGTAAGTATTCCATATCTATTGGGATTTGGGAAAAATATATTGATTGTGTTTACTCAAAATATGGTTTTAATCAATAATTGTGAACAGTAACCACCTTCTTCCCTATCGCAATAGTTGTATTTACCGGGGAAGTTACCCGTTCGACTGGGTATGGACCTACCCATACTTGTACCAGTTTATGTTATTTATTTTAATTTTTTAGCAATCACCAATGTGAAAAGATATGGGTTTGGACTTGTTATCGTAGTAGGCTTTTGACTTTAGTTTATTGAGTAATATGTTTTTACGTGCTATGGCGTACATTTTCTGTAGTTTATATCTCAATTGAAAATAGTAGTTTTCATGGTTATAAACTAGGATTAGAAGGTATGTCTGCCGTGAACCAATAAAGGCAGTCCATATGTGTGAGCTTTGTGCTATCGTGTTCGCTGTCATTGTTAACGAACGCAGCTGTGCGTAAAAACTGGTCAGAATTTTAGGGGTTATCGTCAACGGGCTCGTTCTAAAGCAGCATTTGATTGTGGGTGGTAAGCTGTGGTTTGGATTTTTTTTATATGCAAAAGTTTACAGACTCTTTGAATAGTCGCTAATAAAATTGGCTCCTTGGTCCGTTACGACCTGTTTGCGTATTCTGTATCGGGTTATAATTTCGTTGAAGAAAATGTTGGTGACTTTTTCTGCTTCCATGTTAGGTATTGCGTACCAATCCACGAATTTGGTCAAGCTATCTTGAAAGGTCAGAATATATTTGTTTCCTGATGGTGTCTCTACAAGGGGTCCAATTATGTCTAGATAAATTTAGTCAAAAGTTTTTTCGGCTATGTCTGTGATAACCATGGGCATTCGGTTTTGCGGGGAATTTTTCATAGTTGGCACTTTTGCACCTTTTTATATAGGTTTTAATTTCCTTTAACATGTTTTTCCATCTATATTGTTTCCGAATTTTCTTGTATGTTTTTGTGACTCCTTGATGCCCACCAAATGAGGAGTCATGAAAATCATATAGTATTGCATATAGTATTGCTTCTGGGGTTTTCAGAATGGTTATGTTAGACGAGTTAGTCGTAGGATTTTGAATCGGTAAACGATTTGTTGAGTTATTTTCAAAAATTTTGTAACCCGCCAGTTTTCGGTGATGGTTGTTATCTGAAAGTAATGGTACTTGCTCAGTTCCTTGAGAGTTTATAGATTTGGAGGTTCCTATTTCGGGAGTTCGTTGGTTTTCAAGTGGTTTTTCCACTGGTAAGAATTTTTCGTTTGTTTCTAATTACTTTTGTAACCGGGCCCGAGTAATAATATTGATTCGGGAGGGTTTACTAGTGTTTTTCGGATTGGGTTTTGGTATTCTACTTAGAGCATCGGCATTGGTATTGTATTTACTAGGTTTGTACTCTATCTCATCGTCAAATATTGATAGTTTATGATGAAATCTGACTAAACGGGTTGTAGGGTCCTTTACATTGAAAATTCCTTTAAGGGGCTTATGGTCAATATAGACTTGAAAACGTCGGCCTTGCAAATAGCATCGGAAGTTTCTAGTAGTCCATACTATTGCTAGGAGCTCTTTTTCCATGGTAGAATAATTGCGTTCCGTCTTATTGAGAGCTCTGCTAGCATGTGCTATGGGTTGCTCCTTCCCTATTTCTCCTTGGGATAGAACAGCACCCAACGCCTCATAACTTGCGTCAGTTGTGAGATTAAATGGTTTGCTAAAGTCGGGTTATGCCAAAAGGGGTGGTTCAATCAAAGAATTTTTCAATCGTTGGAAAGCATCCATACATTCCTCCGTCCTCGTGAAGGGTACATCTTTTTGGAGTAAATTAGTAAGTGGTTTTGATATTTTGAAAAATCGGGGATAAATTTGCGGTAATAGTTTGATAAACCCAAGAAGAATTGAAGCCTCTTAACTGTTGTAGGTATGGAGAAATTGCGGACACAATTTGTTTAAGCGGAGTTTGGGTGAGCTCCTGTTTATGTACAAATGTGCCCTAAGTACACAGCTTCGGGTTGTAAAAATTGGCTATTTTCTGATTGTAGTTTTAAATTATTTTCCCTGTGACTGGTAAATATTTTTCGTAATTTGCTGACGTGGTCTTCTAAGTTTTTTCCATAGACTGCAATATCATCTAGATAAACGAAACATTCAAACCCTTAAAGGCGTATTAAAATATAACTCATTAGTCTGTGAAATGTTGCGGGAGCTCCCTTCAAGCCAAATGGCATTTGCTTGAACTCATAGTGTCCATAATTAGTACTGAACGCCATTTTATACCGGTCTTTTGGTTGAACAAGTACCTGGTGGTAACGACTGGCTAGATCCAATGTACTAAAATAACTAGAATGCCCAGATTCAATGTACTAAAATAACTAGAATGCCCAAGTTGGCCCAGAATAGCTTCTATTCGGGGTAAAGGAAAAGCATCTCCAATAGTTTTTTCGTTCAGTTTCCTGGAGTCTACCACTACTCGCCATTTTTTCTCTCCATTGGGTCCAGCCTTTTTGAGTACCACTAGAAGCGGGGAGTTCCAGGAACTCTTGCTAGGTTGGGCAATGTCACTGTCCAACATTTCTTTAAGTTGTTCGTTAGTTACCTGCCTTTGGGGCTGACCCTGTCGATATATCTTCTGATTGATAGGGGCTTGGTCGGTTAATAGGAGAATCTCATGGGATAAAGCTTTTATATAAGTCGGTTTGTTTCCCGGTAAATGAAAAATGTCATTATAGTCTTGACAAAGTTTTGTTATGGTTGTCTTTTCTTCAGAGTTTATGTGATCGTATAATGCAAGTGCTTGTTTCAATTTTGCATTCTGTATTATTTTAACTGAGTCGTTTTTATTTATATAGCTTTTTTGGTTGCGGGTTTTATTATGTTGTGACGTAATGCAATTCACGTGTTCAAACGTTGCATTTTCGGCGATATTTGTTAGCTACTAATTGTTATTAATTGTTTCATTTAATTGGCCAATATTGTATTCCTTAATTGTTTCAAGTTTCAGCTCAATATCTGTTAGTGTTAATGGAGAATTGCTTGAATTGAGAATACCGACAAATATTTTAGATGGGCTTATGAGGCAGTTAGCAAGGAAAACTCCTTCATCAATTTCCTGTGTCAAACAAAGCATTTCCTCAGTCAGTAATGTAATGGCCTTCTCTAAAGTTACCCTATACACCCCATTTGTAAAACCCTCAGTGAGTATCCCGTTCTGATCAGGGTTACAGCTCACATCCTTATATTGGCCTTCTAGGTCCGTCACACTTAGCGTCGTCTTACTGGGACTTGCTTCAGTGCCATTTTCGTGACAACTAGAGCCTGATGTGATTGTGCTATACCTGCTGGGGGCTCCGAAAGAATGGAAAATTCATTGGAATTGATTTCCCTGCGAGGAAACCTGAGTGACTGACTTCGACCCCGTATATCATAGTTTCTTGATAGGAAGTCGTTTCCAAATAATCCATCGTTTGGTACTCCAGGTACTTTTTATACCACTTGAAAAGTGCATGGTAGTTTTGAGGCGAGAGTAAAATTGCCTAACGTGGTTCCAAGGGTTTTATCCTCTCCAAAAGGACTTTGTAGAGTAATTTTTTGTTGTGTATTTATTGAACATGTCTCTTTTATTGATGTCCTTTTGATGATACTAACTTCAGCACCCGTGTCGATAGTTAAATTTTTTTTGGCTGTTTCCTTATATCTAAAGGTAGTGCAGCTGCCATTAATTTTATTTTCTTTACTTTTTTAGTATTTTTAAATGGTTTTTTTTTATGATCACCTTTGATGCTAATTATAGTCAAATTGGGTATTGTCGGTTCGACAACTATTCGTTTCCCTTAATTTTTTTTTCCATTTCTTTTTTGAATGCATGTGGCTACTGCATGATTTGTCTGACCGTAGAAGTCTCATTTTGTTCGCACATTGTACACTTTGGCAGTTTCATTAGAGTTTCTTTCCGAAGATTTTGCTTTGCAGTCTCTTGGATCATGCCCATATTCCATACAATTTGACAAAATGGTGTATTTTTTCGACTGTAACAATCAGAATACGTGTGTCCCCGTTTATTACAGAAACTGTAAATTATCCTAGTATTTCTATTGAATTTTGGTTTTTGTGAACTCATATTGGCTGTATTTGGAGCTTGGGGTTGAAAAGGTGTAACCAAAGAGTTGAATGTATAGGACGAGTTTGGATTGAAAGAATATGAGGGTTGAATTGGTGTGAATGGGGCATACGTCTGCATGGAATTTGGTTGGAAATAGAGGACACCTTGCTCCAACCTCTCCCTGTCTAACGCCTTCGGGATAAATTCTGCGAAACTTGTTTTTTCGAGGTTAAGTAGATACTGACGGAGATTAGGGTCAGCCACTCCCCCTTTCAACGCATCTTTCGCGAAGTCCTCTGATTGTAGGTTAGTGATTGTGAAAGCTTCTTTGCCGTATTAAATTACAGCGGCTTTCTTGCAACGTTTAAGTGTTCTTCGTAAACGAGATATAGAAGCTCCTAGGGTTTCTGCAGGGGCTTCTCTACAGGTAATCAATTCATTTATACAGTTTATACAGATTATCTTAATTACTATTGGAGTTCTGCTGTCGTATCGTTTTGCTTTGCATGTTACCTCGTTGGTCGGGGCCGCCTGTCTTGCGTGTGCTGTTGGGGCCACCTTGCCCTTCCCGGTCTGTTTTTGCATTTGTTTGCGACGCCGGTACTCCTGCCACAGTTTACTGACCATGTGCCGGAACTTGTCGCGCTCCGCTGCCATTGTTGTGACCTTGGCAAGTCGTTTGGCTTCGCAGGTGCGTTGTCGTAACTGCAACTGCCAGCCTCCACGCAATGCCGTTCGTTTGCCCTCTACCATCTTGGTATCTTGTGGCTTCTTCTGCTGGGCCCGATATTCTGCGATGCTGATTGGTTTGGAGCCGGCTTGGGGGTCCGCTACAATGGCCTCTGCCAAACTTGGTCCTGGCGGCATCTAGGGCTCTAGTCAAATAGCCAACCAGAGCACCTAGATATGGGGAGACGGGTCTAGTTACTTAGCCAACCAGACCAAAACCAGGGGCAAGGCCAACTGGTTTTTAACCAATCTGTTAGGCAAAGCCAACCAACAGAAAGGTTTTAAGGAAAGTTTCCTAGGCGCAAAGCGAACTAGACAGGACCAAGTGCAAGACCAACTGGTTTTCCTAGTTAATGAGTGGACGAAGCCGACCACTCGATGCAACTACTGATAGTCACAAGATGGCCCCACAACGACACGCCCGACAAGCGGCCCCCAACCAACGAGGCAACGTGTAAAGCAAAACGGTCATTAAGTTAACCTGTGTACACTGTACATATGGAACAAAACACATTTAAACAAAAAAAAAATGATTCCACTAAAAATACCATATCTTTAACTGGAGAAAAATGAAAGAGTCCGAGAACGTTGAAGATAAAAGTAAGTGTGTTGGAGTGAAGCAATAAAACTCTATGGCTCAAATTATAGGGCCCTAAGAAATAAGAATATAACGGTAATGCCCACGAGTGAAACAAGAAACAGTGGATAGTCACTGATAGTTGAGTGGCAGACGTGTAATGAGGAATACATTGAATAAATTATATTCATACGAAAATATGATTCTTTTATTTGGTATTATTCAACCAACCTGACAACTTAGAAGTGGGATCCACTAAAAGTTGATTCTAACAACAATGACCGAAATGAACAAACTAAACATGTTCGCAATTGATTTCGTTTTTACAAAATGTTTCCGAAAATAAAAAGAAAAATATTCCTTTTAATTTTACGTAGTGTTTTTATTTGCCGTAATCGATTGTCGACCCTTATTGTTTGGTCTTCCTCAGCGATTGTTTTGCTTAACCTAGAAACTGTATAGCGTGGGCGAAATACAAGTTTCTCGTTGAAAATGCAATAAAATGAGAAAACATCAAATTTTTTATCTTATATTTTGGCTTTATTCGCAAGAACAAACCTTGCCGTTAGTTGTGAAATACAATTTTATTCATATGGCTGCGATGGCTGGCGTGACAGTAGACCATCCTCTCAGCCCAATTTTCCAAGATATTATTGATGGTTTCGGGGCCCATCTGAGCAATGGCTTGTTGAATATTGAATTTCAGTGCTTGTGTTGTTTGTAAATTTTCCGCATAATCTTTCACAGCGCTCCATAAACAGAAGTCCAACGGTGTCAAATCGCAGCTTCGAGGCGGCCATTTGACATTGCCAAGGCGGCTTATTACACGATTTCCGAATTTCGGTCGCAAAAGATCGGTTGTCCCATAAGCTGTATGGCGTGGCGCACCATCCTGTTAAAACAAAAAGTCAAGCAAGTCAAAACCCTCAATCTCCGGCCACAAAAAGTCGGTTATCATGCCTCTGTAGCACTCCCCATTAACCGAAACAGCATTTCCAGCCTCATTTTTAAAGAAAAGCGGTGATACCACTACTCCAGAATCCACACCGCACTGTCACTCGCTAAGGATGCATTGGCTTCTCGATAATCACGTGTGGATTTTTCGAGCCCCAGGTACGGCAGTTTTGTTTGTTCACATAGCTGCCGAGATGAAAATGTGCCTCATTAGAAAAGATATTTTTTTGAAAAAAATCTACGACCAGCTCGATTTCAAAATTTCCTAGAGTTTTTTAAGCGCAAATCGTTCGTTTTGTTCCGCAGAAGGTGAATACTGACTTATTAACATAATTTTCAGCGGGAAACGGCTGTCAGTGTCAAAATAATACGTCATTCAAAAAGAAACTACTGCATGGTCCACCCTGTACTTATATACTAAATCCTTAATTACATTGAAGGATATTTCCTAAAGAGGGTAATTAAAATTTCCTTACTGAAATTCTACTAATTACGTTTGGAGAGAATACTTAACCTAGAAAGTGTCCTTATGAACTAAATCCTTAATTACAACGAGGGATATTTTTTAGAGAGGCTGTTTAAAATTTCTTTACTAAAATTCCACTAATACATTTGAAGGAGTTACTTAAGGGATTAACTTGAACAGCCAGGAAATCTCTCTTATGTATTACTGAGGCATTTAATTTGTGATTTAAGGTTTATGTATACAGTATTTATCCTTTTATAGTTTTAGTGATACTTCCTCTTCAGTCCTGTTCCCAGCTGCTTCTTATGCAATTTAACATACGGACGTAATCGGATACGTTGTAGTACAATATTTGCAGACAAAGCTATTCCTACCATCCAAAAAATGACCCGTCAAAATGAAAGTCAAAGTCAAAAGCACTTTATTCAATCCTAAACGTTATAAATTTTAAAAGAATGATTCCAAACAATCAAAATACTAAAACTTAATTCACCAAACGTTACCAATTAAAAACCTTAAATTAAAAAAAAAAAACAATATCAAATTCAAATTAATTAAAATTATTCCATATTTTATGATTCAATTGGAAACAGGGGAAAAAAAACTAATCAACACTATTCCAAACTTATTTATAATTTTAACACAACCATGAACTTTTATCCTACACCTAATTCTAATCAAATTCAATCAAAAAACTTTATCTTATACCAAAAATGCTTTCAAAATATTCCGAACCTAAACGTTAAACCTTATCTCTAAACCAAATATGGTAAACATAACATACTCGTACTCGTATACATATCCTAAATATTGAAAATTATGCATCGAAAAACACAAAACAACAAAATAACTACAAATAATTCAGATGTTGGCATTCAGTCACCAATACCTAGATGGCTCCGCCCAGCTCGACCAGCCTCAACAAATCTAGCAAATGAGTATCTCCATTGGAATTGTTGGTTTCGTGAACTCAAATTTGGAGGATATTTTATCTTCTTATCGGTGGCCCGTCGATATATGTGATATATGATTGGGACACCGTCAGAATCAAAAGCATATCGATTCAAGTCCAAATACACGAGTGCTTTTGGAGAAATGAAGCCATTAGCGAGACAAGTCTTTAGGGTGGAACGGCTGTGAAATCGAGAGGTTTTCGCTCGCAGTTACAGATCTTACGATATGATTCCGAAGCAGTCTCAATATGAGGATTTCGACTCTTGTCACTTTAGCAGTTTGATGAATTCTTCTATTCAATATCTAGTGCTTACAATCCATTTCTGGCTTTCTGTACAAAGCAGTACATGCACGACGAAACTAAGAAGAAAACTAGTCTATCCAGGGTCTTCTAACAGAAAATTTAGACCTTTTGATGGATGTATCTGGAATGGAAGAGTCGTGGAAGGGCCATGGCTACTTTTTAGGGTTTTGTACTAAAATACAAAACCCTATCGCAATCACAACCTGTGTCCGTCCGTCCGTCCGTCCGTCTGTATGTCACAGCACTTTTTCTCCGAAACTATAGAGGCTACAGCCATGAAACTTTGTGGAAAGGTCAGAAGTGGTGACTTCTTGAAAGTTCAAGGGTGGAAAAATTTTTCAAAGGGGTTTAAGAGGGGTCTCCCTATATGGGGAGGTGACCCCTCAAAAAAAAATTTTCACCATTGGTAGTCGAGTAGGGTATCATTGGAAAGGTATCAAAACAAGTCTTAAAATTGCCTTATCTGTACCATGGGGGGCAGGGGAAGGGGAAATGTACGAACTTTTCGCGTCCCCCCCCCCTCGCGATTGAACACCTTTCATCCGAAAAATCTAAAAAATCATGAATGTAGGCCTTACTGAGTACAACAACAACAAATACATGAGAAGTCGAAATTCACTCAACTTTGTTAGTAATAGTATGATTTATCGGTTTTATGTTTTCTTGAATAAAATCTTAATGTTACCGTTAAATTCAATAAAGGTTATGGATGACTTTTAATAAGATTGATCTTTTCTGAAAGTTTCATAAAGATTGAATGGTATTTAACGAAGTTATAGCGATTTGAATTTTCCTGTATTACTATGGAACAATATGCCCTGTATTACTATGGAAACATATGACTATGGAGCCATATGCGCTTTTTACCGACTAAGACACTACAGCTTTTCTAGGATTTGCATGAAAATTTCAGGAATGATAGGTATCATGAAGATGAGTACATACAATTGAAAAAAGTCGAAGAGGCAGGAGAGAGCTCTTAGCAAAAGGGCTTTGTAGCCACTCTAAGATTCGAAAAAAATAGGCCATGAATCGATGATTACAGTACAGAGGAGTGGCCCCTGAAAAAAAATTTCATGAAAGGTAGCCGATATGAGTATCAACTGAAAGTTCTCTATGAGAGCTTTTCAAAACAGTTCTTAAACTGACAGTTTTTGCTTCAGTGGGGGCACGGGAGGGGGGGGGGGGGGGTCGAGTACATGAAAAATGTGTTTCCTCCCTCGCGAATGGACACCCGTGATCTAAAAAATCTGAAAAAATTATCAAGGGAGATATTTATGGGTCTAACTATAACAAATACCTCAGAAGTCAAAATTCTTTAAATTTTGCTAATAATAGTATGATCGTCAAACATGACATGTTTCTTGATTTTATTCGTTGCTGGTTACTGCATTTTGTAAGTTGAGTACAAAACCCTTCTGACAGAGCATAGGTCTGTCTACCCAACTTGTTATGCTTTACTGAGCATGCTTTTGACATCTTCAGTATAGTACAGATACTGATGAACACCGAGGTATTGAACACAGAATTTATATGGAACCCGTTCTCAACTACCACTACCAGCCATGATGTGAAAATCCTTCCAATTACATTTCAGGTATTCACTGACCCTCTGTAGCGTTGTCGCGCATTGTCGTCAGATTTCCAGTTGTTTTATTTTCTTCAAAAGGAGAACCAGCAGATATACCGGTTGGCTTCTTCTCCTTGTCCTAATTTTTTTATTTTAAGTATTCAATAAAATTATTACTAGAATCATTAATATTACTTATATTTTCTTGATACTCGATTTCGATGTCCATGTCGTCATTCATCGGAGCAACTACCGCAAAGTAATTTGCGCTGTCGTTTGCTCCCCCCACGCTTAGTATGATATCAGCATCATGGGTTGTTGACTTTTTCGTATCTTATAATGTTGCTTTATTTGCTTGTTGAGCCTTTTGGGTGGCTACTTTTTTTCGTTCATCTTGCTTGTTGTCGCCTTTCCCGACGTATTCTGTGGTTTCATCACTTTTGTTTTGTTGACGTTTGTTAATTGCCAAAGCATTTTCTCCAAATTTGTAATTCAGAGTTTCATCTCCTCATTTCCTCTAGAAAATCTTGCGTTTTCTTTGGTTACTCTTTCCAATTCTTCACTAGGAATACGCCCAAAGCTTTCTTGGTTGTTTTTTCTTTTCACAATTTTTTCATTTGTAGCGTTTGCAATGCCTGGCGTCGGGTCCTCCAGCGGTGGACAGGTGTCATGCTCCTCCATGCTCCCGGCATAAACAACGTTACTTCTTTTTTTTAACTTTTAGAGACTTCTCCCAAGTAAAGTCCAGGCACTCGATAAATTGTTCGAATAATCCGACGAGTGTTTTAAAAAATTAACTTCTTCTTCTTCTTAGCACTACAGCCCCTCTCGAGCCTTCGCTTCCTGCAAATAGATCCTCCAACGATCTTGGTCTATTGACTGCACCCTCCAATTTCGAAACCCGAGCAGTGATGAAACCGATCGAGTCAGACTAGCGTTTCCATGGTTTCCCCACTGGTCTCCGGCCGTCAGTTCTCCCAACGGATACCTTTTTGGGTATCCGTTGTTCGTCCATACGATTCATGTCACCAGCCCATTGCAGCTTTCGCAGTCTTACAATCCTTGAGACCTCCGGTTCGTCAAAAATTGCATACAGCTTATGGTTGTATCGAATTCGCCATTGGTGTCCGTATAGCTTCGCGCTCATTATTCACCTCAGGACCCGTCGTTTAAAGGTGTTCAATATATTTGCAGATACTGGGTTAGGGTCCATGGTTCACACCCATAGCATAACACAGGTCCTATCACAGATTTGTATACTTAGAGCTTTGATCTCCTGTGTATGCAGCTGGTCTTCAAGATCGTCAAAACTGAATAAAATATTTCATTTGCGAGCTGTATTCTTCGGCGTATTTCGTCTCATTCATTACCTGTTTTTGTTATTTTGGCGCCTAAATACACAAATTCGGTCATATTTTCGATACTGTATTCGCCAAGTGTGATATTTTGTGTATTTGAGGTATTTTTCCTCGACTGCGTCATGAGCTTTGTTCTATTTTCATTGATTTGTAGCCCTACTAGTTTTGCTTTGCTGTCAAGTTTTAGGAAAAGTTCTTTGGCAGTTGTTAATGACCGTGACAAAATGTTTATGTCATCCGCATAGGCTACTACTTGGCTCAAGTTGTAAGGTAATGTACCTCGCGCATCGACAGGAAGCATCCTTATGACGTACTCCAGAGCCAAATGGAATAGCAATGGGGCCAGCCCCTATCCCTGCTTTAGTCCGATATTTGTGACAAAGGCATCGGTGCGTTGGTTATTGATGCGGACTTGGGAGGTCTTAGAATTGACGTTTTAAAAATTATTTAAATTTTTGAAAATTATTGACAGAAACGGTTAAAAACACGTCCATACGCAACAACTGCTAGATTAAGGAAGGGAAAATAACCCGTTGAGAGTTCAGAAAGTTAGGCATTGAGACTGGGCCAGTCAATACTTTTGTATGAATGAAATAGAAAGGGCTTGGGTGTGATTGGTTGTTAATCAGAAAGTGGTAACTCTAGTATTAATGCATGGTAGCCCGAAGATATAAAGAGACTAAAAATTATCGAGAAAGGGGTTACCTCTGGGAAACGTTGGCACCCCTACCAGCTGTGAGTCGTTCTGCTGTTGCCATTAATGGTGGCATCTCCCAACTTTCATATCTAGCATTTAAGTCACCACTAAAAATAGCATCGACGGAACTATTGGCTAGGTTTTGAATGTTATCCAGAAACAATGCTATAGAACCTACTTTGCAGAGATTGTAAGTAGAGTTCAAGAATATTTTCCGAATTTGCGGATTGGCTAAAGTACAAGAGAGAGAAGAGACGTTGCATTGGATTAGGAACACTGATAGCTTGGAGAAGATGAGTATTGCCATTCTTCATCCTTCATCATTTCTAATCATGGTGTGATTCCTAATGTTCGGCTTATGTATAGTTTGCAAGCGTGTTTCATCTAAGAAGACTAGAAGTGGCTTAAATTCTTTGATAATATTCTGCAACGTGATGCTCTTGTTATGAAATTATAAGGAATTTATGTTCGGTGATACAATTTGAAGTTTATTTATTGAGCGCAAGACTGCAGAAGAAGTGGAAAATGGCTTCAGGTTGATCTTCTTCTTTACGGAGTCAATATGAAGTAGTAAAGAATGTTTCTGTTTTCAAATGGCCCGCATTATGCAATTTTTAATAAAAAACAGATGGTACATCAAATAATTCACACAACTCATTGTTGCTATAACATAGTCTCAACTCTGTTCCGTGTTTCAATGGGCCGTAGATGTTTCGACGCACTTTGCGTTCAAATATGTCCACAGCCTTTTCGGGTTCACTCGTCAGAGTCCATGTTTCACTTCTATATAACAGCCCAGGTGTGATTCCTGAATCGTAAATACAGAATATATTTCACTGCGTACAACGCCAGATCTTAGAATGGGAAGTATGAACTAATAACTAATAATGGGCATCCAATCTTGTTCTTTTTTGACGCAACCTCTATTCAGATTGGCTGCAAGGCACATAAAATTGTCTACATTTTCAAGGTTACAGTCTCTAACGATCAAGTTTTGACGGACTAGAGTGTTCTTCCACGTTTAAGTCATGAATTTAGTTTAAGTGTTATTAACTTTTGGCGTACGAGTTAATGAAACTAAAACTAAATTTATGGTTTGTTTCAGAATCTAGACTACTTCTCTGGCATGACATTAGTGTACCAAAGGTCTCGGCTATTGTATTTACGATAACGCTTGAGGTAGTGCTGCGACATCGATATCGATATTTTTGGAATATCGATGTTTTAGCAAAAATATCGATATTTTTACATCGATGTTAGACTTCCGATGTTTTATCCTACATCGATATTTCTACACGATATATCGGCTCGATGTTTATGCCAACTTCCAAAAATAGAATTCGTTGCATTGGATCGACCGGCGTCGACGGTCGACATAATGTTTTTGCATTGGTGTGCGTTTGGCCGTTGGCTTCAAGCTTGGATTGGATTGAACCGGTTAAAACATGTTTTTTCTTTATTACCAACCCAACTAATTACCAATACCATAGCATAGCAATTTCGTTTCGACGACAGTCTTTATTTAGTATATCGATATATATTCATAACTAGTTTCAGCAGTTGTTCTTGTTGTTGTTTTGTTAGCATTAATTAGCATTAGCAAGCCAAGCAGATCATGTCTCAGAGATGAAAACTCATACTCAATTCGGTCGGGTCGGTACGGTATAGTTCAGTTTCAGTACAGTTCGCATTCAGTATTTCAGTTTCAGTGCAGTCAGTCTTCTTTTTTTTGTGTTGGGTGTTAGGTCTTTTGAAATTGTACGTTCTATGTTATGTTGCAGTTAGTTATAGTTATAGAAGTTGGCTTTGGCTGGCAGTTGCAGTGCAGTGCAGAGTGAATTGAGTAAGAAAGAGTCGTATATTTTAGTTTGCTTGCTTGCAATTGCAAAGTGTACTGGGTATTCAATTTGAATCCGAAACGGTAAATATTTGAAAACGTTAACGTAGTTTCAATTTCAAAACGTGAAAGAACTAGAACAAAGAAATTTGATTTGATGTATTGTGAGATTTATCGCGTCTTCGTCTCGCCCGAAATCAATGTCAATTTCAAGTCTTGTCATCAGTAATCAGTTAATTAAATTACGGTAAGAGTCGAAAATTGGGGCTTGTGTTCTTAAAATGGTGACCCATTTTTATATTCATAGCTTCTTAACGTTCCAATATTTCAACGTGTGGTTGCAAAACGCGAAAGAAGTTTGTTGTGAGATTGATCGCGTCTTCGTCTCGCCCGAAGTCAATGTCAGTTTCAAGTCTTGTCATCAGAAATCAGTTAATTAAATTAAGGTAAGAGCTGAAAGTTGGAGCTTGTGTTCTTAAAATTGTGTTAACCATTTTTCTATTCATAGGTTTTTAACGTTCCAATATTTCAACGTGTGGTTGCAAAACGCAAAAGAAGTTTGTTGTGAGATTTATCGCGCCTTCGTCTCGCCCGAAGTCAATGTCAATTTCAAGTCTTGTTATCAGTAATCAGTTAATTATATTAAGGTAAGAGTCGAAAATTGGAGCTTGTGTTCTTAAAATTGTGTTAACCATTTTTATAATCATAGGTTTTTAACGTTCCAATATTTCAACGTGTGGGAGTAAATGTATTTTCCCATATGCAGCGCTATCGAATTCGAATTCCATTATATTCTTTTTAAGCTTACACTTAATGCCGAAATACCCATCTGTCGCATAAAAAACAAATAGCGTTTTGAATGCAGAATACACAAATTAAAGATAAATATATTGAACTAAATTTGAAATTCTTAAATTTTATCAGATATCTGAAGATATTATCTAGTTAACAAAATAATAATCTATCTATGTGTTAAATGCATATTAAGGTTACTTATAAACATGTTCTGTAATCAATCGTTTATTGAAAAAGAATGTTAAATACACAAATTAAGAAATTAAATTTATAATTCTTTTATTTTATGAGAGAACAAAAGATAATTGTCGATAGTTAGTTCGATCTTGTTTTCATTGCAGAAAACTTGAAAATATCGGCATTGATGTTTAAAAACATCGATGTTTTTCTTCGATGTTTTTATCGACATCGATGTATCCTAATCAAAACATCGATATTTGCAAATATCGATATTGCTTCGGCGATGTCGCAGCTCTAGCTTGAGGGAAGTCCATCCGCTTGTTTAAAACCAGATTCCATCTTGAAGATATCCTTCAATTTGCAGTTTACCTTGACCTGGGATTCTGTTTTTAGCATCGTGACTTTGACCATGCGGACTGGTTTTGTTGGAAAGCCAAAATCAAGCATTTCTTGTATAGCGCATTTTTTTTCTGCACTGTCGTATGCTTGCTTGAAGTCTGCAAAGGGTTCGTGCACGTCCATGTTATATTACCAGCACTTTTTGAGCACCTGTTTAGCTGAGAATATTTGGTCTATTGTTGATGGGCCACTTTCAAAGTCTCCCTGATACTCTCCTTTAATACTTTCATGGTTTTAATTCTTTAATTTTCTTTCTATGAATTTCGAGAGCAGTTGAAATGGCGTACATAGTAAAAAAAGCCTCTATAATTTTCGCACTTTACTTCTGTGTACAAGACATATGTTTCTTCGCCAGTCTTCTGGTAACTGGTCCTCTGACCAAACTCTGCATATTAGTCGGTGGAGAAGGGTACTTTGATGTATGTATTTTTCAAATACGAGTACGTACAATAAAGTAGTAGATGTATGTACTTTAGGGTTCGGCCACATTGCGATTATTCTGCCGTAACCAGCGATTTTCAGACGCAAATACGAACACACTGCGACAAGATTTGCAAAGGAACTTCAGGCATGCGCAGAACTAATATGCTCATTTGAAGGTATGTCTTTGCCTGGAGCACATGCGCTGACTCATTTGTGTGCTATGCAAGAAACTTCCGTGCACGTCAGCGTCAAATGTCCAAATGATGTGCGCCTGCGCGAGTATCACAAAAACTACCTGCTAAACTGGTTTTAGGAAAAATCGCGAATCGCCGACCTGGACTAAATTGTCGAAAATCGCAGTGTGCGGGCCTCCATTTAACCATGTGTAACTTGCGGCAGAAGTGCGGCTAAACAGTCGTAGTCTGATGCATCCCTTACAATGATTTCATGAGGTGAATTCGGGTATGATTTGGTAGTTACTCTTTATGTGTTATTACAATACGAACTTGATTTTATTTCTTTTTTCAAGAAATAGTTTCTTTCTTGTCAAAGCTTGTTTGAACACCATGAATTTACCACATATTGGCATTTGAGAGCCTGATTATGTAACAAAGTATCTCAAATTAATTAACTTTGCATCAAAGCACGAAAAAGTATTCACTAATACCCAAAGGCTGAAAACTCATTTTCAACATCTTTGAAATCTGAACCCAACTTGCCATATTCACTCAACTGTTGAATACTCGTATGTATATGCCCACATGTAAAGAACTTTCACATGTGCCTAATATAAGCCTTTAACCACGGCCGATGAAAAGTTTTCAAAAATGATACATATAAGCAATTCACTTGATAGCTTTGTCGTTAACTTTATAAGACGTGTTTTGCTTACGGATATTATGTGTGTACTCGTGTATTACCTTAAATGTGCAGTTTGCAAACATGAAGGCAATTTAAAAGAGAGCAAAGAAAATCTACGTGAAGTGCCATTTTCCAAAAATAGTCTAACAAAAGAAAGTTGTTGAATATGATGGTAAGTATAAACATATAAGAAGGGATTTGACTTGTCGTTGGTGGATTTAGAAGATCAAATTTTTGTCATAAACTTGAAAGTTATGCTTGCTTAAAGGATAAATTTTTAATAATAGTAAGACCCTATTATGTGTGGAAAAAATTGAGAAAAAAACTTCTTATTTAAACGAAAAATACTTCAGTAAGGCAGTAGTAGGCTGTCTTTCATGAAAATTATATTCTTTCTATTTGAACTCTTCATAAAATACTTTTATCGCAATTGTATATTTATTGCCTCAAATGAAAATTTATATTTGGTATACCAACAAAAAGGAAAGCTTAACCTCTGCCAACAAATTCTACAATTATTAAAATGCACAGTGTAGAAACTTAATTATAAAAAAGAATTCAACTCAACAATCAAAGCAAATAGCAAAATATATTTAATGCACGAGGAGAACAGACTGAATAAATATGATTTCATTTTCTTTTGATTTATATAGCGAAATTCAATTCAAAAATGATTTCCTGACTACTAGTTTTGTACGAGTATACCAGTAAATGCAAGTTAAGCTGTCAGTTGATCAATTCTCAACACTCCTCCTTGATCAATTTACAGCGAAGCGTCTCAAAAATTCTTCTGTTGAGTGGCTTAGTGAGGATGTCTGCAATCTGCTTGCTGCTCTCGATGTGTTGCAGTGCCACAGTGTTGCCGATGTGTTGCTGGATGTACTTTCTTGGTATTTTGATGTGCTTCTTTCCTGTGTGCATTTTGTAGCATGTGTATGGCTGACATGTTGTCGACGTACAGAGTGATCGGCAGCTCAGCTTCTAGAATGCCAGGTTCCAGTGCGATTCGTTTGATCCGGCACACATCGTCAATCACTGACACTACTGCTCAGTACTCGTCTTCTGCAGTTGAAGTCGCTACCAGATGCTGCTTTTGTGAATATCAGATCACTGGCCCACCTCTCATCACTAACATACCACTCGATGACTGTCCCGTCTCAGAGTCTCCTCCAAAGTCTGAATCGGTGTAGGCCACGAGTGTCTTGTCTCCTCCGAAATGAATTCTGGCTATCGTGGTCCCTCTTCAGTACTGGAAAACACGTTTCACCATCGCCTGATGGCTCTTCATGGGCTTTTTGCAGAATCGACTGAGGTAGTTCACGGCGAAGCTTATGTCTGGCCTGGTTATTGTTGCAAAGTACAACAAATTTCCTATCGCCTCGCGATAGTTGTTGTTCGCTGGAAGTACCTCGTCATTCTTGAAGTCTGTCTTATGGTTGATCATTCCTGGCTCAGTGGGTGTGGAGGATGCTAGATTGCACTGCTCGAGTTTCAGCTTTCTCAAGATCTTCTGCGTGTTGCGAGGCTGACTCACGAAGATACCGCCCTGTTCGATCTTGATTCCCATGCCCAAATACGTTAACTTGTTTTGTACAGGGTTATCCATTTCGTGGTAGGAAAGTATAACACTGCCATTTGACATCTGTCAGAATTAAATGTCATCCAAAGCGTGTTTTTTTTAGTTGAAGGTTTGCCATTTAGAAATATGTCGAAGAACGCGTTAAAATTATTAAATTTTATTATAAAGATGGTGATTCTGCTGTATCAACATTTAGCGCTTTACGAGCCGATTACGGTCGACATAATCGACCACACAGCAAACAATTTCGAACACAGTGAAAAAATTGGAAGATATTGGATCGGTTATTGATATTGCAAGGCCTGTGAATCATCGCAATATTCGTTCTGCTGAAAATATCGCTGTTGTTGCTCAAAGCGAGGAGGAAAACCCGAATTCGTCGATTCCTCGACGTGCTCAACATTTGGGCTTGTCTTACGGCTCATTGTGGCGGATTTTGCATTTGGATTTGCATCTGCATCCGTACAAAATCCAATTCACTCAAGAACTTCAGCCTCAATACCATACACAATGCAGAATGTATGCGATTGATGTTCTATTTCATGTATAATGGCAAGGCTCAGTCTTTATATTGAATAAAAAATTTTGTTTCCATCTGAATATTTTATGTGTTTTCTTTAGCTTTACTTTCCCAAGCGTAAAATGGATAACCCTATACTTTCGAATGTTATCTCGAATTCCTTGCTTTTCTTGTCTAGGAGTTATAGTATATAGTATATTTCTTCTTCATCTATGCCAGCTACCAATCCATCATCCACGAAGAGTGAGGGTATAATGCTCTTGTCCTTGTTATAATATATACACGGGTCGTCATCTGTGTTGATCAAGCCTATCTTCTTCTCAAAGTGGGTGGTGACCCTCTCGTTCCACATTCTCGGAGCTTGTTTAAGTCCGTAGAGACTCTTGTTTAACTTACAAACTTTCCTGGTTTCATCGTCGAACCCTTCAGGCTGGTGCATATAGATGTCCTGCTCCAGGTTTCCATACAGGAAAGCCGTTGTTACATTGAACGATACCAACTTCATTTTCTCCGAGGCTGCGTGTCTTAGGAGGAGGCGAATGGATGCATGGCAAGCTACTGGGCTGAAAGTTTACGTGAAGTCCACTCCCTCCTTCTGTTCAAATACCCTTGCCACTCGTCTGGCCTTAAGTCTCCCTTCCGCCTTCTCTCGAAGTATCCAGCGACAAGTGATCGGCTTCGCGTTCATCTCCATCAGCAAGTTGTACTCCTCCTGCATTGTTCGTCTCCACTTCTCATCTCTAAGTGCCTCACTCACCGGGATGTCCTCCGTTTCACCAATCATGGCTACTTTGGCGCTCTTTCCTCCACGATGGGAATCAAGTACGAAGTCTCTCAGTCTCCGTGGTGGTTGCAGAGTCCAACGATCTCGCAAAACTCTCCTTACTGACTCTTCTTCTGGCGCTGGTATCTCATTCTCATTGTCGCTTGGCACCTCAGCACTTTCTCCAGTTCCCCAGTTCTCATCTTTTTCGTCTGTCTAGCTGCTGCTTTCTTCTTGCTTCTCAGGTGTGTCCTCTGGTGCCTGTGTCTCAAGTTCAGCTCCTTGCCTCAGTCCCATCTTTTTCTTATAGAAGATCACATTGTCTGAGCTGATAATTCCTCTTTTCTCTTTCAGATAAACCCGGTAGCAGGGTGAATCAATATCATAGCCAACCAGAATTCCCTTTTCTGATTTTCTATCAACCTTGCCTCTTTTCTCTTTTTGTGTCAGCACGTAACATTTGCAACCAAAGGGTCGCAGCCTCTCAATCTTCATTTTTCTTCCGAACCAAAGTTCTGCTGGCCTGGTATGTTGCTGGTTCCATCTGGTTGATCGTGAATATCGCATGGCTCATTGCTTCTGCCCACAGTTCGTCCAACTCGTTCATGTGTATCGCTTTTCTGGCGGCCTCGACAATCGTTCTTATTTCTCTCTCAATCCTTCTGGTCTGCTCTGGCGTGTGTACGTTCGTGAAGGTGTGGAAAATTCCGTTGTCGTTGCCGTTGTCAGACCTCAGATTTTTCACCCTCCTCCCTAGCTGGTTTTCAACGAGTCTCAGGCAACATTCGATCTTCTCTGGTGCTTCACTTTTCGTCTTCATAAAGTAACAGGTTCGGTAGTGAGTGAAATCGTCCTTGAACATGAGCCAGTACTTCGCTCCTCCCAATGATGGGATGTTCATCTCGCCAATTGCTGACCTGCCTTGGGGTTATTTGGCTGTGAGGATGTATGTAGCTTGCCATACGAGCACCCTGTGCTCCAGTCATCAATGTATTTTATTCCTTTACTTTTCAGTATTTCCCTCACATACTTGACATTCTGATGGGCGAGTCGCTCGTGCCAGACTTTGATTGACACGGCCATCAAACTTGTCTCTTCTTCTCTCCTGAGCATCATTTTGCTATTGCCACAATTTCCATGCCATCCAGACTGTAAAACGTTGACTCGTTTCCGTTCGCCTTCTGTACATGTCCCTTGTCTAGCATCTGACTCACTGAAAAAAGATTAAAGTTGAGGTTTGGCACTTAAATGACATCTTCCAGTACCACTGGATACCACTTTTGACCATCAAATGCTTCCATCTCGATGTTCCCGACTGCAACGCCATCTAGTCTGGTTGGGTCTTTAATCACAATTGGGATGAGCTCGTCCAACTCAACAAGCTGAACAAACCACTCTCGGTGAGACGTCATGTGTTGGCTGGCTCCACAGGCTTGATTCCATGAAGTGACCTTGTCCTGCGAAATGTCGTTGTCCACCGTCGAGACTGCCGTAGTCAAAAATGCCTTCCTATTTGGTTTCCGTTTGTTGACTTATTTGCTTCTTCTCGAGATTCGCAGTCTTTTGCGAAGTTTCCCTTCTTCTTACAGATATTACATGAATACTTCTTCTTGCAGTTGGCAATGTATTTATCACACGGTTTACTCTGCACTCCTTGAGCACGTAACCTTTCTTCCCGCATTTGTAGCATGCGAACTGCGAATTTTCCTGCTTGCTGTTTGACGACTGTCCTTGTTTCTTGTGTCTGGCCGTAAGAGCGTTGTTGTCGCTCGTCCTCGAGTCTCAAACGTTCCATGAGAGTTACCACGTTCTTTGCTGCTGCGGTCACGTTATCCCAGGATGTCCTGAAATATGCCAATTCCGGCGATAGCACACTTATGATCCTCTTCATAGGATCATTTTCAGTTGATACTTCATCCGCGAGATCCAAAATCTCCATGCAGCTCTCAACAGCATGCTGTCATCATACTCATAGGTTAAGAATTTGATTCGGGACGTTTCTAAAGTGACATCAGTCTATGTACTATATAAACTAACTAGATTGTCTATCATATCTTTGGCAGTTTTACAATTTGCAATTTTGTGAACAAAATCTTGCTGTTTGCATTTAAACTTATCAATGTTTGAGCCACAACATCTTTCTTTAACTAAAAGGCGACTGTATCAGTTGACGCAGCACCTGCTAGTTTGGGTTTTGCATCTGTTATCATATCATACAGATCCTTGTTCTTAAGTACTAGGTTTAATTTAAATTGCCATGAAATTGACATTTCCTTGACTATCTTCACTTAACATTTCCAATTGAGACTTTACAGTATCTATTTTGAATCTTTCGGGGCGATTTCCTGACTTAAAGCGACTTGCGTGTTCGTCGCTCAGCGTCGACTTCCTGTGCGATGGCTGCTCCAATGTCGCTGATTTGTCGGTTATGTTGTCCTTGCCGGTTCTGACGTCTTGGACTGCTTTCTCGACTTGCCTGACAATTTCCTTTCCTGACTTTTGAAAAAACCCTTTTACAGCTACCCTAGGCCCATAACCTGTTGTTAATTTCAGTGGGTTCGGGTTTCAAAAAATACAACGGACTAAACTTCTGAATAAATATTATTACATTGACACACAACTATATTTTACGACACACAACTATACATCAATATATTCAATTAATATTATTTTTGGCAATTAACCGACACAACTTGAATGCACGAAGAGAACAGACTGAATGAATATTATTTCATTTTCTTTTGATTTATATAGCAAAATTCAATTCCAAAATGATTTCCCGACTAGTTGCTTTCTATATCAATAAATGCAAGGTAAGCTGTCAGTTGATCAAATCTCAACACAGCCGATGCCCACTGACCTTTATCCGTAACTGGTACTCGCCTGCAGTTGGAACTTGCGATTGGTAAGGTTCAGAATTGTATCCATTGACAGTGGTTCGGTGAGTACGTGCAGTGTAGTGAACCTGCCAATTTTATCGACGTTGAGAACTCATGCCCCAATTTTCAGGACATAGGACATATCAAATACAGATTTGGCTGCCTGACTTCAATAGATTGATAGACCTGAGTGGTGTAAAACGAGATACATCTATGCCCACCGACTTATGATTGGACCAGTTTCCATGCTGCTGACTGGTTTTACCATTTGCATCTGGAAGCAGTTGTTCCATCCCGAACGGTATGCCATTTATCAAACCGTAGCTGACCGCCCAAACTGACGAATCTGTGCGTGAAAACCTTATCACTGTGCAAGCCTTAGCCAATCAAGGAGAAGTAATAGAAGCTGAGTTGCTTGACTTTGTGATTAAGGGTCTGATTCTCTATGTGAACACCTCCTCTATATTCGACGAAAAAAATCTGCAATTAATCAAACGTATTGCTATTATATACGACCAGCATTGAAAATGGGTGGAACAGCCACTGCAAACCGTTGCTCCTCTCGTTTGATTCCACCGTTAGCGATTCAGCCCGTATTTAGAAACACTTTGCCCATACTACCAAATGTTCGACATCTATATTATATAAAAGCCACAAGTCAATTCGAGGCTAATTAAACAGCCACAGCAGCCTCGTCACCTCGACCTTCGAACAACCATTGTAGTTTATTCCCGCTGCCCAGATCATGAGTGAAGTCTTTCATATTTCTAATATTATGGGGAGTCAAAAAATACGACTCTTTCATGGAAGTACTTTGATCATGATATTTAACACAATATGCTTGAAGAAAAATAAAACAGTGAATAAAGAATTTGTTACTCCTTGTTCCCCTCTGATAATCCCTATTCAACTAAAGAGTTTTCCAATAAGGGGTGTTATTTTGAACAGCCCGCTATTTCGGTAGATGTCACCTTTGAAGCTGTCATTTTTTAACATTTGACAAGTAAAAACTACGGCATTTTTAAAAATTAAACGATACATGCTTCAACAACGCAATGAATTTATTAAAATTCACTATAAAAATGGTGAAAATTTGGCACCTTGTCGGACCGCAATACAGAAATTGGTGGAAAAATTCGAGCTGTTCGGAACAACTTAGTGATGTGAAGAATAAAACCCGTGCACGTCACTCAAGAACAGCCGAGAATATTGCTGCTGTAGTCGAAAGTGTTGAAGAAAACCCAGGTTTGTCCATTCCTCGTCGTTCTTTGGAATTAAGCATTCCACAAACGTCATTACACTGTATTTTGCATAAAGATTTGGGTCTTAAGGATTATAAAGTTCAGTTAACACAAAACTTCAAGCCGGTCTATCATCAACAACGTCGTGTCCTTGCTGATTGGGTCCTTGAAATGCATGAAAGTGATCGAGAATTCCTACAAAAAATCATCTTGAGTGATGAGGCCCATTTTCACCTCGGTGGCTTCATCAACAAGCAAAATTGTCGCATCTGGAGCTCAGAAAAACCAAAAATTATTGTAGAAAGGCCTCTCTATCTTCAACGTGTAACTGTTTGGGGCGGTTTATGGTCCGGCGGAGTTATTGGACCTTACTTTTTCGAAAATGTGGCTAGAGCAACAGTTACGGCGAATGGATTGCGCTATCGAGAGATGATTAGTAATTTTTTATGACCGGAGTAGGATGGTATTGATCTGGACAACGTTTACTTTCAACAAGACGGCGCTACGTGCCACACAAGCAACGAAACCATTGATCTTTTACGGGAAAAGTTTCCGGACCGTGTTATCTCTGGAAGAGGTGATCACAATTGGCCACCGAGATCTTGTGATTTAACACCTTGCGACTTCTTCCTTTGGAGCCAAGTAAAAGAGAAGGTTTAAGCCAATAGCACAGCGTAGATTCAAGACCACAAAGATGGAATTTGTGTGGCTATCGAGGACATAGGGCGGCCACTTTGCGATTTGGTTATGGGAAATTTCATGAAAAGTTTATGGTCCTGTAAGCGTGGTCATGGTGATCATTTGCCTGATGTTAATTTGCACTATTAACGGCATACCTTTGTTAAAATCTTCTCAATAATAATATTCCACTGCTAAATCTTACTTCACTTCGATTAACTCATTCGAACCCGTCAGCTTGGTAATGCGCCCATTGTCCGGTCAAAACTAACTTGCTGTTATTCTTTCGCTCTTAATACATTCCGCATGCCATAAACCTCCATGAAATTTATTTATTCACGTGCAGTTAGATGATGTTTTATTTTGTTTTTTATTAATCTTTAAATGTTATCCTTTCGAGCCGGGATTTCGCTCATATAACATTCGGCCAACCTACGATTCACTGTCCTCAGTGAAGAACACAATCATCAATCAGCCATGTACACTCGCAAGACGCCATGTCTCTTATACATATATCAGTCCATTCAGTTACGAGCCACAATCACTCCTAAATGCCATATGCGATCAAGTCTGGAGACGGTTGCGAGCCAACTGCTCCCTCCATGACACACTCAGCAATATGCAGTTTCGAGACCCTATGTCTCCCACATATCAGATCATTCAGTTACGAGCCACAATTACTCCTGCTAGCAATACATACGTTCCTCTTGCGAACTTGTCGCTCTCGTACCGTTATGCTTTCACACCTCCTGTACTCCACGAGGTTTGAACTACGAGTCGCTCACATCTTATCACCTGATAACTCGTCCCTTATATTCAGAAGTACTGAAAAACTCAAATCTCTTTTTTTTCATCAATCTTATGCACAGTCAGAGGGTACGAAATATTGTAAATATAGAATGGTATAACAAATAACTCTAGTTCGTTCAGCGAATTTGTTGAAATCAACCAATATTACTTACAATAATACTAATTATTATTCGGGAAAAGGTTCATCCTCTGAGTCATTCTCAGAATCGGTCCAGGTAAAATCCGCTAACTGACACCATGGTTTCATCCTGTCCGCAGCCAGAACGGAATTATATGATTTTTGAGTGATCCGAATAGAGTCTGGACTACTAGGTCGGTAAGGATCGTTGCCAAGTATATCTCTTACTTGATAAGGACCTTTGAAACGAGGCTTTGTTTTCCGGGACTCACCTGTTGCTGATGCCTCGGAGCGGATTAACACCAAGTCGCCAATTGTATACATCCTCGGTGTCCTATGCGATGCGTTGAATTGTTCAGCATGTCTCCGTTGGCTTTCAACAGTATTGTGAATAGCTTCAGCTCGTCTGTTCGTCATTTCCTTCGTTTCAGTGGTATCGGGCACCCGTTGTTTTAACCTTTCCTTTAGTTCGGATAAAACAACATTGTCTTCTTTATCATCGTCTGCATGATCACTTGTTTGGAATACTTCCCCGTCATGCAGTGCTTATATTAATTTGTTTCCCATGATATTTCGGGGAGAAAACGCCATCAATAGTTCACTGGCTGTCTGCTTTGTTGTGGTGTTTTTCATATTGTTTAACGCCCACTGGATCTTACAAATTTTCGTGTCCCAATCATACCCCTCGTAATCGTTCGTCAGAGATGCGATAGCAGCCTTCACTGTCCTGAAATATCTCTCGATTTGCCCATTTGCTCGCGGTGTGTGGACGGCGTTCAGGATATGATGGATAACATTTTTTTGACAAAATTTCTTGAAATTCTTGTAGGCATACTAAAAAATTGCTTTGCATTGTTGAAGGTTTTTATCACATCCCTTGCATTCGATGATTTCACAAGTTGTAGGATGATGAACTTAGTAAATGAATCGATTATACCCGCGAGGTGCATATTACCAGCTTTACTTCTTGGATACGGGCCCAAATGATCCACATGCACCGTAAAAAATGGTATCGGCTGTCATTCCGGTATGTAGATCTGGTAGTTTGTTTCGTCAAGTCCTCTTTTATTGTATAGACATTCCACACAGGACTAATTGCTTGTTGATTTTTTTAATTTGCTGAACCAAAAATGTCTCTGCACATTATCCATCGTTTTATTGATACCGCAATGTCCCATATCGTCATGGGACATCTTCAAAATACGCCACCGCAACCCATTAGGTATCACAAGTCGTTCACCATTCTCTGTTTTTCTAAATAGTTTCCCGCCACGTAGGATGAAGTTTTTAAATAACTGCTTGTAGTTCCCGTTTTTTCTGTCACCACTTTGTAAACTATTTTTTATTGCGGCAAGTTGTTTATCTTGAAACGGGAAAGCTGCGATCCAATCTGCGTCATCAATCCCAATCAACATGATCTGTTGTGCAACAGTTTTGGGCTCTTGTGCTTCTCCGCACGGGGCCCTGTTCACAGCATCAGCATGTGACATTCTACACCCTGGTCTGTATTCTATATCGAAGTCAAACTCAGTTATCTTCAACCACCATCTCGCAATGCATCGATTGAGGTTTCTTTTGTTCTGCATCATCCGCAGTGAATTACAATCGGTGACCAGCACGAATTTTTTATTGATGAGATAATGTTTAAAACGTTCTAATGTTTCGACGACAGCTAGTGTTTCGAACTCGAAGCTATTATATCGTGATTTGGCATCGGTGGTTGAACGACTGAAGTAAGAGACAGGTCGTACTGACTTATCATCTTCGACTCGCATTAATATGCCGGCTACTCCACAAGAGCTTGCATCAGTATGGGCTTGACGTTGCTTGTTCACATCATATATAGCTAGGGTGGGTCGTTCCGTCAACTTCTGCTTCAGTAGTTCAAATACTTCTTGTTGATCTTTGCCCCAGTAAAATTCGATGCCCTTCTTTAGCAGCCCATTGAATGGTCGAGCGATCTTAGAGAAATCTCTGATGAATCGTCGAAAATAGCTACACAGTCCCAAAAATTGCCGGACTTCCTTAACCGAACTTGGTTTTTTATATTCACTTATTGCAGCCGTTTTACTTGTTCCCGGTTGAATACCTTTCGAGTTGATTTCGTGGCCCAAAAATTTTAATTCGGTGTTGAAAAATGAACACTTTTCCAATTTTAAGGTGACACCTGCCTCCTTTAGTGCGTTAAGCAATACTTCTAATATTTGGAAATTTTCCTCCACCGTCTCTGTGGGGATTAGAATGTTATCCATGTATACAATTACTTTCCCGTATGGAATAGAGTACATAATTTTCTCCATCAATTTAAGGAAAACGGCTGGAGAACTCGTAAGCCCAAAGGGAACACGCTTATATTCATAATGCCCTTCAGGTGTCAGGAAAGCAGTGAACTTACGACTATTTTCCTCGATAGCAATTTGATGATATCCACTCATTAGATCAAGGCATGTGAAAAACTTTTTATTCGCGAGCAAATTAAGTGTCTCTTCTATGTTCGGAAGGGGGAATATTTCGCGCACCGTAATTGAATTTAATTTTCGATAGTCGACACATATTCGATAAACACCGTCCTGTTTTTTCACGAGAAGAACCGGACTCGCGTATTCCGAATCAGACTCTTGGATAATGTCTAATTTGAGTAGTTCGTCTACCTTTGCCCGAAGAACTTCTTGCAATCCGTATGGTGCTTTATATGGTTTATACCGAACAACTTCCGCTGTTTTCAGTCTAATACTCATTTTGACGAGATTATTTTTACCTAGCTCTGCCATATTTTTCGCGAAACAAACTCTAAATTTATTAGCAAGTTTAAACAATTTTTGTCTCTTCTCTTCTGTCAAATAAGTTTTTATTAATAACTTTTCTCTAATGTCATCTGAATCACCATGGTCTATGCGGTAAATAGTTTCCGGGGCTTTGGAGAATTGAAAACATTGCCACGTTTTTAAAAGGCGTGTATCAGGCCTATCTAGAAAATTCCTTCCAAAAATTATAGGAACCGGTTGGGCCCCATTTTCTACCACTAAAAGTTCAATCTCGAAACTAATGTTTTGTAAACTTACGGTTTTTATGGTCTTTTTCGTTGCACACGTTACTCTTCCACCAAACTCAGTTAACTGGATACTGCAAGGCACCGTATTCCACTTATTGTTTCCGATAATTTGATACTGAACCGTAGAACAAGCACTTCCTAAGTCTTAAAAAACACATAATTTGTACTCCATCTACTAAAATTAGTGGGTATTATTCATCTATGTACATTGGCTCCATGTTGTTCATTAATTGTCATTGTGTTTGATCACAGTTCTTTGCGACATGTCCCGGCTTATGAGATTTGAAACAATTGGTAATACGGAGTGGGCAGTCTCGGTAGCGATGCCCTGTTTTACTGCACTTAAACCACTTGAACCCACTTTTCTCCTTATTTTCCGCATTTGATTCACCCTGCGGCTTGCGTCTCTTTTCACAGCAATGCAAGGGAACGCTATAGGGTCGATTTTTCGGTAGAGTGGATCCGTTGGCCGTTTCATAGCTCCTTTTCTTGGGAAGGGTGTTACTACTTTGATTCAGTAGCCGGTGACGATGTCTTTCCTGTTGCCTCATTGCATTGACTTTTTTGATGAAAACTAGCAGTTGCTGCATATTCTCGCAATTGGCAGCGATTAGCATGTTTATCATACCCTTGTCTTCCATGCTCGATATGATAGAAGTCATTGTTTCTCTCTGCGAGATTGATGCTTTTAGCCATAGCTGCAATGTGATAGAAATACTCTTCTATACATTCTTTGTTTTTCTTTTTGCGAAGCATGATCTGCATAAGTATGTCAGATTCATTTTTAGTGGAAGGAAAACTGCACACGGAGCTCATGTGCAGTTAAATTTAGGCCAAGTAGTAATATCGGTCCATGATTGATGCCAATATCTCGCAGCGCCTCCGAGACGTAATGACGCGTATAAAAGAATTGTACGCTCATTCCACGAGAACACTTCGGCCAGCTGATCTAGGTTCCCAGTCCACCTGGCTGCACCATAAGATCCTCTGGCCGTGTCAAACAGAGGCACTAAAGTAGACAGTTTTGCAGTGTTAATCTTCAGCGCTAGTGATTCGCAGTCACCATGCCTTGAAGGTGCCACTAGAGCATCGACCGATGAAGTTGTGGAGGAGGTGGAGCTCCACAGGGCCAACTCACGCTTCAAAAGGGAGCTCTCCCAACGAAGTAACTCAATTTTCTTTGCTTGAATATCACTATGCAACGGTCTACCGGAGTCTACAGCTCCAGTATGCAAGTCGTCACGGTGGACACCTCCATTTACTTCACCCTCTGTGCCCATCAACATATCTCTATTGTCTTCACGATCACCCATTCTCTATTTGAAATATATTTTCTTCCTACGCAATTAAAAAACAAGCACTTTCCCAAAATCTTGAACTAATCGAACACACCACAAGCACTCGTAACTTTATCTTTAGCCGCTTTTCACGATTTGGAGTATAACCCCACACCTGAATTGTTAAAATCTTCTCAATAATAATATTCCACTGCTAAATCTTACTTCACTTCGATTAACTCATTCGAACCCGTCAACTTGGTGATGCGTCCGTTGTCCGGTCAAGACTAACTTGCTGTTATCCTTTCGCTACTCACACATTCCGCATGCTATAAACCTCCATGAAATTTATTTATTCACGTGCAGTTAGATGATTTGTTAACATGCATCTAAACTATACAAGAACGCATTCACACATCTCACGCATTCTAAGTGGCGGTGCATCTGCCGACCACTTGCGCAAACAACCATTGCTACTTAGGCATGCCGTACCGCACCACCAAGAAGACTTTAGCCCTTTTTTTGTTTTTTATTAATCTTTAAATGTTATCCTTTTGAGCCGGGATTTCGCTCATATAACACCTTTTTCTTTATAATGAAATAAACATCTGATCATTTATATTAAAAAATTGCATTTTTCTTTTAATATCAAAATAACACCTCTTATTGGAAAACCCTGTGTTTTTTGGCATACTACCTTCTCAAACAATGGCCAGCAAGCATTCCCCAAAACAAATCACTGCCTTTCTACTCATCTCAAATTCTACTCACTGTGAGTGAAAATAAATGTTTCCTCGTTTCATTTCAATCTCAAAAATCGATAACACAAGTCTGCCTTACATCCTTCAACCATTCACCTGTTCACCTTTTGACGGTGCTCATCCGACCCAAGCATGTAGGAAGTGTGTCGGTAGACATGAAGAATATGAACTCAATACCCTAATACAACATGCAGTTATCCAATATTTTTATGTAATGATTTTCTTCTTTCAACTACCAACACACAGATCTCATTCTTTTTCTTTTCTTCTTTTCATCTTTTGCATCCTGTCGGATAACATATCCCTTACGTCCTGATAATCCATTGGCTTAGTGAAGTGCGAAAATCGAAAATTTATTGTGGTGAAGTTGAAGAGGATGTGAGTTTAGGAGAAGCTAGCGAGGGTGAAAATATAAATTGCCTCAAGAGCTTTAGACTTGTGACGCTTTTTACAAGTCATAGCTAGACCCCCGTAGTTCCTTTTCCTGTAATAAATATTACAGAAGAACATACTTGCGGGAATCAAGTTTATATAAGTATTGAAAAGAATAGGAGTTTTCTTTATTCAGATTATCTTTTATGTTTTCTTTGTTTGGTCCTTATTCGATGCAAATGCATGTGGCGTAAGAGAAAAGATTATTTATTTTTAAATTATCGATACTTAACAGATTATTTTAAGCGAGCGAAGAACGTCATATTTTATGATATTTATAGCAAGGATACGTTTCGTTGCGTTCAATTGGGCTGGATCGAAGAAAATTTAATTATAGAAGATCTATTATTAGCGCCATTTAGGCAGGTATGGTATCAGGTAGCGTTCTGTTCTGAAATACACTTGGGGACTATACTCTTGTTTTCTAATGAAATATATTAATAGCAAGCTTGTATATTGTGTTTACATTTCAATGATTACTTCCCATCTCTTTCACCACCTTGATTATAAAATAAACATTTTATATCGTAAGATACTTCTATTTAAATGAAATAATATTCAAATCACAATCCTACAACTTAACGATGTATTCTGACTAGTTGAGTTGAGTTCGTTGCAAAGGAATTTTTAGCCTCCAGAAGTTCATTAGTTTTAACCATTGCCGCTTATTTAAATCCTATTTATGGTAGCAATAATGGCATTTATTGATTAATTGAATGGACAATGAGCACTTTTAGCTGGGATCGTTACTGAATTTAAAACAACCAGGTTACAATAATACAGTAGCCTTTGCAATATCTTGACAAAATCCAAGTCTCAGGTTCAAGTCCCGTCGGTGGCAACCAAATTTATGCATTTCAGATGAAAAAGTGTGCATACTCATACACAATACACAATCGAGCTTGGTACTTACCAATTAAACATCTTAAGACCAAGGTTCAATCTGGTAATTAAGTGAAACCACTTGCATGAAACTAGCAATACTTAAATTAATGATACTGTCACTTTTTCTAGTCTGTAGTCCTGAAAATTACTATACTGCTATGTTCATTGTCTTTCTTCTCGCAGAACTAGAAGCGGTCTGATCACAGCTCACTGCAGAGGTCTAATAATTGAGCATTTTCATTCGACATATTTTGGCGTCCTTCTCAATTATCTGTGACAACCTTTCTTCAAACATCTGTTCATAGTTGTGGACCAGGTCTGAGATTTCCTTAAAATACTCCGATTGAAAATATGGATGTATTTGGCGGCTGCTAAATCTTGGTCAAAAGTCACCATTGATATTTGCGCTGACCTCCAAAGTCAATGCACTTGGTCGTGAAGAATGATGCGTACAGAATCCACAGGTTTTAAAATCTAGATAACGTGAATATGAATCACGTCGGGGTCACTGAATGTCGAATCATTCGAAAAACTCGCGAGAATAAATCAATAAGTGCAACACTAATTGATTGCACGCGCTAAATCTGCTCTCGTTGAATTCAATGAAAGTCACAGAGTTGCTGCGGCTGATAATCAATAGGTGCAATACCAATCGATTGACGCGATGGGAACCAATGGGTCCTTTAACAATTGATTTTGCGTGAATAATATTGTTGAGTTCCTGACACCCCTGAGTGCCGTTCACGGCCTGATCCCGCAACATCAACGCTTCAATCAACTTACATGGTTATTTAAGGTTAATTAGCACTTTAATAATTAGCCCATTCTTAATTAATCCAATTTATTTGATTGATTTATCAATTGATCGATCATTTTAATTCAATTCACCAAATTCAATTCGCCACAAAGCGAAAATACTTTAAGCGTCGAATACCACATTTTCATTTTAATCAATCGAAGAACCCATTTTTCATTCATTTTTTAATTTGTCAAAACTTTAAAACAAAAGTTTATTCAGTGTTCAATTGTTGGTTGGTCTGTATCATAGCTACTGAGCGTTTGCTAAAAGATTTTTAATGAATTTTTGAGCTTTTTGTTGAATGTGTTAAATAAAAATAATTAAATCAAAGCTCAGGACAGAAGAGTCCCGGCGCAAACATTTGTAGGCCCCGGCAAGATACACTTAGTATTTCTTTTGCCGCACCTAACTGAATAATTGTTCTTTTTCCCGAAGAACAGGTCGTGAAGTGCTGTGTAGTGTTTTGTGTAGTGTCGTGGTGTATTCGCGCTTTCTGTTTCCGGCTGCTTTCCGACTTTCTACGCGGTGGCGAATGTGAATCCCCTGATCGAGGACCTACAAGGATTGGTTCGAATCGTCAAATGCGTCATTTCAAACTACAAGACGGACTCGCCTTCAATGGTGCAAGAAGCCGGGTATTATGTGGAGAGACTGCGTTGACTGGAGGCCGCGTGGGAGGATTTTGAACTAGGCGATAGTCACATCCGATCCCTACCAGAGGTCGCTCCGTCACACGAGTATTTTACCCAACATATATACGACACTACCAAAGGCAACTACCTCCGTTACCAGCAGCACTTCCGCGATCAACTGCGTGCCAAAACACACGTGGACACGCTAAACGGAAACAGTCACCAAAAGGGCTCGAAATTCAGTATGGCGAGTACAAGGACTACACTGCAGAAGCCTCAGCACCAAGAGATACCAGTGTGGTCACGCTACAAAGTTATGACAGGCTCGTTGAGGAGGATCATCGGCCGTTTGGATCAGAAGGTGGTCACTCGGACCTGGTGTAGGAGTAAACCCATGAAACAGATGGATGGATGAATATCACCTGCAGATCGTCGAGCTCCATGACGATCCTGAAGCGTATGGTTTTAACGTGCAATAGCACATTCGTTTGGAAGAGCTTACCCAAGATTTGGTCATACGTCTGGAATCGAAAATGAATGAACTCAGTGACACACCTGCCTCAATGACTCTGCCTGTGACTCCTCTTACCATGCCTCTGTCGAAAATAAAACTTCCCACCTTCGATGGGAACTATTTACATTGGCAACAATTCCGCGACTTCTTCCTGTAAATAGTGCTTAGCCAACCGATGTCCAAGTGCCAAAAGCTATGGTACCTCAAGCCCGGTCTCACCGGAGAAGTGAAGCTTTTGATTCGAAATTTTACATTGTCGGATGACAACTACGCGGCGACTTGGACAATCTTGAAGGAAAGGTACGACAACCGATGACTATTGATAGCGATGCTCATCAACAAATTGATGAGTCAGCCATCTTATGCTAATAAAAGCCCATCAGTAGCAGCAATAAAGACTCTACATGACACGATACAAGACTGTCTCAGTGGCCTGGAGAACCTGCCACAAGGGATCGGGATCCATTGCTGCTACATGTGCTAATCTGAAAATTGGATCCAGCGACTCACGCATCTTACGAACAATTGTTTTTCAACCCGCGCGAGCTACCACTTTTGAAGAGTTTGTTGGACTTCATGGAAATGCATTTCCAGGCGCTGGAGACACTCGGCCATAAAACAAAGGAACCGGAGATCAACCGTAGGAAGCCACCAAGTCCAGGTGGCCACCACGACACATGTACTTCTTGGCACAGTCGTCGTCAAGCTGGTCACCAGCAATGGAAAGACGATTGATTATCAAGCTTTGCTGGATCCGGGCTCACAAATAAATCTAGTCATCAAAAGAATCATAAAAAAGTTGGGTTCATCATCGACACCACAGCTTGCCCTCATTTGAAGGGTAGGCGGTAGTACTGAGAAGACATACCATAAGGTGAATCTCGGCCTAAGATCCAGATTATCAATATATGCCACGCAGTTGGAAGCCTACGCCATGTACAAAATTATATCACCGCAAACGTCTCAGAGCTTGAACATACCGGGATGGCACATTCCCAAAAACATAAAGCTGGTAGATCCAGACTTCCACCGAACGGAGCGCATCGACATGTTGCTGAGTGCCAAACACTTTTATGAGGTCCTAGCTATTGGACAAGTAAAGGTCGGCCCATAGCTTCCAGTGCTCCAGAACACGCTTCTAGGGTGGATTGTAGCCGGAAGAGTGATCACACCTCAAGTGTCATGCGGCATCTTGGTAGAAGATAGCCAGCTTAATCAGCTCATTAAGCGATTTTGGGAGGTCGAGGAAGTACAGAGTCCACAGCACAAGCTTACGTTAACTGAAAAGGCTTGCGAAGCATATTTCTATCAGACAATGACAAGACGTCCCGATGGCCGTTTCTTGGTTAAACTCCCATTCAGCAATGATCCTGAGACATTATGTAATTCCCAAGAGGTGGCCACTCGCAGATTCATTGCCTTGAAGCGTCGACTGGAGAGGAACCCTGATCTAAGACTTCCATAAGAGGACTTCATGGAGGAGTATATTTCGCTTGGGCAAAGGAGAAGGTGACGTTGCAGCAGCAGGAGGAGTTGTGATACTACCTTCCACATCATTGTGTCCTGAACCTTGACAGCGGTACAACATAGCTGCGGGTGGTTTTCGATGCATCCAGTAATACGACCACAAACGTTTCGTTGAACGATGTCCTTCTTACAGGGCCTACTGTCCAGGTTGACCTTTTTTCGATACTCCTGCGTTTCAGAATGCCTGGTTTCGTATTCACCGCCGACATCGAGAAGATGTATCGGCAGATAATGTTTCATCCCTGAAGATCGTTGGTACAATGGCTTAATTTGGAAAAATAGTTCAACGCAACCAGTGCAATACTATCAATTGAAAACAATAACCAAGCACGACGTGTGCTCCGTATCTAGCTACAAAATGTCTGCAAGCTCTAGCCCAAGAGAACCAACAGAAAGGTCCCCTGGGCAGCGGCGCATTGGAGAAGGATTGCTTTATCGACGACATCATGACCGGGGCAGACAGCTTAGAGGAGGCACTTCGCAAATAGGTGGAGCTATGCACCATACTCTCGAGCGCAGGTATGCGTTTGCGGCAATGGTGTGCCAACCATCCTCTATTGTTGAAGCGGATTAAAACTGAGGACCAATAGGTCCAGCTGGACTTCAGTAGTTTACACGAGTACTATATAAAGACGTTAGAAGTCAACTAGCATACGAAGACTGACGAGTTCAAGATCCAAATCAACCTGGATCCAACCGATGCGAAGTTCTCCTAAAGGACGATGCCATCTGATATAGCGAGAATGTTCGATCCATTGGGCATTATGGCTCCTGTGATTGTGGCAGCCAAGCTATTCTTACAGTGATTATGGCAATTGGAATTGGGCAGGGATTCAGCATTACCAGTGGGGATTCATACCCAGTGGTCCAATTTCAGTGGTCTGCTTTCATTGCAGCAGGCCCGATTTTCTCGTCACATCAGTATAGGCGAGAAACCTGTGATGCCTCCGAGAAGGCATATGGCGCAGCAATATACATGTGGTCAATCTTGAGGAGCGGTCAAGTCGTCGTCAGGTTGCTGTGCACCAAGTCAAGAGTGGCCCCAATTAAAACACTTACTATTCCGCTCCTAGAGTTGTGAGCGGCGAAACTAGGCGCTGAGCTTACAAGACGAGTTAAGACAGCGTTCAATCTGCAGACGGTTTCAGGTATTCTGGACTGATGCCGAGATTATCTTGGCGTGGGTTAACTCTACTGCGTTATCGTACAATACCTTTGTGGCGAACAGGGTCCCAGCCATACAAACCCTCTCAAGGCCGGACCAATGGCAACACGTAGCGTCTGAAGACAACCCAGCTGATATCCTGTCACGTGGGATGGCACCAGCTGAATTGAGCCGCTGTAGTATGTAGTTGCAGGGACCACCATTTTTATCCAGGGCAGAATCAGTTTGGCCTTGCGAGTATCGGAGTGGGGGCCCTTGCGACTTGGAAACAAAATGGACCAAGACCGCTATGGTAGTGGCAGAGGCTCCTGAAACACACTTTATTCAGCAGATCCAACACGACAACTCCTTCAAGAGACTGCAGTGCATAGCGAGCTACATGATGCGGTTTATCTGTGGTCTCAAGCCGGCAGTCAAGTAATCTCAACTGACAAATCAAGCGCCCACGAGTGATGAATTATCCACAGTCCTGGAGATCATCGTGAGGTATGTATAATCACAAACTTTAAACTGCAAACTTTTGGACATCAGGTCGGGTAGGCAAGTCTCCAAGTACAGTCTGTTGGTGGGACTGGCGCCATTCCTCGATCCAGAGGGCATAACTCGTGTCGGTGGGAGGCTGGAGGCTGCCAAAATCACGTTCAACGCCAAACATCCCATTTTATTACGGTTCAAACTTCCGTTCACCAGACTGCTGATGATGGACATCCATCGCGACCACTGCCATCTAGGTGCACAAACACTGCTCGCTGCCACTAGATAGCGGTTCTGGCCAATTTGAGGAGAACAAATCGCGAGATCGATCGATCAACGGTGCGTGTGGTGCACCCGAGTCAAGCTTAAGCTGTTTTCACAATTCATGGGAAACCTGCCGAGTGCACGTTTTCAGCCAGCCCGTTCGGGCATCAACTCCGGCCTGGATTTCTGTGGGCCTATGATGCTCCTTTGCCGAGTTAGGGGTACATGTTTGCGTCAGGACTTTTTGTCCTGGCCTCTCTTCTCTTGCCTGAAACTTCCTCTTAATCAAGCTTTAATTATGATCGCAAGCTTTAGAATTTTGTTGCTTAACCAAAAATTGTCTGATAATTAATAAATTATTTAGCTTTATTTCATCACTCTATCTGACCTACTGCACTGAACTTTACAACTTCGACTAAAATTCTGATCATAAAAATGTATGCTTCCAACGTTAACTTTTGACAACCAATACCATACAACCAATTAAAAATATCTCCGATTTATAATTTAACTAACAGTTCCCATCAAACGCCAACCTATGACTGGTCTTCCAGCATCAAGCGGACAAGCGTCAGCAGTTTCCACGCAAGAAAACGCTGACTCTTGCGCCCATAAGCGTCTGTTGCCTGAAAACCACCAACGCTCGCGTCCGATACGGAAAAGAATGTGGAGATCCACATAACTGATATCTGATACATAAGATAAGATCCCAACACATTTTGCCGATTCCCGCGCGTCAGCAAAATGATCCGAATCTAACTTACAATGTTTGTTGATAAAATGCTTGAACAATATTTTGCTGACTCGTGTGCGTCAGCGAAGAAATTTCAACATAACATACAGTAGCTTCCAAAAGTCTTCGAGTCACATAAGGTGTAAAATAAATTGTGCATCTAAATTGAATTAAGTTCTAACATTTGCAAATTCACTAAATTGAAATTAAGTTAAAGCCACATTAATTAATTGAACTAACGGAAATTGAAATTTAACCTGAATTAAATTCGCGCTTAAATTCGAAACTTAACCTAAATTAAATTCACGCTGCTGTCTGAGTGGGCATTAATGGTAGCCGACCACAAAAAGGGTACCTAGCCATATTTTGCTATTTCGCTACAAAGGCCGTCCATCTGGAGCTAGTCAACGATCTAAGCACAGAGGCATTACTCTGTACCCTCAAACGTTTCCTATTTCGCGACAACACCACCAACTTTTTGGGAGCTCACAACCACCTATCAGAACTGTCATCCTCATTATATTCCCACAAAGTGCGTCAAGAAGTAACAACGGTGTGCTCCAGCCGGGGACTCGACTTCCATTTCATCCCTCCACGTGCGCCTCATTTTGGCGGCTTGTGGGAGGCGGTAGTCAAATCAGCCAAAAATTTGAACCGTCGAGGCATTTCGTCGGTGGCTCTCACCTACGAGGAGCTGCGTACCTTCTTGGTTGAGGTGGAGGCTACCCTCAATTCTAGACCACTGACTCTGATGCCAAACGATGCCAATGATTTGACAGCCTTAACTCCAGCACATTTTCTCATCGGAGAACCCCTCACAACCATAGTGAATCGATGCGAACTGGCAAGTCAATTGTGGCGCTCCTTTTGATGTACCTGCTAGCTCCCATAGCGCAAGTTTTGTGTCTAGTTTGACCGAACTATAAAAAAATAAGAAAGTGCTCCGCGCACATCAAGAAATCCAAACACGAACTTTACATTTAACTTTAAGAACTTTATTGATTATAATTTCGTTTGAGTATTCACTCGGACAGCGTAACGTTCTACATCTAATTAGCAAAAACTGAAGGTGTTCATGGATACGCTTCTATTTATTATGCGAAAAATGATGAGTTCGCGACACGTGAATTAATTATGCGAAAGTAATTTTGATTACGATGGGACATGTGCCGCCGCGTAAATTGCTTACCTATTGTCTAGGTTCGGCACATGTCATTTCCGTTGCAGATTCGTTGCATTTGGGTAAATGCAACGTTTGCAGTAATTGATTTATGTGAGAATTATTTTTATAGGAATTCGGAGTAAGCGTATACATGACTTCTCCCCCCTTACAATAAGAATTCTCCTGAATTCTAACCTTTTCATTACAATTTGTTTTAATGTTTTTGTTTACATTCATAATTTCTTTTGTTTTATGTATTTTATAAAAAATGGTAAGTATTGCAAAAATGATACATATAAGTATTGAAATTGTTGTTATTCCTAATATTGGACTTATAATTTTGTAGAATTTAAGAATTTCTAAAGGTTCCAAATTTTCAATATGTTGTATGGTAATATTTTCAAAATTAATTCTTTTGGTAAAATTAAAATTATAGTCTGCTTCATAATAAAATCTGTCAACAAATTTGATATCATTGCTACTAAAGGTTTCATTTAGGATTTGAATAGTACAATTATTGAATGTTATTAAGTAATTACCGTTTAGTTTTATATATCTGTCATCACAAGAATTTATAATTTGTTGATTTTTCATATTTTTACAAAGTATAGTTTGATCATCCAATTTTTTAATTTCTTGAAGTTTATTTATTTGTGTAAAGCAATTATTTTTTTCAATGCAATTGTTTACAATTTTGAGATCTTTTTCATATTGAATTTCTCCACTATATTGATATTTTGTTTGATTTATTTCAATAACAAATTGATCTTCTATATTAAGTTCTAAAAAGTTTTTATTTGGGATTGGGGTTATCAATTTAAGGTCGACTATTTTGTATTTATTGGGAATTTTGATGGCAAGGGTTAGTTCGTCCTTGTCTAGTTGCAAAAGTCCTGTTTTAGCGTTTTTAAGTCTGTAAAAGTCTAGTCCTGTTGTCAAGATTTCAGTAGTTGTCAACAAACTTGGGTGAACAATACCATGTCGGGTAAATGCTATGCTGTCCATAATTTGGTCTAGTTTTTCTTTAAGCATCTGCAATCTTATCATTTGATCTAACTGCAGTTGTTTTACTATAATTTTTCTTTCGTTAGCAGTGACTTCTTCGTAAGTTTTTGTAATTTGATTTCTATCTGATTCAATGGTGTTTTTAAGAATTTTTATCGAGTCACTGATATGCGAATTGATTTCTATTTGCTTATTTAGGTTATCGATAGTTTTGTCTTCGTTAATTTCTACTGTTTTCATGTGTTCAGTGATTTCCTTTCTATCGTCGTCATTCATGGTACCAAAAAGCCATTTTTCTACTGTACCAACGATATTGAGTAAACCTCTTTTCTTTCTAGGACTAGGTTGAATAGTTTTAAACTTTGCACGAATAGTTTCTAGTTCTTGTCTAATAGTCAAGTCATTCCCAAGGTTCAACCGTTTGATGTTTTCCTCTGCTAAATCGATTGCCTGCCTAAATTCTGTTAAATTGAGTACGTGAATTATTGTCCTAGCATCTTGAATAACCTCCGTTGTTCCCATATTTATTATTGTAAAGCCATTTTCAGTCGATATTGGTTGTATATTTAATGTCCCAGTTGTTGGTTTTACCATAGAGATTAGAAGCAACCATATGATGATTATGACCTAAAATAAGTATTTAATCTTGGATATGTCATAATAAAAAGTAATTGATTTGTTAAGGGTAAACGATTTAAACGACTTAAGTTAAGGTTAAATTATTGAAACTATTGAATTTTGCTTTGCAAAATATCTGCGAGCATTTTCTTCCTTAAATAAACCATGTCCTCTTGGGAAAAATTTGGTTCACAATTGCGAGTTATATGTTCAGCAAATGTGCAGCTAAATACACCACAGTCATATGCATTTGTTTGAAGTGGACCGTTTAGAATTTGCTCCTTTTTCCAAAAAGAAAAATCTAAAACCTCATCTTTCTTATCCATCGATTCTTCCTTGACATAATTTTCTAGTAAATCTAGAACTTCGGTATTTGGAGTCCTCATTGGATCATAATATTTAATGTATTTTTCCTTTGGGCTTATTATGGCTAAGCACCAATGTGTTTGGTTTATGTGAACTGGAATTATTATTAAATCATAGGAGAATATATCCACTTTCCGTGTCCATCTTCGAACTGCACTATATCCTGTTTTGTTTAGGCACAGCGTGAAAAATGTATTCATTGCATACACTTTCGGAAGATTATTTGCATTGTCTAGTGAGCTTCTTTCTACTAGCAAATTTAGGTAAAAGTTAATTATTTGGTCGTTTAACCATTCTTTTCCTAGTAAGGTGGCTGCATCGCTCCTCTTTATTGATAAATTAAATTTCTTTACCAAAACCTCGGAGTTAGGACCTTCTTTAGCTTTTATTTCTGCTTCTAGAATTCTTTTATCCTCTGTTTTAACGATATCGTCTTCTGAATAATCGTTTAGATTTGTATGTTTTAATTCTCTTTTGATATTTGTGGGATGGACATTATGTAATTTTGCCCTTTTATATCTTGGTTTTTCTTTGTGTCTTACAGCTTTATAGTCCTTTATGAATCCAGTCGTCCTAGTTTCCTCGTAGTTTTCACGTTTTTTATTTATTTTTTCCAAATATTTTTGTTTTGCTTCGTTGATGTTATTTTTAATTTTGAAAGCGTCTATTCGTTGTTCCTGAGCATCGATAGGGGTACACTTGATAGTTGAATGATAGCGATTGTTGTAGTTTCTAACAGCCTGTTGTACTATTTGTTTTGGTGAAAAATTTGTTTTATTTAATATTAAAGTTCTGCATATCGAAAGTAATGTGTTGTGAAAACGTTCTACGTCAGCATTACCTGTATGGCTATGCGCTTTTGTTATGTGTAGTTCTATTTCCTCTTCTTTTAAGAATTCCTTTACGTTAATAGTATTTAATTCATTTCCTGCAGTAATTTTCTTGGGTTTTCCTATTTTTGCAAAATGTTCTTCTAAAGTTTCAATGATTGTTATATGATTTTTGTCAGGTAGGAAGTAAGCAGAGCCAAATTTCGAAAATCGATCTATTATTGTTAAGAAATCATATTTCATGAAGGTATGAATATCTATATTGATAATTTCGTTTTTACTGTCGGGTGTTTCTGTGTAATTAAATTTAGGTTTGATCGGTTTTCTGTCATATTTCACCATTTGACAGACATCGCATTGGTTGAGTACAATTTGTATTAGTTCCTGTAATTTTGGATAATAGATCTTGTTTTTTATAGAATTGAAAGTTTCTTGTATGCCGGAGTGCATACTTTCCTTTATGTGATACAGAGATATTTGCTTTACTGCTTCGGTTTCCGTTTTTATATCCTGAGCTCTAAAAGAGCATCGAATAAACTTGACTTGGCTGTCATTTGAGTACATTTCCCTTATTGTTTGTTGCAAGATGTTATATTTGCTGTCTTCAAGTTCCGTATAAATGCCGGTTATCCCCTTCTTTATGTACTTTCTAAGGATTTCGCGTAAATTGTCGAAATCGTATTCCGCTATATAAATTATTCGCTTTTTATGAATAACTTCTAACTCTTGGATCTTATTATTTGTCAATATTAACTGTGTCCTATATTTATTTACAATTTCCTCCTTAATAGGTATATGATCTTGTAGATCTTCTTCCGCAGAATGTTTTGTAGCTATTGTACTATCGTGACTTTCCAAGTTAAATATTATTCCTAAATCTGAAAAAGAGTTTGTATGTTTAAATGAGCTTGTCGACTTTTCATCACACTCCTTAGGTTGATTAGTACGGCTGAGAAAATCCGCTACCTTATTTTTTTTTCCTTTTACGTACTCAATATCAAAATGATATTCTCCTAGTTTTAAGAGCCATCTTTGATGCCTGGGTGAAAGGTCCTTCCCTTTATATTTAGCATGAAGGTATTTGATAGGTTGATGGTCCGTATAAATAGTAAACTTGTTACCATAGAGATACGGTCTGAAATAATTGACCGACCACATAATGGCAAGAAATTCCTTATCAGTAGTGGCGTAATTCCGCTCATGACAGTTTAATGTCCTCGAGGCAAAGCACACTGGATGCCCGTTTTGTGACAAAACGGCACCAATTGCGTACTGAGACGCGTCCGTTGTTAATTGGAAGGGTTTCTGAAAATCAGGAAATCTTAAAACAGGATGTGATATTATAAGGGCTTTTAGTTTCTCAAAAGCGCTAATATAATTTGGATCTTTACAATTAACTTTTTGGTCCTTTTTCAGATACTTTGTTATAGGTTGAGCTACTTTTGCGTAGTCCTTAATAAACTTTCTGTAGTAACCCGTTAATCCTAGAAAGCTCTTTATCTGTTTGTGCGTTTTTGGCAACTCTAATTTTTGTATTATTTCAACCTTTTCGGGATTTGGTTTCAGTCCATCTTTTGAGATAATATGACCTAAGAATGTGGTCTCCTTCTTCATAAAATTGCACTTATCTATCTGGATTTTAAGTTGATGTGCTTTCAAAGTTTGAAAAATGTCTGTTAACGCTTTAATGTGTTCCTTTAAAGAGGTGCTAAAAATCAGAATATCGTCTAAATAAACGACACATGATTTATTTACGAAATCTCTTAACACGTCATTCATTAGGCGCTGAAATGTCGCTGGTGCATTCTTTAGACCAAACGGCATTCTTACAAATTCATAAAGTCCGTGAGGTGTTACGAAGGCTGTTTTATGCCTGTCTTCCTCTTTGACTAGAATTTGATGATAACCTTTTGCTAAATCGATTGTTGAAAAATATTGGGCTCTACCTAGTTTATCGAGGATAGAGTCAATATTTGGCAATGGGAATTTATCATCCAATGTTATTTCGTTTAGTTTTCTGTAATCTACCACTAAACGAAATTTCTTTTCCCCCGAGTTGTCCGATTTTTTCGGTACTATAATAAGAGGACTTGAATACATTGAATTACTCTTTCGAATAATTCCTTGCTTTTCAAGTTCCGCAATTTGTTTTCGGACCTCCGCTTCGTGCTTAGGAGGATACCTGTACAGTTTTGAGTTGACTTGATTTTCGGTTGTAGTCTTTATCTCATGTTTTATTGTGGGGGTACTCGTGAGTTTGTCACCCTCCTTAAAAAATATTCCCTCATACCGTTTTATCAGTTTTATTATTTCGGCATATTCTTCTTTGTTCAGGTGATCTAACTGTAATCTTTTTAGATAATCACCATGCACTTCTTCTAAAGAATTTACTTCATCAAAAGGATAAGGGCTATTAATAAATTTAATGGCATGTCCATTTAAAATAATTAATTTTCTCTCGAAATCTATTAATGTATCGAGATTATTTAGTAAATCAGTTCCGATTATGAACTGATATTTTCGGTTTTGTAACCTATTAACCTTCCACCGAACCAAGGCTCGTGAGGGTGGAGGATCAATTTCTTCTGGCGATGGAGTATGAACTTCATACTCGATCTTATCTTTTCCTGTAATAGTTGAAAATATGATTGGCTTGATTTTCACCTTATTAAATGTATTAATTCGGTCATCAATTACACTGAATGATGCCCCTGTATCAATTAAAGCTACATATTTAACATTATTTATAGTAATTTGAATCAAAGGCAATTGTTCCGAGGCTAGTTGCGAAAAAAATATTCATTTAGGTTAATTTCAGGGGGTGAGTCAGAGAAGGTTTCTTCATCAGATAAATTATTTGATTGGTTTTGGTTTTTAACCTTTTCAATATTTGATCTATGGAATTGCGCATTCTCAACTTCCATGGGCTCAATACCCGGTTGGAGTTTAGACTTCCATGTTTGTTTTGAACGACCTGAAAAATTATTGGCTTTATTTTGCCCCGATTTGTTTGAGTTCTGGGATCTGAAAAATTGATTTTGACCACTATTTTGTTGTCCACTGTCATTGTCTTTTTGTCTGTACTTATTAAATTGTCTGTTTTGTTTTGTATTATCCTCTCCGTCAGAATTTTTGTCAGTCTGTCTGTTTTGTGAGGAATTAGGATTAGAATCCTTGAAATTATTTTTGTGGAATTTAGGTTTGAAAATTTTGACCTTTCTAAATTCTGGTCTGATACATTCATCTTCAAATCTTCTTGATCTCATAATTTCTATTATTTTATCAATATTTGTCTCACTGTATATCTTTTCTAATAGAACACCCTGACTCATTTCTTTCACTACATTTGTTAAGATTGAATTAACATTACTAAGGTCAATAAACATTTTATCCTGATAATAGATTATTAGTTCATCTGCCTTATACTTAATTTTTTGTACTTCCTCAGCCAATTCGCTTACATTGTGCACCTTCAGTTCGTTGATTTTTTTGTAGATTTCCCACGGTTGAACGTCTGGTCTGAAACGTAGCTTTAGCTGATCCTTGATGAGTTGCCAATTATCTGTTTCTGGGATGTTGATGATTGCGTTCTTAGCCTCGCCTTGGATTTTCTCATAATAGATGGTCCTTACTGCTGTTTTCTTTGAATCTTCATTGTCAATTTTGCTCAAATAGTATTCAACACTGCTCAGGAAGCCGTTGATGGTAATATCTCCGACGCCGGTAAAGTTGTTCATATATTTGATTTCCTTTAATATTTTATCGTTATGATCGTTTGATGATTGTCTGTTTGAAATTTGTTGAAGAGCTGTTGCCAACTGTTGGACCTGCTCCTCCCTTTGAGCAAGTTGTAGTTGAAGTTGTTGGAATTGTTGAACCAGTTCTTCCATTCTGTATGCGTCGTTCCGCCCTTGGTTGAAGATATTCCTTCTTCTTGTTCTTCGTCCAGCAGGATCCACGTTTTATATGGAGTTTTTTAAAAATCTTAGGCTATGTTACCTGTTTCCAAGTTTTGTGAAACTTTGTTCAATTTGTCCGGTTTAATTTGTTCGGTTTGAAATGTTGCTTTTCACTTCTTATTAGGAACTTTGTTTGTTTTACACACTTTTTAAATTAATTTATGGGCGATCAGATCTCTACAGCAGCCTCACTGCGAGTTTTAAGCGGACCTTTATGCTTCGTGTGTCTGCTCTGATCTTATTATATAGGTTAATAATAACCGTATTAACCTTCGCGGCTTTCCCGATTATTATTTTGTTTAATATTTATGTGTTTTTAGTTTATCGGCACCTTCGCGGCACTTAACCGATTTTATTTTTAAATAGTCACCACACTTTTTCGTTAGTTCCTTCGCGGATTTTCGAACTGTGGCGTTTACCGACTGCGCCAGTTTTGTGTCTAGTTTGACCGAACTATAAAAAAATAAGAAAGTGCTCCGCGCACATCAAGAAATCCAAACACGAACTTTACATTTAACTTTAAGAACTTTATTGATTATAATTTCGTTTGAGTATTCACTCGGACAGCGTAACGTTCTACATCTAATTAGCAAAAACTGAAGGTGTTCATGGATACGCTTCTATTTATTATGCGAAAAATGATGAGTTCGCGACACGTGAATTAATTATGCGAAAGTAATTTTGATTACGATGGGACATGTGCCGCCGCGTAAATTGCTTACCTATTGTCTAGGTTCGGCACATGTCATTTCCGTTGCAGATTCGTTGCATTTGGGTAAATGCAACGTTTGCAGTAATTGATTTATGTGAGAATTATTTTTATAGGAATTCGGAGTAAGCGTATACATGACTCGCACGCACCTCCAACACAAGGCTTAACAACTAGACCCCATACGGGTCAGTATTTTCAACCATTAGGTCGAGTCTACTTATCTTCCAGCGAGTGGAAGTTGCTCATTTATTACGATTTGGGACCGTATTGCAAGAATTGGCTGTTCTACAGAACGGGCCGAACCTTGTGGACTATTTCAACGACTCCACTCATTTCACTGAGCCTGCAACTGAAATCGAGGAACTGTGACGATAACTGCAAGCGCAAGATGTTTCATGGACCGATCAAGTGACCAACCACGACATCCACCAGTACGCCATCAGCTACCTGGGCATTCTCGGATGAGTCTTACTAGTGATTTACCTCTTCTGGCACTCCTGCATACAACAATCCAACCTGCATGTCCAATCACCAGTGCCGTTACCTAGACGCTACAGCCTACCGCGCACCTTGGAGGAGGTTCAACGGGGGGTGGATGTTAAGTTCCTGACACGCCTTTGTGCCCATCACGGCCTGATCCGAAAACATCAACGCTTCAATCAACTTACATAGTTATTTAAGATTAATTAGCACTGTAATAATTAGCCCATTCGTAATTAATTCGATTAATTGATTGATTTATCAATTGATCGATCATTTTAATTCAATTCACCAAATTCAAATTCAATTCGCCACAAAGCAAAAATACTTTAACTTTCGACTACCGCATTTTCATTTTAATCAATCGAGTAACCCATTTTTCATTCATTTTTTAATTTGTCAAAACTTTAAAACAAAAGTTTATTCAGTGCTCAATTGTTGGTTGATCTGTATCATAGCTGCAGAACGTTTTTTAAAAGATTTTTAACTAATTTTTGAGCTTTTTGTTGAATATATTAAATTAAAATAATAAAATCAAAGCTCGGGACAAAAGAGTCCCGGCGCAAACAAATATGTTTTTTCCAAAGACGGATGGATTGTACTGGAACAGTCACTACACACGGTTGTGACTTGAGTCACTCAATTCTTTATTGATTGACTATACGCGGGTGCAAATTGTATCCAGGTACTGGAACGTGTGCATCTCAATAAAATCCCAAATACAAAAATACAACAAAACTCTCTTGATTCCGAACGACAAGTGACTGTATTTTTTCCTTCTTTAACATTAAATAGTTCCACTCCCGCGCTAGTGTATTCAAAGTTTAGAATATGATCACTCGTCAATGCAGACGATTGTTGACAAAAATGCTGATAATATGTCTACATATGGAACTTGTGCACGTTGCAAGAAAGATTAAAATACATTATAGGATGGAATTTTATAAATTGTATTATTAGAAATGATGATGAAATTGAATCCAGATACATTGTAATCATGTGATGTATTTGAACAACTGTAGTTACCCTAAGGGGAAAAAACTATTGTAATAAAATCCGATGTTAGGAGAATGAAGCTTCGGAATATCACCACTGATGAAGGAGACAATTTGACCCTGAAATATCAATATCCGGAAAATAAAAAAAAAATTAATGTCGTATGAGCGAAATCCCCACTCGAAAGGATAACATTTAAAGATTAATAAAAAACAAAAAAAAAGGCTAAAGTCTTCTTGGTGGTGCGGTCCGGCATGCCTAAGTAGCAATGGTTGTTTGCGCAAGTGGTCGGCAGATGCGCCGCGTTGTTGTATAGTTTAGATCAAAGATATATAAACAAATGGACGAGCAACGAGAATCTGTGTACTCGTCCATGTGAGAAGGAAATTTGCCACATAAATAAGTAATAAATAACTTACGCTCTCGAAACTATATGATTCCCTCTGCTTCTCCTTCCCCTTCCCCTTTTTTCCAGACAGGTTTTTCTTTTCTCTCTTCAGAAGAATCGCTTCCCCCACTGACACCCGCGCACACCAACGAAATTTTATTTCACGTGCACACGATTGAGCACAAACAACAAACGATTCTCACGGAAAACTCGAACGTCAAAGCAAAAGAAAATCGAAAAGAGCGCGAAACACGCGGAAAAACTCATATATCAAAGCGGATGGAAATTTCGTAAATTTTTAATTAAAACAGTGAATTAAAGTTCCGATTACGTACGCGCGATCTTTAAAATTAAAAACTTTTTAAATGTGAACGTGTTTCGCCATGAATAGAGTGCTAAATTAAAAGCATATCACCTCAAATCTCAACTTCACACAACTTTAGCGAAGGTTGCCAATTGCTTCGGCTCTCACGACCGGTTGCGTATCCAGTACTCTCTATATCTATGGTTTAGATGCATGTTAACAAATCATCTAACTGCACGTGAATAAATAAATTTCATGGAGGTTTAGGGCATGCGGAATGTGTTAAGAGCGAAAAGATAACAGCAGGTTAGTCTTGACCGGACAAAGGGCGCATCACCAAGTTGACGGTTTCGAATGAGTTAATCGAAGTGAAGTAAGATTTAGCAGTGGAATATTATTATTGAGAAGATTTTAACATTAATAGTATTTTCAAAGGAATATTTATAAATCTTTAATTCATTTTGTATTGTTAATTACCAAAGCATTCATACCTTAATCTGCTGCTTCATTTAAAAATTTCCCCATCCTTTTCCGCAGCAAGGGCCAAATCTTTCAAAATATTTCTACGTCGACTCTGTCTTCCTATAAATAATCTGATGTTGATCCAGTAGAGCATAATCTTGTCATTCCGTTTTTAATTGACATCAACCTTCGAGAAATAAACTTTGAAATCATTTCCATCATCTCTACTAATTCTTCAACATTCTGTCTTGCTTTCAAGCGTATTTATCTTCCCGAATGACCTTTCTCCTTTTTACACACAACGTTTGTAACCCAAATAAAACTTTATAGAAAAAAATGAACAAGGAAAGAAATCATCAAGCAACGAAGAAAAGATACTTCATGCCGTCTTAACAATTTCCTAAATTCAGTCACTCACTGGAGAGTTTATCAGCAGTTTTATCTGATTATCACTTGAAAAATACAAAAAAGAGAGGAAGAGATAGAGAGCGGGAAAGTACAAGCAAAAAAGCCGAGAGAGAAAAAAATAACACGACTAGACAAAATCCTTCCGGGACTTCTTAAGGCAACGTTATGGTTCGTTTAGTTTTATTCGTGTGCTTTTTAGTATACGAGTATAGTAAGGACTTTACTTTCAAGAATTTGTCTTGCACAAGGCACACAATTTGGGATAGTCATGATTACCTAAAAAGTTAGGCCAAGTGGAAACTTGATGATTTCAAGACGTAAAAAATAACTGGAAACTCACATGCCTGGTTACGCGGAAAAATTCAAGAGGAAACTTTCGAGAATTTGGTAAAGTTGGATATTTGCTACCCTCCCATGATTGGGGGAAGTTGAAGTAATTAATTGCGATATTACTACTAAATAACGATCCTTAAGGATATTGCGAGTATTTAACTTCGCTTGATTATGAAAGTTTTCAAGTCTGCACTGTACTAAAACCGCGACATACTATAAAATTCGTAGGATCTATTCTTATCTTATTTATTAAAGTCATGTGCATGCTCCTTGGGTAACCGGAAAAATAAATTTTCTGCTGGCACAACCTTTCGAAAATTGATGACACTTTCCTGACATTCCATTTCTCTGAGGTTGTGTGCACATTCACAACACTTCCACGTACGAGTATGTATGTATGCATATTTTCCACTTAAGTTATCCCAAGATTCATAGCGGCAACGTAAAGCAAAGCAAACTCTCCAGACACAAGTAGGCAAGTTGAGAAGGATGTGTGATCGCGAAGAAATGCAAAATTGAAAATTGTGTCCCTGTAGCGCCAGCAACGTAACGTTAGCAAGGGCAGCAACCAAAGCTGCGGCTGTAGAGTCTAGAGAAATTTCACTAAGAATTTACTACGGCTCTTGTGGAAATCTGTTATCCATGGAACTGTAGAGTGCTCTTCCCTAGATAAGCAAAACTTTCATTTCCGGGCGGAATGACGCTTTCAAGCTGGCAAGGAGCGGATGAGAGCTGGAACTGCGGTCTCATTTTCGCGTATATGAAGGAAATTACGATATTCCAACCGTGAGAAAGGAGAATTCCTTATGTCCGCCACACTTCACCTTCACTCGACTTGACTCTGCACTTACTCGTATTTTATTGCATTATCCTGCGATGTGGAGGAAGAATAGCGTTGGTGTCGTGTCACACTTGTCGAGTGTCTAGTTGTTGTGCTACGTAATAGACGGAACGCGTATTTGAATGCAATTATTGTTGCGAGATAAAGTGTTAAATTTATTATTAAAAGATAATCCGGATCATGTAGGAGTTGTTGGAAATCTTGGTAATTGCATTTAAATTGTTATCCTCATGTAAGAGGATGAATTTGATAAGGGCATGCGTTGTATCAAGGGATTTTATGTATGAAGAACGTAAAGATGAAGCTGATGTAGAACCTTTATTAAGTATCAAATTATTATTTACCGTTTTTAGATAGAAAAGTTCACAATTCAAACATGCCATTATGATTTTTTTAGTTTCCCATGAGTGCTTCCATCTGTGCGGGGATTCTGGTCCACATCGGACATGTCCTCAGGTGGCGAATTGAGGAACGTCTTAACTGGCTAGCCGATAGGTAGGTGGAAAATAAAATTCCACGCGCGCTCCAAAAACCGACTGAGTCGACGCGTTGTTAACATTTCACTCAGTATTCTCTTGACATGAAACCAGTGAATGGAATAAACGGCAACAACACTTGCACCGAAAAACGGACTACTCTTTTAGAACACGGAACGTACGATCTTCATGTATTGTAGTGTTTCGAAGGATTTAAAAAGTCGGTTTAGAACTGCAGCAGTGTGTTATATTAAATAATTATTAGTAGATAATTCTAACCACTCTTGATCTCTGGGGCTGGCAATCGCACCTTACCTTAGAAACACCTGAAAAGATTGTTCCCAGTGGAGAAAAGGAAAAGACTGGGTTTAATTTTTTTATTAAAACTTTATAATTCGTATAATAACTATAAACGCAACAACAAGGTTCATCTTTTCAAAATTCACTAGTCCCGTGGCTGGGTCCTTGACGGTGTAGGGTCCCCTAACTGGTTCTGGTCTGGGCAGTGTTGGCGGTACTTTTGCCGTTGCTTCTTGCGACGCTGTTTCTGAAGGGCGCGCGCTATGTCGCGGAAACGGGCTTTATCCTCCGGGGTGACGCTCACCGGAACTAGGCGAAGCAGCTCCCCTAGTCAGTGCCGCAACTTTGCCTGCGGACCTCCTCTGCGTGGCTTCGAGGGGAGTTCGGTGGTGTGTCGCTTCTGCCCAGCTATGGGCTGCTATTTTCGCTGCTACCGAGCCCTATATTCTTCCAAAGTAATGGGCTGGGGGCAGATAGGGTTTCCGCCGCAAGAAAGATGCCTAAGGAGGGCCTGATGGTTTTCTGTGGAACTATAGCTCGGCGAGCTTCTTGGCGGGGCGGGGCAGCGTAGAGGGCCTCAGAAGACTCCTTGGTTCCTTTCGAGCTGACGGGAGCCTGCGAATAAACAGAGTCGTTAACTAGAAGAATTGGGGGCCTCGTTGAAGCCGCTTACCATTGACCAGGCCTGGGTAGTACCGAGGAGCCGATGTAAGGAAAGGATGCCAAGGATCAGGCGTAAGTCAAGGAGTCCTATTCGATGGTGCGGCCGGCGAATGGCGACAGATGAAGAACGGACAGGCGTGACCCGAGGAGCCAATGTAACGACAAGATGCCCTGGACCACGCGTAAGCTAAGGAGTCCTATTCTATGGTTGGGCCGTCGGCGAATCGCAACTGATGAAGACCGACCGGGTGCAAGCCGAGGAGCTGATGCAACGAAAGGATGCCCAGGACCAAGCGTAAGCGAAGGAGTCATATTTGATTGTGAGGCTGGCGGCAAACAGTACCAATCGAGCAGTCACACATGCAAACTTTGCTCAAAAACCTTCCTATCTCCTGTTCAAAATTTTAATTACTTCCATTCATAATCGTAATTTGTAGAAAGTTTTTTTTTCTTATTATTATTATCAAATGTAATTTTATATCAATTTCTCTTTATATCAAATTTAAACGTTTCCCTTTAATTATATTCTTCATGACATTCAACTTTTATTACTATTTAGAATCTTTTTCATTTTTCTCTACTTCAGTTAATTTTTCTTGGAAAAATTTTAAATCTGCCAATTAAGATTTTGAACATGCGAACACTGATTTAGTGCACCCCAACGGTGTATTACATTTCCAAAGGCAAGTTAACTAGGCTGAGTGAGCAGCTGATACAATTTTACCGTGTACACGGGGTTTTTAGTGAGCACTTGTTGCGTGTAGACGTGTTGTTAATCGCTCCTGTCATTAATTTTAAAAATTAATAAATTTTTCACAAAAGTCAGTTTCAAAAAATTAAAGCAATTAAAGCAAATTTTAATTTTATTTGAAAAGCACTTATCGTCGAAGGCATCGACCGCCGGAATCAATAAATCGACAAACGCAAATAAATCGAAGACTAACTCGGGACTGCTGTATGGGGGAGCCCGACGGCTTCCCTCCTTTGGGGGGGGGGAGTATAGAAAAGCAAAATTGGCGGCAAGCGTCAATAAACAAAGAAACACGAGTACCCAGGACTCCGCAGATGGTGGGCGTAAGACTCAAGTAGTCGAAAATAAACAAGAAGTGAGTCGACTTAAAGCTGAAATTCAAGAATTGAAACTAAGACTGAAAACGTTCGAAGACATGTACGCATGTTCGAGAGAGCAAAGAAAGTTCAGGATGCAGAACCGGTATGACAAATAGATACGGAAGCTAAGCAGAAGAAAGCTGCTAAAGATGTCAACCCAGAAGAAGTACTAAAGGTTGGAGGCACTAACGACAGCCAGAACTACTATGCAGCGCTGGACGGGCTCCAACAAGAAATGGACGTTAACGAAAGTATTGAAGGTAATGTTAGTCAAAATAATGATAATTTTATCCTTTATTTAAAAAATAAAAATAAGGAGAAGAAACCAGCCCGTAGTTCTGCTGGTCCTCCTCAAAAATTTGCCTAGAATACAGAGAAAGTTCCGCGAATTAATGTGTTTGGTCGAAGCGGAAAGGACATGGTTCGGCTATTGGCAGCCGAAAATAACTTAACTAATTTCGAGATTAAAAGAATCAATACCGAAAAGTTGGCTATCAAAACGAAATCACTGGTTGATTTCAAATCTGCTAAAAATGCTCTAAATTCTGGGGAGGTCCCACACCTAACATATACCCCGAAAAGTGAGAAGAACCAGACCTTTTTTTTTGAAGGGCTTGAACTGCGGAGAAGATACCGTCGACCTTCTTCAGGTATTCAAGGAAGCAGCACCAGAAATTGAATTTATCTCCTTTAAAACGTTCGCGACGCGATATTTTGAAACCTGCAGATGGGCCTCGGAATGGATTCGACTCACGGCAACGACTTCGCAAACGAAAAAAGGACTATGGCATTGGATCCTGGAATGTCAGATCACTCAATTACCCTGGAACTGTTAAGGACCTTTTACAATAGACCAGTCAATATCAATTAAGCATACTGGCAGTCCAGGAAACGAATTGGGCTGGAAACAACATTCAAGACATGAGATCACACACAATATTCAAAAGTGGGAAGCCTACTGGAAAACGAAAATCCAGAGTGGCCTTCATTGTGGATAGGAAGTTCAAATCACACGTTATTGATTTTAAGGCAATAAACGAACGGTTGTGTGCGATCCGTATAAAAGCGAAATTCTTCAAAATCTGGCTGATTAATATCCACGCCCCAACCGAAGAAAAGGACGAAGAAACGCAGGACACGTTCTACAATCACCTGCGAAGACTGGTTGACTAATCTTACAAACGACACAAAAATAATTCGGGGTGGTTTCAACGCTAAGGTTGGCAATGAGCTATCTCATCGGGGAAGGACTGGAAGATATAGCCTCCACGATGAAACAAATGACAACGGCCAGCACCTGATTGACTTTGCATGTAGCAGAAATCTAGTCATACGTTCGACTTGCTTCCCACATTGACGCATTCATAAAATGACCTAGGTATCACCGGATGCCAACACACAAAACCAGATCGATCATGTTCTGATCTAACAACGTTAGGCGTCGAGCATACTTGACGTCCGTACTTACCAAGGAGCCCATTGTAACTCAGATCATTACTTGATCAAATTAACCTTTCGATATCGTATGTCAAAGACATATTCGGCGAAGACCAGCCCGCTACAAAAATTTGACAGGCTCCAAACGGCGTCTGTTGCCAAAAACTTCACGGAGACTCTCGACAATAAACTGGCTCCCATCTTATCAGACGCATCACTAAAGACGAGAAACGAGCTCTGGATGGAAGTGAAAGTGGCTATTAAGACCGTGGCAGAACAGACGATCGGATATCAAGCCCAGGAATGATTGAATCGAAGATGAGTGCCAGAATGCGTTGGATAAAAAGAATCAGGCGTACAAGGAATTCATAGGTAGGAAAACCAGTGCGAACTGAGAACACTATGAATGAAGAGTAGCGAATAAGATAATAAGAATTAAGAAAATAAACACCTATTTCAACCAATTGAGAATTATCGATGTAAGCCTAGCGAACAACAACACAAAACAAGCATACAAAGTAGTGAAAAGCCTGAAACGTGGTTATCAGCCTAAAATTACGCTCTGTCATGATGACATCAGCCATATCATCGCTGACGAAACCAAGATTTAGGAAAGATGGGCATCATAGTTCAAGAACCTCCGCACAGCTCCCAAATATCGGAGCCTATGGGTGTCTACGGAGAGCTTCCATTGGCTCCACCAACTCGGGGTGAAGTGTGTTCCATCATCGAAGCCCAAAAGCATAATTAAACACCGGGCTTCGATGAGATTCAAGTGGAGCTCATCAAATATGGTGGCAGCAGTGTTCATAAAGCTATTCACAAAGTCATCGAGCACATTTAGTAACAAGAACATATGCCAAAAGAGTGGAGCCAATCAATTATATTCCCTATCCACAAAAAAGGTGACAAGCTACAGTGCGAATATTTTAGAGGCATATCACTACTTTGTATGGCGTAGAAAATATTTTCAAAAATCTTAGAAAATAAAATCGGATCATACGCCAATAGTATTATTGGGGAGTATCGAGGTAGTTTTAGAGCAGGTGAATCGACAATAGACCAATTATTCACAGTCAAGCAGGTACTTAAAAAATGCTGGGAGCTCAACATAGACGTGCACCACAATTTCGTTCACTTTCAGTATGTATACGAAAGTATTGATCGTAACGTACTGTACAAAATACGGCTTTAATTTAGCATCCCAGCCAAATTAGTCCGTCTTACCATACCGATGCCTTTGACACAAATATCGGACTAAAGCAGGGAGATGGGGCTGGCCTCATTGCTATTCAATTTGACTCTGGAGTTCGTCATAAGGAAGCTTCCTGTCAATACGCGTGGTACATTACCATACAAGTTGAGCCAAGTAGTAGCCTATGCGGATGACATTTACATTTTGTTACATACATTAACAACTGCTACAGAACTTTTTCTGAAGCTCGACAGTGAAGCACAACTAGTAGGAGCACAAGTCAATGAAAATAAAACGTAGCTCATAATGCAGCTCAAGAAAAATACCTCAAATACACAAAATATCACACTTGGCGAATACAGTATCAAAAATATGGGCGAATTTGTGTATTTAGGCGCCAAAATAACGACAACGGGTAATGAAAGAGACGAAATACGCCGAAGAATACAGCTCGCAAATAAAATATTTTGTTAAGTTTTGACGAACTTGAATACCAGCAGCATAGACAGGGAAACAAAGCTTCAAGTATTAAAAATCTGTAATAAGACCTGTGTTATACTATGGGTGTGAAACATGGACCCTAATCCAAGCATTCGCAAATATATTGAACGCCTTTGAGCGGCGGATTCTGAGGCGAATAATCGGAGCGAAGATAGACGGGGACCAATGGTGAATTTGAAACAACCATGAGCTGTATGAAATTTTTGACTAGCCTGAGGTCTCAACGATTGTAAGACTGCAGAAACTGCAATGGGCTGAACTCATGAATCGTATGGATGAACAACGGATACCCAAAAAGTTATTCGTTAGGAGAATTGAAGGCTGTAGACCAGTGGAGAGGGAAACCAAGGAAACGCTGGTCTGGCTCCGTCGACGAAGACAGTTCATCGCTGCTCGGATTTTGAAATTGGAGGACGCGGTCAATGAACCGAGACAATTGAAGGCGCTATTTGCAGGAAGCGAAGGCCTAAGCGGGGCTGTAGTGCTAAGAAGAAGAAAAAGATGTTGGAAACTACGACCCATAATGATTGCACCTGTATTCAATTTGGTTCTCTGTTATCCACGATTTCAGGAAAACACCTCTTGGATTATTGCTGGCATTCAGCCATCATGTATGCTTGGCGTTCAGGTTACCAGCAAGAATATAATAATTATGCAGCCTGTTCAATTCAAGTATTTCAAACAAGGAATTGAGCTCCTCCTTGAACTTGAGGACATTTCGACCAGTTGCATAGGCAGAGATAACGAAGAGGTTATTCCCACCTGGCAGTGAGATTTTGATAACGGACACTTCAAGAGATTCAAGACTTTTGAATTCAGCTTTTTCAATATTTCGAACCGATATCTCGATGCCAACTCCCCCATCACCTATTACCCTATAGTTTCTTACGAATTCAAAATCCTCGAATGTCATGGCGTGCCATGAATTGAGGTGGGTTTCAGTAAGAAGTATGATATTAGGCTTTTGCTTGACAAAGAACTTCAGGATATAGTCACGTCGATGTAGAGTCACAATGGAGTTGACGTTGATCGCGATGAAATGAATCCTATCCATGGGAATGTGACTGGATGGCAACTTATTTTGAGGCATTAGAAAGCTCTAAACGCTGAAAAACAATGTTAAGGAATTTAATTGCTGATATATTTTATGAAGCAGCTCATTATTGCCACTCACATTATTAACTTTATTTACATCGTCTACTGGTCGTCTCGCAGCATGTGCAAGGGACACACCGGGCTTCACGAAGTTGGTAGGTATCACCCTGTGGTATACTTGACAATCCTATGTTCAATACCTCGGTGTTCATCTCGATCAGTATCAGTGCTATACTGAACACGTATCATGCTCAGTAAGGCACTAAAAGTAATCATGGCAAAACGAAGACTCTTTCATTCCAAATACATTGATCAAAAGGTCAACACTAGTTAGACCAGTTTTGACATATGGATGTCAGATCTGGTACAACCAGAGTGCTAGTACTATGGAAAAACTAAGAGTTTTCGAAAGGAAATGTCTTCTTGCATGTACTGGTTTGTACAGAAAGCCTGAGATGGATTGGAAGCATTATATATCGAATAGAATTTATCAAACTTCTAAAGTGATGAGTCGATATCTTCATATCGAAACTTCTCCAGAATCATATAGCAAGATCTCCAACTGTGAGTGAAAATCCTTGGATTTCACAGCCGTTCCACCATACAGACGGGTATATCGCGACTTGCCTCGCTACTGGCCGTTCCTCCAGAAGCATTCGTGTATTTGGACATGAATCGATATGTTTTTAATTCTGGCGGTGTCCCCGTCATATATCACAAAAAATATCGACGGGCCACCGATAAGAAGATAAAATATCCTCCGAACTTGAGTTCACGAGACCAACAATTCCAATGGAAATAATCATTTGCGAGGTTCGTCGAAGCTGATCGAGCTGAGACGGGGCAATCTAGTTTTGGTAGTTGAATGACAATGTCTAAATTATTCGTGTTTATTTTCAGTTTTTTTGTTTTTCGTTACTTTGTTTTTGAATTTCAGCTCATTATTGCTACATTTAGTGTTGTTGTTTAAAAATTAGGCATAGATTAGGTTTATGTTATGTTTATTATATTACGTTAGAGATAAGATTAAACGCGTAGGTTAGGAACATTGTTATAGAATTTTTTTTAGTATAAGATAAAGTTTTTGATTGCATTTTATTAGAAATAAGTTACAACATATTAGGTGTGTGTGTGTCGCAAAAGCTATCGCCCAATCAGCTTGCTGCCTAATATCAGCAAGGTGTTTGAAGTTATACTCAACAGAGCATTAAACGCCCACATTGAGGAAAATGAGTTGATGCCGAATTGCCGATTTGGTTTTCGTGCCAGGCATTCGACCACACATGCAATAACGAAAGTAACCGCAGACATCTGTTGGAAACTAAATGATAGACAATGTGTTGGAGCATGTCTCATTGATATGGAGAAAGCCTTTGATACGGTATGGTTAGATGGACTAATTTTTAAACTCCTTCAGGACAAGTTCCCCAGACAACTAGTCGCTATGATGTGTAATATGTTATACGGGAAATCGTTTGGTGTAACTGATGGTCTACAGCAGGGAACAGTTACTGCGCCTCTGCTCTTTTCAATCTTCATTCGCAAGCTACTGAATGGCTTTGATTTTAACGTCTTGCCAACGCGATTATTGGTAGCGTTTGCTGATGATCTGATCGTCTATACGGCAGACCGAAAAGCTACAATAGTTCAGAGCAATCTCCAAAAAATGTTCAATGATGTACAGCTGTACACTGACAATTGGCGAATGAAAATCAATGCGCAAAAGTGTGAAAAAATCTTGTTTCGGACAACGCTGCAGGGGGTCAGTCAAGACCTGAAACGTAATTGGAAAGATTTCCACATCATGGCTGGTGAGGGTAGTCTTGAACGGGTTCCACATAAATCCTGTGTTCGATACCTCGGTGTTTATCTCGATCAGTATCTCTACTATACTGAACATGTGAAAATCATGCTCAGTAAGGCACTTAAAGTAGTCATGGCCCTTCGAAAGCTCTTTCATTCCAGATACATTGACCAAAAGGTCAAAATTATCTGTTACAAGACACTGGTTAGACCAGTTTTGACATATGGATGTCAGATCTGGTACAACCAGAGCGCTAGTACTATGGAGAAATTAAGAGTTTTCGAAAGGAAATGTCTTCGTGCATGTACTGGTTTGTACAGAAAGCCTGAGACGGATTGGAAACATTATATATGGAATAGAAGAATTTATCAAACTGCTGAAGTGACTAGAGTCGATATTTTCATATTGAAACTTCTTCGGAATCATATCGCAAGATCTGTGACTGTGAGTGAAAACCCTTGGATTTCACAGCCGTTCCATCCTACAGACGGGTATATTGCGACTTGCCTCGCTACTGGCTTCATACCTCCAGAAGCATTCGTGTATTTGGACATGAATCGATATGTTTTTGATTCTGACGGCCGGCGTCCCAGTCATATATCACATATATCGACGGGCCACCGATAAGAAGATTAAAATATCCTCCGAACTTGAGTTCACGAGACCAACGATTCCAATGGAGATACTCATTTGCTAGATTCGTTGAGGCTCATCGAGTTGAGACGGGGCAATCTAGGTATTGGTGGCTGAATGACAATGTCTAAATTATTCGTGTTTATTTTTCAGTTTTGGTGTTTTTCGTTATTTAGTTTTTGAGTTTCAGCTCATTATTGCTACATTTAGTGTTGTTGTTTATTTTTGTTAAAAATTAGGTAGAGGTTAGGTTTATATTATGTTTATTATATTAGGTTAGAGATAAGGTAAAACGCTTAGGTTAGGAACATTGTTATAGATTTTTTTTAAGTATAAGATAAAGTTTTTGATTGCATTTATTAGAATTAAGTTAAAACATATTAGGTATAGGATCAAAGTTCGCTGTAGTGTTAAGATTATAAATAATTTTAGAATAGTGTTGGTTGGTTTTTTCTCCTTTTTCCAATTAAATTTAAAAAATATGTAATAATCTTCATTGATGTGAATTTGCTATAGTTTTTTTTTTTTTTTAATGTGTTTAATGATAACGTACAAATTTAGAGAGCCATTTGGGCCATTAAGTTTTTTATTGTTATTGTTTGGAATTTGCTTAATATTCTTTTAAAATTTATAACGATTAGTATTAAATAAAGCGCTTTTGATTGATTGATCAAAGTTTCACTGTTGTGTTTTAATTATAAATAATTTTAGGATAGTGTTGGTTGGTTTTTTCTCCTTTTTCCAATTAAATTTTAAAAATATGTAATAATCGTAATTAATTTGAATTTGCTATAGTTTTTTTTTTTTTTTGATGAAATGAGTTAATGATAACGTACAAATTTAGAGAGCCATTTGGGCCATTAAGTTTTTTGATTGTTATTGTTTGGAATTTGCTTTATATTCTTTTAAAATTTATTACGATTAGTATTAAATAAAGCGCTTTTGACTTTGACTTTGACTTTCGGCAGCCGAATGCCCGAATCTTTGACACCTGTAGCACTGGTTGACCTCACTTTTCTGGAGGCGTTCCCACCTCACCACGCGGAAGTTCAAGTACCGTATTTTCTGCAAGGCACTCGAACTACTTTTTCTGGAAATCTGGACTAAGTAGTGAGGCAAGTTTTTGCGCCCCACAATCGATCTTCTCGTTGCAAAGTTTTTAACTGAAATAAATTGTATTTCTGGTGCAACTTCTTGGAGCACCTGAAGAAGATCGACTGTGTCCTCACCACAGTCCAGACCCTTCAATAAAAAGGTTTGGTTCTTTTCGCTTTTCGGGGTGTACGTGAAATGCAGAACATCTCCAGAATTTAAGGCACTTTTTGTTGCCTGGAAATCAACCAGCAACTTAGTCCTTATTGTCAATTTATCGGCATTGACTCTTTTTATCTCAAAATCTTTTAGCTTATTTTCGGCTGCCAAAACAGTCCAGACCCTTCAATATAAAGGTCTGGTTTTTTTTTTGCTTTTGGAGGTGTACGTAAAATGCGGAACATCGCCAGAATTCAACGCACTTTTTGCTGCCTCCAGCACTTAAGGTTTCTTCTGGGATAGCTTGTTTTACAGCTTTCTTCGGTTTAAGTTTCCTTATTGATTTGCTTCAGCAGTCCTGCATCTTGTCTTCATTCCTCTCTTGAACATATCTTCTATGGATTCTAGGCGTAGTCTCAATTCTTGATTTTCATGTCGAAGTCGAATCACTTCTTGTTGGTTTTGAACTAGTAGTAGTCCCAATTATTTGCTTTTCTTGGTTTATGGTAGTAAAATAATAATGCTAGATGTATTTTTTTCACACAAGAGATTTTATTGACAACCGAAATATTCCAAAAACCGTACTCTTGTAGGTTTTTGAATGAAGCAATCAATAAAAAATGTATAAATATGATTATTTTAAAGAAATTACTTAATATTGAACACACTCGGTTGGTAGAATGCTGATTAATAAAGAATTTATCTTGTCGATCTGTTGAATTGCTCATAAAACTCATCAGAAGCTCTGCCCGTGTACGCAACCTTTTCCAGCCATGCTTTACGAGATTTTTGCTCTGTAGCTAGAATCATGTTTTGCCTTTGCAGCTCTTCAAGATCTCTTTTTGCTCTCCTGTCAACTTCTTTCTCTTTCAAAATTATGCTCCGTGTTATATTCTTTGTGAATTGATCCCATTGACCTTCTTTCGCAGCTTCTTCCGCCTTCATTTTCTGCAAATTGAAATTCGTTTAATAATAATTCATTGACCGACCAAATAATCACCGATTTTTCTTCAGCTTGGATCTTTTGTGCGCGTCTGAAATGATGTAGCTCTTCAGGCGTCATTCCACGATACAGATATGCTACTTTTTTCCCTGGTCCTAAGCAGCTATTGGCGACATCCGGATTTTCCGTCAACATATCGCTGGTCAAGAGGTTATATACTTCCGCTAAGTTGTCTTCCTCGTCATGCTGCTTTTCGATATGTTTGCGTTCATGTAGTTGACACGCCAAACTCTTGTTGTACTCAGCCATTGACGCTTGCATTTGCTTTCTGTTATTTTTCTCAATTGAATCCAGTTCCATTGCACGAAGGTCCCTTGCTTCCAGAGCTTGTTGCAGCAACTTGTCAGCCTTCAGCTTATTTTCTTCTGCCTGTCTTTTTTCTTGGATTTGTTGTTCTAACCAAGCTCGTTGCTGACTTTTTTGGTTTTTTCGTCGTTCCTCGCTGAGAAGGTCCTCACCCGAAAATATTTGAGCGCTCGAAATGCCTAATCTTGGATCATCATCCGCCATTCTAGAGGGCTGCGCATTTCCATGAGCTTTAGGATCATTCAAATCATTTTCTCGCCTGTCTCGCTTCCGTTGAAAAGTTGCTCGGTAAAAATTTATTTCGGCTTCATATTGCCTCTGCTGCTCTTTCAGCTCATTTTCTTTCGCTCGTATCAATTCACGTCGCCGCTCCTCCTCCGCGAGGTATTTTCGTTCTTTCTCCTCTTCGATCTGCCTCTGTTTATTCTTTTCAGCTATTTGTCTGTTCAATGCTTCATGATCGACCCCCAAAATACGTTGCTTCGCGTTGAAGATTCGGTCTTTCCTTTCTTCCTCAATCTGTCGCCTTCGTTCAATAGCAGCGGCTTCTCGCAGGTCTTGCTGCGTTTTGATTTGAAATTTCAACATAATGCAAAAAATATATTCTCACTTCACTATACTTATGAAAACGGAAAATTAGTTCCGACTATCTGATGCTCGACAGTCTCAAAAATAGACAGCCCGAAATACCGCACGACACTACGATCAAAAAATCGGATTGTATAGTAATTCAAATAATCAATGCATATTAAAGGGATTCAGAAGGAAACGTTTGATCAATACAAACTTCATAGTTACGTGCTTTATACAAATATATTCCAACAGTGAGTTAAAAAGCACAGAATTTGATTTCATTGTGTGTTTTTAACAGCTTTAACATGGTATGCAATAAGCGAATATGATAGTTATTACACTATGCAGGAAATTTTGTATTTATTGGTTGCAATTTGAACCTAACTTCTGTTGAATACATTGCCAATTACATTTGAGCGGCAGGCAAATACTTCAATTTCAAATTTCTGACTGAGTCCTCAATAACTTCAGATGAAGCTTTTAAGTATCCACCGCTTAAAGCAGTAAAGTAAAGAACGTAATCTGGCATCAGTATACTTGGTAACCATGACACTCATGCAAAACATTCGTGTAGCTGGGGATGTAAAATATATATAAGTGTAACAGTTTGGCTTAATCCCAAAGACATATGTATAAAGTAATGGACGCGAAAAATACAGATTGTCACACATACGAAAGTGAAGATTTTTTACTACATTACATACCTTGCTCTCTCATATGAATTGAAATCCTCCCACCATTCACGCCACTACTACATCCCCACACACCAATAGCTCTCTGGTTTCTCTACCAGAAATCTCGCTCCTCTTACACTTTAACCACCGAAATGTCAACGAAAACTCAACCATATGATTTTTGAAAATTCAATAGGTAACGGGAAACATATTGTCAAGTTGAATTTGAAATAATAACCAAAACAATTTTTTTAAGATAACGCATGTTGAATACAGTGCAAAAGTTTCGCGAAAGGATTTGTAATGATTCAATAATTAGTTCCATCTATTGACATATTGATTCGTAGCAACATCGCGTCATATTAGTTTCATAAAAATAAGAAAATCTTGAAGGGGACTGATTTTGAAGTTTCTACGAATAAAAGGGTTGAACCAAAATTGACGTTAGAAAGGAAGCCATATGGCTGCAGCCCTTACTGCCACACACATGAACATTAGTAGGCCGACTTTACTGGCTAACTTACATGGGGTTATATGAAGAATTGTGGAGGTGCCAACGAAAATTCGAGGTCTTGTGCGGTTTAGAGATGGATTTCTACAGTGAAATCGAAATGATCCGCGGAGAACACAATAGCGCTTCTAGTGAAGTGAAAATTATTTCAGTTCTTATACCCGTTTAGTTTTTATCGCTTTCCAGAGTGAATTTATAGGAGTTTGTTTACATCTCAACGCTGAGCTATCAGTCGGAGGTGCAAAACGTGTGCTTCACTTGCTCGTCTTGAAAAGTTTAGGAGTACAGTGGGCTATACAATGTGAATTTATAGCATGCACGGAATGCGTTCCGCACGTTTTTTATTGGGAAAATAGTACATATTACGTAATATAAGTATTTGCTAATGCCGTAGTTGCGTGACAGCTCCCGGAAGCTTGTGCATAGTAGGCCGACTAATACATATCCAAATTTCTACCATATGGCTTCCTATCTAACTTCAGTTTTGTGTGTCGCTCTTGGTCATCGATTCAATAAAGTAAATCTAACAAAAGAAAAAGTCGTCGTGTTGAGTTTTATTATAGATTAAACTAAAAAGTCTAACACTAATCGCGACTTTTATTGTGCCGGGAAAAGAAAAATGAAGTGATGTGTATGGAATTTTGAAAGCAGATATCGAAAGCATACCAGAGACGTATTCTTTGTAGGGTGAATAAAATTGAATTTGTTATTTTGTTTGAATTAGAATTGCTGCACAAAGAATAAATTTTACTGAAGATGCGAAACTTTGCGGTGCAATTCACGTCAAACATAACTGAGCTGATGATTGGCTCATAAAATACCAACTTAACACCACATCATGAAATGCTTCAAATTCAACTTCTATGCTTAATCCAGAGTTCCACAGTAATACTCGAATTATGGATGGGAAAGCAACTTTGTCTGTTTATTCGTTACCTTCTCTCGCTTAAGCGGCTGAACAGATTTCGATCAAATTTGACAAAAAGGAAAATTGACTTACTCATACGTGAATATCTCATCCCCATAAGCGAATCTATTATTGATATTGAAGAGAATAGTTGATATTTGCCAAACCGAATTTAAATTTAAAAGTTTTAACATTAAATTTTCTACAAATAATTACATTTACTTTTTTCAAATCAGCTTAAGCTTTCTGTGTTTTTCTTAAACTATTCAGGACTGCCTCAGATAAAATCATATACATCTTCTCTTCTTCATTTTTAGTGTTTCGCAAAACGAGTTTTACAAAGACCCACTGGTTCCGCGTCCTGTCTGTCCATTTGTCCGTCTGTCCGTAGGTCACAGCCTGTTTCCTCAGAAACTTTTGCAGCTGCCAAACTCAAACTTTGTAGGAAGTTTTGAACGGGCGGTCTCTCAAAAAGTTAGGTCATCGAAAATTTCAAAAATTTTTGAGGTGGTTCAAATTTCAAGAAAATTGTTTTATTTGAATATGTTGGATTGATCAATTCTTCAGAAAATTTATTTAAGTCAAAACAAAATGGCGGCTTATTGGAGTTTATGAAAGAGTCTTTCGATCTTTCGTATATAATTGACCGATTTCTTGCATTTGTTGTATATTCATTCATTCATAATTCGTCATTGTCATTTTTGTCATGAGAAAAATTGTTTTGAACGCTCTCCTGCCCACTTGACTTGTTTTGTATAAAGAAAATACCTGCTTAAAAATATTTTGTAGCATGATTGTTCTCAGCCGGGTTTCCATTCATCGCATCACAGAGAAACTTCTTTCGCAAGCGACAGGACTAAATGTGGACACTCTTGCTACCTAGAGCAATACATTCGTTAGTGGAGTACTATTCTTTTATATGCATTTTTAAATTCCAAAATCGATCAAAATTCGAAGCAATCGGACAGCCTGCCTAGGCAAACTGCTCGAAAGACCTTTGCGAAGAGAATACAATTTTCATGAAAATAACAACGCAATAAGTGCGGAACAATTTGATACGCAACTTATTAACATTGTTATTTCTAACCCGCACCCGCACCACTATCATCGCTATCATTATTAATTAACTATTATCAGAAAAAAAGTTTTTCCAAAGAAACACATGAAAAATTAAATATAGCCACGAAAAAATTGATATGACGCAATTTCGCGAAGCAATTGTTAGATTGCTTCGACGAGAAAACCGCCATTACCGCCATGAAGAAGCTCGTCGAGAGAAGCGGGAAGATTGTCAAGCGGGACTCCGGGGGTAGAGAAAAAGTTTTACTTGGCACGCGTGAAAAAACTATTGCGTGGCGGACTATCCTTACTATCGCGATCTGGAGGATTTACTCGTAATCCTCTCCGGCAGACGCGCAATGTTGGTAATTAAATTATTTGTTCAGGTCATGAAAACAAACGAAATATTTGTGCTTTTTATCTATTGTAAAAGATCGGATGTGCAAGTGTATAGATTTTGTATTCAGGATCCGGTTTGGGAAAATTTATTAAAGAAAATGCACTCATGGCATTTGAAAGTCACTGAAAAGTTTGCCTCGCGCATTGTACCTAGCATTTATGAGAAAAGTACTTTGAGATTGTGATTTGATTCAAGTGTGGAATTAAATTATTATTGATGGTGATAAAATATGCACTAAATAATTCAGAATTTAGCTATAGTGTAGCACAAATCAGTTCAATTAGAATGGATTATTTAGTGGAACAACAATTTGATGCATCAAGTCTCGTCAAGAACAATCTCGTTCCACCCTTCCCAAAAGTGGATGTATTGGTGTAAGCGTGATTGTATACAACAGCAAATGGGAAATTATCGTCGGATCAAAGTAGTAAGGTCATTAAACTGCTTTAGTTAAAAGTGCAGGATCTCATCGGATTCCCCGCGGTGATCTACTGTCAGAGAGCAAGTGGGATTGCATGAAGGATACTGGATTGCTACGCCGATCATGTTGAATCTTGATACATATGAACATGTAAGTCTTCGAAAATATATCAAAATGTCAACTAAACCTGTAAACAATTAACATTCATTAAATAATACGAAACGCTAGCCATAAATCAATAAACTTTTAATCACTTTTGAACGAAATCTAAATACATTTTACGTAAATGAATGTTCGTGAGTCATTTTATTAGAGCGATATTTTCAAAGTGAATACAACATTCGTCTAGCTACGTTGATTTTAAATCTATTTTAACTAGTATACCGTGTCTGCAACAACAGCCTGACATGAATTTCAGTGCGTTCTGCCTAATTGTCACTCTGTGTAACATAACAGCAAGTTGAAGTAGCAAATCGTTACGAAGTTACAGGCCCCTACGCGCCCCAAACACGGGCGCTCGTCGGAGGAGGGCTGGGCGAGCTCAGTTTTTTTTAACTTTCCTATATTTTTATTATAAAATTATTTTTTTTACAATAATTTAAATGATTTTATTAATAATAAAAGGATTATTTTTCTACTTTTTTAATAATGCATAGTTGAATAATAAATATTGTGTTTATGGAGACAAATCTTTCATAAATTTCTCAATTCACACCTGGCCGAGATAGTTGACGAAAACCAAAGGGACTGGGACCGGCACATCCCATTATTCTTGATGATGTATAGAGCTGCCGAACATACATCGACGGACAATGCCCCAGCCAAAGCCATTTTTGGAAAAACTATTCGTCTGCCAGCTGATATAAAGTTCGGAACACCCCCTGAGAAACTCCAAACGATCTCGGAATACGCAAGTCAGCTTAGGCAACGGTTAAACCAGATACATCGGGCAGTGCGAAAACACCTCGAATCGGCTACTGACTGTATGAAGACCAGGTATGATCTAAAGGCAAGTTCTACTGGCTTCCAGCAAGATGACTTGCTCTGGCTATATAACCCACAACGGCGGTAGGGTAGGTCTCCGAAGTTGCAGCATAATTGGGAGGGACCATACCGAGTTACAAAGCGAATCAATGACGTCGTATATCGCTTACAGGAACACCATAAGTCAAGAGCCAAAATGAAAATCGTGTACCTGGACCATCTTGCCCCATATTACATCCAGAGAAACTTCACTACAATTGGCGACACATCTTTTCAGGGCGAAAAGAACTGATGTGGGGGCAGTGTTACATGTCCACACAATTCTGCGAACTACTGTCGCAATTGTTGTCGCACCTGTTCATAACACCATGATCAAAGCTGAGTGACGTCACTGCGGGTATTCAAAATTTCTCGAATATCCCAGTTCTCGTCAGAACATTCACCAATATACGAGAAATGGATTGAATGACTAGAGACCCTATATAAAGTAGTAAAAACTGAGTAGTAGTAAAAACTGCGATAATAAAACGGCAATAAGAGTAGAACGCGAATTAAAGGCGATATTGATTGATAGTGAAGTAAACGATTTTCATGATATATAGTGTTGCATGTCGTACGGTGGATTCCCTTTCCTGAATCTTGATAAAATGCTGACCAACATTCACTATATACTTGTATTCACCAAGTGAAGCATCGTTCGTTGAAAACGAATGTGATAACAATTGATTGTTTCCGCCGGCTGCACGCTGCAAGACCTGCAAAAGAGGAAAAGGAAACATAAAGAATCAAATGGCTAATGGAAATGTATATTTATACTTATCTGACGGGAGCGATGCAGCATGTCGGAGGTTTTTGAAGATTACACTTACTTACGACAAGAACCGTCATACTTGTTTATTATTATTGTCAATCTGACAATTCTCGTTTAATGGGTTGCACCAATAGAAAATGTAATAGCAAACATAATATGTAATTGTAATAGATTATTTTTTAGTTAAAATTGAATAGCAAACATAATGTGTAATAGATTATTTTTTAGTTAAAATTGAATAGCAAACATAATGTGTAATAGATTATTTTTTAGTTAAAATTGAATAGCAAACATAATGTGTAATAGATTATTTTTTAGTTAAAATTGAATTGGAAATAGAGAAAAGTACCGGTTAGTTGCTTGCTAGTTAAATGTTAACTGCTAACTGAAAGTCAGCAGTTAAGAGAGAAGCATTAAAAAAATATAGAATATATATATAATATATTAATAAAAGTGTAAAGTTAAAGTAAAACAAAGTGTAGTGAAGTTTTAATTTGTTTAAAGTGGACGATAACATTTACAAAGGTGCGCAATTAAAGGTAGGAGCCATAAGGCTTTCAATTCGTTAATTAAATATTTATCATTTCATCGTAAAACGTTTTGGTCTGGCAAATAATCGTGTGTGATGTACCATCTCGTCGAACGAGATAGCACGTGCATCATACATATAGTATTTGAAGACAGTTGAAACATCAATTGATAGACAAGTGAAAAGTAAATTGAAATACGATTTGTAAAATAGTGAAATTAATCATTGTGCATTCTTAGTAAATAAACTCTTTAAATTTAATTTAAAAGGCAGTGCGTTTTCACTTTCCCGGGACATTAAACTTATCGACCGCGAACCGTAACACGCGAAACTATCATCACAACCATAAGTGCTTCGGTTTCATCGTCCCAATATAGCTTCCTTCTCTTGCTGGGATTTGCAGATCTAGCTTAGCTTTTGTCACTGCACATATTTGGATCTAGATTATCTTTTCATCTTTGCGGATGATTGGTGCTTCTTTGCGGGTCCTGAATTTTGTATGAGCCGTTTCTCCTCCAAACTACATAGTTTGCCTTCTGAGCTTAATCTGGGCTTTCATTTTTAAATTCTTAGCCGGTTTTTTCTGTCCGCACAGAGGGTACAGTAGTATGGCAACATAAATTCTAGACCCAAATGCTCTAAGATGCTAGGGTAGTGGTCCCGTCTCTGGAGATTTTTGCCCTCATTTACCGGATACTGAGAAACTTCAAAGGTTACTTCATCCATATTTTCGTTTAACTACCACTTGGCGTTTCTACTCCTCTTTAAGCTATCCAATGAGTTGAATCTGAAGACACCACACGGCTAGTTTCCTACAGCATAGTCGCCAGGATCATTGCAGCTAATAAGCTACCTCACCTCGTCAAGACATGTAACCGCAAAGGCTTTTTGATCCTGTGAGGATAAGTTTCATGGCATAGGTGGTATCCTCTTTGTTTGGATCATGAATTTCATTTTAATTTCGGATTAAATTTGCTCTGGGTCGTCTGTGTAAGCCCAACCATGCTATAAATCTATACAAATCGTATTCAAATCAACGATAACAAATTATGAACACCAGCAAAATTGTTGTGATTATACTATGCCCAAGAGTCTCCACATTATTCAATTCTGCACTTTCCCTAGGGGTATAAGAAAATTACGTTATCTTTCAATAATTTGATCATCCCTTCCATTTCCTTATCTAATAAAGTCTTACTTTCTTGCATGCAAAATCACTTATTTATCCTTTGAATTATTCCAACTAGCAGTAATTTATATCCTCACTTGTATGTATATTCATGCTGATTACAATGGCGAAATATCTAAGTGAGATAATGCGAAGAGAAAATAGATTGGAGAATTCTCCGAAGAAAAGCTTTCGGATCTTTTGGATAATATTCAGTTGGTTAGCGTGAGTCCTGACACTGTTGGTGCCTTTGGAAATAGAATAAAGGGAAAGAAACGGAAAGGAAAAAATGAACAATCTTCATTCGTTCCTAAGTCGGAATGAAACCCAATTGAATGGTCTCCCGGCGGCTATAGGTTGAAAATAGAAAACTATTGTCAGCACTAACGGAGAATCGTTTATACTATTGTTTATACTATTGTTAAAGGATAGAGAGGTATTGTGTAGTTATACCAAGATACGAGTATGTCGATAGCTATGACACGGTCTGCTGAAGGCATTTTAGTTTTGTGTTCGCATTTCATGATAATTGACTGCATATAAAATGAACAGGATCATGAAAATGCGTGAGTCCTGGAGATGAAATTGGAAGTCTTTATTTCGGGGTAAACAGAGCTCATTGTTTGCATGTTTAAGTTGGATACATTTTGGCGCGATTAGAATATAAATATTTACTTTCATTCAATGAACTGTGGTAAGTGTAGAGTGATTCAATTAAGATTGTGAAAAGGATGTTGGGCTGAGTTTTTAGAAATGAGCAACGGATAACAGATATTGCGAAAATGTGTATTATAGATTTGTGGATTAGGTTCCATACACTCTGCTAGCAGTAAAGACGTTTTGTCTTGAAAGCAAAGATCGGCAAAGATTTCTATTTTACTGCTCTCGAGTAAGATGACCATTAGACTATTCTTTGGACAATATGGCCAACTAGGCCGCTCTCCAGCAAGATGGCGATTAAGTCGCTCTTGAGTGCTTAAACCCTAATAATCCATTGCACTCGAATACTCTAAATATACACTCAAATATACACTTGCCTTGATGATCCTGTTATCAGACCGTTTGTGTTTTGTGGTAGGAAGTTGAAAGTTACGTACCCCCTGAGTATGGGACACCCAGATGCGCAAGGGCTCTGCCCTGCCCATCAAATACGTCCTCTATAGACCTGAGAATTTGGCCTGGAACCATTTGCTTTGAGCTAGGCCTCATTTTGCTATTCCGAGAAACATCTTCGAGTTACTGGGAGTGGCGGCGCCTGGGTTTCGAGGGAAGGGAAGCAAAAATTTTGCGACACAACCTTGCACTTTATATGAACTATTTTAAATCTCTAACTTTTGTAAATATGCGAATTTACAAGTGATACAACACACATCGATTTAATATAAATTAACGAGTCCACGAATTTTTAATAAAAAAACAATTTTATTTTTCATCCGTTCGTTACAAAGTTGCGATAAAGACTAATTCTAAATTCTAAAATCTAACTTAAGCTAGAAACTGCCACAGGTATATTCACATGGTATCAGCACATTCTTGATACTCGAATATGAGACCCATGTCTAGACATGGTGTCATCACGATTGCATTGTCTCATGGCCAGGTAAGATGGTTTGTTGACTGGCATGTGGCTGGATCGCGTAACAATTTCAAGTTGGATGATTGTTACCTTAACTCTTCCCCCCTTGAGTACGTTCGTCCTCGAACGTTAGAAAAAAGTCAGGTTGTACATGCCGTTGTTGCTTCGTAACGTAGGAATGCCCTGGAGATTCAGTACCGACCCGGAATGACTCGTCGGGATGGCAGGTAGGTTTGCAGGTATGGAGTTGACTACCTTGGTCGTCGTAGTCTTTTTACAGAGCTTTGGAATCTTTAGTGCGGCGATTATGCATATCAACAATCCCAATATTCCATAATTGGCGATCTGGTAAGTTGCTTTTTCGATCCTTAACGTCTCGATTTGCTTGGTGTTGTTTATGGTCAACTCCTTCATCAACTCCAAAGAGAGGATGTCCTCGAGTGCATTGTCACCGGTGTACGTGTTGAGCAGCGGTGGTAAAATTTCCACGGTTTGTAATTCATTGGCAGCGTATCTTTGTTTGTTGATTGTTATTGAAGAGTTTCAGAACATGATCAGGTAAGATCCTTTCAATTCATGGGTGTTTTGATCAACCTCAATGATCCCTTTGAATTCATTTATGAACAGCACGCCTGATTCGATTTCTTCCACCGATGGTAGGTGATGGCCGCTCTCCCTTTTGCACTGCGCTGTTCTACTCCTAAACAAATGAGGTATACATTGCGAATCCCTAATATCCCTAACCTTACTTTGCTTACAAACAAATAAATTATTAAAATTTTTGCATGAGCCTGTTATTCCAAAAAAATCATCATTATTGAGTAATACATTAGTAAATTCTAACTTAGGTATCGTTCCATTCTTTTTCACTGGTTTTAATACATATTTATCAAAAATTTTATTTGTTACAATAGGTAATGCAATAATATAAAAAATATGGGAAGAATTTTGCATGACCTTTGGTTCTGACAATTCTAGGAGATCTTCAATGCTTATTTCCGGTATACTATCTTGACGAAAATTGTTAATTATGGTTGCTATTTCGAATTTTGAAACAATATTGGAGCTAACAGTATTTAATTGAGCCAAACGAATTGCTTGAATGACATTTAAAATTTCTTCCTTAAGTAATCTGACCTTATATTGTGTTGTCAAAGCCAGCGTGCTTTCGAAAACTTTATCTTTCCTGATCATATTTAACAGTTCGTTAGTGGTATTTGTTAATTTATGATTCCTGTCATTATGTTCCCTAAACCTGTAGATTGTTATTAGAAATAATGCCGTTGATTTTGTCCCTCAGCATGACTAGGTCATCGTGGTCGGGGCTACCCGCGACCCATTTCCAGGCTGTGCCAAGAAAATTTAATGCCCTTTTTGGCCGAATAGGTTTAACGTTTTGTAGGTATTTCTCCACCTCAGATATCTCCTGTACCAATAACTGATGAAAAGGATTATTACTTGGAATATGGTCGTTCACAAAGGATGCGATGTTGTGTGCCGATTGCTGAAATTGCTCCATTGGAAAGATGTGGATCAACTTCAGAGTACCACCTGAATCCATGCCCTCCCACATTTCATAGCTATCATTTGCGAGTTTGAATGATCTATTATCTGCACCTCCGCTCCCACAAGAGCCATGAATCTGAAAGGAAATCAATTCCGAATGTCACTTTTATGTATTACACGGCCTGTTTCTGTAACTATTACTGTGTCCCTATTTTCTTTTACAGTTTCTTTCTTATACCTAGCGGAAAGTTTTGATCCGACTCGCTTATTGTTTTTTACAAATACTTGTTGGCCTACTTCATAATTTTTAAGCCCTAATCTTTTCTTATTATGGAAATCTAAATCCTTGGCCTATCTAGCCTTCAAAATTTCTATGTTATCCTTCCTAGCTCTTTCGAGAATTCCCGGGTCTGCAGATACAATCCTTCCGAAGAATAGCTCAACTGGCTTCTTACCAGTTGCCGAGTGTACACTGTAGTTATACTCATGGACCGCTCTTTCTACCAGCTCCTCAAAGGATCTAGGGATACCATCTGCCTTAAGGCATCTCATAATCTCTGTTAGCGTTGAATGGAATCGCTCCACTTGCCCGTTAACTTCACTTCTGTGGGAAGGAGTTCGGTAAACTTTTATTCTCAACTGATCTTGCATCATGAATGTGATTGATGCGGAGTTTAGAAACTTTTCGCCATCTATGACTACCTGTCTTGGCACTTCAAACGAGATCAGCAATTCCCTCAAGGGTCCTCTTATGTCCTGTATTCCCCTAGACTTTAAAATACGCACTTGCGCATATTTGCTGAATTTATCCAAGGATGTAAGCAGTAACTTCCCTTCGGTTTGATAGATGTCTATATGAACTATATCGCCAGGGAATTCCGGGATAGGTGTCTCTTTTAACACCGGGTTATACGGTCGTCGCTCGTACTTATTCTCCTTGCACGTTGCGCATTGCTTGACCAATGCCTGAATTTTCGCAGCCATCTTTGGGAAATAATAATGCTCTAAAATTTGCATTTTGTTTTCTTTTGCATTCCTATGGGCCCTATTGTGATAATTTAAAATAATCTCCCCATGCTCGACATCGGTACTAACATCCGTCACCATATTTTGGGTAAAAAAATTTTATAGTCCCTAAAGTATAGCGGATACACCCGTTGGATAATCCCCATTACGACCTCATCTGCTTTTATCCCATTGGTGACAGAAGGGTTTAGATATCTTTTAAATATGCCTACAATTTTCTCCTGGGTGTAATTTGGCTCTACAAAAGTGTGCCTAAAGTAGTTTGTAAATGGCTTGTCCAACTTATAACTGGTTTCCTCCCCAAACTTTAGGATGATTTGCGTCCTAAATGAATTAAGAGGGGTGTGTACTGATGTAATTAGGCCGTGCGAGGAGCTCTCATCACTATGAGCTGTCATAGTTAGTGAGTTTACGTTAGTTACAGGTGGAATTCTAGAAAGGGCATCAGCCACAACATTCTCCTTTCCCGGTTTATACCTCAATTCATGATTGAATTCTTCTAAAATCGCCTTCCACCTCTTCATCTTTGCATTGTTGTTCTTGCTTCTTAAGGCGTACGTTAGCGGCTGATGGTCTGTAAATATGTTAATCTTTTTTGACCCATACAAGTAATCCCGCAACGAATTCAGGGACCATATAATGGCTAACATTTCCTTCTCGTTAGCCGCATAAGACTCTTCGGTCTTGCTGAGCGTTCGAGAAAGGAAAGTTATGGGCCTACCTCCCTGCGACAATACTGCTCCAATCGCGAAATCAGAGGCATCAGTGGTTAGCTCATACTCTTTATCAAAATCAGGATGAGAAAGTACCACTTCTTGAGATACTAGACTGCTCTTAATTTTGTTAAAGCCTCCATTGCTTCATCCCCTATGCTTATTTGTTTGTTCTTCGATTGATTTCTGGACGCTCGTCCATCCTCCCCTCTTAGAAGGGATGTCAGGGGGCTTCGCCATCTTTGCGTAATCGAGCATGAAGCAGCGATAGTACTCTGACATACCAAGGAATGATCTCAGTTCCCGTAGCGTCTTTGGAATTGGGAAGTCCACGATAGCCCGAACCTTCTTCGGATTAGTTTGAATGCCCTTTTCTGAAATGATAAACCCCAAAAACTCGACCTCCTCCCTTAAAAACTCACATTTATCTAGTTGGATTTTCATATTAGCTTTTTCAAGCGTATTCAGTACGATTTCCAAATTTTGGAAACGTTCCTCCTCGTCTTTTCCCATAACTATGATATCGTCAATGTAAATCCAACAACGTTTTCAAATATGATCCCTAAGGATGTCATCTAATGCACGCTGGAAGGTTGGAGGGGAGTTCTTGTAACCCATGGGGCATCTTGTGAACTCATATTTTGCATTATTTATCTGAAAAGCAGTCTTATGTATATCGTCCTCTTTTAACGGAATTTGGTAAAACCCACTCTTCAAATCGATGACACTAAAGAACTTGCTTTTCCCTAGTCTGGCCAGTATATAATTAATTGCAGGAATTTGGTATGTATCCGGTATTACCACCTCATTTAGTTTCCGGAAATCTACAACAAGGCGGTATTTTTTCTCCCCTGACGCGTCGTCCTTCTTTGGGACGACCCACACGGGTGAATTGTATGGTGATCGAGATGGTCGTATAATTCCATCACCCCATAGCTGCTTCATTTTCTTTTCCACCACATCCTTTAAGCACATGGGATAAGGATACGATTTTGAATAAACTGGGGTATCGGTTGTAGTTCGAATTTCTCCTTGAATTCCAGTCGTATATGTTAGCTTCTGATTGGGTTCCAACAATACCTTAGGACACTTACCAAATATTTCCATCAATCTTCCTCTTTGTCTTTCCGTCATATGTGATGTTCTGATGTTAATAGCATGGACGGACTCTGATATTTGTTGCTTCAGAGGAATACGCACGTCAGGATCTATTATCATGAACCCTCTGCCAGTATGAATTATTGCGCCCAGTTCCTTGAGGCTGTCGTTACCGATAATGCCATCGAAAGAGTTTAGGCCTTTTAGCAAGGATAATTTCAGGGGTTTTCCGCTATTGAACAGATCGATAAACGAATGATGGGTGATCTGGGTATTTCCATTAACGGAACTAATCGTAAAAGGTTTTTCGTTCTGAACAGGATTTCTAATATATTTAGGTTGTACGTAATTCTTGTTAGATGGTGTATCGATCAGGAATCTAAACATTTTTCCGCTCTTCACCGTATGTTCTATGTAAGGCAGCGAAGAGCTCGCTAATCTAAAAAATTCACATCTGCAAATTCAACTTCTTCTTCCTGTGGAACGTATGGCAGACATATACCCTCATCCTGTTTTCCGTCATACTCAGAAAACGGCTCGCTGAAATTCGTGTCGTATTCGCTGATTTGCTGTTCGTAATCCTCCATAGAACTTTCCGCTGTGGGCATCTGGTCTCCTTCGGTGTAAAGGATCCTTTGTGCTTTGTAACCCCGTGGTTCCTGTCGTGGAGGAGGATGTTTACCAGGTTCATTTCTCATTCGAAATTGATTCTGATAGTTAACGGCTCGCGATCTCATTGATTGATCCACGTCCATAGGCTCAGGAGGAGGTTGAGGTTTAGGCGGCAGGAACGCTCTATGTGGTGGAATTGGACGCATCTGGCGCAATTGATTACCAAATTGTTGTTGATGGTGTGGTCTAAAGTCTGCATAAAGTGGTTTCCGCTGATATACCCTAGCGTCTGGATAAAAATACCTACGAGGAGCAGGAACAGGTGGATGCTGCGTTCTATTTCTTGGTGGAACCTGTGGAGGAATATTTTGATCAGATTTTCGCAGACTTTGTTGCCCGCTATGCGCAGCTAGTTTGCGATATCTCATGTTCTCCATCTTCAAGCATAGATGAAGGGCTTGGGGTAAAGTAGCTGGCTCCTTCATACTTAATTGATCGGATAAGTCACCGCGTAGTCCCCTAATGAAGGTGTCGAGAGCCCTATCACGATAGCTGCGAGTAAGGACATCCCTAGCTTCTGACCTCATTTCCATACTGGAAACTCTATTCAGAATTAAGGATAGGTTCTGATATACCAAATGGTAAAATTCTTGAACAGTATTGTTCCCCTGTACCAGCGCATTCATCTGGTACTCCAATGTGCTAATATCCCGTTTATCGGCATAGTGAAGAGTCAGGCAGCGGGAAATCCTCACCCAATTCAATGGGGTGTTGTAGGACCATATCTGTTTGTCCTACAATTTTATTTCTGATTACATTCAGAATTCCATAATATCTTGGGGTTCCACGCAAATTTTCATAAATTTGCAGAACCCTTTCTACGCTCTTTCTCCAGGAGCTGAATTCTCCAGGCTGCCCTGAGAACTCTCTAAGGCTCTTCACCATATCAGGAATCTTGCTCATTTCCTCAAGATTTCCTCTGTACCTCTCCTCTATTCCCTGGTCCATTTCCAAAGTAGGATCCAAATCGGGATATAGCAATCCGTGTAGGATTCTAGGGCTTTCTCGTGCAATTACTCCTTCTATTACGGCCTCCAATTGCCCTGGCGGGTTCGGGTTAGGTGCTGCTGGTCTTTGAGGAGCACCCCTCGGAATATCCTGTTCCTCAGCACCGTTTCCGAACTCTAACATCGCCGGTCGAATGAGGTTCTCTTGCCGTGCCATTATATATCGACACTACACCTAAACACCACAATATAAGTTCAGGTTCGCGCAAATTTTCTAAGTTCAATACTACACTCTCACTTTAACGTCACAAAATAAATTTTAATTTTAACACCACAACACAAGTATTCTCGGGGAAGGTTTATCAAAATAACAATTCAAATCAATTTAATAAATTCCTGGAAATAACATGCATTGAAATACAGAAATATATGCGAATTTAATTTATAAGGCTCAGCTTTCAAACTCAAGTCTAGCTAACTTAATTTTCTAAACAACTTACATTAACACTACTAAAGTGTGCATAATAAGGAAGGCGGCTGCAATCCTTATTGCTCCTTTTTGCCCGTTGGCTACTCGGGGGCCTCGTTTCCTCCCTGTTGTCCGGAACCCTGCACAAACCTCGGCACTTTCGTCTCCGCTCACGAATTTTCCTTCCGCAACAAATCACTTTCGTCTCTCGCGATTAATTTACTTTTCGCGTGAATACTTTCGTGTAATTGTTCACGGTAGATTACGTTTACTTCGCGCGTATTTCTCACTTTTGTGCGTACGGTTATGCTAGGGCCCCACGTTGGGCGCCAATTAACGAGTCTTCACGAATTTTTAATAAAAAAAACAATTTTATTTTTCATCCGTTCGTTACAAAGTTGCGATAAAGACTAATTCTAAATTCTAAAATCTAACTTAAGCTAGAAACTGCCACAGGTATGTTCACATGGTATCAGCACATTCTTGATACTCGAATATGAGACCCATGTCTAGACATGGTGTCATCACGATTGCATTGTCTCATGGCCAGGTAAGATGGTTTGTTGACTGGCATGTGGCTGGATCGCGTTACAATTTCAAGTTGGATGATTGTTACCTTAACTTATACAAAGATAAAAAAAAACAGAATTTAAATTGTACAGAGTTGATTTAGCTCCAAGATTTTTTTCCACTTTTCTAAAAACCTGCTTGCAACTTTTATTATATATCATTATGTAAAAAATTATGATCACAGATGTAGTATTATTATACCAAAAAATTTAACTTGTCCAGCAAGAGACACGAGAAGGTTTAGAGCTTTCTTGCCAGGAGTGGAAAGCAAGGGAAAAAATACTTTGCAAGCCTTTAATATATCCAACAGTTTAGAGAGCAGTTTACGCACCCAATAATGGTGAGCAAAGTAGTTTGCCGGCAAAAAGACAACAACAAACAGATGGTTAAAAAGAATGCAGAAAGGATAAAATAAGTTAATATATAATATACAGGTATACTAAACTTTTGTTTGTCTTTGCATTGTAAAATAAAATAAAAATTTACGTTCAAAAGTAATTATTCGAATAAAAATGAAAACTGAGCGGCTGTGTCATGATGAAAGTTTCAATAAAATAATTATACTGAAGTGTAATATTTTTATAAAAACGCGTTAAAATTTATAAATTAATAAATCTATCCTTCTCTCCTTTTGCACTGCAAAATTGTCAATGATTAGATTGAACATTTTATCAACACTGTGGAGGCCTTTGAGTAAACTTTTCTCGATTGACAAAAGTGACAAATTACTAAGACGTTCTTCCCCGGTGGAATTTCTGAGGTAATTTTTCATTCTTTTCAATGCTGAAAAGCTACGTTCTGCTGAAGCTATTATTGCTGGAATAGTTAAAAATTACTGTGGAAGTTTCAAAATATCAGGAAAACTGCTGTCAAGTTGATTATCGAGGAAATATTGAAAAATTTCTTTAAAGTTCTTACCCTTCATATCACAATTAGAAAATAGGACCGAAAGCTCTGTACGTAAGGATGAAAGTTAAATCTATTTGGATAAGATTGCTGCAAATTAGTGAAAAGTGTACTCAGAAACTTAGTGGAAAAATCCGAATAAAAGGAAGTGTTCAGCAATTCTAAAAATTTTAATTGATTTAGTGATTCGAATCTTACTTTCAACTCTTAGCTTGCGTTGTCCAGAATTTCACAAAAAAGTTGGGTAACTAATTTTCCTTCACGTTCAAACTTGCATAATATTTCACTTACATGATGGAATAGGGCTGAAGCTGTTCTATCAGTAGATACATCTCAAAAGCCAAGAAAACGTTCCTGTATAATACCATCTTCAGTAACGTACCTGAATATTGTAGAAAGCTGAGACTTTGTGAATACATCAGTTGTTTTGTCTAACATTATTGATACGAAAGGTGACTTCTCAATTTCTTTGCGGATAGTATCAAAAATAATGGAAGAAATTGAAACGGCGTCGCCAAGACCCTCTCCACCGACCACTTGAAGCCAGTATACATGGAGCACTCCGATGCCCAGCCATCAACACCAACGTTACCACTGACTCAGCCAGCCTCACGACAGTCGCCCACACCAACGCCCTTGCTGCCATCACAGGCGGTTAAACCGGCCAATGGCATACTTATACAGCAGCCACCGCCTACTACTACCAGGAGCACGGTCACATTTTCACTCCCTTCGACGAACACGAAGGTCATTGGGGAGGGAATGATTGCGGCGCCATGGAACATTCCAAGGTCAGCTCATCTCTCAGGGTGCAAGCAGGTCTTCGTCCCCTGAGAGATTTTTCCTGCCGGCTGATTTCTCATATCAGCGGCGCGAGCAATTCCCTCGAGAAAAGGGAAAATTTGATTGAGCCGTTCGTCTAGGTTCTCATGAATTAATATAAATGCAGTAACGTAGGCAAGCTGAGTCCGCTTCGTCATCGGAACCTCAATATCATCATCGTCACAAAAAACAACATCACCATCAACCACATTATCATCATCAACAACATCAGCCTCATCGTCGTCCTATTTCTTGCTCTAACAAAGAGTAAAATATTGTCAAAGAATAAAATACGAGTATACCTTATTTAAAGTGTTAAATCAGACTTTTAAAGAATCAACAAGAAAATTGATGTAACTGTTGCATTTACCAAACCCTATGCAAAATCCTAGTAAGAAAACGTGAAATAATCAATTGGTTCAGAAACTTATAGTTGAAACAATTCCAGATTTCAAATAAAAAAATGGAAATTTTTCAAGCTTCATGCATGTATCTTTTGGTGAAAATAGAAATATTACACAAATACACATATGCATAAAGCTTTAAAATTTTCCTTCTTTCGACAAAAATTTGTAATAAAAACTCACCTTTACCACGATCACTATAACTTTGAAATCCATTGTTTTCACTCGCGACACTTCTCCAATTTTTATATACTTCCTTCACTCGCGACATTATTAAACTAACTAACTAACTTTAAAATTGATTATTTTCACTCGCGATACTTCCACTATCAATTTTCATGTAATTAATCCACTCGCGACGTTGTTAAACTAACGTTTGAAATTGATTTTTGGCGCCAAAATAAATTTTCCCCAGGCGGACGAAATAAAATGGATGAACGACATTCTAAGAAAATTGCAGTTTAAAAACCGAAAGTAGAATAAAGAAATTTACGTTGAACGGAAAATTCGTAAAAATGTAAACATTTCCCCAATCCCTTGGATGATACGCTCTCTCAAGCACACACAGAAATTTATCAAAAAAACTTTATAACAAAACAAAGTCTTCCAAACCTCTTTTTCACCTATATGTTCATCGGGTTTCCTACTTTCTATCTATTCTTCATAAATCTCTATAATAAAACGAAATCATCCAAACGTCTTTGTCACCCACATTTTCATCAAGTTTCGTACTTTCATCCGTCCTTTATATGCTGCCTCTGTAAACAAATTTTGATATCATGAAACATACAGTGCCATCAAGCTTTTGCACCGATTTACAAGTAACTCTACAGTCATCCCGGCGTAATTTGCTAAAAGCATGATCATTATCCTCCAGGAAATGATATTTTACATTGGCCATTCCGAAGCAGCTGTTAACATAGCGTCTTTCCCATATATTTTACCATTTTTCCTACATGAAATGTAAAATTTGATTGCATATGTACATTGAGGGATAGAAGAGACATGGGTGTTTGGCTTTGTACGCAGAGCTCTGTGGCACTTCCCTGGGCAATCTATAGTTGAAGAGTAGAGTATATACAAGCTGATGATAGTATATTGAACGAGGTGTGTGAATGAACGATTGAGTGCTGTGCGTGACTTTCGAAAGTTGGTTATATAGCGAGTCGATGATGAATATTTCCTTTCAGAAAATTTTGTTTAGCATTTGATATGAATGAATGCTAGTTTTTTCGTTGTTCAGTCATAAAATGAATGAAAATTTCTGTGTTCAATCATCTAAGTGAAGAGGTTTATTGATAAATAGGATTAAAGTTAGCGTAGGTTTGGTAGGTTTTATGTTGAAAGGTTTAATTAGGAATTCACTATTTAAGAATTCAGAATATAAGAAAATTTCCTGAAAAATTTTGTTTGATAAATTTAATTTCCTGTAGAAAATAATATTGAAAGCATCATGAAAGGATTATTTGATTTAATAAGGGAAGTAGTGCTTCCCTTGCGTACAAAGACGGTTACTGGAGTACCCTTTTTAATGAAAAGAGATGGAGGAGAAGGATTACTATTACTGCGTAGATAAGACACTGTCATGATTTTAACTCTTCGTCCGTCTCATTTGAGAGATTTCCCGAAGGAAATCTAAGTCGACCTCTCATCAGTTATAGACGTAAAGTCTGTGAACATGCCAAGTGACGGTACTAGGGGTTCTGAATTCCCGGCCTTTTCTTCTTCCCGTGAAATCCCGGGAAGATAAAAGTCATTCTCGGAATTCCCGGGAAAGGCGCGAATTTGAGAACAATTAGCATCAGTAACATTTCAACTTGACTGCCGTTCCCGGAAACCAGGAGTACATTGAAAAGGTAAAAACAAAAACATTGCTGTAAATAAATTTAATTCTCTGAGCTTTATAAAACTTTACAATATCATGTATGTGTGCATATATTCATGTATGAAATTATAGACAAAATCAAATAAGCTATAACACATAATTATGAATGATGATATTGTCGCGTGTTATTTGGTTCGCGGCCAATAATTTTAATGTTCCGGGAAAGTGAAAACGCAATGTCTTTTAATTTAAGTTAAAAGTGTTTATTTAATTTAATAAAAAGCACAATAATCAGTTAACACTTTCACTAATTTTAATTGTCACTATTAAAATTTTCTAACACTTGTCCATAAATTTATTATCGCAATTGTCTTCTAAATCACTTCACTATTACAAAAATCACTTTTCTACTACTCGAATAATTTCGCTTCCCACACACAAACGCAGTTCTTATCGCGGTCGAATGAATGATCTCCCCCATTCATTCAGCTCGCCTTTATATAGGGTCTCTACCTATTCACCCATTTCTCGCACATTGGCGAACGTTCTACCTGGTAGATTCGAGCAAATTCATCAATGGAGTGACGTCACTTGCAGATGTTGATCATGCTTGTTGGGTTCTCGTAGTTTCGAGTGAATTCGTGTTCTTCATTGTTGTGAAAACAATTGCGACAGTAGCTCGCAGAATTATTTGTACATGTAATTATTTGTACATGTAACACTGCCCCCACCTCAGTTCTTTTCGCCCCGAAAAGATGTGTCGCTATTTGTAGTCAATTCTCCCTGGGTGTAATATGGGGCAAGACGGTCCAGATGCACGATTTTCATTTTAGCTCTCGGCTTACGATGTTCCTGTATTCGGTATACGACGTCGTTGATTCGCTTTGTAACTCGGTATGGTCCCTCCCAATTATGTTGCAACTTTGGAGACCTACCCTTTCGCCGTTGCGGGTTATAAAGCCACACCAAGTCATCTTGCTGGAAGCCAGTAGAATTAGCCTTTAGATCATACCTGGTCTTCATGCGGTCAGCAGCCGATTCGAGGTGTTTTCGCACTGTCCGATGTATCTGGTTCAACCGTTGTCTTAGATCACTTGCGTACTCCGAGACCGTTTGGGGTTTCTCAGGGGGTGTTCCGAACTTTATATCGGCTGGCAGACGAATAGTCTTTCCAAAAATGACTTTGGCTGGGGCTTGGCCCGTCGATGCATGTTCGGCAGCTCTGTACGCCATCAAAAATAATGGGATATGTCGGTCCCAGTCCCTTTGGTTCTCGTCAACCATCTTGGCAAGGTGTTTATTGAGCGTGCCGTTGAAACGTTCGACCATTCCATCGGATTGGGGATGCAGCGGTGTTGTCCTCGTTTTCCGTATTCCGAGCAGCTCGCACATTTCGCCAAAAACTAGTGACTCAAAGTTTCGGCCTTGATCCGAATGTAATTCGCAAGGTACGCCGTACCTACTGACCCAATTTAACACTAGCTGTTCAGCTACGGTAGTTGCTTCCTGGTTGGGAATGGGGTAGACCTCGGGCCACTTGCTGAAATAATCGGCTACAACCAGCGTATATCGATTTCCCCAATCGGTTTCAGGAAAGGGTCCTGCGATGTCAACAGCAATCCTCTCAAACGGTACCCCCACGTTATAGGTTTGCATTTGTCCTCTCAGTCGTCGCTTTGGGCCTTTGACGGAAGCGCAAATTGTGCATCTGCGACACCAGTCCTCTACGTCTTCTCGAGCGTGGAGCCAGTAGAACCTTTCCCGCAATTTCGCTAAGGTCTTGTTAACACCAAGGTGGCCTCCCGAGGATCCTTCATGCATTTCCTTTACCACATCGTGGATTCGGCTTTTGGGTAGTATAGTTTGCATCCTATAGGAGCTGCCATCCGCCGTTTCCCATTTCCGCTTGAGTATGCCACCCTCTACCTGAAGGGAGTTCCATTGTGCCCAATAGCTTTTCAGGGTTGCGCCATGCATCGAAGCGTCCTTCCACTCCGGTCGCCCAGTCGTCTCCTTCCATACGAGCAATGGTCCGATGTCTTCATCGGCTAGCTGGGCATTTCGAATCTCCTCCGATGACCAACCTTCATCGAATTCGGCCGTTATCAGTCGCAGATCAACGGGCGGTTCCTTTTCCTCAATCCGTCGGCAATGCTTGCAGTTAGCTGGACATGGGCGACGAGATAGGGCGTCAGCATTTCCATGAACTCCGCCCTTTCGATGAACAATTTCGTAGTCGTACGACTGCAATCTTTCGATCCATCTCGCAACTTGTCCCTCGGGGTTTTTGAAGTTAAGTAGCCATCTCAGCGATGCATGGTCCGTTCGAAGAACAAATTTCTGGCCATATAGGTACTTGTGGAACTGCTTGGTGGCCTCTATTATAGCCAATAGCTCCTTCCTGGTCACACAGTAGTTCCTCTCACTTTTTGAAAGAACTCGACTGTAATACGAGAGGACTCTTTCTTCGCCATTGATCTGCTGGGAGAGTACAGCTCCAATACCGCCGTTGCTTGCATCAGTGTCAACTACAAACATTTTCCCGGGTTTCGGATACGCCAGCACGGGTGATTCACACAGCTTTTCCTTCAGGGTCTCAAAGGCTGTCTGGCATTGTTCGTTCCAGACATACGGACGATTTTTCTCGGTTAGCTGATGGAGACACTTAGCTATTTTGGCAAAGTCTTTGACGAATCTTCGATAGTAGGTTGCCAGGCCCAGGAAACTTCGTAGTTGGCGCTTATTGTTTGGTGTTGGCCAGCTTTTCATGGCTTCAATTTTCTCAGGGTCTGTTTTGACCCCTTCAGCTGATACGACATGTCCCAGGTATTTTACTTCAGCTGCGAAAAGGGTACACTTGTCGGGACTAAGTTTCAAATTTGCCAGTCGCAGTCGGGAGAAAACCTCTTCTAAGTTCCGCACATGCTCTTCGAACGTTCTCCCGATGACGATGATGTCATCTAGGTACACCAAGCAGGTTTTCCAGGTTAGACCACGTAGCACGTATTCCATCAAGCGTTCGAAAGTGGCTGGAGCATTGCAAAGCCCAAACGGCATCACCACGAATTGCCACAATCCGGTCCCAACTGAAAATGCGGTCTTCTCTCGGTCCTTCTTGTCAATTTCTACCTGCCAGTAGCCACTCTTGAGATCGAGTGTAGAAAACCATTTTGCGTCGGCTAAAGTGTCCATGATGTCATCGATGCGTGGGAGCGGGTAACTATCTTTCTTAGTGACGTCGTTAAGCTGCCTATAGTCGACACAAAAGCGAGTGCTACCATCCTTTTTCTTTACTAGAACTACAGGCGCGGCCCATGGACTTACAGAAGGTTCAATAATGCCTTGTTTTTTCATGTCCGAGATCAGCGTGCTCACTTCTCCCTGTTTGGCTATAGGGAGACGTCTTGGTGCTTGTCGAATCGGCTTGGCTCCCTGTGTATCTATGACGTGAGTTACCAAACTCGTTCGGCCTTGGTCATCCGGGCTTGTTGAGAAGATGTCACTGTACTTGGTGACCAGATCAGAGGCTCGCTTGAATAGCTGCACCGGCAATTTGGCTTGCTTCAATATTGCAGACGTGGATTCCCGGGCTTTGTCTGTGTCTTGCCTCCTTTTCCAATGATGGCCGTGAGTAGCTTCCAAAGAGGTGATGGTGGAAACAGGCTGGCAGCTGCCGATGACTTCTCCCGCTTTGATGCTCGTGGTTGAGTCTGCGGTGTTAAGGACTCTAACCGGCACATATCCGTTCCTTAAAGAACTTACAAGGCTTCGTCCTACAATCAAACTGCGCAATGCAGATGTCTTCGTTGGCTCTATCAGATAAGATCGGTGGTCACCAGAATCACCATCAAGCTTGGCCCATACAATGCTTTCGGAAGAATTCGGTACATCAGTGTCAGTACATACCACTACATTCATCTTGGGGACTTGGACGCTGGGATCCTCCATCAGTACTTCGACATTCTGCCATTTCAATACACGTTGGCCCAAGTCCAACGTGATTCCATGTGGTCGCAGAAAATCCATTCCGAGAATGCAGTCATCCATAATGTTCGCGACCAGAAAATTATGTCGGAACACAAGGTCTCCCGACTGTATCTGGAGGTTGACCTCTCCATGAACAGGTGCAGTTTCTCCCGTAGCTGTCCGTAGTGATAAAATTCTGCCCTTGTGAAGTTGTTGCTGTCTAACTAGGTCTGGTCGGATAATCGATCGGGTTGCACCAGTGTCGATTGTTATGGTGCAGTGTTCTCCGTCAATTTGACCCGGAAGACATAAGTCCGCTTCTCCACGATGTAGTCTTGACACGGTGATGGTGGTGCTGGGGACGTCGATCCTCCTAGCCAACCTCTGCCCCACGAAGTTGGCTCTTACATGTTTCCCGACCCCTCTGTTTGAAGGGCTTCCATTCTGGGCTCCTGACTCGGTCTGGATCTCCTCCTAGCTGCACACCCTGGACAATAGCTCGGTTTTCTTCGCTTCTTGCAGTCTCTTTGTAGGTGCCCCTTCTCTCCACAATTCCAGCATCTAGGCGCACCATTTACATGCGGGTCTCGCTCAATTTGCACGCGCTCGCACCTGCACTCGTCTGTCACTACCTCACGAACCCGGGCAGTGGTACGAGTCACATTTTTCGCTGCCTCAAAGTTCAGACTATAAGCCAATGCGTCCTTAACCGTTTGCTTTTGAGCTAAACGCACGGCTTGTTGCAATTCCGGGTCCTTTAGTGCGCTGATGAATGCTTCTGTCGCTGCATCATCTCGATGTTCTGGGTCGTAGGCTGGGTAAGCCAAAAGTGCCAGTCGCTCAATGTCTTGGGCTAGCTGCTGTAGGGTTTCACCAGACTTCTGCATTCGATGCCTTAGCTGTGACCGATAAATCTGCTTTAGATGATCGTCTCCATAACGCATGTCGAGCGCATTCATTATAGCATTCGGGTTTGAGTGCAATTCAACGGGGATCGTCTGCAACAGCTCGGCAGCTGGGCCTCTTAGAGCAAGAATCAATGCAGTTGCTCGTTCCTGCTCATTCCAGTGATTTATGCGAGCGGCTGCTTCGAACTGGGTTTTGTAAATAGTCCAGACCGTTTGCCCATCGAATATTGGTGCTTGCACATTTCTGGATGAGCTTTGCGCTGCGGTTATAATTGGGGCTGGTGAGGCGGTTACTACTGCCTTCGCTGCTTCTAATTCTTTTTTCACTTTTTCCATCTCATGGTTTATTCTCTCTTCGACCTGGCTGACCTTTCCCTCGACCTGGCTGACCTTTTCCTCGACCTGGTAAACCTTTTCCTCGACCTGGTCAACCTTTTCCTCGACGCCTTTTATTTGTTTGTTCAGATGGCCGAGCTCCGCTTTTATTTCGGTTGACTGTTTCTCCAGCTTCTGTGTGATGTCTGCCTTGATTTCGAACGCTTGTTGGTCCAGCTTCACTGATTGTTCATTTAACTTCGCTGATTGTTCATCAAGCTTCGCAGTCAGACTGGATGACATTAGCATCAACATTTGCATCAGCGCATTTTCTGACTCCTTTGATTTTGGTGTGTCCACTTCTCCACCTTCTGCGCCTTTTTCCGCATCTGAGAGCTCACCCGAATCCAGATTCACGCCTTCCGACTCGATCGCGTCACGCAAGCGTGCAATCAGTATGGCCTTTGTACCTTGTGTGGCCAGATTCCGCCGTTCCAACTCCTCCTTGAGCTCCGATATGGTCAATTCATTTATTTTTAAGTTTAAGCTTCGTGGCATTTTTAATGTTTCTTTAAATTTTACTATTGTGCACTATAAAAATGTTCAAATTTTCACTTTCAAAATTTTTCTTTCGCACTTCTTGACACCACTGTCGCGTGTTATTTGGTTCGCGGCCAATAATTTTAATGTTCCGGGAAAGTGAAAACGCAATGTCTTTTAATTTAAGTTAAAAGTGTTTATTTAATTTAATAAAAAGCACAATAATCAGTTAACACTTTCACTAATTTTAATTGTCACTATTAAAATTTTCTAACACTTGTCCATAAATTTATTATCGCAATTGTCTTCTAAATCACTTCACTATTACAAAAATCACTTTTCTACTACTCGAATAATTTCGCTTCCCACACACAAACGCAATTCTTATCGCGGTCGAATGAATGATCTCCCCCATTCATTCAGCTCGCCTTTATATAGGGTCTCTACCTATTCACCCATTTCTCGCACATTGGCGAACGTTCTACCTGGTAGATTCGAGCAAATTCATCAATGGAGTGACGTCACTTGCAGATGTTGATCATGCTTGTTGGGTTCTCGTAGTTTCGAGTGAATTCGTGTTCTTCATTGTTGTGAAAACAATTGCGACAGTAGCTCGCAGAATTATTTGTACATGTAATTATTTGTACATGTAACAATATCTTTTAGTAGAATATTAAATCTCCTTTATACGTATATTTTGTTACATAATAGGAAATGGATCCAAAATAACTAAACATTCCACAAACAGGACTTCAAGGAACATAAGCGATAAATAATTTTATTACTAAGTCTCGTGCTTAGCTTTGATACAAAGAATCTTGCTGCAGAAATGTCTCTATCAGTTTCTATTGATGTTGGCAGTATAGTTTTCAGAGCTTCGCTTAGTTTAATTATGTTAGAGGATTGATTTTCGATAGCATCAAACAACATAAATTCCTGTTTTACAATCTTGCTGAAGCTAGAGCTACTTTTGATATTGCCAGTACGTTGAATCCTTATTTTTGACTGCATAGCCTTTTTCAACCTTTCGCTCAGCGCAAAAAAGACCTTTGTTGAATCAATGTGCTTTTATTCGATAAGCATGGAAGATCAGTAACTGCAGTAGCGTTGTATTTCTTGCCGCAATTTACATACTGCATTAGCCCCACTAAGTTTTTGTTGTGTTTTCCACTTATTCGTTGAATCAGAGAGCATTTCATGTGTCTAGAGAATTGTGTACTTTGTTGGCTTTCTTCTTCTTCTTAGCATTACAGCCCCTCTCGGGCTTTCGCTTCCTGCAAAAATTGCCTCCAACTGTCTCGGTCCATTGACGGCGTCGGCCAAATTCGAAATCTGAGCAGCAATGAACTGTCATTGCAATCTGTTCTAACACCGTATCCATTTCTAAGCAGAAAGTCCTATTTAAACTTTCAAAATAAAGCACTGATATTAAAAATGGTGATGCAGCCCATAATTCTGTTTGGTGCTCGTGCATAGTTCCAATGTGCCGAATACTCAAAAACCAAGCTTCAAGTTACCCAAAATCGATACCTGAAAATGGCGTTTGACAAACTCTTCTATTTCTCTACTCTAACGCTGCATAAACTTGCTAAAGTTGAATCTGTGAGGGAATGCGCCCGGTTGCGCAAAGACAGACTGTTAGCTAAAACTATTACCGTGCCAAACCCCCTAATAGCCGCGCTATGTGCTTAATAAGAATAAGCTGGAAAATCTTCACTGCCTCCGCCATGCCTACCTTTTATTAATAGTGTACACACCTCTTTTTTCCCTTGTAAAAGAATATTCTACATATAAGTAGATTAAGGTTCATGTAAGATTTTTTGTACTATTTTGTCCTTAAATTAATTACTCTAAGTTCTACTGAACAAAAATCGATATCAGTTCACCTAAAACTTACAATGATAGTAGAAATGAATATGTACTCAGAACTTTTAAATGTATCGTCAATGTTTGTACCATAATTATAGTTAAGCAATTAAGTTATTTCATAAAAAAAATATATTTTATACTTTATTCATTCAATTTAAGTACAGTAACTGTTTTTAATAGGTATAGAACTTTAAAATAAATTAAAATACGGATAAATTGTTTTGATTGCCATAAAACTGGTTTTATTTGGAAGATAATTTTCTGACATTTTTATTTTAATGTAATTTTGGGCATCCTAATACCACGATTGGCGCGGAGGATGTCCAAACGAGAGGCCCAATTTTTGATTACTCTTTACTAATAATTGGGGCAGTATCTCTCCAATAACGCGGCGAGTGTTGTCCTCCATTCCATTCTATTCATGATAAAATTTTAAACCAAACTAACTATAAAACGTATGACAGCTGTCACACTATAAGTAGCATTAAGAAGTGATGCCAACTTAAAGCTCTATACCTCTAAAAAAACAATGGAGAATAACTACTTGACTTGTTTTAAGTATTTACATACGATTTAATACAAATTATGTCACATCTTGCGATGAACTGGCCGTGTCACCGGCCAATTACGTACCAGGAAACTTCAAGCGCTTCTCTTTGATCGCGATTGACGTTTGGAAGTTGAAACTATCAACACGCGTGTGAGTTCGTCATTATCGAAATTATAAAAAACATTAGAAAACGAAAATTTATAAGCATATCTTATCATACAAGATCATATGCATAAAGTTTGAAGGTTGAAGACCGAAAGAAAGCAGAAACTTCATCTTGGGCGAGCGCCCATCGAATACACCGTGGCCAATATTTTAAAGGCGGCAAAATGGACTAGTTATTGTCAGCAAGCAAATACGATAGCGGAGCAAGCAAACACGATAGCGGAGCAAGCAAACATTATGGCAGAGCAACCAAAGACCAAAGCCGCCCGCAAGGAAATGCCTTTGGACATGATGGATGCGGATGATACAATCGCAAAGAATTAAAGCTTTAACCAAGATGTTAACCTAATTAACTGTAAACTAAATGAATTAATATTAGCAAATTGCCAAACGTAAAACCCCGGTTCCTTTGCCAATCCTACCCACACCTACCACTAATCCTTTCAGCGCGCTGGTGAACGATAGCCAAAATAATAAACCAAACGCAACTAACAATCGAGCAAAGAAGATGTGGTTTCCACCAATTTTAATTGAAAATCAGAAAGCAACGGTGCTTAAAGGCATCATGGATAGGTACACCCCTACAGATGGTCTCGTCTAGAGTACCGAATTGCAAAGTTGTCGAACTCCGGACTAAAAGCCACAGTGGACAGGCTTGAAGCCCACGACTACATCATGAACCTACTTAAAAATACGGAAGCGGAGGGATACTCGTTCACCCCCCCCCCTCCCAAAAGAAAAGAAAAAATGTGTCGTGATACTGAGGGGTGTTAGTTCAGACTTTGGAGCTGAGGCTGTTCGAGAAAACATAGCCAGCCAAATTCTGACTCTAGGCCTCGAGTTTGTCAGCCCACTTACCACTGCATGGTCGAGAGCAAATAAAATCGACATGGATTTATTTGAGATAACAGTGAGCTCGGAAGCTGGTAAAAACAAGTAAGGTGCGCTACATTCTGAACCAACGAGCCCTATGGGAACGCCCCAAAGGAGCCATCTGGTTCAATACTATCGGTGTCAAAGATTCGGGCACGTATCCATCAATTATGGATTCAACATGCGATGTGTAGCATGTGGGGAGGAGCATACTTCCGTAAGTTACCCCAGAAAAAAATATAGACAAGCGAAAACCACTCCATTCTGTACTATGTGTAAGACACATGGGCATCCAGCCAATTTTTCCGGCTATCCAGAACGAAAAAGTTTCGTTGGACCGGGCAATCGTAAATAAAGCCAAACGGACGGCAGCTCAGATCATATGTTCCCCGCTCCACAGCTATCCAAATAGTACACCGACCCCTACAACCCCACACCACTTTGCTCCTCTTTCCCACCGGACCTCATAAGCGAAACTCCGCCCATATACTCTGACTCCTAGTCCCGTCGCCTACAACAGATAACCGTGGAGTGGCTGGGAGTCTCTCCCCGTGAACTCCTTTCCAAGGTTAAGGCTTTCCTCTCATACTTTGACGCCACTAATGACCAAGAGAAGCCAATGGCACTCCTCAATTTCTATTTCACTCTTTATGATTGCAAATAGACTAACCATTCTTTCCTTAAATATCAACTCCCTATTCTCACATGATAAGAGGCTCTACATTGCTGATTTGGTCAAATCCTTCCAACCCAATGTCCTCGTTCTGAACAAGAACCCTCAACAAAAAGTCCTTGTGGAGAGCTACCATGTGCTTCGTAATGCCAGTGGCAGAGGTACTGCGAAACTGTTTCGAGATGATTTAGATATCCATCAAATCCCTTTTGAATAAAATAATTCCTCATACACGCTAGCAACTCTCAACACCAAGCGACCCAATGGAAACTCAACCAAAACTCTTATTGGCTCCCTATACCTCCCGTGCAATCTAGATCCACAGATCCCATTTACACTTAACCAAATCCTCGTAACAGCCTCATCCCACGACTCATTTATACAAGGAGGAAACCTTAACGCCAGACACAAGCACTGGGGGGACTCCACAAGGAATACGAACGGGAACTACCAATTCGAATGGCTACATGCGGACGCCCTCCTCTCAGCATCCATAGCAAATGCTGGGGACCCAACATTTCCCAGAGGGAATTCATTTTTAGATTAATTCATAATATCCGCTTACCTCAACGTTCCCACAATTCCCCTTACTTGCTCCACATTTAGCTCTTTATCGGACCATCATGGCCTCCATCTCAACATAACCCTTAGATCACACATACCAGTTTCTACGTGCCCACCTCACTATAGACCGTTTTATTCTATAGACTTGCCAAACTTCAGAAAAGACCTCAAAGACTTCCTTTCGAATCTCCCACTGGCAAATATCATTCTCTCAAACGCAGAAATAGACTCTCATATATCGGCACTAACATCTGCCATTATAGAGTGTCTAGAGCAACATGCCCCCTTCCAGAAACCACGCAGTCCGCTTCATAGATGGCTAACTCACGAGACTCTTCAATTAATAAAAACTCGGAAGCATATGCTCCAACGGCTTAAGTGTATTTATCATTGAAGCTTTAGCCGGGTCAATGAGGAGTATTTGGAACTTAAAACGCAAATAACGAGCATTTCCCGTGAAATTCAAAAACGCATCACATCCGAAGTCAACAACTTCCATATAAGCAGACTGATATCACTATGGCCATCTTCAAATGTTTTTAAAACTATAAATCAACTCACAGGCCGTAAGAGTTCCAAATTTGACATTGAAAAAGACCCTATAAACCGAGGGAATGAAGTCTTCACTGCACAATCTGCCAAGTTCGTTGCATGTGAGGAATACTTTAAACAACTATATTGTCGCCGTGAGTCATCCAACACAGCTTTGAATAACAATGTTAAAGCAGAGGTTCTACTAACGACAGAAGGATACGAGTGATCTTGTTTAACTGTATTCTCCAGGTATAATAAAGCATCCTCTCCACGACATCCAGTCTTCGCCGGATTTTTCACCCCAAAAGAGGAAGTAGAAGATCTCCTAAATGCCTTAAATAGCAAGCTATCTCCATCTCCTTCTTCTTGACGATATTATACAATAATTGCATTAATCGATAATTTTGTTTATTTGATATCCGCAGGCCAGTTCTCTTTTTTCTTTAAAAGCCGTCGGGCCTTGCTTGGTTGTGTGAGCAAACGCGTTTCGACTACTTTGAGTCATCTTTAGTGTCTAAAGGATGTGTTGAAGGGAACGACTTTATATAGTCATAGGATGGGTAATTAGTGGATGGGTAATGAGGTCAGGAAGTAAATTACTCAAGTGCCAAATTATACCAGGTAGAGGGATATTATGTTTTTGTTTTTTTGCTTGTTGGCTGTCCGTTTGTTCTGTTTCACCTCGTTTATAAATTTCAAGCCTTTCTAGGATGTCAAGTCTCGGTCCTTTGCTTTGTTTGTGTAGCAATTTCATAGAGTTTGTCATTGCATCAGGCTCATGTGCGTGGTTTTGTAGGTGCGTCGCATAATTGGAGTCTACCTTGTTGTACAAGAAAGATCGTAGGTGCTCTTTGTATCTTGTCGTTAGTTTTCGTGATGTCCTTCCTATATATACCAGTCCTTGCATGTCAGTTTGTATACGCCGCTGTTCGTTTGTTGTTTTGAATGCAGTTTGCAATTTGTATTTCCTAAGGAAGTTTGTTAGTTTGTATGTCTCTTTGCCTACGTATGTTAATGATACCCACTGTTGGTCGTTCTTATGAGTTTCAGTCGGTTGGCGTTCCTGTTTTTGTTTGTACTGTGCGACAAGTTTGTCAATGTCGCATTGCTTGTATCCGTTATTATTAGCTATTCTGTAAATGTTGTTTAGTTCATTGGAGTAGTTAGTAGGAGTCATGGGGATGGAGTGAAGCCTCTGCACTATTGATCTATACGCTGCTAGCTTATGTTGTGCGGGGTGGTTAGATGTTTCATGTAAATGGGATCTGGGGATCTAGATTGCACGAAACATCTAACCACCCCGCACAACATTTTAACAATCGACTTAAGATGAATAGACACGCCAGGAAAAACCTTAATAAAGCGAAAGCAGCATCCGCAATTATTTCGTCTCTCTTTTTCTTGAAATCAGTCTGCCCAAAAGTTAAAGTCTTAATGTACAAAACTCTTATTAGGGCGATCATTACCTATGCGTTTCTAGCATGGCTAACAATCTCGCCTACTGCTGCCGAAGAAATCCAAATCTTCGAGAGGAAGATCCTTAGGGAACGCCTGTCCAAATACAGACGTCCTAATAAGAAGTACTGTACAAAGATACGGAGATAGAACCGATTCTCCACTACATATTGGCAATGGCAAAAAAACGCCGAGAGAAGTGGCGGGAGCACCCTCTTCGATGTATTCGCGCACTTTTCGAACCTACCACTGCAAATAATCCCTACTGCCTATGTCCCTTTAAAACCCTTTAACAATACCATCCCCAATACTTCCGTAACTACCAATAAACCGGCGTTTTACGTTTCATGCGAACCAAATACATACCGTGGTTAAACAAAACATATGTAAGTTTGGCTTGTAAGTATAATAAAATAAAAATCGACTCAAGATAAATATAAATGTAAATTCGAGTGCCGTACTAAACAACTTATAGATTTAGGTTAGATGTAGGAATAGATTTAATTTATATAAGGATTAGACTTAGATCAAGTGTTAACGTATTTATTTGTCAAACTATTCAAGTCGCAAGCCATAAGTGCAAATGGCAAAGTCTATGTATCTAAAAACACCGATGTAATATAAGTATACATATATTCTGACCTAAGATTAATAAGAACTGGATGGGCTAAGCTCATATAAAATGCATGAGAGAGCATGCGACCGGTTTCTGCTCTCTTCCAAGTGAACAGTCTGTCATTTCCTCCCCGTCTGCCTCTTGCTGGTCACTTTCTTGTTCCAAAAGCTGACTAGGTGTGAACTGACTGTCAAGTTGACTGATGCAAATTGGACGCCAAATTGGCCAATTTGCAAATTTCGTCGATTTTATCCGATATTAAAACTGTGGAAAGTGTTCGCGATTCGTTCCAAGTGTTTAAACATTCGATTGGAGTTTGCAATTCAAGTTACTTTTCGTGTGATACTGTGTAATCAACTTAGAATTTCAAAATGAAATGTGTAGTGCCTTCGTGAAAAAATCATAGTGGAAAAGGATCTGTACGTGTTTCCTTTGACAAGTGAGTAGTTATTACATTCATGTTTTGCATGTTTTTTATACAATGCTGAAGGTTTTTCAAATAGAAAGCAAATTTTTGGTATTGTATGAAAATTTGTTTACATTGAGCAGCAGCCATGTTTGCTTGTGCAATTTGGCTCTCTCTAAGGTTGTAAACAAGAGCGTAGCAGTAGGAAAAGTGGTCGCAGGGGTTGTTGCAACCATATTGTCACGTGGTTGTCCACTCCAGTATTATTTAATTACTCAATGATTCTGACCACCAAAGTTTATTTGACATCCATATACTGTCAAATGTCACATAGTCATTAAGCATACTCTGTAATGTCAAGTTATCAAAAGTCTCAATAAAGTTTAATTTTTGTCAACCGCACCTTGGAGAGTTTCAGTATCCTCAACAATCCCGTTAAAACAGGACCAACCATTCGTTTTTGTCTTGAATTGTCCCTCTTCACTGGCTAAATAAGCATTTTATTAAGACTCCCATCACTTCATCCTCTATGGTGTGCCTTTTTCCACAATAAATCTCTACTTTTGGACGAATTTGTAACAATGTTCCCTCTTTTGACAATAATTCATGAATGGAATTTATGAGCAGTCACAAACCAACCTCACAACAACTTCCTACAAAATTTCGATGCATCCTTTGTAGAAGTCTTTTTATACCATTTTGGCAATATGAATGTCCTTTGCGTCAACCATAACCTCCACTGGTTTAGTCTTCTTTCACTACTGCACAGTCGACATGCAAATGAAAAGAGTTGAAAAGTAATCAAATGTATTTCGTATGAATTGAATTTTGTGCATTTTATTGAAGGCAGCTTTTCATAGTGCATGTCAGAATGTAAAGCTAAATCATTCCCACCATCCTCCAGGATGTGCAGGCGAACTTGCTGACGGCCGTAGCCAAAACAGGCAGGCAACCAGCCGCCGACATTGACAGGACGGAAAGACGTTGGAGGTCATTCATGTTGCATTTCGTTGATGTCCATTTCGTATTATCACATGGAAATGCAGGATACACGTCGTCAGTTCAGTGCAATGTAAAAGCAAATGAAAAACGATGGACTTGCATCGATTTATTAGATTTTCCAGTTTACTAAATAAATTCTGGACACGCGTCAGTAGGCTCTTGGTATTTTCATGGTGGAAGTATTTACATGACTTCTGTTTTAGCAATTTTCACCCAGCAGGAGTGTTATATGGCCGATTCGATAAAATCAATCTGTTGTTCGTGACTGCCAAGTTGTGACAAAAAGGATTCTGTTAGTTCAGCGCTTGGTTTGCAGGAAGTGTTTTGTGTTGACTGCAGTTGGATTTTGTTGCAATTATTTAATTGATTTTGGTTGTACTAGATGCCACAAGGATTCAATCGCTTAGACGTATGATATTGGAAAACTGTGTGGCACAACTCACATTAGGTGTGAGTTAGACCAACAATCAAATGCGTGTACAATGAGCTTTCGTTGTAAAATGTCATATAATTTATGTGTTAATAGATTGATATGCTTTTAATACAGAAACTTATTTTAATTTTGAAATATTTATGCTTCCTTTTTAGGTCAAAGTCAAAAGCGCTTTATTCAATACTAATCGTTAAAAATTTGAAAATAAGCAATAACAATACAAAAACTTAATGGCCCAAATGGCTCTCTAAATTTATACGTTATTAGTTAAACACATTTCATCAAAAAAACTATAGCAAATTCAAATTAATTAAGATTATTACATATATTATGGTTTGATTGAAAAATTCCTTTCAGGTCGGCACGGTGTTGAATACATCTAGCATTTGTTGCGTGTAGATGTATTTTTAAAGCTACATTAGATCAGAGCAATCTCCTTAAAAATGTTCAATGATGTGCAGCTATACACTGACAATTTCCGAATGAAAATCAATGCGCAGAAGTGTGAAACAATCTTGTTTCGGACAACGCTGCAGGGGGTCAGTCAAGACCTGAAACGTAATTGGAAAGATTTCCACATCATGGCTGGCGAGGGTAGTTAAGAACGGGTTCCACATAAATCCTGTGTTCGATACCTCGGTGTTTATCTCGATCAGTATCTGTACTATACTGAACATGTGAAAATCATGCTCAGTAAGGCAATAAAAGTAGTCATGGCCCTACGAAGAATCTTTCATTCCAAATACATTGATCAAAAGGTCAAAATTATCTGTTACAAGACCCTGGTTAGACCAGTTTTGACATATGGATGTCAGATCTGGTTCAACCAGAGTGCTAGTACTATGAAAAATTAAGAGTTTTCGAAAGGAAATGTCTTCGTGCATATACTAGTTTGTACAGAAAGCTTGCGACGTATTGGAAACATTATATACCGAATAGAAGAATTTATCAAACTGCTCAAGTGACAAGAGTCGATATCTTCACATTGAAACTTCTTCGGAATCATATCGCAAGATCTGTGACTGTGAGTGAAAACCCTTGGATTTCACTGCCGTTCCACCCTACAGACGGGTATATTGCGACTTGCCTCGCTACTGGCTTCGTTCCTCCAGGAGCATTCGTGTATTTCGACATGAATCAATATGTTTTTGATTCTGACGGCGTCCCAGTCATATATCACATATATCGACGGGCCACCGATAAGAAGATAAAATGTCCTCCGAATTTGAGTTCACGAGACCAACAATTCTAATGGAGATACTCATTTGCTAGATTCATTGAAGCTGATCGAATTGAGACGGCGCAATCTAGGTATTGGTGGCTGAATGACAATGTCTAAATTATTCGTGTTTATTACCAGGTTTTGTGTTTTTCGTTATTAGTTTATGAGTTTCAGCTCATTATTGCTACATTTAGTATTGTTTATTTTTGTTAAAAATTAGGTATAGGTTAGCTATATGTTATGTTTATTATATTAGGTTAGAGATAAGGTTAGGAACATTGTTATCGAATTTTTTAGTGTAAGATAAAGTTTTTTGATTGAATTTTATTAGAATTAAGTTATAACATATTCGGTGTAGGATCAAAGTTCACTGTTGTATCTTAATTATAAATAATTTTAAGATAGTGTTGGTTGGCTTTTTCTCCTTTTTCCAATTGATTTTCAAAACTATGTCATAATCTTAATTAATTGAATTTGCTAGAGTTTTTTTTGAAGATAACGTATAAATTTAGAGAGCCATTTGAGCCATTTAGTTTTTGTATGTCTATTGTTTGGAATTTGCTTTATATTCTTTGAAATTTTTTATCGATTAGCATTGAATAAAGCGCTTTTGACTTTGATGTATTTTTAAAAGCTTTCTTAATTTAGTAAAACTTGTCACATCGTCTAATCATTAGCACAATTTATCGACCATTTGAATTTTTACTAGTGAAGAAGTTTCGAAAAGCCAGAAAAAGCAGAAAAGTTTTTTTTACTGGAAGCATGGACGAGCTCGACGGCATCCCACCGCTGGGAGTCAGGGACAACAAATGAAAAGAAAAATTAAATACGATAATTTTAAACATCGAAAACGGAAACATAAGCTTTTAGGGATATGAAATGGTACTTCATTAACACTAATAAATTTATTCGCGAACAGAAACTACAATTTACATTTCACAAGATATAAGTTAGGCTAGGATGGATGTAGACTGAAAGGCTCGTCTTGCTGATCGCGCAATAAACTAGTACATGCTGCGATGCATGTATCACAACTCTCTTTTTCACTCGATGCTCGCTACAAAGAATCAAAAGGAAAACGCGTCTATGATGCCTGAAACGACGTGTCCCACTCTGCATGTGCCTGTGTTTGCATCTCAACCAAGGCACGCGAAAATCTCCCATGGTATAATTTTTTGTTTATGACGAGATTGTGGAAGCGGAGGTGCTACAGCTACTCCCTCCCCAATGAGCTTCACGGGGTGCAAAGGGAATGAAAATGTAACGCGCTTTTTGGCCTTCGGTATATTTGCCGGTGATGGAAGCTGAGCAGGTAACGAAGGAGCGACCGATATTGGCGAATGAGACGGTGAGCTGCTAAGTTTTGGCGTAGGCTATGAAGTCTCAGGCTCTGGTATGAAGGCTGGTGAATCGATTGGAGGGCACGTTTGTGAATCTGTGATTACTGGATGCCTTAAATCTGCTGCAGCGATATAAGCGGGCTACAGCTGATCGGTCGATAGTGTTTTACTATGCCATTGACGTCTGCAACGAAAGTGCGCTCGTTGATATGCTTTATCACTCGATTTGGCGGAAAACGTATTCGCAAGTGGCTAAGTCCCTGAAAACAAATGGGCGATAGTTGACATGTCTGGAAGCTTGAATTGGGCGAATGGCGTTGAACAGGCGACGGAGGTCGGTAACGAAATCTGCCGGAGTACAAATGGGAGCAGGACGATGATCAATAAATTCGCCTGGGATGCGAAGTGATGTCCCAAAGACTAGTTCTGCTGGTGAGGCCTGAAGGTCCTTCTCGAAAGTCGTTCGCAAACCAAGGAGTACGGTCGGAAGTTCTTTTGACCAGGAGATTTCTTGAGCACTGTCGAAGGCTGCAAACAATGTACATCTGAGAAAAGCCTTCAGCGTGCGGTGTATACGCTCAATCATGCCGTTCGATTTGGGGTGGTAAGATGTCGTATGAATTTGATGAGCTCCTAGAAGGCGAGATAGTTCACGGTCAAGCTCAGCCTCGAATTGTGTACCCTGACCGGCTGTGATTTCGAGCGGTGTTCCAAAGCAGGATATCCAATTGTCAACGTGTCACGTACTGGTATTGCCTGCAGCCAACGGGTGTAGTGGTCTATAATAGTTAGACAGTGTTCAAAATTTTCAGCAAGTGGCACTCTGATCAGGTCCAAATGGATGTGGTCGAATCTTTGATCCGGTGCTGTGAAATTTCCTAGCTCCGCTCTGTTGTGGCGATGAACTTTTGGCAGGGGATGCACTGCTTGGAACACCGAAATATGCCCCTATGAAGGCTTGGCCAAAAATATTTGAGGGCGATGCGCTTAGCGAAGAACGACCACTCGGATGCGACAAATTGTGAGCTGCATCGAATGCTTGTTCGCGTAGTGGGACTGGCAAGTAGGCCTTGATAGTGCTGTCGTTTTCAGTGGAAACTAATGAATATCCGCTGAACTCAAATCGTTGAGGCTTGAAACGAGGGATAGATAATAGGTGCGATAGCTGCTCATCTTTCTCTTGCTCAGCGCTAATGGTGCTGTGGTTGTAGGCGGCAGAAATGGAGACAGTTTCCACGTGCAAGAGTGCGTAGGCTACAGAGTTTTCTTCCCCAGGTGTGTATTCTAGCTAGGTATTAAACTGTGATATAAAATCTAATTGCCAAATCTGCCGAGGTGATGCTTTTTCTGATCGTTGCTTGAGTGCATGAGTGAGCGGCTGATGATATGTATAGGTGGTAAACTGCCTGCCTTCGCAACTGTCCACAACTGTTTCAAAGTCCAGTGCTCCCACAACGAGGTGATACTTTGATGAGTCCGAAGCTATTTTGTACACGTGAAACTGTGATTCAATCTGAAAAAACCATACTTCGGGACTCGACCGCCAAAACGACGGCAATTTACAGCTACTCACGACATTCATCTGTTGCTGCCCGGCGGGCTCCGGAGCCAAATGATCTCGTTCCTTGGCTACGATATGCTTGGCGTGGTTCTCCACACTCATTTTGGAGCTTGCTGATTATTTACTTAACTGCAATTGCGAGTGTTTTTCGAATTACCGTCTGACATAAGCACTGAGTACAATTCACACTGCTGAATGAGTCCACTGTATTTTGCTTTTCTGTTGATCTTTTGTTTTAAATACAGGTTCACCACTTTAGGGACATGAAATGGTACTTCGTTAACACTAATAAATTTATTCGTGAACAGAAACTACAATTTATATTTCACAAGATACAAGTTAGGCTAGGATGAATGTAGAATGAAAGGTGCGTCTTGCTGCTCATGCAATAAACTACTACATGCTGCGACGCATGTATCACAACTCTCTTTTTCACTTAATGCTCGCTGCAAAGAATCCAAGCGTCACCCAGGATCAAATGACAATCAAAAGGAAAACGCGTCTATGATGCCTAAAACGGCGTGTCCACACTCTGCATGTGCGTGTGTTTGCATCTCAATCAAGAGACGCAAAAATCTTCCTTGGTATAATTCTTTGTTTACGCCGAGACTGTGGAAGCGGAGGTGCTACACGCTAGCAACAACGAATTCGAAAAAGTCAAGAAAGAACAACAAGAATTGAAACTTCGAGTACAATCTTTGGAAGAAATAGTTCGAAAATCATTAACGTTAATAAAACCAAGACGACCAAGCAGCATGACACGTTCAAAGAAAGAAGCCACGCAAAAATCTCAAGAAAGAAAGAAACAAGCAATACAAGATGCAAGAAAGGCAGCAATACAAAATGCCGACCATAGGGTAGATATGGGATGGATGCCCCAGAGAAATAAATGCCCAAGCAAGCGCATAGTGACCTGTGCAAGAATTATGCTCGCAGTGTTTTGCTTAAACGTTTAGGTGTTATTCCTAAGTGACGACTGTGGTGACTTCAGTCACATGGCTCTAGCCACACGGCCTTAAATTTTTCGGCTGTGGCCAACAGGTACATTCCTTACGAGCGACTAGAGCAGTTGCGTCCTGGACGTCATGGCAGATCCATCAATGTTGGGGTGAACCTTTATTCTATTGTCAGAAGAGGAAGAAGATGAGTTGTTGTTGGTCAAGCTAAAAGAAAAGCCACATTCATTGTTGCTAAAGACCGATCGCCTAGAACGCAATTGTGAATGTTAAATAGCAGCCATTCCAAATGCAATTATGGACGATCGTGGAGAAACTCAAGTTTGAGCCAGTTCATATCTGGACTTGAACGACACTGGTTCGAATATCAATAAAAACACGCCATGACTCGCGAATTGTCTTTGAATTATCTAACTATAAAAGGAAGTATAACATTAATGCCGTGTGTTTGCTTTGCCTCAACATTGTTTTTTATTGTTCGACTATTGCTGCCAGTCATAAGTTCTTTGCCCGTCGTCCATTGTACGTGTCGAGGAAATGCCGAAGCGAGAGCCCAGAAAAAAGAATACTGACGTCGAAACCGATCCAGAAGCCTTCGGAAATGAAGAAGTATACTTGGAATCAGCCGCTAGCACTCTTCTTGGACGTGTGCCAATTAGTCCAATTAATTACCAAATGACAATAATTATGTCCGGTGTGTCCGCTCTTCCAACAGCAATTGAAAATATTCGAAGAGAAACGAACGCAAATATAGAGGATATGCCTCCTCAAATTGCATTAAAGTTCAGCGAAGCATCTGGCACTCCACTGATCCAACCAAAGGATGCCCCATCCATAACGCAACCCATGCTGCACACCGACATTCACGTTCCCGCATTGGTAACGTTGCCGCATGTAAGCTAATCGTCATCTACACAACCATCATTATATGTTGCAGAGCCGAAAGCAACATTGCCGTGTGCGAATGCACCAGCACCTGTATAGCCGTCTTCATCTACATCTCTACCGACATCACATGCATTCCCGACGATAATGCAGCCTACTACATAACCCGCACAATTCAAAAACGTCAATCGCAGAATGCAGTACATATATGCCCGAACGTCAACAACTTTTTGATTTGCCTAGATTTGATGGCAAACCAGAAGAGTGGCAATTATTTGAAACATCGTTTATCGACAGTACCCACGAGTTTAATTATGGGAACCTACAAAATTTAATAAGACTAAACAAAGCTTTATATGGTGCCGCAAAAACTGCTTTCGTGTCGTTGTTAATCTTTTCGGACAATGTACTACAAGTGCTGCAAAAGTTATAATTTAATTTCGGTCGTCCTGACATTCTTGTTTGTTCACAAATTGAAAAAGTAAATCAAATACCCGCGATCAGTGAAGCGCGCATTGACGAAGTACTAGACCTATCTAAGAAACTTCGAAATATGGTGGCACTCTTTAAATCTGCCGAGTTTTTAATGAATGGCACTTTATTGGATGATATAGTCCGCAAATTACCACCGTCTAAGTAATACGAGTGGACCAGATATGCTGTTTGCCTGCCGTCCTTTCCATCAGTGGACATATTCGCAAAATGTTTAAGAGATCTAGCAAAGGTTATCAGTTTAATGCAAATAGATACTGCTACCGCTTAATGCCCTTCGCAAACTACATGTCAACAGCCGGAGAAGTCTGTATCGACATCACGCAGAATATTGCACAGCTCTAGTAACTCAACACCATCACAAGCAACAGACTGTCTACAATATGGGCAGCAACATGGCCGCGAGGATTGCAAGGCATTTATGGCTCTGTCAACAGATGACAAATGGAAATTCATAAAAAAAAGCACTCATGTTTTAGCTGCTTTTGAAGAGGACACAGTCTATTCAGTTGCCAAAAAAGGCAGCGTTGTTCTGCAAACGGATGTCAACGGATGCATCACAATATTCTGCATAATGGTATAGAATTGCCCAGACCAAATCAGTCTAGTTTCGACACCCACGTTTTGAGCTATCGCCCAAATGTAGAAGACGTCACCTTTTCAAAGTAGTGCCGATCGTGCGGAATATGCCATGTTGGATGAAGGTTCGACGATATTTTTAACTGAAGCCGATATTGCCTGCAAACTAGGTCTAAATGGACAGGAATTTCTACTCACATTGCATTTGTTTGGAAACGAAAAGAAAACGGAACAGTCAAGAAGGGTGAACGTCGATATTGTAGGAGAGTACATGTTGGCGCCGACCTTTACTCTTAAAGGTGTACACACCATCGCTAGTTTGAACTTGTCTGCACAAACCCTGCGCAAGGAGAGGTACAAGCATATATCCGCCTTACCAATTTCTTACCATTATCAAGTCCAACCAAGAGGGTTATTGGGTCTGAATAACGCCTTCCTGGGAGTCAGGGAAAAGGTCATTGAGAACGGATGCCATCAACCAATCGCCATAAAAACCTAATTAGGATGGATTGCGTAGGGGCCGAGTTTTCATGGGCTAACCCAACCGTTCTTCACATCTCCAAAACGTCGTCACTGAAAGAATATTTTTCAGTCGAGAACTTTAGAGTCCGCAGTACTGACATCGAGCTGAAATCAGACAAAGATTGCCGTGCAGTCAAAATTTTGGAGGATACAACCAGAAGGATGGGAGATCGCTATGAAGCAGGACTGCTTTAGCGGCAAAATCAATAAATACATAGAGAAAGGGTTTGCGATAAAACTGACCATGGAGGAAGCGGAGGTAGAAGACAACTGGACCTGGCACCTTCCCCATTTTGGCGTAATCAATCCAAATAAGCCGGAAAAACTTCGAATCGTTTTGATTCCGCAGCAGCAACATGCGGAACATAGCTTAACTCTTTTTTAATTAAAGGTCCTGAGCACGCCAAACCGCTTCAGACTATATTCTTCCAATTTCATAAGGGATCAATAGCTGTCGCCGGAGACATCATGGCGATATTTTCGCAAGTTCGAATCTGAGATGCGGATCAGAATGCTCAGAAATTTTGATAGAGACAAGGTAAACAAAACGAGCCAATTCAAGTATATGCAATGGCGTCAATGATTTTCGGAGCCATATGTTCACCTTGCTGTGCCGAATATATTAAAAATAAAAATGCCATGGGGATGCGCCGCGATAGTCCCAAATGATGCTTCAGTCATTTTAAACAAAACATACGTGGATGACTTAGTAGTGAGTTTTCATGTTGAAAATGAAAGTGAAGCCACAGTTAAAGAAGCTATCAAAATAAATTCAAAAGCTGGGTTAGTTCTTCGAAACTTCGTCTCGAATAGTCCGCAATTGCAAAACGTATTGCTTGAATCTGAAACTGACTGCAATTGCGTAATAAATTTAGCTCGAGGGAAGACAACTGAAAAACTATTGTGATTATTTTGGAATACTACACCCGATACCCTTCAATACAGGTTAAAATTCAACAAAGCACCACAAGATGTTTTGGAGAAGTGTCGACCGCAAACGAAGAGGGAACTTTTGGGAATTATATCGATTGGAATGACCCACAGCTGGACCACCTGAATGAACAATGCAAAGCTTGGTGGACATGCTTTCATGATATTAAGCATTTTTCCGTACCAAGATGTTATTCGACGTTGTTCTTCGAGCCAGATAACATTCAACTCCATGCATTTGCAAAGCCAGTTCCAGTGTCTATGCCATGGTTCCCTATTTAAGGTGCCAAGGAGGAAAACAGATTCACATCACTCTCGTTGACGCCAAGAGCAGATGTGCTCCAATAAAAGAAATGACCATTCTAAGACTAGAGCTCCAAGCTGCTATTTTGGGATGCCATCTGTCGGTGTCAGTAAGACAATGCTTAGAGGTCAAACTTATACAATGGATACATTCGACAACCAGGCAATACAAATAGTTTGTTTCTTGTCGAATAGCTGAATTTTATTAATCTCAACGCATAGTCAATGGAAATGGTTACCAAGCAAATTGAATGTCGCTGATGAAGCTACTAGGGCCACATTTCCGACGTATGCTGATAGCAGCTCCAGGTGGATACAAGAACCGGAATATCGAAAATATGATACGTAACTCTGGCCAACAGGAATCATCGACACTCCTGACGATTACACTGTGGAAGATATTGTCAAGCCATTCCTGTTGATAAATAACAATTCCAAATTGATAGTCGACTACACGAGATACCCTTCGTACAAGAAAGTTTTGTGAATTACTGCTTGGATATTACGATTTATCCATAATGCAAAAAGTGCAAACCACCGCATCGCAGATGAACTGACAGCTAGCGAGATTTCGTGTACTCAGAATGTAGTTGACCGCGAACTGCAAGCTACGTGCTTTATGAAAGAAGATTTTGCTTTAGTTGGCAAAGAGTTTGTCTCAAAATCAAGCAACAGATTCAATTGACACCATATTTGAATCAGGATGGAGCTATGAGGATAAAAGGACGAATTGACGCTACCAGCTGTCTACCTCTCGATTCTCGAAATTCAATAATATTACCGCGAGATCATTATATCTCTTGCCTTATCGTTATTTATCATCACATGAAACGCCATCACCAAAACGACTATCTGGTCATCAACGAAATTCACCAGAAATGTTGGATGCCTGGAACCCGCTCTGTTCGTAAAAAAGTGAAGAAAGCTTGTTCGACTTGGCAAGACCGGAAGCACACCTCATGAGATAATTGCCACCTGTTCGTCTCACACCATAGTTTTGTCCATTCACCCACAGTGGAGTGGACTATTGTGGGCAATTTTCTGTGGTTATAGCAGGCCGTCGTGAAAAAAAGTCTGTTGCACTTTTCACGTTTTAACAACCCATTCCGTAAACATCGAGGTAGCAGACGATTTGTCGACGGACTTATTCATTTTATGCCTTAGAAATTTTATAAATTGTCAAGGAACCCCAGTAAGAATGCGAAGCAACTATTCTTTTTTTGGGCACAAAAGGAACTTCTAACCCGCGTGCTGGTGGGTATTGGGAGCGCCTAATACAATGCGCTAAGCGACTTTTAAGCCGTATTTTCAAGGAGGAAGCATCAAGGTTGAAAACATTTAGAAGCGCGCGATTGAAGCCAAAAACTTATAAACAGCTGACCGTTGATAGACGTGCCAACAACATTAGATGAAGACGAACCATCAACACCTAACCATTTTCTCTTAGGTTGTTTGAACTCCACACAAAGACCAAGTAACAAGAACGAGAAATTGTGTCTGCGCAAGCAATGATGGATCGGCTTTGGAAACGATGGGTGCTCGAGTATCGGCCGCGTCTCATATGCCAGCCGAAATGGAGACAGGAGGTGACACTTCTGCAATTCCAACCAGCCATGGGGCCAATGGCTCAAAGGACTAGTGACCCGAGTATTTCCAGCTAAAGATGGACAAGTTCGTACTGCAGAAGTGATGACTCGTCAAGGACTTCTTCGGCATCCCGCAACGAGGTTGTTGCCTTAGAATATCGTGAATCCGCTCCACAAAAGGATTCACCTGGGCCCGAGGATGTTAAAAACCGATCGCCCTAAGCGCAATTGTGAATGTTAAATGGCAACCATTTCAAATGCAATTGTGAACGATCGCGGAGAAACTCAAGTTTGAGCCAGTTTGTATCAGGACGTGAACAACACTGGTTCGAATATCAATAAAAACATGCCACGACTCGCTAATTGTCTTTGAATTAATCTAACTATAAAATAAAGTATAACATTTAGGCCGTGTATTTGCTTTTGACTGGACAATTGTAGCTATCAAGATGCGAAGAGGGTTTTAATTCAAACATCGTCTAAAGGACAATTAAATGTTCAAAAAGTTTTTTAGTTTGAACAGAGTCCAATTTGATTACATATGATCGTCTATTGAAAGGGATTTAAACAGGAGATCGTGTAACAAAGCCAAACATCCCACCAACGCTGCAGAAAAACTGGGATTGACGCTAAGGTAGAAATATAATGGAATAGTAGCTGCTTAAAGAATTATATGTTTTTTGAAGAAATATTATATTTGAAAACATAATAATATAGGCCTAATGAGACAGTATGTTAATTAACATGTATAGTGCAGCCTATTTAAATTTAATACTAGACGTTTTGGTCGATAAAGTAAAGTCGTAACCATCATCATCATCCAAAAGAGAAGGCGATTGGATTGATAAATTAGAGATGTAAGAAGCTGAGGACCTGGCATCAAACTGTGGATTATTTTGAACTAGATTTAAAAGAGGCAGTGACGGAAATGACGAGTTCGAACCGTGAGAAGTGGATATGACAGCATACTGTGGAATATTTTTGGCTTGATTTACTTCTTCTAACTCCAATTGGCTTGATTTACTTCGTCTAAATCCAATTGGCTTACAGTTTGACAAATTTGCATCCTAGCACGGCTTTGAATTTCCGGGGTCAATCTTTTAACTGTCATAGCCAAACTTTGGAAAAAACATCAATGGGATGTTGCTCTTTTGGCTTATCCGGAATAGTTGTTATCAGTTTAGATCTCTCTCTTCAGCATTTCTCTTAAAAACTTAAGAATACTTTCTCCTGATAATTTAGAGATTTGTTTACGTTTGTTTGATTGCTTCGGCACACAGTTGCCATTGCCATCGGGCTGCTCGGGTTCTTTGGATTGATTTTTGTCAAGATACTCTGGATCACAAATTTCTGAATCAACAGTTCCTTCGGCTAGTTGAATATTCTCAGTTTCGTGTCCATTAACTAGTGTTTCATCAACTTGCATGAGGGTATATGTAACTGTTCTAAAAAAGAGTGTGGACATGACTAGGTTATCATAGTTTGGACACTGCAATTTTTCAAAAAACCTCTGCAAAATCGCCAAAATTATTGGGGCAGCAAACAAAATCCATTGGGACAGTTCTACGGTTAACCTCTCTAGCTCATTAGGCCTACTTACTCTCTCTCACAACCGACCACGTTCATGAATTCAAGATGCCACTTGCGTGCTTTTTTTGAACTCACAGATCCTGTGGGAATTTTTTTGGTTCGTTTGCGCCACATACACGCATCTTAGATATTTTTCCATCTTTTTTTGCATTCTTCAGCTGAAACAAAATTATGTATCGTATCTCATGCGCTAGTAAGATTTCGCGTCCATGTTTGGTCGTCAAATTGCAAATCGGCCTCACGAGAGGAGAAATTGGAAATTATTGGAAATGAAATGACAATCAACTCAGCCTCAGGAACGCGGTCATATCATTTCCTATGGAGTTTATATAAGCATAGCCTCTCCATTTGTTCCGTACCTCAAAGGTTAGACCCAGAAAACAACAATTAACCTAAATGACATTACAGTGAAAACTATTCAAAAGGTCTTAAATAGTAGCTGAACTTGTCCAAAAGCTTCATCCCCGCTGTGACGCCATGCAACAGTTTTTTTTTCTACAACAAATCTCAAGGTTCGAAGATAAAGGATGAGGGTTTTTATTTTGAAATTAATAATCAAAACGACAAATTTAAATTGGTAATTTCGATCAGCAGCGTTTATACTGCATCATCAATAGAGTGTGGTTAGATAAAGGGAGAATAAAGCCAATTATTTCGTTGCGTGGATAACATACTGGTATACTGTATATGTACATATGTATATATAAGAAAGACGTTGAATTATTTTCTTGAGGAGAATAGCTTCAAAATGGACATCTATAAAATAGGTCGCAGATCATCAGATTATATCAGGACATCAAAAAATGAAGACGAAGTTACACATTCAGATTTCCCCAACCAAATTAATCACGAAATACTATTCATCCGTTACTAATTTCTGTGGGTCTCATTTATCAAAGTCCAAACGAAAATTAATTATTCCAACATGAGCCGCTAAGATAATAAAATACAGAAAAATACACCCACCACCCTATAGGCCTAGCAAAAGAAAACTAGAAAATCAAGCAAAGAAAACTAGAAAATTAAGCAATAATAAATTGACTTATTTGTCGTGTAATTCGCCTCAAATTTCAACCACCCAAAGAGAATTCAACGGCTGCCGGAATCAAATGTTAACCTATAAAGAGTTTCCGCTTGACAAATAAAATGACCCTCAGCCCTAATAGTTTGTATGCCATCTCTCCATCCACAAACCGAGCAAGCATAAAAAGACTTCTCAGTAATGGCACAACCATTAGCATCTAAATTGCCTCTCGTGTCGAGAGACAGTACAACTTGTGTCCCAAGGAATGTGAATATATTCAGCATTCCGACGAAATGAAAATTTAAATAGAATTTTATACAGTCACCGTTTCTGGTTGAAATTTGAATACTAATACCATGGGTTAGAGAATGTATCTTACCTGGTGATAAGATTAATGTGAGGAGCTTTAGAAAGGACAACGAAAGCTCAGGAAGTGAATTCAGCAAAAGCTCTGATGCAGAAATACGGCCATGTTGCAGGACATGCGTATGAGTTATAGTGAGGAACAAAAGTTTTCTGATAGCATGATATTATTCAAGGGGGTCCTTTTTACGTTAAAACGCACTTGCCAAGAAATAAGGATGAAGTTATACTCGATAAAAACACAGTATCTTCCCCAAACTACAAATTTTATTTATTAGATGCGTAGAGCTATTTCGAGAGTTACTTGCTTTCTTCTTCAGTGCAGTGATACTCAAAAATGTTTGTGTATTGAAAAACAAAATGTAGTGAAAAGTAGGTATAAAAATGGCCGTAAAGGACTGCAGCGATGGTCTGCTGCCTCGGCGAAAGAGCATGGTAAGATTCGCCGTGATTGGCCTTGTCTGGGGACGCGTGAATGCGCTGGCAGGCTAGCGTTGCGGTGTCGTGGGGCGGGTTCTTTCCCCCTAGCACAAGGACCCACTACAAAAAAAATCGCATTCAGGAATTAAAGGGATCGAATGCCGGTCAACTAGTGTCGAGGCCGAGGTAACCTACTAAAGGTTGATATTGCTTGTTCAGAGAACAAGTTGGGACGAGCAAAAACGGACGGACTGGTGGAGACTTCGTCATTAACTACAATCCTTATGGCCCACAAATAAGAGTGGGGCATCAGATGGAGGTAGTGCCCCCTCCCACTCTCCCAACCGGATCAAGAACCAAACGTAGACGCGGCCATGTGTTTCCCATCTGAAAGAAAAACTTATACAAAAGCACTTTGTATGACTCTTTCACTGAAATGAGAAGCGCAAACGTAACCAATTTATGCTATAGAGTTATGCAATGAAATCACATAATCCCATATCATAAAAAGGCACTTGAGCGGAAGGCCACTCTACCCGGCAAGAGCCCCTGCTAAGCGACAAAACGGTGGAGCACGCCCGATGGCTGGCCTATTTTAGACGAAGAGCCTGCCATCGTTGCGGGTCCTATACCCGGTCAGATTTGATAAAATGGAAAAATCGAGGTTTTGAAGTTTAATGATTCATTTTATTCTATTGCCAAACAAAATGAAAAAAAAAGAAAATTACAAAAAAATTCTATTCTCGTTCATAACATTTCCAATTTTTCCCCCTTATTTTTCTTTGCGTTTCATAGTATGTGTTCTCTACGAAAAACAGATCGATCAAAAACTTTGATAATTTCTAATTATTGTTTGAAATCTTTTTGTTTTTAACCAGTTTACTTTTTATTTTTCATTTACAAATCAAACTGGTTTCAATTTTTTTCTAACTTTTCAATTGTCCGCTTCTGTCCCGTCTATGTCGTTTTTTCTCGAATATTCTTTTAAAGTTTACTACGATTAGATTTTCTTTCTCCCGAATGTTCTGTTCTTTGTGTGATGATTCTACCCGATCTAAATTTTCACTTCGCATAAATATTGTGTAAAGTATTGTGTGCAGTAAACAACCCTAATTTTTAAAGATTTCTATATCTGCTACGATGCTTCAAATAAATAGTTAGTTACCTTTTTTTTTCTTTGTTGCTATGGTATTTTTTCCCAGTGTGTTTCTTTTCCATTCGCAAAAATTTATCTAAAACTAACCTCCTTTTATTAACCTGTACATTGTATCTTCATAATTTACGAATGTATAAATTACATACAATAAACATAAATAGTAATTTTTCCAATGGTCTTAATTCATTCGATTCCTTCATACAAAATGCAACAATAAATGACGATCTCATTAAAAGTTTCAACGATAGGACTCCCTAAATGCTGCTCAGTTAATTTTTAACTTTAGTTTAAATCAACATGATATACGAGCAATTGCAAACAAAAAAAAACGGAATTGACTTACTTTGATAACGTTGCAAATCTAATAAGTAATATCTTCCACTAATTGACAATAAACTTCTTGCCTTACTTCCTTATTAATGGTTTCATGTTGTTCCCAAAGCATCTTTAAGACTTCGTGGTAAATCCAGGATACGTTTTTCGGTAACTCTTATCGCAAAATACGATTACCGTGCACAAATTGTGAGCTGAATCTTAGATGCTATCGGGAATTTCTTTTGCTGTTTTACGTAGTTAGTAGGCTTGGTGAGCTGGTTAGTTAGTAGTTAGTAGGCTTGGTGAGCTTTCTTCGATGATTTATTTGCTGAATGTTTTGATGATGGCCTTTCGCTTGGATTTTTGTACGTTACCATATCACACGATGTAGAAAAAATCCTATGAACGATGTTTTGCATCTTACTCAATACATTAAATATGCATTATCACATTGAAATTGACGCTTTTGAGTCCAAGTGGAGTCGTGGCTATCTAAAGCTTAACTGCAATTTTTTCACTTAATGTTGTTATTGTCTTATTGCGGATTGAGGAATTGTATTTGAACAATCAGCAACTCTGCCTCGTATTATTTGTTTTACGAGTGGCTCAAGGAATGCAGCAGATAGAGATTAATCAGCCAAGGTCGAATGGACATGAGCACTTTTATCGTAAATTTCCAAGCACTTTAAAGAAACAGCACTTTTTGCTACTGCGCTCTATCCACACTGGATGGCACAAGGAGCAAAACACGTGATATCGGGCTGGATACTTTAATTCACCACATTTAACTCACAATAGATTGGCTTTAAAAATTTCTACCTTTCCACTTTTCTTGTTCGGTCGACCACTACACCACTCAACCCAATTTGAAGATTCCTGCTCTCGTTGACAACGGTGTAAAATTCCCTCAACCCATATCACATCATCCATACACGTCCTAAGGCTTCACCGAACACCATTCTCGACTCGGACAATTGAGGAAAACCTTGCAGTAAAATCAGGCCAGCCGGCAGGGAAAACACCGACACAAATACAAGAGCGCAAAGCAAATGTGTATGTGAAACGAAATGGCGAACTCGCACATGCGTCTTCACTTTTTAAAATCGATTTATGTCAAGTTTCTTTGATAGCATTGTCAAGTTTCTTTGATAGCATTGATCGAAATGCTTATTATTTGATTTAATTTTATCCATTCGGCAATTTGTTAAAGGGAGTTAAACCACAACACTTCAACACTTTTTATGCACTGTCCCAGTATTGATCTGAAAACTGCCGTTCTCCCGTGCTTCCCGAGTCGCGGCCGTAAGTAAAACTACAACACTTCGATAATATAAGAAAACACGGAAAACACAACAAATTCGCAAAATGTGGGCCACTGAAAATTCACAGTTCACACATGTTAATTCATGGCAAGATTCCCGTCGGGTGGATTTTTTCGCGACGCGCGAGAAGATCTTTTCTCTAGACAAGCAATGACGGCATCGTCGAGCGTCTCCCGCAGACCTTCTTCACAACCGCTCGTTCTTTCGTGCTCACTTCGTGAAGGTAGCAATTCGACTCCGCGATCCGTCCCCAAAACTTGTATTTTTTTAGAAAATTTTGTTTGAGGATTGCTGGTTGTCCTAAGTGAAAGAACTACATTGTTCTTTCACCCGAGCATTTTAGCTATCAACATAATAGCATTATTCGCTCGATGGACTTCAGGTGCTTCCAGCATATAGGCTGGCTCCATTAAAAATCTCGCAGTTTCGTACGAGGTGACCGATATACTCCTCAGGAGCTGCCACATCAGTCACCTCGGGGCAGCTCGACTGCGGGGTTCCAGATGACCACGAACCCACTGCGTAAATGTGGAAATTACTGCCCGATAGAGCTTGCAGCACTGCCATGCTGCAACATATATATATATATATATATATATATATATATATATATATATATATATATATATATATATATATATATATATATATATATATATGGGTTCGTGGTCATCTGGAACCCCGCAGTCGAGCTGCCCCGAGGTGACTGATGTGGCAGCTCCTGAGGAGTATATCGGTCACCTCGTACGAAACTGCGAGATTTTTAATGGAACCAGCCTATATGCTGGAACCAGCTGAAGTCCATCGAGCGAATAATGCTATTATGTTGATAGCTAAAATGCTCGGGTGAAAGAACAATGTAGTTCTTTCACTTAGGACAACCAGCAATCCTCAAACAAAATTTTCTTATAAGTTCGCCACCACTGCGTAAATGTGGAAATTACTGCTCGATAGAGCTTGCAGCACTGCAATGCTGCAACATATATATATATATGGGTTCGTGGTCATCTGGAACCCCGCAGTCGAGCTGCCCCGAGGTGACTGATGTGGCAGCTCCTGAGGAGTATATCGGTCACCTCGTACGAAACTGCGAGATTTGTATTTTTTCCTTCCAACTCGTGCATACGGTGAATCGCCTCAGCTGAGCTCCATCAGCCCAGTTCACTTCTCTTCCGTGATGTAATACACCGTTGGGGAGTGTTACATAAGCGTTCCCCAAACCCGAAATTTTACATGCAGATTTGCAATTTTTAAATTAAAATTTAATTAAAGCAGAGAAAATTGAAATGAAGTAAGGAAATTTGAAAGAAGAAGAAGAAAGAAATTTTAACTAGAGTAAAGAAATGAAAATTTTAAATAGTTTAAAAGTTAAGTCTCATGACGAATAAAATTAAAGGGAGACATTTAAATTTTAATATAAAGGAAAATTGATATAAAACAACATTTGATAAAATTAATAAAACGAAAAAGTATTCTACGAAAATAGGATTGTAAATAAAATCAATTACATATTTTTTTCAAATCTGCCACAAAATTCCGAGTAGGAGATAGGAAGGTTTTCGAGCAGCTTGATTGTGTGACTGCTCGATTAATAAAAAATAAGAATATTTTTTCTGCCCCTTGAATGAATTACGCCGCGAGAAAAGTGTGTGCCCGCAAGTCACCCTATAACCCAGCCCTGACCCTTTGTTATGTTTCAACTAGCATTCTAATAGTATGTATAAAACCCCATTAAAATTGTAAGTTACTACGTATTCCATAGAATCTAAAAATTCCTGGCTTTAATATGATTGCCATCCGAAGCTAAATACAAGTACAAGATAAATGTACAGGGTTTTCCAATAAGAGGTGTTATTTTGATATTATAAGAAAAATACCATTTTTTAATATAAATGATCGGATGTTTATTTCATTATAAAGAAGAAGGTATGCCGTTAATAGTGAAAAATAACATCAGGCAAATGACCACCACGACCACGCTTACAGCACCATATCCTGTTCATGAAATTTTCTATAACCAAATAGCAAAGTGGCTGCCCTATGTCCTCGATAGCCTCCACCTTTGAGGTCTTGAATCGACGCTGGGCTGTTGGCGTAGACCTTCTCTTTCACGTGGCCCCAAAGGAAGAAGTCGCAAGGTGTTAAATCACAAGATCTCAGTGGCCAATTGTGATCACCTCTTCGAGAGGCAACACGGTCCGGAAACTTTTTCCATAAAAGATCAATGGTTTCGTTGCTTGTGTGGCCGTCTTGTTGAAAGTAAACGTTATCCAGATCAATACCATGCAATTCCGGCCATGAAAAATCAGTAATCATCTCTCGATAGCGCAATCCATTCACATTTTCGAAAAAGTAAGGTGCAATGGTGCGGTTTATGGTCCGGTGGCCATAAACCGGAACAAACAGTCACACGTTGAGGATAGAGAGGCTTTTCAACAATAACTCTTGGGTTTTCCGAGCCCCAGATGCGACAACTTTGCTTGTTAACGAAGCCACCGAGATGGAAATGGGCCTCATCACTCAAGATGATTTTTCGATGGAATTCCGGATCATTTTCGACGTTGTTGATGATCGACCGGCTTAAGTTCTTGTTTTAACTGAACTTTATAAGCCTTAAAACCCAAATCTTTATGCAAAATACGGTGTAATGACGTTTGTGGAATGCCTAATTCCAACGAACGACGAAGAATGGACAAACCTGGGTTTTCTTCAACACTTTCGGCTACAGCAGCAATATTCTCAGCTGTTCTTGAGTGAAGTGCACGGGTTTTATTCTTCACATCACTAAGTTGTCCCAACAGCTCGAAATTTTCCACCAATTTCTATATTGCGGTCCGACAAGGTGCTTTACGCCGACCCAAAAATGTTCAAGTTTTACGAACCATCTCTGCCAAATTTTCACCATTTTTAGGGTATTGTAAAATCATCTTACAATATCCTACTAAAATCGCGTCCTGTCTGTCCGTCTGCCTGTCCGTCCGTCCGTGTGTCACACCACTTTTTCTCGCAAACTTTAGTTTGCTTATGTATACATAAGCTAGAAACGTAAGATTTTGTAAGTAGGTGCAAAGTGACACCCTCTTCAAAGTTTCACCTCGAAAAGAAATGTATAAGGTCTTTAAGGGGGGTCTCCCCATATAGGGGATAGCCCCCGAAAAAAATTTTCATCGCATGAAGACAATATGGATATCAAATGAAAGGTATTAATGAGAACTTTTCAAAACAGGTCTTAAACCAACAAGTTTTGTTTTGAGAGGTGCAGGGGAAGGGGAAATGTACGAAAAGGAAGAGGAAGTATCAGACAAGCGATCCCTAAGCCCCAACACCCCCGGCTGCTGTGAGTCCCTTTTATCTTTTAAGACTGCCCGAACATAATGTGCCACCTGGTTCCATTTGTCAACCGATTCGAGCATTGCCGCGACTATATTATCCGGGGTGAGCTCTCCCGTCTCCCTGTAGAGGGCCCTTCGCAGCCTGTCCCATTTTGTGCACGAAAAAAATGTGTGGCAGGCATTGTCTTCCTCTCCTGGGCAATACCGACAATCGGGGGACCGCGACTTACCAATCTTGTGCAGGTAAAACTGAAGACACCCATGCCCGCTCTAAAGCTGGGTCAGATAGAAGTCAGTCTCACCATGCCTTCGATTTAGCCACGGTCTTACATCCGGGATGAAGCATGCAGTCCTTCCCTTCATGCAATTAACCCAAGACTGCTGCCAATCGTTGAGTGTGCGCTACTCTCTTCGCGGACAACCATCTCCCTTGCATCCTCGTTTCGACGCAGATAAATAGAGCGGCGCTCTCTAGTAAGGAGGGCAACAGGTATCACGCCTGCAATGACTTTCACCACCAAATCAGAGACGTCGCCCCATACCTCTGCTCCGTACAGTAGCACTGACCCTACAGCACTCATCAAGAGGCGTCTTCTTGATGGGCTGGGTCCCCCTATGTTGGCCATAAGTCAACTCAGAGCCGATACTCCCGAAGCAGCCTTCTCAGCCATTGCCCTGATTTGATCAGAGAAACTCATCTTCGAGTCGATCAGTAGCCCCAGGTACTTCACCGATGGCTTCGATTCGATTTGCAAGTCTCCAATACTGATCATCCTTACTCTAGGCATTCTCTTTTTTGTCAAGATGACTTCTTCGGTTTTCTCCCGTGCTAAACTGAGTCCGCGAGCAGTCATCCAGTCTCTCACTCGGTGCATTAGCATACCTAGCCTAAGTTGCGCCTGTTCAACGGTGCGTCCGGCGACCAGAGCCGCAACACCATCCGCATAGCCGACCAAGCGCGACTCATCTGGCATCTCCAGTCTCAGTAGCCCGTCGTAAGACACGTTCCACAGGTCTGGGCCAAGGATAGATCCCTGGGCAACACCCGATGTAACCGCCATCCACCATCTTTCGATTGCCCTGAGTCGTGTCGTAGAGCAGGTTTCGGTCCTTTAGGTAGTCCCTCAAAAGCCGCATTAGATATTCTGGAACTTGAAAAGGGTTTTCCAGCGTGTCCAGAATATCCACCCATCTAGCGGAGTTGAAGGCGGTCCTGAGGTCGAGTGTCACCAACAGGACGATCCGTCGCTTGGTGCGACTATGTGCCTCTGCCTTCCGGACCGCGCTCACCACCTCTGCAATCGCATCGATAGTAGAACGTCCTGCTCTAAAGCCATACTGCCAAGGAGATAGGTCCCCAGCGGCGCGAATTGCGTCAGTGAGTCTTCCCTTGATGAGTTTCTCTAGCACTTTCCCAGCCGTGTCTAGCATGCATAACGGGTGGTATGCAGACGGCCATTCGGGATTTCCCTTCCCCTTACCGATTAGCACGAGCCTCGCCACCTTCTATCGTACCGGGAAAACCCCGTCCCATAGGCAAGCGTTGAATGTGCTGAACAGCAACTCAGGACAATTGTGATAGACAAGCCGCAACACCTCAGCCGGAACACCATCTAGAACTGGAGCCTTCCTCGCTTGCAATAAAAGGATTGTCTCCTCCAGTTCCAGCTGTGTGAGGAGTGGACACCATGGACAGCGTCAACACGGACGGGATGGGCGGGGAAGAGTCCCCGCACTATCTCGTCCATCTTTTCCGCATCATGTATACAAGGCTTCTGTAGGGCACCAAGCTTCCGTAGGGCACCAAGCTTCCGTAGGGCACCAAGCTTCCGTAGGACACCAAGCTTCCGCATAACTAGCTTGTAGCCAAGGCCCCACGGATCCTTGTTCACATTGGCCACTAGGACTTGCCAGCAGTGAGCCTAGCTATTGTTCATCAATTTGCGAAGGCATTTCCTGGCCGACTTATATGCTGCCACCCGGTTGCATGCCCCGTTATGGTTCCGCGCCCGTTGAGCCTCACGTCGATTTCAGTTGACCACTGGGGGTTTGCCGTGCCGGGGTTTCCGACGGGGCATAGAAGCTTTGCAAGCAGTCGTGATGATGCTCATAGTTGAGTTCACCACGTCTTGAGCTGCCAATTCTTCCGTCCCCTCCGAAGCTAGCTGCAGCGGCTCACCTGCTGTGAGCACCTCGACGAACCCCTCAACGTCCATTCTTCCGATGTTCCATCCAGTTTAGCTTTCTCCATAGTAATGATTTGACTGAAGGTGAGTGTACTGGTCCGTTGATACACTTGTCTTGTTGGAGTGAGAATTGGAAGGTTTAGAATATTTTTATGGGCTTTAGTTAGTATCCTGGATATAATATTAAGGTTTCGCTTTGGCGATTGATTCCAAATGACCACCGCATAATGTAGCTATGTCAGTACAAATGCATTTAATACAAGTTTCTTTATATGCATTGGAAAATCTCTATAGCTTCTCAACATTCCTATCATTGGTGCTAGTTGTCTCCTCAAATTATTTATGTAAGGCGACCATGTCAAACGATGATCTATGGTAAGACCGATATATTTAATTTCAAACACCCTTTGCAATAACTCAAATTGACTCAAGTTTCTCTTCTGCATCTATGTTATAGTTGAAGACGATGTGGTTATCGCATGAGTTGCATGAGGCTTGAAAATTTCACGCTAATTGATCTGAGGCACAAATTCTTGTATCCACAGTCTTCGATAAAATGTCGTAGTTTCTTTCGACAACGTATATAAACAGGTCTTGCCAAGAGAGACTTCTATTCGTATATGTATGCCCCACGCAGTGGAGTCGATTGTATGAGTCTGCAAATTATTTATCTCTAGGCAACAGCTGTGACTCAAAGTGAGTATGACGCGGAACATCGCTTTGCTTCCCGATTGCATTGCCTTTATAAACCTCGATTTGTTCAATTAAATATATTATTAATCAAATACGTTAAAAAAATCACCATGAAATAATACTGAGTTTGACCCGAAATAGAACAAGATTCAACTGTTTTTTTTTGACCTTTCATATTTGATGATCCTAGAGTCAGAATGACAACTGAAGATAGGCGCACTTGAATAGTGGTAACTAAAATTAGATACTATGTTTATAGTTCGATCTTGATCAGTCGGGACTGCTATCATAATCCCCTATATTGCACCTCTTCAAGAAGAACAGATCGCGGGTCTATAAAACGGAGACACATCTTCTCCCAGGAACAATAATCTATGCTAAAATGCAAACAAAGTGCCACAAGAACCCTTTCACGAGTCTGAAGGAAGGGTACGTAATAGGTTTTGGTCCGAAAACCCACTATTATTTCTATTGATATCTTCCGCTGCCAAAAGTTCTTGACAAAAATACAGAAAAAAACGTAAAAATTTCCAATTGAAAATGATGTATTTTCCTATGAAACTCGGTTCGGAGAAACTTCAAATATTGTAAATTTCTTATCCGAGCATCATCTGGTGATCACCTCAACTTCTAACTTGAATTAAAGTCGTATTACAACTGGTGCTACTTCAGCGAAATAAGTCAATATAAAAAACTATCATTATCAGGACATTATGCTGCTACAGCTATGATGTAATTTACCGACCTACTTTCAAAAACTAATTCCTACATTTTAAATTTCAGTTACGCCATCTTTCTATTTACAAAGAACGCTCGCGATGAGGTTACGTCTCTACTCAACCGAAATATTGATCCAACAAATTATAGAATAGTTTTTACTTCCAGTTCACTTTAACAACAGCCAAACAAAACAACATTAGCAAAATGAGTAAATTAGACGATTTATTAGGAAAAAAGAAGACTATTGTTGCAGTGTTGGATCTGAGCAAAAGTATTGCTCAATCTAAGGAGGAATTCAAGCGTCTAATGGAGAAAGTTCCAGATTATAAAATGCGTCCAATTAAAGTTCGTGCTGATGAAATAAAAATCAAAGAGAAAGACTATTCCTTCAAGACACCACGGAAAGAAGCGCGGAAATTGATGAAGTTGAATGGTGAGCCAGAACCATCATATACTTATTTGGATCCGATCCCAACTGAGATGCGTTCTGTAGTCATAATGGACTTGTGTTCAGTGCCAATCGATTGGAAGATGCTCACAACATTACGACCCAAAACAAAAGTTGAGGAGGACTATTTCAGCCGATTAATTGAAATGGGGAAGTTACAGTTAAAAACTGAATTACGTGACAAACGAGAATATCAATTGAATCCCGGAATTCGAAAAGTTAAGAACAAGTCAGGAATAATTGAGACGAGATTGATTGCATGTCCCGAATGTGGAGTGGAAATGTGTCCAGGTAGGATTTGCAATTCTTATACGTGTTTATGTTTCTAGTTGAAATTTTGTTTGTAAAATAAATCCAGGCCGAATTTGTACCGACTATAACTATGATCTCTATGTGCGTGTCGAGATGAAGCCCCAAAAACCGAAGCCTTTAAAACAAATCATAAGTGGAAAACAGGGAAACGCTGGTCCTGACAGCAAAAAGAAAGGTGGAAGAAATGGACCTCCAGGATCAAGTGGAAAAGGAAGTAAAGGACAAAAAGGAAGAAGTCGAAGCAAAAGTCCAGGAAAAAAGGCAAAGTAGTCATTGCGTTCATTCAATATTATCATACTTTGTTTTCACTTATAAGTAGAAGAATAATAGTGAAAAATAAATTTAAATATTCTCCAAAGTACAAAATTTATTTTTACTAACAATCCAAACAATTTCATTAACTACACTTAATAACATCTTAACAAATATCACAGCCATTAAATTAATTTGAAAGAGCTCAATTTTTTTTAATTTCTTCCTATGTATCATCCTCCTCTTCTGAACTAACTTCCATGACACGCATCATTCGAATATTACGCCTCCGCATACCAAAGTTACAATTGCCATTATTTTTATTTTGATTACGTTTCGCTCGACGTCTAGCTTTCAAGATTGCTTCTGCTCGTTCTAAAGGACACTCTTGAGTCATTTGCTCTTCAACAATTTCTTCATCGGAAGATAGGACAAATGAATCCTCTTTATACACACTATTTCCTTCAAATGGCACGGCTTGAGAAAATATTCGAGACATATCATTGTAGACACGCGGTGCAGGAATTTTAAAGACACCTTTCTTGTTGGGACTCCTGTAAAAGGGTAAAGAATATATTGTATAAATTCTTAGATTTGATTTATATGACTGCCTTGCCTTATTGATTCTAAATACTTTGCACGCATATCAACTTCTGGATGATCTTCTTCATCATCATCAATTACAACAACTGAATCATATTGCATTTGTGAGAATTGAGAGCTTTCAATGTTCTGCTCGGAATCACTTTCACCACCACTTACGATGGCTTCATCATCAACGAATTCGCAACGTTTACGATGAAGCTTACGTCGTTTGATTATTGGCCGATGAACTAGTGTTGAGGTATTTGGCCGATGAGCTAGTGTTGAGGTGTTTTCCTAGAAAGAAAATGTTGATCAATTTTCAATATTGTTACATGTCCAAATAATTTTCCGAGCTACTGTCGCAATTGTTGTCGCAACTATTAATAACATCATGGTCAATAAAGAATGTACTCGAAAGCACAAGAATGGACCAAGTAGATCCATGGTCAACATCAGAAAGTGACATCACTGCGGCCATTCAGAATTGCTCGAATATTCCAGGTAGTTTTCGTCAGAATATTCGCCAATGTACGAGAAACGGATTGAATGACTAGAGACCCTATATAAAGCCGAGCTGAATGAATGGGGGAAAATAGTAAAACCGCGATAGTAAAACTGCGATACAGTGGAGCGCGAAGTAAAGACGATATTAATTCATAGTGAAGTGATTTTCGTGATATAGACAGTTGGAATATAAGTTGATAGACAATAAAATTAAATTGAAATGCGATTTGTAAAATAGTTAAATTAATGATTGTGCATTCTTAGTAAATAAAGTCTTTTAGCTTAATTTAAAAGACAGTGCGTTTTCACTTTCCTGGAACATTAAAATTATCGGCCGCGAACCATAACACGCACAAAATGTTAAGATTTGATTCAATTGTGATGATGAAGTTTTGCATATTTAAAACTATTTTCAAATTTCATATTTAGGCCAAAAATTTAAAAAGAACGAAAACAAAATTGCCAAAATATAGGTAATAATCTACGCTTTAAAATTTGTCACTCAAATACAAAGTTAAACAAAGTTACAAGTGTTCAAAACGTTTGTTCAGCTGTGGATGGGAGGTATGTACTCAGACTAAAGAATCCACAAAATATAGAACGTCATCGGAAACAGGTCTTTCGGCGAACTTTTTCAGCAAAGCGAGAAGGGAGTACAAAGGGATTAAAAAATTACAGCTATGAGTTGTTTGAAGTATTTGATGAGTTAGAACATAACAAGACTGCAGAAACTACAATAGACTCGCCCTATACAACAACAGACGAATTCCAGAGATCTAAAAATTGAATTCGTGGGGGAACAAACGCCAGCGGAGGATTGAAATATTGTTTCGACTATTGACAAAGGTCATCGCTGTTTAGATTTCGGAAGTGGAGGACGCGGTCGATGGATTAAGAAAACTGGAGGCGCTATGTGTGCAAAACCAAGGCTCGAAAGGTACGCTAACGCTACAATAAAGCTGATGAATAATATTAATTAGTATGCCAGTATTAATTAGTATGCCAGTATATCAGTGAAGCCTTTTGAAATTGGGGAACGTTACGTTTTATAATCTTCATAAAAAATATTGCAGAATATACGAGATCTGCCCGAAAAGTATACGCTCTACGTTCATATCTCCACGCCAGAACATTGTAGCGACCTCTGCAGAGCATGAGTGTAAACGGGCATCCCTCAGGAAATGCCGTAGTTACCAACAGGATGCCTTGGCTCGCGCGCAGCGTATTACGGTAGACCAGAAAAACCTTCACTACGTAATAGTCTCTTTTGGCTGTTCCGAAGCTTAAAAATGCCGCTCAAAGGACACCGGTTAGAAGATATCGAAATGATTCAAATTAATATCACGAGTGCGCTAAAGGCCATTCCGAAATCTGCGTTCCACAACTGTTTCAGGATGTAGAAGCACGAATAGAACCGTATTGTTCAATTAAATGAGGACTATTTTGAAGGATGTCATGATCTGGATATTGAAAAATAATAGCAGAACGGAGATATGAAATTTTTGGACAGAGCTCTTAAACTGCATCAATTTTCATTTTATATTGGCTTGTACAACAGAAATTAATTGAAGAGTGCGTGCGCCATGTCTGCTCTGAGGAGAGAATTGATTTCGAGATGATGTTAAGAGTTGCTGAATAACAATGCAGGGATAATCGAGTACACCAAAATTGAAAACGTAACAGGATGCAGAAAAGTTAGCTCAGTAAACTCCGAGCACATTGGTTCATTTTTTCAGTGGATCGCCAAGAGTAGGAAGGCTGGTTGCGTGATTTAGGTGCAAGAAGATACGTTACCAACAAAAAATTGGTTAACTACTCTGTTTGCACAAAATAATAAATTAGGTATGCGGAACGTTAAGACAAAACAAATTAAGTTTAAAATTATTTTAATTGCTAGATTTTGCGTACACACATAAATCACGAGGGCGGTTCAAATATGATCGAGACAAATGCTGTGACACGTTTATTTGCTGTCGAAAAAATTTACAAAAATTTACACTTTTTCTAGGTACTCCCCTTTACAAGTTACGCATTATATCCACCTTTCCGGAAGCTTCTTGATGCCGGTATCGAAGAATTCCTTGGGCAACTCGGACAGCCATGTGCACACGAACTCCTCTACCTCGTCTTCGGTGTTGAATCTTTGACCTCCAAGGGCTTCTTTCAGTGGTCCTAACATGTAGTAGTCTCAGGGTGATAAATCCGACCTGTAGAGGGGGTGTTCCAGTACCTCCCACCACGATTCCGATATTGTATCAAGCGTGAGACGCACGGTATGAGGGTACGCGTTTTCCTGGAAAAGAATCGCACTTCGGGCTGGAATGCTCCTCCGTTTTGAGCGTTATTTTACGATATTGAAGGTGTTCGTGGATGAAAGACTACACTACTAATACTGATGCCAAGTTCAGCCGAAATGTCTCGAACATTCATCCTACGGTCCTCCGAAATGAGTTGTTCTACGTGGCAAATGTGGTCTGGTGTGATGCGGGTTCGCGGTCGAGGATCATGCGGCTCATTCTCGACGGTTTCACGACCATCTTTGAATGCTTTGGCCCATTTAAACATAGCAGCCTTACTCAGGCACTCACTAAAAAACTGATTTCGTAAACGCAAAAAATTTCCGTGTTTTTAACACCTTCTCTCACTAAAAAAACGAATGACAATACGTTGCACAACGGCAGTCGGCACTTGACGTTCACTCCCGACGAAAACTATGCCACACTGTTCGTAAGGGACCCAGCTATCACATACTCAAGCAACGACCTTCAAAACATACATGCGCGCCATCTACAGCATTTGTCTCCATCATATTTGAACCACCCTCGTACTTAAATCACACTTTTCTTTCTTGTCTAAATTCTTTATAATTGTTTTAGGTTTAGAATTATTTAATTCGCAAGATTTTACTTGCTGACATAAATTACTTAAGTGAAGTTTTCGTTTTTGTGGGAATTCATCAGAATTGTGTGTCAAGTCGTCACAAAATGAAATTGAATATATTGGTATATCTGCTAGAGCAAGCGATTTAGACTAAGCAACATTTTCTATGTTAAGTTAAAATATGTAAAATAAGTACTGTACTAGCAATATAAATTCTAGTACTGGACAGGATTGTAAGTGTGTGGACGACGGATTTGACGAAGGTGATACAGAAAGGCTTTTATTGCATTACAAAAACCACTGGTGACCCCCACGTGATTTAGAGCAATCATAATACAACAAAGCCGATTGTGAAAAAATTGACGGCTACACAATCCAAGCTAAGAAGCAAGCTAGAACAGCTGCTGATCAACCTTAAGAAGGGTGCAGTGTCGCAAAAGACAAAGGAGTACTTGGATAAAAGGTTAGGATTAGCAAATGTGTGCTGATCCGGGTTTGTTAAACCTCACAAATAGTTAAGTCCATTTGAGGGGACTGCACACCCAATTACTATAAGAACATTCGAAATGTGTACGAAAAGCTGCTATGCCTACTAAAGGACGGAATGGTCAAAATGGAACAATTATCTTCCAATGATAACGCCGTGGCAGTGTTACCTGCAACCAAGCCAGGAGATAGATCTGGCACTAGAAGGTCAGAACGTCATGCAGAGTTCAAACTTACAGGTGATTACAAAAAATTAGACGTTCTACAAAGAAGGATCAAAAAGCAAAAATTCTTGATGGACACCCCAACCCACTTAATTCAGGACATGAAGAGTGAGGCTAAAAGCGAACATTCTAAATCTAAAGGTCTAAAAAATAACTTACTTCAAAGGTACACCGATGAACAGTTAGAACGACTAGTCAATATAGAAACAGACTATTGACAGAAGCCCATTTAACTATAAGCCTGAACTCTATCAACAACTCCACTGCTGGACTCAAGACACGATAATCTCACTGCAGCAACGAATAAGAAGCACTGAAGGAGAAGTTCTTACCCGCTGTATCAATCAATAGGCCCCGAAGTGCAACTGCCGAAAATCATACTGCAGACCTTCGAGGGTAATTACTTGTAGTGGACTCAATATCGGAATTTGTATCTCTAACTGATCCTCAATTATACAACCAGCAATTCACCTATCGGACGAAGCAAAGCGATTAGTGCAACTTTGCCAGTTTCCTTCGAGAATTAAGTAGTACTTAACGCGTCGACGAAAACGTCCATGAAAATGTACTGCACACACTGGACCATTTCTCCAAGACGATGTCTTTACAGTTCTGTTACGTCCCCGGCTTCCGAAATCGTGTTTACGGTGGACATCGAAATAATGTATCACAAAATAAGAGTGAGGGAGGAAGATAGGAAATTACAATAAATTTGTTGGAGAGGTCATTCGAATCAATCGGCTCCATATATATGTTAGCCATACGGTGCCTTATACTGATAGCAACATAAGCTGAAATATCCCTTATTAGTTTCGCAAGTAATTAAAAAACACTCGTATTTATATTTATGACGTAACGCAGTAAGGGCAGCTAAAAGGATTGCTTCAATCAGGAAGATTCGAATTGAGAAAGTGATGCGCAAACCATAATCAGTTACTTCAAGGGATCCCAAAAGAAGAACAAGCGATTCAATTTAACCTACACAATAGCAAAAATCGCTATTATGTGAAGACGTTGACGTAATCTGGCTCCTAAAAGAGGACAACTTTTGCGTAGAAACGATACATGCAAGCGACGATAAGGTGACCAAGAGAAAACAATCTTCTGACATAGTGTATCCCTTTGACTCATAAGGAGTAATGGACCTAGTACTTCCAAAGTCATTATGTTCTTTCAAGCACTCTGGAATCTAAAAATATATTGGGAAGCAGCTATACTAATAGAGATGCGTTCTTCTTGGCTCAAATTTCGTAGAGAACTAAATTGGTTGGAAGTTGTCAAATTTCCCAGACATTTATTTTTTGCAAAGATACTGCGATGCATTAAATTACATGCCTTCAGCAATAGATCAAAGAAGGCTTATGGAGCAGCTGTATACGTGCGATCACAGCAATATGACGATACTGTGGTTGTGAGACTTCTATGTGCTTAGTCGAAAGTAGCGCCACTAAAGGCTTCATCGATAACGGATTTTACTTTGCGAAAGCTTCTAATGCACCGAAGAATAATTGTCTTTGCTTGCCAACAAATATTAAAAAACTGGACAGTTTTCTAGACTAATAATAAATAAATTAAATTACTTAGCAACCAATTTTTTACTGCTTGAGGAACAAACCATCCACAAAACTAATAAAGATGGCAATTAAAGCAGGGAATGGTTTTGCATAAATTATTAAATATTTAGATGGATGAGAGATAAAGATAAATTTTGTATGACTAAATAAGAAGCTCGTGTCACTTTCAAAGAATCGATTTTTGGAAAATAAAATTAATAAAAAAACAAATTAAATTAAGGTATTGTTTTTTATCTCTCATTGATTTAGTTCGCTATACCTTCGATTGACTTGATAATGTTATAAAATTACATATTAGTTTAATCTGGCAAAAACGGTTTAGTTTTACGGAAGAAGCAGCTAAATTAGTCTCGAAATACATGTTTATACAGTGGAATAAAAATTACGGTGAAGCGAACGGACTTTTTATACTTTTATTTCATTTTTAAATGCCTCATTGAATATGTTTGAGGTTAATAAATTCAGCGCGGGAATTAGGTATTAACAAAAGATAAATTTATTTGTTGTAAAACGAAATAAAAGATACAACAAATCTTTTTGTTATATCTTTTATTTCGTGTTACAACAAATAAACTTTTCTTTTGTTAATACCTAATTCAATTCAATATATTTGATTGTCTCTAAATGATCTCGATGTATGGCTATGCTTCTGCTCGGATTCGAAGTACAACACGAACTGAACTTCGGTCATCACAGACCAACTCACACCACGGTGCTTTGTTTACACTAAATGGTAACACAAGTATACTCGACTGTGTACTGCATGTGAGAATATTTTCAACACGCCCTCTCAGTACATACGTCGCACTGGACACTAGTCCTCTCGGGAAACCAAGTCCTTCTAGACATCAATCATGACTCACACGAGTCAGCGGTTTTGTCAAAATATCTGCTATCATATCCTATGCAGTTATGTGTTCTAACACAAACTCACCAGCACCAATGGCTTCACGTACAAAATGATATTTAATGTCCATATGCTTCGTTCGTGCATGAAAAACAGGATCACTCGCGATAAATTGAGCTGAATGGTTATCAATATAAATCGTCATATTTGTACATTCTTCTAACCCAATCTCAATCAATGGACTCTTTAAATAAATAGCCTTTTTCGCAGCTTCTGCTAACCTAACATACGAGGGTCATTCAACAAGTACTTAGCCTCACCGCCCAATGACGCTGCTATTACAAAAGAGTTTTACCATCGTGCAGTACATTCAACAAAACTAATGAAAGGAATTGACTGCATCTTTGACAGTCGTCTACTAAAAGAATGTACTGCACGATGGTAAAACTCTTTTGTAATAGCAGCGTCATTAGGCGGTGAGGCTAAGTACTTGTTGAATGACCCACGTACTCCGCCTCAGTCGATGATAGGGCCACAGTCCTCTGCTTTTGAGGTTTCCAGGTTACTGCTGCACCAATTAGGAGGAAAACATATCCAGATTACATAAAGTAAATGCAATATATTTGATTGTCTCTATAAGAACTCGTACACTGATCTTTGTTCACATGTTCCACTAGATCTTGCCAGCAGCGAGCCTTGCTGTAGTTAATCATTTTGCGAGGCATTTCCTGGCCGATTTTTATGCTGCTACCCGGTTACATACCTCGTCACGGTTCCGTGCCCGTTGAGTCTCACGCCGAAGCTTGTAACACTCCCTTCGCTTTTCAGCAACTTCAGTTGACCACCAATACACTGGGGGTTTTGCCGTGCCGGGGTTTTCGACGGGGCATAGAAGCGTTGCAAGCAGTGGTGATGATGCTCATAGTTGAGTTCACCACGTCTTGAGCTGCCAGTTCTTCTGTCCCCTGCGAATCTCCCTGCAGCGGGGCACCTGCTGTGAGCACCTCGACGAACCTCTCGACGTCCATCCTTCCGATGTTCCATCCAATTGTAGAAAGCCGAGAGCACGGACGTCGGGAGACAACATCGCTAATCTCAAGCAGAATGCACTGATGATCACTGGCTCTAATACTCTCCAATTATGTATCCTCCGTAATAAGGACTCCGAGGCGAATATCACGTCCGGTATGGTTCCTTCACAGCCAATACGGCGGAAAGTCGGCGTATTTCCGGTGTTTAGCACGACGAGTTCCGCCCTGGCCGCCATTTCTAGGATTCGCGGATCTTTTTTAGGCATGCCCCATTCGATTGCTTTAGCGTTGAAGTCTCCTCCAACTTGCACGTTCCCGTCTGCGTTCGAGACAGCGCCCTTCAAAGCATTAAGCTTCGCTTGGAAAGATGACATCGTTCGGCGTTAGGTACACACTAAAGAAGGTGGTCACTGAGCACCGAACCCACACAAAACTGGAAATCACTGTTTTCGCCTAGAAATCACTGTTTCGAACCCAGATGGCGGCAGTACCAGTTTCATCAAGATACCATGATGCCGAACTTTTATCATGATGTTGCTCACTCAGCAGCATTAAATCGACTTTCATGTCCCTTGCAAACTGCTCAAGCAGATTTTTGGGCGGTTGAATTGCGGTGTAGGTTTAGTTGCAGGATGCGGGTCATCGATTTTGGCTTGGCTAGAGCTTCCTGGAAAACCCGGCGTTTTCCTGATCCCAAGATCTTTTCAAGGAATATAGTGTGCCTCCTTCGTACACTTTTTCCTTTTATGTCCCATTTCACCGCATTTGTAACATAGGGAACTCCTATCGGGTCCTTTGCATACTTGTGCGGTGTGACCATAGCCAAGGCATTTGAAACATTGAAGAGACGCTGCTCTTCGCCGTATCCTACAGACAACCCACCGTATTCTTACTTTGCTCTTATTCAGAAATTGTTCGGCGTCCTTTTCGGGCGTCAATTATGGCCATGCGTTGTCCTCTATGGTTTCCTAGTGCCAGCCTCGCTTTGATCCATCCCACGCTAGGGAACTGTCGGCCAGATCCGTGACGCAGTCAATGTCTCTTATTTCGATCGTTGCCATCGTCTCGAGCGAGGCTATAGTTGCGCTTTTGCCGAGGACTTTCTTTACTGCCCTATTGTCGGCCTCTGCTCCGAATTCGACCAGTATGTGGCCCGACCGCGTTGGTTGTACTGCTTTAATCGTTGTGTTGGTGTCTTCGGGCTTTACATTTCGACCATCTTAGGGTTTTACGAGCAGTGCCTGCTGCCGGGGTCTTCGCCGGGGCTTCTTTCTCTCCTATTTCGCATCAGATCTTTTTTCTTGTTGGGCATCCATGCGAACTTTGTTTTCTGGCACTTTTTGAAGAAGTTTTTTTTGCGGCTTTCTTCGCTCTTTTTGTCACTGCTATTTGGAACCCCTGATCTGGCATTCCACGCCCATCAAGTGCCTCTTCCTTCCTTCTTTTATACCGACCTCCTTCGATTGGGCTAGTCGCCATGCTTTTATTGATTTTTGATGTTGGAGCTATCTGCACGTATCCTTTAGATTTAGCCCCCAGCGCTTCTTTAGTCTTCTGCTCTTCTTCGGTCTTTAACCAGCTCCTCCGATAATGCCCTTTGCGGTCTAGGAGCACCTCTAGTTCAAGTAGCCCAATCTTAACTGCTTTGGTGATTTTTTCTTTTTAGAACATCTCCCGCTTTTCGGAATAGCATTTCTTCTTCATGTCGCTAGGCGGCAATTGTATTTTGCGACCATCGTTTTTGGAAGAGATTTTCGGCTTCCGTTTCCACATTTTCGACGGTGGCGATGAAATCACACATCATCGCTTTATTTGTATGGTAAATCCTGTCCTTTCCTGGCGTAATCTCTTCAGCATGGTTCATTATTATATCGGGATTTACAACCCTTGCTTCAGTCGCTTCGAAAGCGATCGCAGCAGTGACCATCGAATTCTCGAGGTTCTTTATATTTTCCTCGACCGCTCGAACATCTGCCGCGTCCTGCAGAGTTTCCCGCTTTTCCTTTTTGGGGCGCTCTGGCGTTCGCAGCATTTTTTTTCTACGCCCGAACGCCGCAGGAATCTCAGTCTAGACGAGACTGTCTTCACTGTTATTGTATTAATCGTAGTTTTTGTCATCTTTAGTACCGCTCCCCGGTATGCTGTTAACATCGTGGCTACAGCCGCTGATTGCGTCGTCGTTGTAGTTATTTTTGCATTCTTTTTTATGTTTTGTTAATCTTTTTTTATGGTATTTGGTTGCTCCAGTTTTATTATTTGTGTAACACCCACCTCACGGCGCCCTCCATACCCTCGGGTTTGTGGAGCCGGCGCTCCCCAAAGAATGCTAGCCTCCAAGGGTACTCTTGTCGACCGGCATTTCCCCTGCGGGAATTTCCTCGGGTACGTGGAGCGAAGCTCCCCAAAGAATGATAGCCGCATTCCCCCTGCAGGAATGCTGGCCGACAGGGGTACACCTGACATTGTATTCATAGCTGGCGCAAGAAATTTGGACATCGAGAACCCGATGCTATCGGGAAGACGAACCAAGAAGATTTGTCTTACATGCTTATGGTCCTGACGCCACTGTTGACAAATCAGGACAGCCGTTCCAGTAAGAAGAGGTATCATAGGTGTCCGATGTCAGGGCTTCAGCTACAATACATGAAGAGGCCGACACATGTGTTGTACTACATGCAGTTCACTTCGATGCTGACAGCATTTTCGTCATGGCCAGGGATTCTAACATATGTTTACTGCTGATCCATCACTTTGATAAATTGATCAGCTCTAGTGTGAGTAATGTGTGGTGCAGAGAATGAAAGGAAATGTCTTCGAGTACTTTACGTTTGCAAAATTATTTCCAATCCTCAAATAAACATCATGGCATTCTATGCAGTCACAGGCTGGAACGCGACACATAACGAAAAAATCAGCGCGGAACGTCTTCAAAGGACCCGTATACCAGCTTCTGAACCACCTAGAGCATTCTCTACCGGCTCACTAATCAAAGACCAATGCAAAGAAATTCCTGATATGGCTCTCTGGCTTCGATTTATTTAATGTTCACACATTGCTCCTTGTCTGAATAAGTGAGCTTTTCGGTGTTGCAAAAATCGGGAAGTCTTTCCAACAAGCAATGTGCTTCGACGATGCAAATTTAATTTCCCTGATTTCACAAGATTTTGAGACCATTTGATTCGATTTGTCGAAAAAAATTAATTATTTTGGAGCGTTTATGAGTACTTCGATTTCGAGATAATGAAGGATAAAACCCAGCATTTTTCTCATACAAATGGTATATAACATGTAATTTTAATTTAATGTTTTGTGTAACATCCATTTTCTTGGCATGGAAAACCTTTTACACAACAAAGCCCGAATTATTCAAATCTTCTATATCCTAATACTAGTTTAACAACTAACTGCTATTTTTGTAGCTAAGTTCATAATAAAATAAAACAACAAACCTGACTATTCGGCAACTCTTCACTATCCGAGTCACTGTTTATCACACGTTTTGCTTTTCGCTGCATAACTATTGGACTTTCTGTTTGGCTAGGTAAAATGGAGTTTGCTGTGGAAAAAATAGGAATTAAAACATTAAAATGTAAAAGTGAGAAAACAGTTACCCAAACGTTTGCTCAATTCGTTCGATATCCGTGGCGAATTGACTGCTGCTGGGATTACATTCACAAAAGGAGAGCTATCGCCATTTCTCATCGAACATGTTAATCTAAATCGTTTTAAATTCACTGCTTTATTGAGTACCGAGGGAGATGTTTCTGTTGATTTAGACTCAGCTCGTGGTGGCGGTGGTGAGCTGTTATTATTATGTATCTTTTCTTGATTTAGATTTATTAATGGAAAAGTTTTGTCATTCGAACTAAATAATTCATCTGATTTTTGTCTAGGAATTGCTGGGAATTTACTTAAACTACTATTTGATTTATTTTCAACTAAAGACACATCGATTGCGTTAAGAGGTTTGCTTGAAGATTCCTTGTTCATTTTCGCCTCTCCTTCAATCGCAGCCAAGTCATCAAAGTCAAACGGCTCAAAGAAATCAGTGTAGTCGAAATCTTCAATTCCAAGTCGAGATGATCTTTTATCTTTTTTTTCATTTTGTGAAGCAGGTATTATTTCATCAGCGCTTGAGTTTCGGTTTGTTTTATTATTTTTCAAGCTTGAGGAGGTTTTGTTATTGTCTAGATCTGCAATTGTTTTATCAATTGCTTCGGTCTCTAGGCACTTTTGTTCAATATTCTCAACCTCTGTTAACAATTTTGAATTCACGAAGAAGTCATCAAAGTCATCATCGAACAAATTATCTTTATCTTTACTAGCAGCAACATGTTCATCGACGAGGCCATTTTGATTTACATTATTTTCTCTCTGTGATTTGTTTTCTTTATTTTCTGCTTCTACAATGCCAAAAATATCGGTATCATCATCAAAATCATCGAAACTGAACAACTCTTTTGCTTTCAAGTTGTCGGCGTGTAGTCCTGCTTTAACAATTGGTCGAAGTGGCGTAGACTGATCACTAATTTTATGCTTCTTCAATTCCGTAATCCGACTCAAATATCGAGATTCATGTTGTTCTACAATTTCATCTTCAACGTCATTTGGAATATGTTCTGCAACGACCTCGTTTCTGTCTTCCATTTCATTCAGTTTTTGTTGTTTCTGCTTTTTTCGTATTTCCATCAATCTTTTGTCTATGAAATTCTCAACATTGTCACAAAATGATCTTCTTTCCAAACCAGCAAATATATAGCTGTAATCATCTTCAGAATGAATGTCTTGTACACGTTTGTGATCTTGAATAAACTTTTCAATATTTCCTTGCCCAACTACCGATTCAATGGCTGATATTTCTAATTGCAGGTTTAATTCTTCGTCACCCAATACATACACTTCATCATCTTGTACGGCGTTCAAAGCTTTAAAGGTTTCCCACTTTTCTTGAATATAATTCATTTTTGATTTTAAAACTAATTGTTTAATTGGATTTGGTATACTTGAACTACGCAACATTTTTCCTAAGTCATTATTTACAGGTGATGAATCTTTTTTCAATTTTTCCATTTTCCAAATAATACGTTCAAGCTCATGAGAATTTATAGCGGATTCGTTCAGTTCAGAGAAGGATTTACTACTTGTTTCAACCTTTGTTGCATAACTCGTTTCAGACTTTCTTGTAACATTTGTTTCGTTGTTGATTGTACTTTCCGTATCACGTTTTGCTGTTACAATTGGTTCAGCCTTTTTCGTAAAACTTGTTTCAGGTCTTGCTGTACTAAATATTTCTCTATCTTCGTGATCCAAATCAACCTTCTTAAAATAATTCCTTACATCACATTTTTGGCTTACAGGAAAAATACTGTTTGTTGCTTTTGTCTCTTTTGCCTTTCGTTTAGGTTGTTTGGGCTCTTTTGGGAGTTTTGATTTTTTACTCGCCTTAGATTTTTTAGTCTCGGTGTTCTCTTCTGCGTTCGTCATAAACATTTCTACACATTTAGGATTGAACTCGGGGGGAACTATTCGCGGTGATGTTTTATAAAGAGTCCTAGAGACTTCAGCACTCTTGACAATTTTTTGATTTAACTTATCTTTAGATTGAAGAACTTCTTTCATTATTGAATGCTCTTTGCCTTCTGTTGCCATTATAATAATATTTCCGAGACGACGACGTCCTGTTCGACCAATCCGTTGAACAAATCTCGTAGGATTTCGTGTGTTAATATCAAAGCATATGATTAGATCAACTTCGCCAATATCGATGCCTTCTTCTGCTACTGACGTGGCTACCAAAGTGTTACAAATACCAGAACGAAATTGTTCCATAACTTCGAGTTGTTGTTTTTGAGTAACGGCGCGTATCGAACCAGTTCCTCCTTGTCCTGAAAATTTAAGCATAAAATGTAGTTTTTATCTTGTGTTTTGGATGTTTGGGACCTTTCAAAATAGGAATAAAAAATAAAAAAATATTTTGGTTTTTAATGTTTCATGAATGAAGGCCATCCCAAAAACTGACTTTAGAACTACTGTGGGATGTGAAATAATCTTTTGGAAAATGTTGTTCAGTCGGTTTAAGATAACTTCAAAAGGTGCTAGAGGCCCTATTAAGGCATCAATTAGAGCTTCCAACGCATATCCTGTAACGTTTCTTTTTTGAATCTTCTTTCTTCCTGTCAAGTTTTGTTGGTAAGCGAAGTCTTGTTTTTGTAACATCTCGTAATCTTATAAATTTAAATTTAATTTGTCTGCATCTGAATTTTTCTCTTAATCGCGAAAGCAAATGACTCGCCCAATCCGCTAATTCATGCCCTGGCGAATTGAGAATCAGCAGTTGCTACCACCTATCTTTTGGCCGTAACCTAGCCTCATAGATTTCAGCTAGTTATTAGTAGATAGTTAAGTTATGTTAAGCTAGTATAAGTTCAGTAGAGGTTTTTTCCCTAAATTTTCCTCTAGCTAATTGTAATAATCACATAGAAATACGATAATATGTATAGTTTTAAGTAATGTTCAAACGATGGTGAAATGACTTTGTCAGAACACCTACTATATTATAAGGCCTCTGTACCGCATACATTCTAATTAAGAAAATTATATATATATATATATATATATATATATATATATATATATATATATATATATATATATATATATATATATATATATATGAATTTTTCTCACCTTAACTCTGACAAGTTATGAGCTCAGGTGCGCCGGGTAAGTAAAAGCTTCTCGATTTGTATGCGATTTTTTGCTAAAAGTTGTTCGATCGCCACGAGTGAGGTTAGAACCACGATGTCTTCAGCATCAAGTGTTAGCAGTTCCCTTTTCCAAGTGAAGCTAATAAACGATAGCAATTATTTTAATTGGGGCTTCAATATGGAAACTGTACTGCGACACAAAGATTTATGGGACGTGGCGACTAAACCCAAGCACGAAGTCGCCGACGAACTGGTGTTCAAATCTAAATGCTGTGCAGTACTGGACTTGGACCATTTGGGCCCTTCTGCCTGAGGGTTTGGGGAGTATGGAAAATTTTTGAAGATTAGGTGTTTGGAAACGCGTATTTACGCTTTTTTGGCTCTTATAAAGAAGAAGAAGTTCAGCTAGGTTTTTATACAAATATTATGATTTTCGACTTTTGTTCACTTTATTATTTATTAAAATAAGAAATTCACAGTATTTTTAGGATACCACAACACTACAAAACACATGCTGTAGAACTGCCAATAATTACAAAGGAGTTCAAAATAAAGGGCAGTATTTTATTCACACCAAAGTATTAATGAATTAGGTTAAAATTATTTGTGCAGTAAAAATAATGAGAAACGGATTTTAGGGATTAGAAAAATAATACTAATATTTGTTCTAAAAACCCTGTGTATTTAAGTTCTACTTAGTTTACAATATTGTTATAGTAGAATAGAAGGGGCTTAACTTAACTGAGATGATTCGACATTTTACTCCCCTAGCCCTAAAGTAACAGCTTCTTTGTAAGCAACTCACTTGTTAAAGCTTCTTCTTCTTCTTAGCACTAGAGCCCCTTTCGGGCCTTCGCTTCCTGCAAATAGCGCCTCCAACTGTCTTGTCCATTGACCACGTCCACCAACAGCGAAATCCGAGCAGCGATGAACTGTCTTCGTCGACCGAGTCAGGCCAGCGTCTTCTCGGTTTTCGCACTGGTCTCCGCGCTTCAGTTCTCCCAACGAATATCTTTTTGGGTATGGATTGTTCGTACATACGATTCATGTGGCCAGCTCATTGCAGCTTCCGCAGTCTTAATATTGTTGAGACCTCCGGTTTATCAAAAATTTCATAAAGCTCATGGTTGTATTGAATTCGCCATTGGTCCCCGTCTAGCTTCGCTCCGATTATACGCCTCAGGACCCGTCGCTAAGTGTAGTGAAATAAGTATAGATTGATGTCCGTGAGGGCTGCAGCGATGGTGTGCTGCCTCAGCGGAAGAGGATGTTAAGATCCGCCGAGATTGGCCTTGTCTGGGGACGCGTGAATGCGCTGGCAGGCTAGCGTTGCGGTGTCATGGGGCGGGTTCTTTCCCCCAGCATAAGAACCCACTACAAAATAATTTCGCATCCACGAATTCCGGGGTAAAAAAATGTCGACCGAAATCGAAAAAGAGGTAATCAACTAAGGGTCGGAAATTGCTGACGCAAAGGACAAACTGGACCTGGGGAAGACAGACGGACTTAGGAGGACTTCGTCGTTACCGAAGATCTTTATGGCCGACAAATAAGAGTGGGGCATCTCGATGGACGTGGTACCCTCTCGCACCCACCCAACCGGATCAAGATCCAAACGTAGACGTGGCCATATATTTCCCATTTGAGTGAAAAACTCATACAAAATAATTTGCATGAGCTTTCCCATCAAATGAGAAATATAAACGTGACCAATTTATGTTATAGAATTATGGGATCGAATCACATAATTCTATACCATAAAAGGACACCCGGCAAGAGCCCCTGTTAAACAAAGAAACGGAGAAGCGCACCCGATGGCTAGTCCATGTTAGTGGAGGAGCCTGCCATCGATGTGAGTCCTATACCCGGTTAGGTAAATCGAAATGGAAAGACTGAAAGGTATAGGGTTTAACAATTCATTTTATCTATACTACTTTTTATACCGATGCCAAACAGTTGTACATAACGTGTTTTCAAACAAAAATTGATATTAAAATTTCTCAAAATAAAGTTTTATTTTCGCCGACGAATTGCAATTTGTCTTCCACAAAAAAAAACACAGTTTGCTTGTATGTATAAATATAGAAGTATAAGAATGTTTTACTATTTTGTACACTTTTTGACTACAAAGCTCCATACCATCTATCTCGACTCATTTACAATTAAAATATTCACTAGCCATTTCGGAAGTAAACTAAATATTTTTGATCATGTAATTCCATATTTCTGAATGGTCTGAAATCTTTGAACAAATTCTCCTCTCCGTGAACAACTATCTGATATTGTCGTGCCAACGAAATTCCGCATGCACTAAATTCGCGTAAGTCGAAACGTAATTCTAATTTAGTATATGAAGTTAAAATAATCGGAATGTTTTCAAATTCAAATCAGGTTTCTATTCCACACTTCCTTTTTGCGTACCGTCAAACTCATGAAATCCACAATTAAATGCCGCCATTAAATGTGGCATTTTCTCCAAAGCATCTTCAGTTTTTATATTTTGTGCGACAATTTTAAAACGTTCTTATTCGACATGAAAATTTAACAGTCTCTTGGCTGTGAGTAGTTACTTTATAAGTTAATGATTGAGAAATTCTTTCTATTTATGGCCCAATAAGGTAAAAGTTGAATACTTTTATCGATGGAAGTTGAGAGGATAATAATGCACACTGGGGTTCTTGTAAAAATGCAGGTTCATCGTGTGCACCGCAAAATATATCGTTAAACTAGCATTTTCGTCCACCAATGCACGTTACGGCGTATTGTGTATAGTATCGTTCTAACACAAGAAAAGTCACTAATAGCTACGTAACCCTGGAATTCATTTAAAGATTTCAGGAATTTGCAGATTTTCATGTCTTTTTGACGCTTAGAGGTCAGTTCAATTAACTAAATAAATCTTTGGGCAAACTAGTGGAATCCAAAATTGGAGCTGGTTCCAAAATTAAACTCAATGTTTCTAGCATTTAAGTCATAAAATTCATAATAATATTTTAAATACCAATACCATTTGGAATGATTGTTCAAGTCTTCTTTTTGATGCTCCTGGTTGCAGTATGACACAGCTTCACAACTTGGGCAATTGAAAAATTTTTTGCGCTGTACAAAAGGTTTTGTGGATGCCCCAATCCAAACGTTGATGGTCTCGACCTCAGTAGCGTATCAATTTACACCCCGAACAAAGATGTAATTAGTTTTTACTGAAGGGTTTTTCGATAATGCAAACGTTACATCCGTGGGAGTTTATTGTGCGTGGAGGCAAGATAAAAATGACAATTTCAACTCGAAGGACACTTCTTTGGATACTGGTATTCCATTGAAACTAAATAACCCAATGAAGCAATTTTCCTCTTATTCACTTATTTCAAACATTCTACTAAGATTCGAACACTGCACACTTTGCATGTTTCACTTGAGGAAACACTGATAATCCTATATGCAATGTCGTGGGCCAAAAAGTTCAACAGTATCTTCACTAGCCAAAGTCATCGCTTGCCCCAGTCTCTGCGTTCACGCAAATTGAATTAGAGACGTGATTAACCGAAAACGGTGGAGGTAGGTCGAACAACACTTTGCGTTTTATGTCTTCACTATTTCCAGATCATATTCGCGCATTTTCACTGTACGTGAATGCGGCTTCTTACAGCGAACCTACTCCTACGTGCCTCACGTCCCACTCTCAAACATGTGATATACCAATTCAAATAATCTTCTACGGCACACGTCTTTGAAGCGATTGAATGCAGAACTTTAGTACTTAGCACAAAGTTTTCAACTATTACGGTTCTACCGACGAAATATAAAAATACCAATATTGCGTTTGCCCTTGATCCATCTGACAGGAGTTGATAAATCCGCTACGGCAAACTGCAAATTTTCTTCTTTCGGTCGTCCGATTTAACGAATTTTCATGGCGTCTGCTTCACTACATCGTCGTGACTTTGCAATTCACGATTGCACTTTCCAACACTCGTTACAATGCTCGCGGAGGCATCTATGTGCGAAAACTGCCCATAACTCTTTCTCCATTCCGAAATGCACAAAATTTTCTATGATCGATAATTTTCTGTGCAAATTTCTTGACAAATTTTCTTTCGAAAGACCAGCCGGACAGACCAAATGGAGACCTCCGTCTCGATGTCGTAGATCCGAAGGCGAGCACTCGAAATCGCACAAATCGAAACTTAATAAACGATACTGTTCACAAACTTATTTTTGTGAAAATTAATGCCATGCTTGGATTCTGTTAATTCTGAATCATGGGGACAAGGATATCACAGAACTAAACACTTTCCGTTTGATACAAACACGGAACATCTTTTCAATCAATGTTGAGTTTGATATTTCAAAAATCTAGTTGCAATCGCGTCAACTTATTCATATTCTTTTTCGAATCCATTCGTTAATTTAAAGGTAAACTCCGCAAACTAACGTTACTTTCTGAGAAACTTTTAAGATCACATTTACACTCGTAGTCAAAGTATCACACCGGCGCGATCCTCCCGACCTCGCTGCTTGGCGATTTGAAGCGGACTCCTCGATCCGTCCAAATCTCCTCTTGTTCTTTTCTTTTCCCGTTACCGCTAAATCGCCTCAGCTGCTAGCTCAGCCGGGTTCGCTTGCATTTCGTGATGTAATATACCGTTGGGCTAAACTAAATCAGTGCTCCCATATCCTAAATTTTAATGGGTCGATTTAAATTTTTCCAAGAAAAATTGATTAAGTAAAGAAAAATTAAAAAGATTCTAAATAGTAATAAAAGTTAAATCTCATGAAGAATATAATTAAAGGGAAACGTTTAAATTTTTTATACAGGATAATTGATGTAAAATTACATTTAATAATAATAAGAAAGAAAACTATTTTATAAATTACGATTATGAATAGAAGTAATTAAATATTTTTTCCTAAATCTGCCATTAAAATTTTGGATAGGAGATAGGAAGGTTTTCGAGCAGTTTGCTTGTGTGACTGCTCGATTACTACAAAAGGCGTGCAATGTCTTTGCGAATGCTTGGGTTAGGGTCCATGTTTCACAACCATAGCATAACACAGGTCTTATCACAGATTTGCATACTTGGAGTTTTGTTTTCAATTAGACTAACGGTTCAACTCAAAATTTATCACGTTTTTCGATCTTAGAACGGCCCCTTTTGTGTCAGACGGTTCAACTACAGTTCAATGAACCTTTGTGCCAAATTTCGTCCAAATAGGAGATGTACTTTGATCACAATAGAAACTGACCGCCAACTTGTCTTCGCTCGGCTGATTTGTTAGGTCAATTAACCCAGCCGAGATTTCGTCCGATATACCTTTCCTGAAAATTTGATGCCAATCGAAGTAAAATTGTTATCTTCAGCGCGTGAACAATTTTCATTATAATTACTGCTTGGGAAAAAAGTAAACGAACTGATGAACAAAGATTCCGTTTTACATATAGATGAAAAATTTGTTTGAGGCCTGTCAGATACCGAAAAGCCAAACAATGATTTCAATTTTGTAGCAATAACAATGGGTCTCGAAAAAGGGCTTTTGTGTCTTCATCTGCAGGCGTCTAATCTTCAGTATAAACCAAATTAATAGTGCATAATTTTACCGGGTGCAACAACCACGAAACAATTTACTACATTTAGCATGAGAGAGAATATGTAATTACAATAAAAAAAATTTTCGTCATTTCCCATTGACATTCAAAATTATCTGCATTCAAAAGTTAATGAAATTATACTTTGGAGTGATGAGTGCATCTATCAATACCGAAATGAGGTGCTCCGTAATGCACTTTTACTAACTGCGGTTTTAAGGAAAATTACTATCGCTTAAAAAATCCCCGCGATATATGCCATAGAAAAACTGTTTTAATATTTTCTCATACCACTTCCATATGTAATGTTTTGCGAACATTCCGGATGGAAGACTGCAAGTGACCAATCACTTAGCGGGGCAATCCATACAGGGAATTAGTTGAAGCATTGACTTACGCCGCTCTTGGCACGCGACGGGACATCGACCAAGCGGTCAGCGTATTAAGTCAGCTCCACAGTAATCCCCAATAAGAATATTGGAGGGCAGCCAAGCGTGTCCTCTGATATCTCAAGGGAACATCAAGCCTTTGACACAAATTCAGGGAATATGACAACTTTTTAAAGTGCTTGATAGACGTTCATATACTGGCACAATTTTTGTGTTCAGTGGACCTGCTATATCGTGGGAATCGCGGAAGCAACCGACGATTGCTCTCTTGTGCCGAAGACGAGTACATGACGATCATTGATGCTTTGAAAGAAGCTTTACATCTCATCGGCTTCCTCAAAGAATTCAGATTCCCGAGTCTTGCGACAGTGACGATTTTTAACGACAACCAAGGAGCCGGAAAATTAGCCAAGAATCTTGTTCACATTTTCGAACCAAGCACATAGATGTCTTGCATCATTTCATTCGTCAAATGTTGAAAATACTATACTATCCAGTTGATCTTGTCCATTTGCCAACCGAGAAAATGCCAGCCAATGACCAAGGGGCTACCACGAACGAAAAATGATCAATTCCATCGTCTTGGAGTATCATCAATCAAGTCGTTCCAAGGCTCGACTTAAAGGAGAGTGCTACAAATTAACAATTCACGTCTTTCAGTTATTTCCATTTTATCAACACAGATGGCACGATTAACTCACACACACGCTAACATCTTATCCACACACAATCTAAAGAAAGACTTTCTTGAGTCAGTCACAAAATATTCTCTCGTTAGCAGAGATCAATCAATGTAATAATCAATTTTATTGAGAATAAAAGTGCGTTGGTCGTTTTTTACTCTAAATTATCGTTATTCACTACACAACGCAAGCTCTAGCATATAATATAGACCCAATTTTACTAAACTGGTCAATTTATTTAGCGACATGTTTTAATATTCTTTTGAATAAGGTTTAAGTACCTCAATTAAATAAAGTTAGACACTCGTATCCTTATAATATCTTTGTCGAAAACTAGTACGCTAACTTCGCGTATTTTTAACATAATTTAATGTGCACTTACAACATACATACAATAAATTTATCAAATCTTTCTTATTTATCCGCAAACTTTAATTTAAATAACTTACTTCGATATTTCAATACAAATAGAAAAGGTTTTTATGTTTCCTGAAAATCACCAAACATGGATTTTTATGGGTATACGAGGTTCGGAATGGACGACGACAATAAGTAACATTTTAAATTTTTTTACCTAGAGAGGAAACAACTAGTCACAAGAATCATTAATCGCACTAAGAAATTTTATAAAAATAAGCTACAAAAAATGATTTTTCTTTTTCAGGTTGAACGTGTTTTTTTCAGAATTGAAGAGAAAAATGACTTTCTAAATAGGTAGAAGACTGAAGAAGAGATTAAATCGGTCTCGAATCCGAAAAAATATATTTAATCTAAAAAAGAAAAATAATTTTCTATTTTTTATTTCTATAAAACGCATTTGCAACTGAATTGACAGAAGAGCTTTTGCAGGCAAAAGAAACAGTTTGATTTGTTCATTTTGAACTTCCAGCACAAAAAGCAGTTGCACTCAGCAGTTGTAACTGACGTATACAGTCAACAAGTTTGCTAACACGACACTCATCATCACTACCTAATAAAAATACATCTTGTCTGATTTCACACTCACCTACAAATACTTTCGGCTTAACTTGTGGCCTGCACTGCAACAATGCCCTATACATTAGCAGGACCGATTCTCGATATTCACAAAATATGATCACTTTGGAGCCTTCGTTTCTCTGAAAAAGTCAGTATAAAGTTATTGATGACTTCGATGATCATTCAAACAATACTGAAAGCCTACCTTAAAATGTTCTACAACACGTTCTTTAACCATATCAAATTTTGGATGTCCAAAGTCTAAATCATCAGGAATATCGGGAACTTTACCGTTTGTCATTGTTTGATCATTCACAAGAAAAGGATCAGGTCCAACATATTTTCGTACTTTCTCTAGAAATTGTCTTAACTTTGGATTTGTCGCAACATAGTAACGATGTGAAGCTTCATTAGCAGGATCATCGAAGAAATTTAAAAACACTCTCACGCCATGTCTCTCCAACAGTTCTAAAGCATGATACAGGCTCACACAAACGGAAAAATTCATTTTTACTTGACCTTCATTTGGATGCTTATGCTGCATTGAGAGCTCGCGAAATCTTTTCTGTTCCATAACTATTGTCCCACGCGACATGGAACCGATAGATCCGGATAACACTTGGTTATCAACTAAATATCGAACATACGGGTCTATTATATCGATAAATTCGTTGCGAATTTGTGTTAAATCCGTGCCAAGCGGAACAACTTGAGTCTTAATGTTTTTCTTGAATGTGTAGGAAACAACATCGATAGAGTTCTCCCATCGAATTTCCAAATGAGATATGAATAAATTCCTAATAACTTCTAAAACGTCTTCCACATTCCGTCCGGGAGTCGCCGAAAGGGCCAATACCCTAAAATGGGGATTCCTCGCTGCGATCGACCTTACAGCTTCAGCGTGTGCATAATGCCCTTTTGCTTTATGTGCTTCATCAACCACAATTAATCTGATATCCTCAAATGGGAAGTTCTGCTCATTATCATTCACATCATTTTGAACTACTTGTGGTGTTGCGAAGAAAACCCGCTTGCTTTGCCACAATTCACGGCGCAATTTCTTGATCTGCTTCCCTGTAATTTCCGATGTTTCTCTCAACGGGATTCCAACAATTTTTCTACATGCTTCAATTTGTTGGGACACTAGTGGTTTTGTAGGGGCCATAAAAATCACTTTGCCTGTAGGATACCATCGGTAAATGTTGTACATAACGACTGCGGCGATGAATGTCTTTCCAAGTCCGGTTGGTAGAACCACCAAAGTATTTCGAAACAAAGCCGCTTTTGTAATGTTGTACTGATATTGGCGAATAGGATAATTGTTTGGATAGATCCAATTCGCGCCGGAATTGCTATCGAAGCCTCGATATTGTTCATCGTGTCGTAGATTTGTATGATTCAATTCCTCGCTGAATGGTTCGTCCAAGAGCTGTAGCACTGATTCGTCGATGTATTCATCCCAATTACTATCGTGGGTGAATTGTTTTGAAGTTCCAGGGACTTGTCCTGATTGTATACTGTCATTATTTGACTCATTTAACTCCTTCATTTCACAACTGTGTAAATTTTACATTTAAAATTCAAACACAAACAACTTTGTCACTAAATGACAGCTATGGCACTCATGTAAGTGTCATAATCGAAAAGACACCTGTCAAAGGTGAAACGTACAGCCTTACAGCGAATGCTAAACTGTAGTTCTGAATTCAGCAGCCGGAAGCTGGCCTAGATTTTTGAATAGTGGAATCGAAGGCGACGGTGGAATGCTCCAATTCAAAAAAGTACAAAATGATCATGATCAAAACGGCAGTAAGTAGAAGCTTGTACTCAACACAGACTTTGAATAAAGCTCTAGTCTTCAATTGCTCGGATTTTGATCAATAATTACGTTCTTTAATTTAACCAGTCTGCCATAAGAATTGTTCAAGGGTTTCTTGTATACAATTTTCTTCCTTTTTTAGATGCGTCAATAACTTTTTTAAGTGATCCAACTATGTCGTCTGCATCTCAGTTTTTTCCTGATCGTTAATTAATTTTTTGCATGGTCAATTACGTAGTAGGATCCAAATATCTGAAATTAATTAAATTTTGCTTTACATTAGCTCACCCAACTTGTATACTAATGACTCAGTGATCTAAGTCTGACCAATCCTCATATGAAAAGCTCATTTTATTAGCTAAAGAATCTTTGCTGACTACTAGATTATCTAAACATGTATTTAAGGCCAGACAATTTATTAGGCAAGCATGGTTGGACTCCAGAGTATCTCTGTAAAGTCTTAAGTCTTATGTACTGGCTTTCAGTGAAAAGATCAATATTAGTATCAGCTATGACAATGAGATTTTTTCGGATGAGTACACAAGACTAAGCAAAAGTCTTCTTTGCTTCTTTGCCGTCTTTATTGAACGGACGACTGAATTAATAGGCCCTGAGAGCACATATCATATCTGATATCCTCAAATGGGAAGTTCTGCTCATTATCATTCACATCATTTTGAACTACTTGTGGTGTTGCGAAGAAAACCCGCTTGCTTTGCCACAATTCACGGCGCAATTTCTTGATCTGCTTCCCTGTAATTTCCGATGTTTCTCTCAACGGGATTCCAACAATTTTTCTACATGCTTCAATTTGTTGGGACACTAGTGGTTTTGTAGGGGCCATAAAAATCACTTTGCCTGTAGGATACCATCGGTAAATGTTGTACATAACGACTGCGGCGATGAATGTCTTTCCAAGTCCGGTTGGTAGAACCACCAAAGTATTTCGAAACAAAGCCGCTTTTGTAATGTTGTACTGATATTGGCGAATAGGATAATTGTTTGGATAGATCCAATTCGCGCCGGAATTGCTATCGAAGCCTCGATATTGTTCATCGTGTCGTAGATTTGTATGATTCAATTCCTCGCTGAATGGTTCGTCCAAGAGCTGTAGCACTGATTCGTCGATGTATTCATCCCAATTACTATCGTGGGTGAATTGTTTTGAAGTTCCAGGGACTTGTCCTGATTGTATACTGTCATTATTTGACTCATTTAACTCCTTCATTTCACAACTGTGTAAATTTTACATTTAAAATTCAAACACAAACAACTTTGTCACTAAATGACAGCTATGGCACTCATGTAAGTGTCATAATCGAAAAGACACCTGTCAAAGGTGAAACGTACAGCCTTACAGCGAATGCTAAACTGTAGTTCTGAATTCAGCAGCCGGAAGCTGGCCTAGATTTTTGAATAGTGGAATCGAAGGCGACGGTGGAATGCTCCAATTCAAAAAAGTACAAAATGATCATGATCAAAACGGCAGTAAGTAGAAGCTTGTACTCAACACAGACTTTGAATAAAGCTCTAGTCTTCAATTGCTCGGATTTTGATCAATAATTACGTTCTTTAATTTAACCAGTCTGCCATAAGAATTGTTCAAGGGTTTCTTGTATACAATTTTCTTCCTTTTTTAGATGCGTCAATAACTTTTTTAAGTGATCCAACTATGTCGTCTGCATCTCAGTTTTTTCCTGATCGTTAATTAATTTTTTGCATGGTCAATTACGTAGTAGGATCCAAATATCTGAAATTAATTAAATTTTGCTTTACATTAGCTCACCCAACTTGTATACTAATGACTCAGTGATCTAAGTCTGACCAATCCTCATATGAAAAGCTCATTTTATTAGCTAAAGAATCTTTGCTGACTACTAGATTATCTAAACATGTATTTAAGGCCAGACAATTTATTAGGCAAGCATGGTTGGACTCCAGAGTATCTCTGTAAAGTCTTAAGTCTTATGTACTGGCTTTCAGTGAAAAGATCAATATTAGCATCGGCTATGACAATGAGATTTTTTCGGATGAGTACACAAGACTAAGCAAAAGTCTTCTTTGCTTCTTTGCCGTCTTTATTGAACGGACGACTGAATTAATAGGCCCAGAGAGCTCATATCAGCCAGATATACTCGCGGCGTTCGGGGGCAGTTAAAAAATGACGGGCACTCCGGAATGTTCTACATGATGGGAGCGCACAATGAACCTCCTTGATGTCGAAAATCAAATCGTAGCAGAAAAAGAAGAGGGCGTGTTTATCGCCACCAAAGTGTCTAAAATGATGCATTCAGGGACCGAAATAGGAAACTTTTCTCCTGAGAAGAGGCTGGATAGTACAATAGCCATTGAACGCTACCAGGAAGAAAGGCTAAAAGTATGTAGTAATCGAACAGCCGCCTAGGCAAACTGCTCGAGGAACCTTCACGAAAAGAAGTAATTTCTTAACAACAATAACGCAATGAGTATAGAACAATTTGATACGAAACTTATTAATATTATCATTGCTAATCCGAAATAAGGCCTGCACTGTCACCGCTACCATTATCGATAAAAAGTTTTTCCGATCACTACTCTACGAGCCTACAAGATAATTACAATTCACTAAAAATAATGTGGAGCGTAACAAAATCACAAATTTACTTATACCAGTTAGTCTGAAAAGCGGTCATAATAAACCTGGAGTTGAATTTCTAAATCAGTTCAAATAATCGCCAAAAAATAAAACAAATAACAATGTGACCGCGAATAGCCAAGCAATTTAGATTTATAGATTCAAGTTACAAATGTTAAAAATCGAATACATTTGTTTATGTTCATATTAAACCGTGAATTTTGTTTGAAGTCAACGGATAGCTAATAGATAAGAAATTGAAATGGAATTTTCCCTTACATGAAATGAGGAAATATAAAATTTTTCAAAAATTAAATACATAGCGTGTGACAACTGCGCAAACTGCAGAAAGAGAAATTTTGACAAGATTTAAGCTCGAGTAGTGTGTGAATGTACCTGCAATTAATCTCAATTGTACCGCGAGTTGTGAAATTTAATATTTTTCCGAGTGGCTTATTTAGAATATTACTGCCATCTTACGAGCCACAGAAATCAATAGTATTCGACTTTAAAAAAAGTATAATTCTGCTGCGGTGCTGAATAGTGGTGGTCTCTATCATTGTTGTCCTTTCGTCTCCTGCCTAGTGTAAATCTGCACAGCTATTTTTTGTGTTCTACAGTGTCAAGAAAATAGCAAATTCAAGATGCTATAAAGAAGTGAGTGACTAGGGTCCATTCGATTAACACCATTTCAACTCGAATTTTTCCCGCGATGTATTAATTAAACGTTACAATTGTTTTTGCTAAATCAAAGAGCAGTGTTTCCGGAACAGTGGAGTTCTTGATCAAGCCTCTTTTGAAACAAATCTAATAATATAATTATACCAGATGCCAAAATGGAACAACAGTTTAAATAAATTTTTGACGAAAATCGACCAGTTTGGTGCACCTTGAATATTCAACGGCTATAACGAACTCAAAGAAAAAAAATTTAAAGTGAAGTTAAACTTTTTAAAATCTAGAAAAATTAAAGTTTGCAAGCTCCTTACCCCCCCAACAACGAGCACTCGTCAGAGGAGTTGGATAAGTAGCCTGTTCCTTTTTTTAAAGTTATTTACTACACTTATTTTTTATTGGTTTTTTTTTTTGAATCATTTATTATCCTTATCTCTTATCTCACAAATATTGCGTGCATTATTAAAAATATATACTACCCCTAATTAAGATAAGGATAGTGTTCGGATTTAGTATCTATTTAAAGTATATCTACGAGCATATGTAGAAGATATTTAGCCATTCTCGTTAGGTATACTAAGCCAATGGCGTTTGCCAGTTTTGAGCAGTCCTTTTGTACTACTTATAATCTTGATTTTGTGTTTTTTGATGATCACCGTACAAGTATTTAGATAGTAACAATTTGAGATATTATTTTCTCCCAACTTGTTCTTGTAGTAAAGCAGTAACACAATTAGTTAGACAAGAATTACTGATGAAATCAAGATTGGCATACGAGACGATTGAATGGACTCGGAAAAATTATTTTGTTGATTTGAAAATCCTATATTACATATATGATAATCCAATGGAATTTCTATTATAGTCCCGAAATTTGTTGTTGTGAATTTAACGAATTTGAATAAAAAAAAAGATTTTGAATTAAAACTTGAAGATTCGGTCTTTCTGTTTCCCTTGAACTTTGACCAGGTATGGGATAACTGACCTCGTCTACTATGGATCTTGATCCGGATTGGGGGGGGGGGGCGCGGGGAGGCACAATTTCCACCTGGAAGCCCCATTCTTATTTGGGGGTCGTAAATATCAATTGTAAAGATGAAATCCTTTCACGTCCCGCGCGCGTTAATCAAGCTCGATCAGTCGCATTTCTTTAGTCGATTCCTTTGGCCTCGGCCTCGACACCCGAACGTTTTTTACCGTATAATTCGTGAATGCGAAATTTATTTGTAGCGGGCCTTTGTGCTGGGAATTCGGGAACGCGAAGTAAAAAATTAGATTTTTGTCCTCGACTGATTAAATGAAGAAATACGGAGTAACGTAAAGCAGGTTTCCTCTCCATATGGTTTTGTTTTGTGACGCGTTTGAAAACGGGCATGTATTGGTGGCTGAAGATTGTAGATGAGCGTAATCCATTTGGAGACCCGCGACCGAAATCCTCTCCGATCTAGCTGGCCGACAAGCAGCCACCGCGTGAATGGATTACGGTGCACGGATTGGTTGACCGGTGGGTACCATCCGTTGGCACTACTCAGACTTAACGTCTAGAACCGATGAGAGGTCGGTTCCTCGTTTGGACGTAGACCTAAAATCATTACAAATGGCCCCACGTTGGGCGCCATCCTACACCAATATAAAGTCATTTCTTTGCAAACATCATCTAGACACTGAAGATAACTCAAAGGAATCGAAACGCGTCTGCTCACACAACAATCACCGTACATCGTACAAGTAAGGTTCGAAAACCGCACGGGTAAAGGCAAGCCGATTGAGGTAATTCACAATTAACACCGACAGAAACAGCATCAGTGGTTAACATAGAATCGCAAACAGAATCTATTGTGAGCATCGAATTGAAAATATCATCGGCACTTTTAGCATCGATTGAAAAATTGCGTGGAAGAGAAAATTATTCCACACGGAAATTTGCGATGGAGAATTACTTGACAGGTGAAGGCATGTCTCAATGCTTGACTGAAACAGATGCGAATGAAACTGCTAAGGCCAAAGGTACGATTGTTTTGAGTATTGATAAAAGCAATTACGTGCGTGTCACAGGAGCAACGAGCGCAAAAGAAACGTGGGGCGATTTGAAGAAAACGTTTGAAGATCAAGGGGCTGTGCGAAAGGTGACATTAATGAGAAAAATTCTCAATACAAAGTTGGCTTAATGCTCTTCAATGGAAATGTACGTGACTGAAATAATTTCTACGGCACAACGGCTGAATGAAATTCGTTTCAAGGTTAAAGACAAATGATTGGCCATATTTTTGCTTTCTGGATTGACCGATGATAATGACATTGTAAACAAGTGCAGCGAAGCTATCGAGCGATAGTATTAAAACGAAGCTTTTAAAAGAGCCAGTTACAGCCAAGGCGTGTGTTTAAAATGCAAGTTGAAGACGAGACCGGCTGATTTATATGCGACAATCGGAATCGTTTGAAGACGGCACTGATCGAGTGCGTTGTTTGAAGAAATCACTGTATGGGCTGAAGCAAGCTAGTCGCATGTGGAACATCAAATTAAATGAAGTGTTGGTGCGTGCTGGTTTTAATCGTTGCAAGAAGGATGCATGTACAAGGTGTGTTCCAAAATAAACGAGACTTTTGTCATAAACGTTTCAGAGATTTTCGTGAGGACATAAAGTACGATGAACATACGGGCCGCCCAAAGTCAGTGCTTGCCGAAAACTTACGAAAGGTCTGATGACCAAACATTGCTCAGAATTCAACATTCGAAAGACTTCATTAAAGAGGTGAGAAAAGACGAGAACTTCCTTCACAACATTGTAACTGGTGATGAAACGCGGTGTTTCCAATATGAATGCGAAACCAAGCGTCAAAGGGCCAAATGCAAGGCGCTAGATGAGCCACCACCCAAAAAAACCGTTTGGAGAAGTCAAAAATCAAGTCGATGCTCATTTGTTCTTATGATTCCAAGGGAATTGTCCACAAGGAGTTCGTGCCAACGGACCAAACCGTCAATGCAATTTTTTATCATGGCGTTTTGAAGCGTTTGTTGCATTGCATTCATTGAATCCGGCCTGAATACCGCGAAGGTGGAAGCTGGCGCTTATTGCATGATAATGCACCATCTCATCGATCCACTCTTGTGACTGATTTTTTGCCTAGAAATCGCATTATAACCATCACTCACTCACCTTATTCGCCTGATATGGCTTCCTGTGACTTCTACCTATTCGGAAAATTGCATTTGGCCATGAAAGGAAAACTTTGCGTCCGTAGAGGGCATCCAAAAGGCTTGTACCGACATCCTGAAGGAAATTCCGGTCAATGACCTGAAACACTCTTTCGAAAAGCTTTTCGATCGCGCAAAACAATGTATCGAAGTCGAAGCAGACTATTCTGAATAAATAAACTCGAATATATCAGATCAAAGTTCCTGTCGTTTCTATTTTAACTCAGTCTCGTTTATTTTGGAAAGCACCTTGTATATACTTGCGTCGAGAGGGAAAATCAATTGTTGTTGTTGCAGTGTTTGTTGATGATTTGCTGATTTTTTATAACAACGAGTGGAAAGCTCAGCTGAAATCAACATTGAAGAAGAATTTTTCCATGAAAAATCTCGAAAATATACCGAACAAGTATTAAAGCTATTCAATATGTTCGAATGAGAAGCAGTAAGGCTACCAAGCGACCCGAACCAGCGATTGACATTGGAAATGTCACCATCGACCGATGAGCAGCAAGAGCATGTGTAAAATGTACCATATCAAGAATCGGTTGGCAGCATTTTATATTGGGCACAATGGATACGGCCAGATGTTTGTTCAGCATTACCAATGTAAGTCAATTTAATCAATATTACGGATTGGTACATTGGAAAGCAGTTAAGCGTGTTTTGCGCTGTTTGAAAGGTACATTGAATTGCAAATTAACATATTCACGAGATGGGAAATACGAACATTTGTTAGGCTATTCAGATGCTGATTGAGGTTTCAGTTTTCGCAATTATGCATAGTGTACTGGTTACGTATAACTCCGCCGTAGACGGTCCCAAGCCCGTTTGAGAAAGGAGGAGGGAACCCTTTGTTTCCCCAACCCATAGCTTCCATGATTCCTCATCCCCCCAATTAAATGGTAGTAAATGCTCTCGGGGTCGCACATTGGGTTTACTGGTTCCCCAATAATGTTACATTAAATGTCGAGAAATGCTAATAACTGTAAATACATCTACAGCTCTGCTACTAAATCCTACTTTACTCTTAATTTGTGAAGACGTAAGAGGGCGAAGGCGAATCTTCCGCACCCGATAACGGAATCGACGTAATAACCATGCCGCTGGAATGAAGGATGGGCGACGGGCTAACTTCCCGTCCCTGGAAAACCTTTAAATGTTTCGAAACCTGCAGATGGACCTCAGAACGGATTGGACTCACTGCAACTACCGTGCAAACGAAAAAAGGACTATGGCACTGGATCCTGGAATGTCAGGTCACTCAATTACACTGGCGCTGTTAAGGACCTTTTACAACAGGCCAGTCAATATCAATTAAAAATACTGGCAATCCAGGAAACGAATTGGACTGGAAACGACATTCAAGACATGAGATCGCACACAATATTTAAAAGTGGGAAGCCTACTGGAAAAAGAAAATTCGGAGTGGCCTTCATTGTGGATAGGGAGTTCAAATCGCACGTTATTGATCTTAAGGCAGTCAATGAACGGTTGTGTGCGATCCGTATAAAAGCGAAATTCTTGAAAATCTGGCTGATTTATATTCACGCCCCGACCGAAGAAAAGGACGAAGAAACGAAGGAAACGTTCTACAATCACCTGGAAAGACTGGTTGACTCATTGCCTACAAACGACACAAAAATAATTCTGGGTGATTTCAACGCTAAGGTTGGCAATGAGCTATCTCATCGGGGAACGACTGGAGGATATAGCCTCCACGATGAAACAAATGACAACAGCCAGCGCCTGATTGACTTAGCATGTAGCAGAAATTTAGTCATACGTTCGACTTGCTTCCCACATCGACGCATTCATAAAATAAGCAGGGTATCACCGGATCGCAACAAACAAAACCAGATTGATCATGTTCTGATCCAACAACGTTGGGCCTCGAGCATACTTGACGTCCGTATATAACGAGAAGCCAATTGTAACTCAGATCATTACTTGATCAAATTAACCTATCGATGTCGTATGTCAAAGGAATATTCGGCGAAGACCAGCCCGCTGCAAAGATTCGTCATCAGAAGGCTCCAAACGACGTCTGTGGCTGAAAATTTCACCGAGACCCTCGACAAACAGCTGGCTCCCATCCTATCAGACGCATCGTTAAAGACAAGCAACGAGCTCTGGATGGAAGTGAAAGCGATTATTAGGACCGTGGCAGAACAGACGATCAGACATCAAGCCCGGCGCAAGAGGAATGATTGGTTCGATGATGAGTGCCAGAAAGCGTTAGATAAAAATCATCAGGCGTACAAAGAATACGTATGTAGGAAAACCAGGACGCAGAGAGAACACTATGAAAATCTCAGAAGAGTAGCGAATAAGGTGATTAGCATTAAGAAAAGAAAATACTATGACGACCAATTGAGAAGTATAGATGTGAGTCTAGTGAGTAACAACGCAAGACAAGCATACAAAGTAGTGAAAAGCCTGAAACCTGGTTACCAGCCCAAAACCACGCTCTGTCGTGATGACATCGGCAATATCATCGCAGATGAAACTAAGATTAAGGAAAGATGGGCCTCATATTTTAAGAACCTCCTTAATCCTCCGCAAAGCTCCAGAACATTGGAGCCTATAGATGTCTGCAGAGAGCTTCCATTAGCCCCACCAACTCTGGATGAAGTTTGTTCCATTATCAAAGCCTAAAAGAATAATAAAGCGCCGGGCATCGATGAGATTCCAGTGGGGATATGGTGGCAGTAGTGTTCATCAAGCTATTCACAAAGTCATCCAGCACATTTGGCAACAAGAACATACGCCGAAGGAATGCAGCCAATCAATTATATTCCCTATCTACAAAAAAGGTGACAAGCTACAGTGCGAAAATTATAGAGGCATATCACTACTTTGTACGGCGTACAAAATATTTCCAAAGATCTTAGAAAATAAAATCAAATCGTACACCAACAGTGTTATTGGGGAGTATCAAGGTGGTTTTAGAGCAGGCAGATCGACGAAAGACCAATTGTTTAGTCAAGCAGGTACTTGAAGAGTGCTGGGAGTTCAACATAGACGTTCACCAAATTTTTGTTGACTTGAAGCAAGCATACGACAGTATTGATCGTAACGTACTGTACCAAATAATGCTTTGCTTTGGCACCCCAGCCAAATTAGTCCGTCTTACCAAAATGACAATGACATCGACGACCTCCCAAGTCCGCATCAATAACCAACTCACCGATGCCTTTGACACAAATATCGGACTAAAGCAGGGAGATGGGCTGGCCCCAGTGCTATTCAATTTGGCTCTATAATACGTCATAAGGAAGCTACCTGTCGATACGCGAGGTACATTACTATTCAAGTCGATCCAAGTAGTAGCCTATGCGGACGACATAAATATTCTGTCACGGTCGTTAACAACTGCCAAAGAACTCTTTCTAAAACTCGACAGCGAAGCGAAACTAGTAGGGCTTCAAATCAATGAAAATAAAACAAAGCTCATGGCGCAGTCGAGGAAAAATACCTCAAGTACACAAAATATCACACTTGGCGAATATAGTATCGAAAATGTGAGCGAATTTGTGTATTTAGGCGCCAAAATAACGAAAACGGGCAATGAAAGAGACGAAATACGCCGAAGAATACAGCTCGCAAATAAAATATTTTATTCTGTATTGACGATCTTGAAGACCAGCTGCATACACAGGAAAAGAAAGCTCCAAGTATACAAATCTGTGATACGACCCGTGTTATGCTATGGGTGTGAAACATGGACCCTAACCCAAGCATCCGCAAATATATTGAACGCCTTTGAGCGACGGGTCCGGAGGCGAACAATCGGAGCAAAGCTAGACGGGGACCAATGGCGAATTCGATACAAGCATGAGCTGTATGAAATTTTTGACGAACCGGAGGTCTCAATGATTATAAGACTGTGGAAACTGCAATGGGCTGGCCACATGAATCGTATGGACGAACAACGGATATCCAAAAAGGTATTCGTTGGGAGAACGGAAGGCCGGAGACCAGTGGGGAAACCGAGGAAATGCTGGTCTGACTCGGTCGACGAAGACAGTTCATCACTGCTTGGATTTCGAAATTGGAGGACGCGGTCAATGGACCGAGACAGTTGGAGGCGCTATTTGGAGGAAGCGAACGCCCGAAGGGGCTGTAGTCCTAAGAAGAAGAAGAAGACTGGTTACGTATTTTCATGATATGGAGGTACTATATCATGGGCATCCAAAACGCAACCAAACAATCGCAACTAGTACAGCAGAATCTGAGTATTTGGTTAACAGCGGCAAGCAAAGAGGCTCTATGGCTTGTTGAATTGAAGGATGAACTACTCAACGATGGCAAGCCAATAATTCGAATCATTTGCGATAACAAAGGTGCAATTGATTTAACACAAACCGGAAGATTTAATGCTCGAGCCAAACATATTAGCATCAGGTATTATTTCATCAAAGAATTAGTAGAGAAAAATCAAGTTGAAGTTAACACGAAACCAGCGATAAAATGATCGCCGACTATTTAACCAAAGCAATGCCAATACAAAAAGAGAAATGGGATTGCAAATCTAATTGTATAAATTTCATTTTTCTCACTGAAATATTTAAAATTTTGGTTCTGAATATAGAAAAAGAATTAAGATTTAAAGACTCGTTGATTAAGAGGGAATATTGAAATTAAAGTACTCAATGAGTCAACACTATTTGACACTTATGTCAAACATGTATGCATTCAATCTGATTTGACATTTGTATATGATTTTTCGTTCTTCTTAAATAAAACACCAGATGATACAGACGTGTGTTTTTTCATCAGTTTATTTTATCGCTAATTTATCTGCTAAATTTAGATCATCAGCCAATAAACTTCTTCAGTTTTGTGAAGACATTTTACAAAACCCCTAAAATAGCAAAAAATCCTTTTTTGCTCCAGAGAATATACGCGGAATGTATCCACCTCTACCACTTAAACAAATTCTAAACACATGTTATGAGTAAATATTGATATTTTATTAAGTTTCTTTGTATCCAATCGACAATTCAATGTGTATAAGATACAATCTAATAAAAAAAACGAAAAATTATTAATACATACATACATACATTTGCATTTGCTTTCTTGTTTTAAATCATTATTTTTCTTCTGAAAAATAACCATCTATAAATATTTTAATACAGTATATATTTTTAACATATATTTGCTTTTTTTCATTTAAGATTCAGTTCCATATTACAATATTAATGTATATTTTTTATATATATTCACTAACTTGTCTACATAATTTCATATAATAATTTGCAATATGTATCTAGTGATAAGTAGTGATTTATTTTTTTCCCATCATCCATCTATAAGCTAGGCATAGATACAAAAAACAAAGGAAATATTATTTATGTATATATATATTAATTAATTCATTAATTTATACATTAAAAATGTTTGACTATACTTTTTTCCAATTGCACTTCATCAATTTATTAGATATCGGCATGGAAGTTGTCTAAATATGAAAAAGCGAAGCTAGAAAAGATGTGTTGTTCTTGTTACAAGCAAGATAAAAATTTTGAAGAAATAAAACATGTTTTTAAATCTTGTTTTGTATCAGTTGTCTGTCTCTTAATTGGAAATGATTTCATTTATCGATTTCTAGCAAAAGCAAAAGATTTTTGTAAAGTGATTATTATTGGATGGTTTTAGAAGTAATTTATTATCTAGAAATGTCGGTGCCTTCGAGCTATGAAATACGAAAAGAAAAATTATTAATTAGAATATAGCATATAAACCGTGATCTAAGTAGTGGAAAAATACACAGTATTAGGAATATATCGTTAGTATTCCTGATAAGCATGGCAAAGTCAAAATAAAATCGGATGAACGAATCAACCCTTTTGAATTATTTGCAGAAACAATTCCTATTCAGCAAAAAAAGTGGCATATGTAAGGTTATATTTGAATATCTACATACTTTTATTGCCATCAGATAGTTTAAAAACTTTCAAAAAAAAATTCTTGGTAGATATTATCCGTTCTTGATCGTTTTTCATTAAAGCACTTCAATTTCAGAAGCTTATATTCTCCTCTTTTTAATTCTGTGGTGGAATTCCTAAAAAACATTTTAAACCTTTACTACAATTTTTTCAACGCTCAGAGAATCACTTTAATTTAGTTTTTGCTTCGCTGTAATTTAATTTATGCTTCATAAATCATATATTGAATCGAAAACTGAACTAAGTAACTTCACAATAGAATTTAATTGACTTGGCCAGCAAATCATTTCGATCAATCAAATATAACTTTATTTAAATTATTTTTATTAAAACGTTATCTAGCGTTTCGTTTTTTCAATTCAGGCAACTTTAGCAACAATGATTCTTTTTATAATGTTAATTTTTTAGCGTTTTTCAAACGGTATACACATACTAGAATAACAATAATAATTTACACATAACTAACATTATAAGTGTGGAACAAATTCACATATGACTGGAAACAAGTCAACTTACATTGCTATCAAGGAAACAAGTATCGCTTAGATCGTAATGGAATCATGTTTCAGATGTCGATCATTAATAATACATACAGAAGCAAAAGGTAAATTGTTAACTAAATATGCATTGAAAAGGTTTTATAAGCATAGGACATATACTAAAAATGACTAAAAATATACACGTAGAAAGATCAATCCAAATGAATGATACTCGATTTATCTTGGACATTCAAAAGAAAAAAAAAATTCAATTTAAGGATAATACATTGTTTCTACACTTAATAAATCCATACAGGCTATTGCTAGGCCTACATACAGAAGTATGGTATCAATTGCAAAAGATACTAACTAATGTTATTCTGTTGCAGTTCGGGGCAGTAATAAATTGAACAATAGAATTACTACTTAAATGCACGCAAGTGAATACATAATAAATTGATACACGCATTTACGTTGAGGCTTGAAATGTGGTGCGTTGATTGTGAGCAAGATAGTACTTCTAAGAACGTCGAAAGAAAGATAAATGACGCACAAGGCACATAAATTATGCCTTAGTCAAGTTTTTGGATTCGAAACAATCACAAAATTGTCTTTTCTTACTTTAACAAACATAAATCTGCCAGGTTTAAATTATATTAACAATAAAGCGAAGCTAAAGATTTTGATTAATAATAATACTTTGAACATATTGAAAAGTTACGCGTGTGATCGATTTGAGTATGCAACAATTTGACTAAAGCACACAAAAATTAGTAAATAAGTAGTAAAAACAGCAATTCGTAAACAAGCAGATGAAAAATGCGTCAAATACGAAACAAAATTTAAGGAAATTAAAGAATAATCTTTCTAGTTGATGGAGTGTTTGCGTTTAAAAATTCCACAATATTTAAAAAACTACAGATTTCTTGATAATGATTGACTTAATAGTAAAAAAAATGGTTCGCATTAGTTTCAATAACTTCATATATTTATGTTTAGAATAAATTTTCGCTGCATGAAACAATTCTATATGATAAATTAGAACAAAATAACTAATATCCAAAATAAATCAAGCAATATCCATCGAAACTTCAATATCTAAACCACGTAAAACTTAAAACTCATGCAGTCATATCGTTTCATTTCATTTCATATCAATATAAGAAATCATTCTCTTGCTTATAGATGACCATTCATTGGATCTTGATTGCTTCTCAAATAAACAGGGCTGGTGAATGATTTTCCCTTGACCAAAGGACCTAATCCCTCTCCAGCATATGTAAGGAATGGTGAAATTTCACATACATCTCCATGCACAATACCACCTGCATTTTCAATGTATTTCTTATGCAATCGGAACAAGTCTCGTCGACTAGTCAACGGACAATCCTTTCCGGCACTATCACTATTTTTCAACGCACTAAACTCCTCATCACGTGGTACTTCCATTGCTACAAATTTCTGCGCAAATTCAAAAACATCAAAAATGAATTTTTCAATTTTTATTCCGTTCGGTTTTTCCGGGGTAATGCGTTTTCCCGAGTTATCAACAAATGGAATCTTCTTCTTCGCTACATGCAATTTGAGCTCTTTTTCATAGATGTTTGCTACCCGATTTAAGAAGGCTGCTGAAAAGAAATGGTTGCAAATATTACCAGCGCTAAATGTCAGTCTTCCATCTGAATTTCTTAATTCGGCAGTTTTAGCAGATATTTCACTATACTCGACAACTTGATATTTCCCGTCAACCATACAGACAACGCCTACAGCCTCACTTGGGTGTGATTTCTCGACAACTTTTGCTGCACAATCTGCATTTTCCTGTACACAATATCCTATGAAAGCGGGGTCAGCCACTTTAGTTAAAATATTGTCAACGCTGTGTGCATGCAAGTATAAGACTCCTCTTCGTTGCATATCCTCCAAGACTCCTTGGTCGCGCAGTGCTCTGTAGATGCCTCCATTGCCGTCTGGTGCTCGAGCTACTCGATGTTTTTGGTCCAATATTATCTTGCCATCAAATTCGAAGCATGGCAACGATCCTTGTGTGAACATTTTGATATTTTCCTTTTTAAGGCCAAAGAAGCTGCTAGATCTGAAGTAATCCAATGTAGGCTCGAGAGTGTGTTCTGATGTCATAATGTACCATGTGATGTAACCATGCTTGCCTGTATTTTCGTAGGCAAGTTCTTGCAGCTTTAAGATACGTTCGGCTTGAACACGGAAAAGTGATTTGTGGGATGGCAGACCGACATCGTACATTCCTTTTGGATATGGGAAACCAAGGCGAGTTCCTGAAATGATACGTAAAATGAAATCAAATATTAGTATTTATGATCAAGTAATTACATACTATAAAGCTTTTTTGGGTAGAATTGAAATTCATATGAAGATTCATTAAAAATAATTTGAAAACATGTGAAAATATTTTCAGAATAAGAATACATATATGCATTGAAATGAAGTATTCGTATCAACAATTCCAATAGATGTGGGGTTTTATCTAAAGGGTTTTTTTTTAGAGGTTGATAATTTAAAAATGACAACACTGTTTCCGGTGACAGCCGATGTAAAGGTTTGTAGTAATCGGACAGTAACACAAGCAAACTGCTTGAAAACCCTCCTAACCTTTTTCCGAAATTTTAATTGCAGATTTAGGAAAAGATTTCATTACTTCCATTCATAGTTGTAATTTATAAAATATTTATATATTTATATTTATATTAAATTTAAACGTTTTCCTTTAGTTATATTCTTCATAATATTTAACTTTTTATTATTATTTAAATAAAATCTTCTTCATTTTTCTTTATTTCTGTTAATTTATAAAAAAATTGAAATCTGCAAATTAAAATTTCGGACATGGGAGCACTGATTTAGTGTATCGCGTCCGTGTATCGCATTGCCGAATGTAATCTTACTCGGCTGAGCGAGTAGCTGAACTGGAGGTACCGTTGCGACATGGCAAAAGAAAGAAAATATTGGGACGGATGGGCAAGTCCAGGGCAGATCGCGAAACCGCAAGCACGGCGGACGGGTTGTGAGTCATCATTTTCACGGATTTTATAGTTCTTTTCTTTCGGGTCTTTCGGTAATGTTAGTAAAAATTAGTTTAGTATTGCAAATTAAAAATTCAGCTAGTGGTGCTTGAAAAATAAATATCACCCCAAGAGTGACGGGTTCGTGACGGAATTTTCGTCGAAAAGTTCGCGAAGGATTGTTTTGAGTGGAAAAGCATGTGCACACATCGAGTGAAATAGGTGCCGTCGGAAGGTTTTATTTTGGGTTGCAAAAAAGAAAAGGCTAGAAAGTTAGTAAATGCGTGTTGCATGTGACAAGTGAATCCATTCTGCGTTCCCCAAAGTGATATTGTGTGGATATATCTGTTGACTACGTCCCCTGAAAACATGAAAACTTGCACGAGTTTGAATCCATTCTCAAAGAAATCGAGTAATCAAATGCGGATACATTTTCACTGCACTGCATGAGCTTGAATCCATTCTCATAGAAATCGAGTAATCAAATGCGGATACAATTTTCACAGTACTTATGAGCTGGATTAATACGTATCAATCACACATATGTCGCTACAAGATATCCGAAATACAGTTCTAACAGATGATTGTCGAAATGGCAATCCTACGGGATTGTAAATGGCTTGTTATGTCATTTCGCGTGATAATTCTTCCTTCATATAAGGACGACGTAATTTGCTGCTTTATATCTTCTCACTGGGAATAGATAGTATGAATTATGAATTGATGTTCAATCGCGAACATTAGTCAAACAAATTGTCAGATCATTGCTATTCCGCTGTGCGAGGATTAATTATAAGAATACAATTTATGCAATTGGTGGTGAAAAGGATAGTGAATTGACAGAATTTGGTTGGAAATATGACGTAAGGCAAAAAAATTGGACGATATTCAATTGTAATTTGGTAAGAACGTCGTGTGGTATATGAACGTTGAATGGTAAAGTGTATGCTGTACGAGTATGTGGACTGAACTGAAGTGGAAGGAAATTATTTTCATGTTTATGTTACGATATTGGATCGGATCATTGGATGAATATTGTGGTGATGAAAGAGGCGAGGCGATATCCAGTAGCAGCGAATCAATCAATTATCATCAATTTATACACTTGGTGGTTATAATGGTACTATATCGGGCGCTGTCATTGAACGCTACGATCCACGTGAAGACATTTGGAGAACAATTGGAAAAGCCAAATCGAAAAGGTGCTGTAGTGCAGCCGCCGTATCCAATTCGATTTTCTATTTAGAATGTGACGCAGAAGAACTCATAAACTTCGATCGCAGATCTCTTAATTCTTTTGTTGTTAAAGAACGAGCTGGCCTATATGTAACATTCTTTGACGGCTACTCGTATAGCTATTTAAATATTATTTTAATTTATATAAAACGTATCGTTTATATCCTAAGACGGAAAAACAATTTATTTTATATTCGAATATCTTTCTTGTTGTGCGGTATGTTGAATTCAAGTTATAAGAAATAACAAATTAATTTCTTTTGTGATGGTTTATAGCTTAAAGTTAAAAGAAGACTTTACTCGCGTTCAAATAAATTTTGAAATATATTATTGCACTTAGGTTAATTATACTCATCGCTACTGGCATCGCCTACATCATCATCGAGCGCTCGTGACGATGTCTGTGAGTACCCATTTTTCGTAACTTTTAAATCTTTGTAAAAATTTTTTTTACAAAGACGTACTATTTCCGCGACCTGTCTGTCCGTCGGTCTGTCCGGCTGTCCGTCTGCCCTTCTGTCCGCCTGTCCGTGCGTCACAGCTAATTCCCTCAGAAACTATAGAAGCAAGAATGCTCAAACTGTGTGAAAAGGTCAGAAGTAATGGTCTCTTAAAAGTTGAGGTCTTACCAAAAATTCCCAAAAATTTTCAATTTTCAATTTAAGGAAAAGTGTTTAACATGAATATGTCAATCGGCCGAGCCTTCAGAAAAATCATTTAAGCTAGATCAAAATGGTGGCTGCACTGTGCTTATGAAAGAACGAATTCATATCCAAGCATTGGATGAATAATTCAAGTTACCGATTCCACTCTTAATTGTGGGCCATAAGTATCGTCGGTAACGACGAAGTCTCTGTAAGTCCGTCGGTTTTTGCCCGGCCCAATTTGTTCTTCGAACAATCATTTCAACCCTTAGTAGGTTAACTCGGCCTCGACACCAGTCGATCGGAATTTTTACATGATATAATTTGAGAATGCGTAATTTTTTTGTAGTAGGTCCTTGTGCTAGGAGGAAAAAACCCGCCCCACGACACCGCAACGCTAGCCTGCCAGCGCATTCAGGCGTCTCCAGACAAGGCCAATCTCGGCGGATCTCAACATCTCCTTTCGCCGAGGCAGCAGATCATCGCTGCAGTCCTTTACGGACATTTATATCTATCCAAAACACTACAGGTTTTCGGTTGTTGTTAGGTTAGTTCGATTTGGCAACTCAGCAATTTTGTTTGGCAATCCACCATGAATAGTCTCACGCCGGCAAAATGTCCAAATTTATTTTGAAAAACACGGTTCAATTCAAGAAACACATCGGGTATTACGTTCGTTTTATGGTGCTCAAGATCGCCCATCTGAAGGCTTAATTCGAGAAACTATAGTTACAATAAGTTTACTCTAATCGATAATATACACCCCGTAACATGTCGTACAGTCGCACAGAACAAGTGATTGCTGATGTACAGCGTAGTGTTGGTGATGATCGAAATTCGTCATCGTGCTCAACAATTAAACCTGCACAGATCTTGGTTTACGTGCTTACAAGATTCAACTTGTGCAGGTATTGAAGACACACGATCATCGTTCACACCGTATATTTGATAGATGGGCAACATTGCCATTGACCCACAATTGCATTTGAAATTTTTTGGGTAAATGACTACGTAACAAACAGAATTACCGCATTTGGAGCGATAACCCACAAACAGTTATCGAAACACCATTACATCCAGGAAAAGTCACAGTTTGGTGCGCGTTATGGGCCGGTGGGATAATTGGTCTATATGTCTTCAGAAATAATGATGGTCACAATGTTACAGTCAGTAGTGAACGGTACAGGGACATGATTACAAACTTTTTGGTGTCTCAATTGGAAGGCATTTGGCGCCTAAATACACAAATTCGCTAACATTCTCGATATTCGCCAAGTGTGAAAATTTGTGTATTTGAGGTATTTTCTCTCGACTGCGTCATGAGCTTTGTTTTGTTTTCATTGACTTGTAGCCCTACTAGTTTTGCTTCGGTGTCGAATTTCAGGAAAAGTTCTTTGGCAGTTGTTAATGACCGTGACAGAATGTTGATGTCGTCCGCATAGGCTGCTACTTGGCTCGACTTGTATAGAAATGCACCTCGCGTATCGACAGGTAGCTTCCGTATGACGTACTCGAGAGCCAAGTTGAATAGCAATGGGGCCAGCCCATCTCCCTGCTTTAGTCCGATGTTTGTGTCAAAGGCATCAGTGAGTTGGTTATTGATGCGGACTTGGGAGGTTAGCGAATTTTGGTATTTAGGCTCCAAAATAACGAAAACGGGCAATGAAAGAGACGAAATACGCCGAAGAATTCAGCTCGCAAATAAAAGATTTTATTCAGTATTGATGATCATGAAGACCAGCTACATGCACAGGAAAACAAAGCTCCAAGTATACAAATCTGTGATAAGACCTGTGTTATGCTATGGGTGTGAAACATGGACCCTAACCCAAGCATCCGCAAATATATTGAACACATTTGAGCGACGGGTCCTGAGGCGAACAATCGGAGCGAAGCTAGACGGGGACCAATGGCGCATTCGATACAACCATGAGCTGTATGAAATTTTTGACGATCCGGAGGTCTCAACGATTGTAAGACTGCGGAAGCTGCAATGGGCTGGTCACGTGAATGGTATGGCCGAACAACGGATACTCAGAAAGGTATTCGTTGGGAGAACTGAAGGGCGGAGACCAGTGGAGAAACCGGGGAAACGCTGGTCTAATTCGGTCGACGAAGACTGTTCATCATGCTCGGATTTCGAAATTGGAGGACGCGGTCAATGGACCGAGGCAGTTGGAAGCGCTATTTGCAGGAAGCGAGGGCCCGAGAGGGGCTGTAGTGCTACGAAGAAGAAGTATGACAATAACAAAAAGTTCGCATTTTTCTTAGTAATTTTAATGATATAAAACTAAATAAATGGCATCAGGAATTCACGTCACTTCGATATTCGTACAAAATTAAAAGCTAGAGAAAAATAAGAACCCTAAAAAATAACTAATATTTAGTATGAAGCCCTTTGTTCTAAATAATGCTTTGAAGTCTCTTGGGAACACAATCAACCAACTTTTTGGTGTGTTCAGCAGAGTTATTAGACCATTCGTATTTCAACTGACTTAGAAGAACTTCCTTATTAGTAATTGTATATTTTCGAATGCGTTTATCAAGTTCGCTCCAAACATTCTCAACCGGAGTATGATCGGGTGATTGTGCCGGAGTTTCTATAACTTTTTCACAATTATAAAGAAGCCACCCTTGGAGAATGTGCGATTTATGTTTGAGGTCGTTGTCCTGGAAGAATTTAAAATTATCGCTTTGCTTTAAATTTTGTTTCAAAATGATTTGGTATACTATATCTTATCTATTATTCCATTGATAATATGCAGATTTCCAACATCATGTGCCGACATACAACCCCAAACTAAGACGGAACCACCGCCATATTTTACGGTGGCACGCAGATAATTGATTCTTTTGCTAACATTAAGCGCTGCTTCCTATACTTCTCCGATCGAGATAGTTTTTTTCTGGCCACTTGTCTGTTATAACTAGCTCTTCTCAGTACTCTCCGTATAGTTTTGGCACACACCCGCTTTCCTGAATGCTGTCAAACACGGTAGCTAATTTAGGCACACTTAACTTAGGGTTTCCACGAATTCTTCGAACCAGCCAACGACTCTCATGCTCATTCAACAAAAAATGGAGCCCTTTCGTTCTCATCCGCAACACGGTTTTCGGTTGTAAAGTGCTTAGTTATGTATTGAATTGTAGAATGATTTTCATTAAGCAGAGAGTGGTTCAAATATGATGGAGACAAACGCTGTAGATGGCGCGCATGTATGTTTTGAAGGTCGTGGCTTGAGTATGTAATAACTTGAGTATGTAACAGCTGGGTCCCTTATGAACAATGTGGTATAGTTTTAGTCGCGTGCTATGAACATGAGTGAACGTCAAGTGCCGACCGCCGTTGCGCAACGTATTGTCATTCGTTTTTTATATTGGGAAGGCGTTAAAAACATGGACTTTTTTTTTGCGTTTGCGAAATCAGTTCGGTAGTGAGTGCCTGAGTAGTGCTGCTGTGTTTAAATGGGCCAAAGCATTCAAGGATGGTCGCGAAACCGTCGAGAATGAGCCGCATGATCGTCGACCACGAACCAGCATCACACCAGACAACATTTGCCGCGTAGAACAATTCATTTTGGAGGACCGTAGGATGAATGTTCAAGACATTTCGGCTGAATTCGGCATCAGTATTGGTAGTGTAGAGTCTATCATCCACGAACACCTTCAATATCGCAAAATAACGGCGCGATGGGTTCCTAACTGTTGAACCTCGAGCAAAAATTCACGCGGTTGGAAATTTGTCGCCGCTTGCTGACGTGATACAAGGTGGAGGGGAATCTTCACTACAGATGAGACATGGGTACACTTTTACTCTCCCGAAAGCAAGGTGTCGTCTAGAGTGGAGGAAGAAGGAGGAAGGGGTGCCAGTCAAAACGAAGACAACCAGGTCCCCGGGTAAGGTTATGTGTACTGTGTTCTGGGACCGGCGGGGCATGCTGTACGTCTACTTCATGCCCACCGAACGTTCCATCAATGCTAAATAAATAAAAATTGCAATCAAAATTCAATGGCAGCAACTCCCTTTGCAACGCAATTTAGAAAATGAATTGCGTTATTATCTCGACGGAAAGAAACCACCGTTGTCGGCAAGCAGAGGGCTCGCCAAGGAAACCGCCGAAGCGATACAGAGAATCGCGAGGAGAATCTGGTCGAAAGAAGCAAGGCAGATAGAACGAGCGGAAAAGGTCGCGTGTGCAACTACATTAGAATGAACGGAGTAATTTCAATGAACATGTTCGCGAGATAGTGTAAGTGCCCGAAGGGTTTTATGTACGGGAGACGGTTCGTGGTCGTCGTATTTTTCGGAGTACAGTGGAAAGGGTGATGGTGTTTTTTTTTTATTTAAAAGGTCCAAATCGTATGGAATAGTATCTACATTATTATCAGTGTTCAATACCACGAATGAATTGTGCAACACAGCAATTGTAAAATGGATTAAGTTTTGAAATTCTACAGTAAAATATCCACCCGTGAAACTGTCCCATCTGACAAATCTTATGAGAATGCAAGTGCAAATTTCATTTCCCCATTCCATTGAAAATCTGAGTGTTATCTCATTCGCCTTAAGTACATTACGTGATACAATACGTTCATTCTGGGAACTTATAATTGAAGTTTAATTTCTGTCATGTTGAATTACTAAACCAGTGAAAAGTAGTGTGGAAAAGATTATTTTCTGAAAGTCGTACATTGGCGTACGCACACAAACTAGTGTATTTCTGTGTACGAAAAAGTAGCGTAGAAATATACATTATTTCTCTGTGTGATCGGGTTCAAGAGTGAATGCAGGTTTACATGCGATACATAATTCGGTACAATGCTAAAGGTCGGTCGTATCTATTCCGTTTGGCAGTAACCAAAGACAAAAACATTCACCAATTTGTCGGAAGCTTCAAACAAACATTATATATAATTTATCCCAATCGAAGAATATGAACGATATTTGTTTTTACAAGATGATGCATTCGATACACAGGCTTTTAAAGCTACCGCACAATTTTTATTGGAGGACGCGATGATTTTCTTCCCTTTTTGAACGCAAATAAAATGAATTATAGGCAGAAACCACCCAATTTTGGCATAAAAATAATAGAAAGTTTCAACATTGAGCCAGGTCGGAGTTGCTGTACCGGTTCGAATCTAAGACGGGCACAGTTACTGTATGACTTTTGGCACGTTTCAATAACTGGAAAATCTTTCTTTCACAATCAGATTTTTCGGTTGATTGGGGCGGGGCACTGATATCTGTCGCAACAGGAAAAATGAGATGTGTACGTAGTGCTAATAATTTTTTCAAGTACATGTGGAATCCCAGAGCAACTGTAGCTGCCCCGTATGGTTTATACCTTTGTAAAGTACATTACGATGAAGATGAAATGAAATCCAAGCCAATCAAATCAAAACCACAGGATCTAGTTCAGTCAAGTTGATTTCGACATAGTTAGCTGTTGTGAATTCCGTTAGACGAATTTGTTAGAAGAAATTAAAAAGTCACTATTAATCAACCACAAAAAATCACTTTCACCTGAATGCCCCACTCTTATTTAGGTGCTAGTAAAGACGAGATCCTCTCCAATCTCGCTCGCTTTCGCCAAGCCCAGTCAGTCGTTTTGTTGTGGCAATCTATCCCTTAAGTATGTTACCTTGGCCTCGACACAGTCGAAACGAGTCGTTTTATCCCCTAGTTCGCGAATGCGAATTTTTTTTTGTAAGGTGCCCTTGAGCTGGGGAAAAGAACCCGCTCCACGACCACGCAATGCTAGCCTGCCAGCGCATTCACGCGTCTTCAGACAAGGCCAATTCCGGCGAGCACCAACATCTTCGCTCGCCGAGGCAGCAGACCATCGCTACAGTCAAATACGGACATGAAATATTCTTTTAAATCACTACAGGATACACATTTTTCGTACATTCCCCTCCCCCTGCAATGCACAAAGCTGAAACAGTGCTACCAGCCGGACCTGTTTTGAAAAGTCCTTACCAAGGTTTTTCATTTGACACTCCACACGACTACCTTCATTAAAAAATCGTCAAGGCTCCCCTTCCGATATGGGGACGCCTCCCTTAAAAGCCATCAAAAATTTATTGATACTCAAATTTTCAAGGGGTCATCGCTTCTGATCTACTCGTATGTATCAAGTTTGACATCTGTAGCGACTATAGTTTCGAAGAAAAACTGCTGTGACACACAGATGATGGACGGACAAGACCGTTTTCAGTAGAGTTTTGTAAGTAGTAAAAAACTCTTTAATAAACAAAAGGGTATTTACGTGTTGGTATTTTTCAATTTTTCAAAGAGTAAAATAATTTAAAAAGCAATACCCGATCGCTTAGCTTCCTTTAATGTATCAAAATTGAGCTCAGTCTTCATTATAAATTTACCTAATTTAAATATGGCTAGAAAAATGCAAACCATTTTATATTTATCTGAACTTGAACTTGTTTTCGCGACAAAAGCAAAATTAGTTTATCGAAAAACAAAAGAAAGACGTAAAAGTGATAACCATCGCAAAATAGTTTTCTTCTCTGAATATGAATGAATAAGACAGAGTTTAGCTCATTTGTTCTATTAAAAAAAGTATTGAAAACGTTAGGTTTATATAATAATATTTATGTTATCTGGTTTTCGCAGCTGGAGATTGATCTGTATTCGCCAGCCCGTTTGATGCTATACCAATATATGGATATTTTGCAACTTTCCGAAGGTTGCTAAATTTCGAATTCGATTGATTATATTGTATTATATAGAAATTATATATTCACTTTAAATTAATTTGGGTGAATACGCTTTAATGCGGGAAATTTATTTAGATTAATTCTACATCCGATTAAACATTGCCCATTAAACGGCTATTAAACGTATCCCTAAAATTTCTTTTCAGTTGAGTCTCTATGCCACATAGATTAGAATGGATTGCATAGAAAATAAATCTTACGCTAAATGCTTGATAAGAATTTTTTTTTAAGTTAGAGATAAGCAAACCTAGAGTATGAGATTGTATTCAATTCTTTCTTTAAAAGAAAAAGTTTGCAATCTGATTATATTCTAACAAATGCCTATATCTAGTGTTGATTGATATAAGCTTTTATTGTGGAAAGTTCAATAAACGCTATACTCGTAATTTTGAATAAAATCAAAAGTGAATCATTCTACCAAATGAGGCAGGTCAAACGTTTTTGAGAAATTTTTCTATTTTAAGACTGTTTTTTGTTATTTTAACAACCAAGCAGTTTTTTGTTGTTTCTTAAAACTGTTGCTATAAATATATCGATTTTTTGTCCTTGGTGCATTCCAAGCGATTTCAATCTTTGATGTGTTTAAATTTTCTTAATGCCTGCATAAATGGCACTTTACTTTATGTTTCGATAATGGAAACCTTTTATACCATACTGTTGGAATTCAATAAATAAAGTAAAGGATTTCAATAAGTAAAGAAAGATTGTTAGAATTGAATAACAAGGTAAAAGGTTCCTTTATGTAAAAGCAATATTAGAATTCTTCTTCAAACTTTTAAATTGCTTCTAAATCCACCAGGTCAATTAATTTAATATTAAATTGAAGGTTACATTCAAATGCCTCTACTCAATCAGCAAATTAGCAAGTTCAAGGTGTAGTTCATCAACACCTACATATATTTTTTCCTTGCACTGCATCTCATATCCAGGTGGATGTATCATTTTTCCATTAAAATTAAAATTCGTATAGAGCAATAATACCAATTTGTTGCGCGTGTAAAAAAGCCTGCGCGGGCATATTTCTTTGACGATGAACTTGCGCTGAACTTGGAAAGGTAAAAGCAGGAAAATGCTGACTAGCAAAATTCAACTTCGTTATTGAGTATTTAAGTTCAATTGATGTAAATAAATTGTCCCACTTGCTCACCCTATCGCGTGTCATTCAGACCATTTAGCTGAAGTTAATTTTTGTACCTGACTTGCGGTTTGATATACGTCCAACAATTTCGAATATACCCGGCAAATAAATAGTTTTTATCGCGCGGTATCCGACTTAAGGCCAGATACCGTCCCAGCCAACCTACGTTTAATTTTGTATCTGAGTTACGTTCAGATATACCTACAACATTTTTGGTCCGTCGAGCCAGATAGATCCGAAAATATACGTCAACTTAATAACAGGAGAGATATCTGGGCTACCAATCAGCACCCATACATCATGGCCGATCCATCAGTAGAGACACTTCAGAAAATCAACTTCGATACCATCAGTCGATTAAAAACCAACTTCTCCAAGAACCCTGAGGACCAACACAGCCTACAGTATTTCGAAGTGCGGCTAGAACGTTTGCAGGAATGTCGGAAAAAGTGCAAGGAATTACATCCAATCGTGTATCACTTAAAATTACACGATACAGCCTTACTCAAGGACTACATCGCATCCCATGAAGCAGCAGATGAGACAGCAGTGAAGGAAGCTATCAAGGAGTTCGAGAAAAACGATCTACCCCCTGAACCAAAAGAACTGGCTCAGTCACCGGGAACTTCAGTCAAATATGCTATACGGCTGGAGCCGATTCAAATCCCAAAATTCGAAGGAGACTATCTGAAGTAGGCAACTTTTCATGAATAATTTTAGACACTAGTTCATGCAAATTCACAGCTAAGGGATATTCAGAAGTTGCAGTACCACATCAGTTGGGCGAGAAGCAAGGAGCTTAATAAAAAATCTAAGTATGACTGAAGCCAACTACACTAAAGCAATTTAGCTACAACGTCAAAGAGTGTAGCCGTATTCTTTCGATGTGTTTTATTTATGCCTTTTACCGAGTTTTTCCGCATAAATTCATCCGGTAAAACCGTTCGTTCGAGAATTCGAGCGATCTAGTTCACGACTGTGCTGAATGTGGTACGTTTCAGCAATCCGCTTCATTTGTTATCTCAAACTAACTGCATAGTGAATTGATTGTGTTTCGTAATTTTTCTTACCGTGAATTTCATTCGCCAGTGTTGTTAAAACTAAACTTTTAGTGCAAACATTTACCAGCATTAAGATTAGCCATGCAATCAACCTTTTTCCCCTATGCAAGTGTACCCAAAACCTGAACTAATTTTGCGTCGTAATATACATTAGTGTTTTTATACATTAAGACATTTATTTTTTTCAACATTTGACAATGGTAAACTCTCCTGTATATAATATTAAGTGTGTTACCTGTAAAGAACCTGAGTCTGCAAGAGCTAAATTAATCGTGTGTGATGGATATTGTGCTCAGTCGTTCCATCTTAAATGCTCATCGATTCCAGCTGTTTTTTCTGATGTTCGTGCTAAAAATTCAAAAAACATTACTTTCACTCGTCGATATCAGTGGAGACTTTACTAGCTGCTTTTGCTCCTAGCAAGGGAGCCATTCCCAAAAGGCCAGCAGTTAATTCTAACCCTTCTCCAGACAGACTTACAATCGTCGGCGTCTACGGAGACTTTGCCAGCTGCTCCTCCTCATATGTCGAACTTATCATCTCAGTTTCCGTCACTGGATGTAATTGCTCCACCTGCGTAAATTTTTATATCCCGTCTGGGCTATAAATCGAGTCCTGATCTTATCAAAAGCCATGTTATTTCGAAGTTGGGTTTTGAACCTTCTTTACTGCTCTGCTCTCCTAAGACCTGATTTTTGGCCTAACGGTGTGTTTGTTAAGGAATTTGTCACTGATATCCGGAAAAATGTTCGAACAAGTGTTCGTCGGCGAAACAGAACTTAAAAAGTTGGGTAGACAGACCTAAGCTCATGTCAGAAGGATTTTATACTCAACTTACAAAATGCAGTCACCAGCAACGAATAAAATCAATAAACATGTCAAAGACGATTTTATTGGAGAAAATGTGAAATTCGAGGATCATACTATTATTAACAAAGTTGAACGAATTTTGAATTCTGAGGTATTTGTTATTGTTATACTCATAAATATCTCCCTTGATAATTTTTTCAGATTTTTTAGATCACAGGTGTCCATTCGCGAGGGAGGAAACACATTTTTCATGTAAATATCCATTAAAACCTTTCCAATGACATCCTACTAGCCTACCAATGTTGAAATTTTTTTTGAGGGATCACCTCCATATATGGGGAGACCCCCCTTAAACCCCCTTGAAAAAATTTTCCACCCTTGAACTTTCAAGAAGTCGCCACTCCTGACCTTTCTCAAAAAGTTTCATGGCTGCAGCCTCTATAATTTCGGAGAAAAAGTGCTGTGACATACAGACGGACGGACGGACGGACGGACGGACGGACATTCTTTTCGGAGCTCTTCTCCTTTATTTTCAACCGCTTTTCTTCTTCTTCGCTTGTTATTTGTGGTGACTTTAACCTCCGAAATGTTATGTGGGATACATCATTTTCTGAAATAAGCTCAATTGACTGTCAATCGATTTCCTTCTCTTCATTTCTCCCCTTGTGTTCACTTGCCCAATTCAACAATGTCCCCAATGATAATACCAAAGCTTTAGATCTAGTCTTGTCTAACATTCCTATATCATCCGTTTTTCTTTCTGCTTCGCTAAATGAATACGTTAGCCCTGATCCTCACCATCCTCTACTTCATTTTTCTATTTTCTTGTCTTGTAAAACTGCTCTCAAAAAAGTCTTTTCGCCCCGCTTTGATTTCATGAGAGCTGATTATAGTCAAATGGAGGCTGAAATAAACTCCATCAATTGGTTTTAATTTTTCTGTAATTTAAATATTAATGATGCCGTACAAAAATTTTATAGCTTTCTTGAATGTCTGATCTCACAATATACGCCCGTCTGCTTTCAAAAGAGATCAAAAGACGCTCCTTGGCTAAATAAAAATATCACCTCTATCTTGAAAGCCAAGAATGCTGCCCGTACTAAGTATCGTCTTACTGGCTCTGCAATTCATCTTCTTAGCTTAAAAATTTGCGCAGAGAAGGTAAAAAATTGGTTAATATTGCCCAAGAAAAGTATATTGATTATGTTGAAGATTCAATTAGAACGAATGTGAGCAAACCTTTCTGGTCATACATCAATGGGCTTAAAAAATCAGGTGGTTTGCCGAATTCGATGCACTATAATGGATTTTCTTCATCCAATCATTACGAGGTTTGGGAACTCTTTGCTAAACATTTTTCTTCATTTTATGGTACTTCAACTGCTGAACATTCTGATCATACTTTCGGTTTGTCCTTAAATTTGTCCTTTGCCTATGCAACTCCTCTTGACACAGAGCTATTACTAAAAGGTCTAGACAATAGCATTGGCTGTGGTTCGGATGGAATTTCTAATATTTTTGCCAAGTCTTTGTCATCTTCTTTGTATGTTCCCTTGTCCATTCTTTTCAATCTTACTTCTTCTGACAATGATTTTCCTGTTCTTTGGAAAAAGGCTAATGTATTTCCGGTTTACAAATCGGGTGATAAGTCGAAGTTTTTGAAATAATTGTGTATGAACAGATTTATCCCTTCATATTTTCATCCTTTGCTAGTGAACAGCATGTCTTTATCAAAGGTAGGTCCACTCTCACGAACTTGCTTTCATTTTCAAATACTATTGCGTCATCTTTCGATAGAGCGAAGCAAGTAGACGTTATTAATACAGATTTTGCTAAGGCTTTCGATTCAGTGGATTATTTTATACTTATTAAAAAACTAGGTGATCTTGGTGTGGGTTCATCTATTTGTCGATGGTTCCACTCGTACATTGTCAACCGTAATTGCGTCGTCACTGCGAATTCCCACAGTTCTTCTCCTTTCTTACCGGATTCTGGAGAGCCTTAAGGGTCCATTCTCGGCCCATTACTATTTTGTTTTTATCAATGAACTTCCATCGTTATTCAAATCCAATTCGCTTATGTATGCTGATGGTTTGAAAATTTTTAAGAGTGATGGAGTCCTTGGAAGACTGTGTTTGTTTACAACTAGATTCACAATTTCTATTAGATTGGTGTTCGAATAATCGTCTGAAACTAAATATAAGCAAATGTCATAGTATGACTAACTCACTGAGAAAGTTTACCATTCCTTTCGATTATTCCATATCTGGTACTTCCCTGGAATCAGTCGTTCTCCATAAAGATCTTGGAGTACTCTATCACACTAAGCTGCATTATGGGCAACATATAGCCCAGGTGGTTTGCAAAGCCTCTCGAATATCATGTATTAAGATCCACCAAAGGCTTCAAAAATATTTCTTCCTATATTTGTTTATTCTTCTCGTTGGTTAGAAGTTTATGGGAGTATTGCTCGCAAATTTGGAGCCCTCGTCAACACAGTCTATGTAGTACTGTGGAGACTGTTCAACGTAGGTTTACCCGCTCTCTTCTCTTTAAATTTCGGATCCCCTATTCCCCTTATAATGATTGTCTATCCCTCTTGCGCATGCCTTCTTTAGTCTCGTGTCTTATATTTCTTGATGAATGCTTGCGCTTTACACTGAACTACAAACTCTTGCCGATGAATCTCTGTAATGAGATATCCACCTATATTGCACAGCACTCAAGTAGATCGACAACGATTCTTAACGTTCCCTTTGCCAGAACCAATGTGTTTTATTTTTTGCTATTGGTATGTTTGCCACGCAAACACAACTCTCTTGGTCTTGGTCGGATACTTCAATCTTTTGAGCAATATAAAAATAAACTTAGACAATTCGTTCTTCTTTATAGTTTTGTAGATTAACTTGAGCGTACTTTCTAGTTTTAACTTTTAATTTTTCTTGTTAACTTTTAATTTTTCTTGTTTTGTTTGGATATGTATGGCTATTTCTTTCATTACTTCTACTTTTTAGGGTTTTGAAAAATAGTTTTACAAAACCCTACTAAAATCGCGCCCTGTCTGTCCGTCCGTCCGTTCGTCAAAAAAAAAAACAATTGTAATTTATTCTTAACAATTATTTTTCAGTTTCAGAGTTGTTTCCGACCACAATAAAGCAATTAAAAAAAAAGTGGAGAAGCTTGGGGAAAGTAAAAGAAGATCGATTTGATGCCTAAGTATGGAAGCTTTTAAAAATTTTAACGTATTCGACATAATATTCAGTATGGGTGATATTTATAAATTTACTATTTTTGAATTTCAGAGGCACCCCCCGAAAAAATTGAGCAAGATCCCTTCATATTCTGGAAGCAAATGACAGCAACCTATCCGTATATGTCAGAAATATCTAAAGAATATCTAATAACGAGCGTGTCCACCTCATTCCCTTCAGAGAGACTTTTCTCGAAAGCGGGGCAAATAATTTCCACAGCGAGAAATAGATTAAACGGGAAATTTGCTTCTAAACTACTATTTTTAAGCTCTTTACCCGAAGAGTTTTGGGCTTGAATTTTCTAAAATATAAAGAACTGGAAGAAATAGCTTTGTCGATGATACATGGATGTATGTGTGTGAACGGCGCTGCAAACGTTTGGTCTCGCCACCGCGATTGAACAAGAACGCGGGTGTGGAGTTAGTCTTTTAGTAAGCGGCGGTCCGAGCGCATCGTAGTGGCAGTGCGGAAGATAAACAAAACTAAAATATGTTATAAGAGTTACAGATTATAATAAACTAATAAAGTTAAAGAGTGTTAAGAAGAAACAGTGTTTTTAATTTTATCTCGCAACACAACAGCCACCTAATTCATGGGTGTACCGATTCACTCCTACATGGTAGCAGAGCTGTAAAGGTCTACATTGCACCAGGGTGGCATGTTCAGTGATTTTAATTGAGTTCAGTGAATCATAAAGGAGAAGTGTTCAAAAAATTACTTAAAGAGACATATAGAAGCCGGCTGACCAATGTGCTGGAAAGGCGGGAAGAAGCATAGACGCTGCATTCCAGAGGGTCACCATTTTGTTATACCAAGCGTCTCACAAGAAAAAGAGTAAGTTGAGTGTTAAACTTACATGTGTAGCGTCATACGGGAATTCCGTGAGCAGCGTGTCTCTGTGTGTGTTTCCGCGCTTGTCTCGACATGTCGCGCGACGTACGCCGCCATTTTCCGAGATAGATGTGCTTCAGAGAAATACGATTCGTATTTATCTGAACGGAGGGAGTTTAGACGGCACTCACGATCCTGGGCTGATGCAAAATAAAGGGGTTCTCATCTGCAATCAAGCTAAAATTTAATGAATGTATTTAAGATGTAGCGATGATATCCAATAAAGACGATACATAACAGGGAGGTTATACTGCAGAAGGTAGTAAGTTGTGGTTGATAAGAAGTTTTCTCTCATCTTATTATTAAGAAGTTTAAAAAAAAAAAGGTACAAATGCTGAGGAATAAATTTCATCAGTATTTTATTGAAAGAAAATAAATAATAAAAATTTATTTTTATTACAATCATTCAGAGAGAATTTGACGAGTGAAATAAAGTTTTTTTTAACTTTATCAGGGAATCAGAGTAGAAAGAAGATGGTATAAGAGGTTATAAGACGAAGAGAAATTTAGTCAAATTCAGAATTTAGCTCAAATAACTATCGAATTAAGTGCTAAAGGTGGTTTGCATTTGTTCATTTGAGTTTGGTGTCCTGTTCTGGCTTGCCTTGCGGTCAGATACCGGACTACTGGCTTCTGTGGACTTTTGTTCACTGCATAAATTAGAGTTCGGTTCATAAATAAAAATACGAGCAAATTCTGTAAATTCCAGGGTCAATGTTCGGCTGAAACTTGTGTTTGGTGTAGGCTGCTCGTTGACTAGGGACATTGGTAGGATCTCATTCGAGACCCACGTGTGTGCTTGCGCAACCTAAAACCGACCAGATTTCGTGGTAACGCGCGGAGCTGAACCTCGGCGAGTGGTGTACATGCGTGGTGGTGCTCGGTGGGAGAATCTGATTTCTCGCTTCGAATTAAAATTACTTGTGTTCGGTGTTTTGGTTCAGAAGCAAGAGACATTACTCAGTTAATTAAAATACAGAGATTACCTGGTATAGGAGGGTAAAATAAGAGGTTAAAAAGAGAAATGCGTAAGAGTTAAAGATTCCAGAGAAATTTATCAGAAAAGTTGACAAAATAAATAAGTAATAAAATAAGTTTAAAAATATATAAATGAATAAAAACTAATTGAGAATGTTTCATAATCCTGGAACAGATGGCTAGTAATCTTATTAAAGTCAACGACGATATGAGTCAAGAATATGCTGAGTATATGAGAATCAGGCTTGGAGAAGAAGTTACAGGTTCTGATCGTGCTATTCAAACAGCCATAACAATAAGAGCTTCAGAGGGTATGAGTGGGACCGATAGTCAAAATTCAGAGACGAGAGCTACGACTGAGAGAACATACAACAATCAAGCAAATTTAGAGGCGTTGCAGACGACAATTGCTAATGTTAATAAATTAGTAGCGACAATTGATGCAAGTGACATTTCAACTAATAAAACAACCGGAAATCTATTGAAGGAAGTGGTGGACAATTTGTACAAAATTCACAACCGCGTACTTGAATCAGAGAGGGCTAAATTAAACAGCAAAGAAGCCGAGCAAAGATTAAAAATGCAATCTCAAGAGTTTCCAGGAGGCAACAGCGTAAACAACATGAGACCAAAAATTCAGAGGCAATACAAGTTGACATCCAAGGCAAGTTTTGAAGTATGGTTAGACTGCTTAAAAACCGAACTTACAAGTTGGAGTTTACTTGACATGATTGAAACAAATCATCCATCACCAACTGGAATTTCAGAGTCTGAGATTATGCTAAGCAAGAACTCGGTGAAAGACATCATTATCAGTCACATAGACGAAGACTATCATAAGAGAATTTTAGGTCTAACGGAGCCTATTGAAATCCTGAAGAGTTTAAGAGATAGCAGAAAAGGAGAATTTAGCTCAACTCCAACATCCATCAGAACTCGACTGTATAATCTGAGAATGTTGAAAGATGAAAGAGTTCACAAATTCTGTGAAAGATTTGACCAGATAATAAGAGAACATGAATTAAGTGATGATCCTCATAAGCTCACTGAACAAGAGAAGCGCTCAACGTTCTATCAAGCCATCATCGGAGCTATGCCAGAAGTACGACGCACAGATTCGGCTGTGATATCAACTACAGGCAATGAAATGAATATGACAGCATTGAGAAAGACTATGTATCGTATACAAGAAGATAATGATGCAGTTAGAGAAAATTCAGATGAGGAAATTGCTACAGCCTCAAGAGCAATGATGCCGAAATTTAAGAGTAACAAAAACAAGTGCTATAGATGCAACAGAGACGGTCACTGGCAAAATCGTTGCCCATTAAGAGACACAAATAAATGGTTTTGTTATGTTTGCAATTATACAACAGATCATAAAGGAGATGATTGCTCTGGGAACTCAACTCAGCGATACAAGAGGCCGTTCAACAATAGTAACGGCTATGAACCTCCTACCAAGAGAAGCAGATCTACTCCAAATCAACAAATAAGAGGTAGAGGCTCGAGCAGTTCCAGAGGAACAGGTAGCAACCTTAGAGCTAACACCAGAGGCAACTTCAGAGGTAATTTCAAAGGTAAAAAGGCCAATAGAGGATCCAATAATAATTCAGCGGCTAGAAGAGCTGAAGTTTATAATGAACAGGAGAACTACGAGAACAATACTGCAGAGCATGATGAGTATTCAGAGTCAGAAGGTAAGAAAACTTTTAATAAAGATTTAAATGATGACAATCAAATAGAGTTTATTGCCGATTCAGGAGCTACTAATCATATTGTTAATAAAAGTTTTATTTTAAGTAATTTTAAAAAATCTGAAAATGGAGTTATAAAAAGTGCAAATAAAAATGATTTTGCTGATATTGTTATAGATGGCAGAGGTAATCTTTTGCTTAAAAATAATAAAATAGATAAGAGTCATATTAAATTAACGAATGTAATTGCAGCAAAAGACATATCAGAGAATTTATTGTCATTACGTAAACTAGTAGATGCAGGGTTTTGTATATACTTAGATGATAAAATTTTCCGAGTCTATGCTAAAGAAAATAATAAGACAATTTTTGAAGGAGTTTATGAAAAACCTAATTGGACAGTTAAATTTGAAGTCCAGAAGCTTAAATATGATAACAATAATGTGATAAATGAGTATGATGATTATTGTTGCACTGCATCCTTAGCAGTCGACAATGAGTTTTCCGAGCAATCGCAAACTGATAAACTTGGTGAAATTTCACATTCGGAGGGAGTTTATTCAGAGTCTGTTAATATGCTTGTGACAAATGTAGGGTCTGCGATTGGGAGGGAGAGTTTGGAAGAACTCATTGTCTCAGATATTCAGATAAATTCAGAGGAATCAAATTCAGAGTGTGCAAGCGACTTGATACCGTATAAATCAGAGTCAAGTATTAGATGAGAAAAGTAAATCAGACGAGATGACAGAATTTACTGTAGGTGAAGAAACAACAGAAAACGATCATTCAGAGGCAAATAAAATTCAGCCTAGAAATAAAGGCAGGCCAAAGAAAATACATTCAGAGGGAAATGATAAACATTCAGAGAAAGAAAATAAAGCGAAAATGTCAGAGATACCAATAAATAAAACTGATGGTCCAGTTACCAGAAGTAAAGCTAAAAAAATCGAAGACATAAGTTTTGCTCGTTACACGAGAGGCTCAGAGACCAAAGAGTTAGACGAAGATGAATTGAGCTATGTTCTATTAGCGTCAACTCATAAAGACCCAACTACTTTTGAAGAAGCAATGAATTCAGAGAATAAAGAGTTATGGAAACAAGCCATTAGAGAAGAGTTAGACTCTATGAAAGAAAATACAGTTTGGATCTTAGTAGATCGACCAAAAGAAGACAATCATGGTAAGAGGCCTAATATTATTGACTCCAAATGGGTGTTTAAAAAGAAAATTGAGAGCAATGGGTCAATCAAATACAAGGCACGACTAGTCTCAAGAGGTTTTAAAGATAAAAATGTATATGGGCTCAAAGAAACATATGCTCCAGTGTCAAGGTTGTCCTTGATTCGAGCAGTTCTGTCTATAATTAATAAAGAGGACTTAGAAGTAAGTCAAATGGACGTTAAAACAGCATTCCTAAATGGAGAACTTGAAGAAGAAGTCTTCATGGAAATTCCAGATGGTTTAGAGTTATCAGAGAACTTCAAACTTGAAAAAGTGTGTAAATTGAGGAAGTCTCTATATGGCCTCAGAGTAAGTCCTAAGTTGTGGAACAAGAAATTCTCAGATGAAGCTCGAAAACTTGGGCTAGAAAACGATCTTCATGATCCTTGTCTGTTCACTTGGAGGTGGAACGGAAAAATGGCTATAGTGATTTTATATGTAGATGATATGTTGATAGCCAGCAATGATCCTGAGAAACTTATCCAAATAAAAACACATTTAGGTAAAGCATTTCAGATGAAAGATTTAGGTGAACCTCAAAATTTCTTGGGTATGACTATTCAGAGAGACAGGAAAGAGAAAAGTATATTCATACATCAAACAGCATATGCAGAGAAAGTTTTACAGAGATTTAATATGCTTGAGTCGAAACCACAGAGTACACCTATGGTAACCCGTCAGGTAGATCATAGGAATAAAAAGTTTAAAAGCGACTCCGAAAATTCAGAGAAACAAAACGAAACCAAAAGAGTGCCATTTAGAGAAGCCATTGGTAGTTTAATGTACCTGGCAAATGCAACTCGACCAGACATAGCTTATGCAGTGAACTATCTGGCAAGAAAACAGATGAATCCAACTTAAGATGATTGGGTAGAGGTTAAAAGAGTGTTCAGATATTTAAGAGGTACAACCAGTCTAGGAATTAAGTTCCTGTCTAATTCAGAGAGTCTGGAAGCTCTTTCAGATGCAAGTTTCAGAGACTGTGAAGATTCTAAATCAACAGGGGGATACATAATTAAGTTGTTTGGAGATGTAATAACTTGGAGAAGTCATAAACAATCTATTGTTGCGACTTCTACGTGTCAAGCAGAGTACTTAGCAATGAGTGACGCGTGCCAAGAACTGATATCACTTGATAAATCAATTAGGTATATAATTGGACGTACGTTTTATCCTATTACCTTATGGTGTGATAACAAATCTGCCAGAGATTGTACAGAGAAAGATGGAAGCCACAAGCTCAAAACTTTTGATCAGAGTGTAGAAGAAATTAAAATTGAGTTGGCATTTAGAGAAAAAACTGGAAATAGGAAAAATATGGCAATCACTCATGGAGACTTTGTAAAACAGTGTGTAGAGGAAAATAAAATTAGAGTCCGTTGGGTATCTACTGACGAAAACTTAGCCGATATAATGACAAAACCCTTATCTCAAAATAGGCATGTTTATTTAAGAGACATAATTACCAATACAGTAGTCAGATGAATCTTCAGAGAAACATTAAATAAATTCAGGTGAGAAACAGAAATTAAATTGGAATTCAGATAAATCTTTAGAGAAAATATTAAGATGTATAAATTCATGTTTGAATTTTCTACAGGCAAAGAATGATTGCGTAATCCCTTTAGGGAATGTATACCAAAATTCAAGTCTAGTGAAATTAGTCATATCATTCTTTAATAACTTTTATATTTAATTTTAATGTTTGTTTCTTTTCATATTGCTTATTTAATGATTTAAACATTGTTCATATATTCGAAAAAGGGAGGGAGTGGAAGAAATAGCTTTGTCGATGATACATGGATGTATGTGTGTGAGCGGCGCTGCAAACGTTTGGTCTCGCCACCGCGATTGAACAAGAACGCGGGTGTGGAGTTAGTCTTTTAGTAAGTGGCGGTCCGAGCGCATCGTAGTGGCAGTGCGGAAGATAAACAAAACTAAAATATGTTATAAGAGTTACAGATTATAATAAACTAATAAAGTTAAAGAGTGTTAAGAAGAAACAGTGTTTTTAATTTTATCTCGCAACAGAACAGCCACTTAATTCATGGGTGTACCGATTCACTCCTACAAGAACAATATTACTACTTTTCTTATATTATCATTTGTATATTATGCGGGTACTTCTAAGCTCCAGAAGACCTGGTGAGTACACTGGTTATTTACTTGTACTATATTATTCGGTGTCTGAATTAGTGTCCATTAGACAACAAAATAGACAAAACATGTAATATTAAAAAAGTAAAACATCGATGTTGTTCAGCATCGATGGAATGAGCCCGATATTTTATTGCACTCGATTGTTTTCTTTCGATAACTGTTCGATGGTGAACATCGATGTCTTAATTTCAATGCTCATCCCTACCACGCACCTAACTGGCAGCATCGCGAAAAACCGCAATACAATGGTACTGTGCGATGAACAAGCGTTTACCAGCAGATTCAAAGCTGATGAACGAATACAACAAACGCCTCCAGGACTATTGGGATTCGAGCCATATGGAAGAAGTGCCGCAGAGTGAGGTCAATAATCCGTCCGATTATCTACCCCACCATGCTGTTATCATGGTGGGGTAGGTAACACGACAAAGGTACGCGCCGTTTTCAACGCGCCCGTTAAAACTTCACCAGGCAGATCATTGAATTTATATTACATTAGTTTACAGTCATTTTGCGACGGTGATGTTAGAGGCTGTTTCTTGCTAATTTTGGGTTGCTTAAACCGAATATGATAGTAAAAATTTCCTAACACGTAGGATTTTTGAGTTATGATTATTTTTTTTTTGAAAAAATAAAATCAAGTTATATTAAACAACAGCATGTGCCAAAGCATTTTGTGTTCATAATAAAATTGGTTGCTAGTGTTTAAAACGCCAAAACCCGAAAAAGTTCACTTTTTTGAAGTGTTGCAGTCTAGGGGTGTAGGAGTCAAACCATCACCAGTAGTCCAGAAAGTTTATGTAAATTAATATATTAGCATCGTAATATACTTTGCATACGCCCAAGCTTCTTAATTTGTAAATCCTACTTCACATTTAAATCGAACTGCTAGGCTACTGCTTGTTCTAGCAGGTTATGCCTGCGAGTTGGGGAGGTGCCGCTTTTGTTTTAACCTTAGCCTCTGTCACGTCTTCGTTGCTGAGATGAGTCAGTTGTAATTACGGTTGGCAAAAAAGAACACGTGTTTTTAGTTTTGAGCTTTTTACGTGAACTTTATCAAAATGTCTAAGGTACAGAAACGTGATTGTGTTAACCCCGCGGACAGTTTTTCCTATATATGTGGCCAGTTTATCCCTTAATCACAGAAGAGGACAATGAATAAAATGACAAAAATAGCTTATCACAAATGTTTTGGCTGTGTTGTTGGTGATCAACATCGGGAGTGGGCTCCTCACGTATGTTGTCAAACTTGTGCTGCAAATCTAAGTAACTGGTTACATAGTAAACTATCTTCTATGCATTTTGCGGTTCTAATGGTTATGGCGAGAACCAACTAACCATTTCAACGACTGTTACTTTTATAACACAAAAGTGTCTGGTTTTTCAAGGAAAAACAAGCATAATATTGAATATCCAGAGATTCCGTCAGCAAAAAGACCTGTTCCTCACGGAGTAGGCTTACCAGCTCCAGCTCCCTAGCAAATTAGGAAGAAGATTCGGGATATGATTATGAAGGAGAGATGAAGGAGTGCAGAAAAAACGGACGCTACATATTCTCCTGAAAATAACGAAAAAAGGGCCCAATTTGATCGAACAAGCTGAATCAAACGACGTAGTAAGAGACCTTCACTTGTCCAAGGACCAAACTGAGCTATTGGGTTCAAGACTACAACAGTGGAATTTACTGGCATCAGGAACGAAAGTAACTATTTTTAGAACCCGTAACCAGGAGCTATCCTCGTTTTTCACCATGAAGGATAAAATTTTTGTTTGTGTTAATCCAACTAGTGTTATGGAAAGATTGGGCCTTGTGCATAATCTGGACGAGTGGTGTTTATTCATAGACTCCTCAAAAATAAGTTTGAAGACCGCAACAAAAGACCGTTTATTCCTCTTGCGCATGCAGTTGACATGAAAGAAACATACAAAAGTATGTCACAGATTCTAAATTCAATAAACGATGATGCTTACAAGTCGCAAATATGTGGTGACCTAAAAGTCATAGGATTATTACTAGGACTTCAGAGTGTATTTACTAAGTATTGCTGTTTTCTGTGTCTTTGGGACAGTAGAGCAACAGCAAACCATTATAAAGTAAAAGAATGGCCTCAGAGAGATCAATTTTTTCCAGGCCAGGCTAACGTGAAGAACATACCTCTCGTTGATCCCAAAAAAGTTTTGTTACCTCCATTACATATTAAGCTTGGATTGATGAAAAATGTTGTTAAAGCATTAGATAAAGATGGAGATGCATTAAAATACCTTAAACAAATTTTTCCTAAACTAAACGATGCCAAGCTTAAAGAAGGCATATTTGTTGGACTTCGAGTTCGAAAAAAACTAAAGGCTGAGAAATTCCATCAAACATTATGTAATGTTGAATTGGCTGCGTGGAAGTCATTTAAAACAATTGTTTCTGAGTTTTTAGGAAACAGAAAAAGAGAAACCCACGAAAAACTTGTAAGGGCATTACTCGAGCATTATTGCAAAATGGGCTGTCACATGTCCCTTAAAATTCGCTTGCTCCACTCACATTTAAACTTCTTTCCCGAAAATTTGGGTGCGGTTAGCAATGAGCAAGGTGAAAGGCTTCACCATGACATCCTAACAATGGAGCAATGATACCAAGGCAGATGGGATCTGGCAATGATGGGAGATTACTGTTGGTTCCTTATGAGGGAAAGCGATCAACAATATAAGCGAAAGTCAGTATTTGCGAAAAAAATTGTCTTCAAAAGCTTTACAGGGTTTTCCAATAAGAGGTGATATTTTAATATGAAAAGAAAAATGCCATTTTTTAATATGCTTGATCGGATGTTTATTTCATTATAAAGAAGAAGATATGCCGTTAATAGTGGAAAATAACACCAGGCAAATTACCACCACGACCACGCTTACAGGACCATATCGCAAAGTGGCTACCCTATGTCCTTGATAGCCTCACGAATTCCGTCTTTGAGGTCTTGAATCGACGCTGGACTGTTAGCGTGGACCTTCTCTTCCACGTGGCCCCAAAGGAAGAAGTCGCAAGGTGTTAAATCACAAGATCTCGGTGGCCAATTGTGATCACCTCTTCGAGAGATAATACGGTCCGGAAACGTAGCACGTAGCGCCGTCTTGGTGAAAGTAAACGTTGTCTAGATCAATACCATCCAATTCCGGCCATAAAAAATCATTAATGATCTATTGATAGCGCAATCCATTCACCGTAACTGTTGTTCCAGCCTCATTTTCGAAAAAGTAAGGTCGAATGACTCCGCCGGACCATAAACCGCACTAAACAGTCACACGTTGAGGATAGAGAGGCTTTTCAACAATAACCCTTGGGTTTTCCGAGCCCCAGATGCGACAATTTTGCTTGTTGACGAAGCCACCGAGGTGGAAATGGGCCTCATCACTCAATATGATTTTTCGACGGAATTCCGGATCATTTTCATGCATTTCAAGGACCCAATCAGCAAAGACACGACGTTGTTGATGATCGACCGGTTTGAGTACTTGTGTTAACTGAACTTTATAAGCTTTTAGGCACAAATCTTGATGCAAAATTCGGTGCTTAATTCGAAAGAACGACGAGGAATGGACAAACCTGGGTTTTTCTTCAACACTTTCGGCTACAGCAGCAATATTCTGGGCTGTTCTTGAGTGACGTGCACGGGTTTTATTCTTCACATCACTAAGTTGTCCCAACAGCTCGAATTTTTCCACCAATTTCTGTATTGCGATCCGACAAGGTGCTTCACGACGACCCAAAAATGTTCAAGTTTTACGAACCATCTCTGCCAAATTTTCACCATTTTTATAGTGAATTTTAATAATTTCAATGCGTTTTTGAGGCGTGTATCGTTCCATTTTTATCAATGGCGTAGTTTCTACTTGTCAAATGTCAAAAAAATAACAGCTTCAAAAGTGACATCTACCGAAATAGCGGGCTATTCCAAATAACACCTCTTATTGGAAAACCCTTTAGTATAAATGTATTTTAGATCCGTTGTAGTAAAAAAACTTTTTTTATTGCAACTTGCAGTATAAATTATACGAAAATTACAGAAGAAAAAAAATAAAAAAACATGCACTCTGTAACACAAAATCTGTACGTAATGGAAAATATTTGAATTCAAATTCGTAATCAGGACACCTCGAATACCCCCACAGACCTCTTAGCACATCAATCGAAAATTTTTCCTTCAGCTTTGTTGAGTAGTGTTATAAGTGGGGCCAATACAAGTTATTCAGGACACCTTGATGACATTGCTTTGAAGGTGGAGGTTATATCCAATAGCCCTTACAGCCGACATAGCAAAAATGTACAGGCAAATTCAAGTCCAGGCAAAGCACACCGACTTTCAACGAATCGTCTGCCGTCCTCACATAGCGGATATCATCAGACACTACCGGCTGAAAACGGTTACCTTTGGAGCAGTAAGTTCTTTCAAGCAATGTATCTAACTTACGTTCAGATATACCTACAACACATACACTTCAACGTTTATATATGAGACGCTTAGCGCTAAAACGGCCTAAGCCACAATTATGGCCTAAGTTGTTTCGACAATTCCAGCACACAAATTTTCGTTTTATTTTTTTAAATTTAAAAGAAACATCAACATAAATTAAACACGGCTTCTACTATAACTTTGGCCGTTTTTTTAATTTAGAAATTTTGAATTTCGGTTTTTATATGACTTCAGCTCTTGTCGGAACAGTTTGTGGCTTAGACCGATTTAGTGCTGAACGCCTCATATTTCTTTCGCTTTTATACCTTTCAAAATAAACATCTTTCTATACGCACATTAAATTTTCTGAACACAATTAAAACTTCACTGACTTAAAAGCAACAAATGAATGAATAAATCGCATTACAATGTTACAGATGTTTTTAAAGAGATGTGCATAAATTCAAAAATTAATAACAAAAACATATGTCGAAAATAAATTTTTCAAATCATCTATGTTAACTGAATTTCATTATTTTTATACTACTTTATTTCAAAAAGAGGTTAATCGCCTCAATCTTTAAACGCTAATGGTGCTATTCCATGCATCATTTCCTAAAACGTGTCTCATTTCAGGCGTTGATATGATCGAAAATATCTTCCGTAACAATGAAATTAAATTAAATAATTGCATGTGCAATTTTTTACAAAATTCTTGTACAAAATCTATTCGATCATTCATTTTATTAATTTCCTTTTCGTTGATACATTTATTACTTTCTCCTTATCTATTGTTGATGAACTTAGTAGAACATCAATTAGTGTGACTCATGTGCAAACAAAATGCCGGCAATAAACATTTATTTCATATACTCACATGCACTCGTATGTATAAATGTAAGTAATTGTACCAGAATTAACATTTTCACTTGCGCATTTTTTTAATTTGCAATAATAGCAATGCCCGTAGCGCCATTTTGTAATTTTATTAGATTAATTGCAAATTGCTTTTCACATCATGTATTTTGGACCCGAAAAAGAAATGAAATGTTTGTACAGATGTGTTGTTAATGTTGATTTTGATTATACTCATAAAAAATAATGTTTTGCCTTTGTTTGACGATGAAGTGGGTTTCATGTTATCAATTTTATTTGTTATCAAACTTACTTGAATTTTATTTTTGTTTTGTGTTGGCTAGAACATGAACGTGTATAGATTTCAATTTAATTTATGACTTTTTGCTTTCCTCGTTTTATTGTTAGATGTTGTGTTCGGAAAAAATATATTTCCAAGCATTGGGTTATTGATAACGACTAAAAATTTCAGTCAAAAAGAGGAAAAATTTGACTAGAATGAGGTTGAAGTTCTAATCATATCAGAAAATCTCTGATAATCAGTTGAGAATTTAGAATAAATATTTTTGGTCTTTTTTAGCATTTTGTAAAAACTTTTTTGGACAATACCCTATTAATATCGGCGCCTGTCTGTCCGTTCGTACGGCAGTGCATCACCGCAAGTTTTCTCAGGAACTGAAGGAAATAGTCGAAAAAAATGTCAAAGGATTTTAAGAGGGTCTCCTCATAAAAGGATGTGACCCCTTAAAAATTGTTTTCCGCCGAACATAGTCGAGTAAGGTATCAAATGAAATGTCTTCATGAGATCTTTTAATATACGTTAAAACTACTAAATCGATAACGGCTTAGGTAGGGGAAGCAGGCACACGAAAAATTTGTGACCCCACTCCCCCCTCGCAATTGGACACTTGTGGACCGGAAAATCTGCTAAAAATCATGGACGTAGTCTTTATGAGTACAACAACGACAAATCCCTCAGAAGACGAAATTTGCTGAACTTTGTAAATAATAGTATGATTTATCAATTTTGCACTTTCTTCAATAAAATCGTGAGGGTACCCTTAAATTCAATTATGTTACCTTGTCAGGCTCATCAACTGTTAAAATTTCAGAAGGATCAAATAGTATTTCACGAAGTTAGGGTGGTTTGAATTTTACTATATTACACCAACAACAATACATGACTTTACAACAATATGTGCTTCCGATCCACTCAGACACTACGGGTTTGCTAAGATTTGCATAAAAACCTCAGGATGGATATTTGTTATGAATATCTTTGAGAATTCATTGAAGTCATCAATCGTAAATTAAATTGCTGGTCATTTTGAATGACAATATTGAATAAATTTGTCTTAATTTTTCCCAACTTCACATTAAAAGTACAGCCCATTTCCTCTTGATGAAGACATACAGTTCACAGATGACAAAATCATGGTAATAGATTCAACAATAACAAATAGCTTACAAGTCGAAATTTACTAAACTTTGTTAATAATAATAAAGGGTGATCCAACCATCATGCACGATGTTAATTGTGAGTCACACATTAATGTCAAGTTTTTCGCCCAACTTAATTTGACATTTCTTTGTTTCAGTGTTTGACAAATTCAACCATGGACAGGTACACAATTGAGCAGCGTATTAAGGTTGTTGAAGTCTTTTACGAAAATGGGCGTTCAAATCAAAATGCATTTTGTGTACTTCGTGATTTTTTTGGTCAGTATAATCGCCCAAATGTGTCCACAATCGGGAGAATTGCGCCCAAATTTCAGCAAACGGGGTCTGTAGGAAATGTGAAATCACCTGTGCATACTCGCCCAATTTGTTCTGCGGAAAGCATTGATGTTGTTCGCGATAGTGTGGCAGAAGAGCCGCCAACCTCGACTCGTCGTCGTACCCAACATTAGAACATCTCACGAACATCACTGATGCCAATTTTGAATAAAGATTTGAATTTACATGCTTACAAGGTTCAATTGACTTAAGAGCTGAAGCCTACTGACCATTTCAAGCGTCGGCAATTCGCCGAATGGTTGGTTGAACAGACAGAAGGGAAAAGTGACTTTACAAAGAAAATCATCTTCAGCGACGAGGCATACTTCCACCTCAGTGGATACGTTAACAAGCAAAATTGTCGCATTTGGACAAATGAGTATCTACGAGTGATTGTTGAAAAGCCGATGTATTCACAAAGAGTGACTGTTTGGTGCGATTTATGGACTGGCGGCGTCATCAGACTATACTTCTTCGAAAATAAGGACGGCCAAGCAGTTGCCATGAATGGTGTTCGCTATTGCGAGATGATAACGGACTTCTTGTAGCCCGAAATTGAGGTTATGGACCTGGATGATATATGGTTCTAACAGGATGGTGCCACTTGCCACACAGCCAACGAAACAATGGCTTTTTTGTGCGAGGAATTCAATGGCCGTGTTATCTCACGTTGTGGCGATGTTAATTGGCCGCCACGATCATGTGATTTGACACCGTTGGACTTCTTTCTCTGGGATATTTGAAAGAAAAAGTACACGTCAATAAGCCAAGAACAATTCAAGAGCTAAAGGATGAGATAATTCAGCACATTAATTACATTGAATCTCAATTATGTCTCAGAGTCATTGAAAATATGGACCATCGGATAGAAGTATGGCACCATAGCCGTGAAGAGCATTTGGGCGATATTTTGTTTCACACATAATCGTCATAGATCCTTCTATTATAATAAAAAATATTAATATAATTCTCTCAAAAAACCCTTTAGAAACATTTGAGACATAAAAATCTCTAATATCAGGAGCTTGCATAACTATATAATTCTTAATTTCTCTAAAGGGAACATTGCACTCAGGCCTTTAGTTTTTATAGTGCGCCTACGCCTTCCAGAATGGGTAAAAGAGTGACCTCCATTTTTTTTCCTTTATAAGATGCATAAGCGTATCATACGCCTTAGAATTATTAATTGATATATAATGAAACAAGTTTGAAAATGAATTGACCCGATATTTCGTTTTAGAAGTGTTTTAAAAAACGACTGTAAATTTATAGGAGATATATTGTTTGTAAAAATTGTAAGTAACTATGACGGTTTGGTTTTTATAGAACTAATTTGGTCAGAATGATTATCAGATAATGACGAAAATCTATTCATTACATGAATTGGATTATTAAAATTAATACGTTTTCATTTTGTAACTAATTTTCCACTAGCTAATTTAAAACTAATCAAATTTGAATCGCTGAGGGAAAAATATACACCAATACCATCGGCAACGTCCATTATTACTTCTTTGTTTACATCATTTTATTCATTTTGTTACAAATGTTAATAAAAGTAGACCAGGGCGGATCTGTAAAATAACGACTATATTTGGCTGTTGAGAGGGGCACACTGACTTTTGAAGAAACAGTTGCAGAATAACTGGTTTAACAATAATTGACATCCTCCCTCTCAAAAAGGTCGGGAACATTAATAAATAAATCGAAATGTTTAAAAATTATAACAAACCTCGATTTTTTCCTACTTTTCTCAGTTCTAACTTCAAAACGATTAATTTTACAGCAAAGTTGTGGGGAAACAAATTTTCTATAAGAGATGATTGGTTCAAATTTTTAAAATTTTTTACCCTTGCCGCAAAATAGCAATAAATACATAAAAGAAGTAATATATAGATTTCGAGTCGATAGAGTTGCGCTGATCGTATATGTACATATTATATAGAGTATTTTTCGTTTAGACCCGGTTTTACCGACAGAGTGACTGTTGAATTATAGTTATAGACAAATTGAAACATAAATAATTTTTTTAATGACGATATATAGACTTTCGAAAGTTTTGATCAATTTCTGTAAAATTGAAGGGCTTTTGAAGCTTCAAAAGGATAGGATAAAGTTTAAAATTAATTGATTTTTAAATCGAAAAGTAGGGCAAAGTAAGGTAACGGAGGAAACGCTGGTCTAACTCGGTCGACGAAGACAGTTCATCGCTGCTTGGATTTCGAAATTGAAGAACGCGGCCGATGGGACGAGACAGTTGGGGACGCTATTTTCAGGAAGCGAAGGCCCGAGAGGGGCTGTGGCACCGGGGTTTACGGTAATCAGTGGCGCGATTGAGTTCGAATTTATTTGGTTTTTGTTGTAAAGGTTTTTTTTGGATGAGAATATACGGAAATAATAGATTAGCGTAGAACGAAACGTAAAGTATGAAACGCGTGTAAATTTAGGCAATTTGTCAATGGCTGAATAATGGTAAGGAAAACAAGTCTACTACTTGCCCGACCTTCGACCGAACTCTTTGTCGACCTAGCTAGCCAACAAGCAGCTGCCAACAGTAGAATATCAACTGGCCGAACCGTTGACCTCCAGTAGATTTCACATCTCCAGACTCTACAACTAAGTCGGTTGCGAAGTTGATTTCGATATCGCCGTGCAACTAGCGAACTAAAGAGTCGTCACATAAAATTGGTACCAGAGATAGCTTAGCTCGGAGAGATTCTATGAACATATTATGGCAATGATAAGAAGATACAAAGGAAAACGGTCATTTGAAGTGCTTACAGATTTTTATTGAATGTTTAAATAAAATTATCTCTCCTACATTTATGAGGGACAAACAAAAAAATCTTAAGAATGTTTTTTTAATTGGTTCCCTTTGAAAATAAGTTACTTTCTTTTTTAAATAAAGTTTTGTTAGTTTGTGTTTTAAGTCGCAAGCACAGAAGCTGGAATTCATATACATAGCGCATAGTTGACCCATTGCCTATTCTATTAAAATGAGAACGTAGGGAAGTGTGCTCTGTGATCAGTCCAAACAAAGTTTGCACCTATTCTCACATAATAATCCATCGTACAACAGTCCAAATCCGAACCTTGGCGTTGAGATTTATTGTTAGGGAAGGTATCTCATTCCATGACCGTAAAGGAATTCGAGGTGATATGGTAAATATCACGCTGTATTCTCACATTGACAGGTTAAAAGCGAGGATGAGGCAGATTTTTTAGAGACAGATTACTAGCCGTCGCAGCAAATCATACAAATAGGCTCAAATATAGTTATAGTTCAAGGTCCTATTAAGAGTTTCACTATTTGAAATCTACCTGCATAATACGAGGTGTGTATAAAAAGTAAGGTGACTTTTCAAAATTCGCGGGCAACGTACATTCGATTATCGCCTTTTTTATATTTTTCTGTTGGTACACTCGTTACGAACATATGTTTACAGTTTATAATATGATATGTTATGTTCTTATATGATATGTGAGAAGTATAGATGTAAGTTTAGCAAGTAACAACACAAGACAAGCATACAAAGTAGTAAAAAGCCTGCAACGTGGTTATCAGCCCAACACCACGCTCTGTCGTGATGACATCGGCAATATCATCGCTGAAGAAACCAAGATCAAGGAAAGATGGGCATCATATTTCAAGAACCTCCTTAACCCTCCGCACAGCTCCAGAACATGATCGTAACGTACTGTACCAAATAATGCTTTGCTTTGGCACCCCAGCCAAATTAGTCCGTCTTACCAAAATGACAATGACGCCGACGACCTCCCAAGTCTGCATTAATAACCAACTCACCGATGCCTTTGACACAAACATCGGACTAAAGCAGAGTGATGGACTGGCCCTATTGCTATTCAATTTGGCTCTGGAGTACGTCATACGGAAGCTACCTGTCGATACACGAGGTACATTACTATACAAGTCGACCCAAATAGTTACCTATGCGGACGACATCAACATTTTGTCACGGTCATTAACAGCTGCCAAAGAACTTTTCCTAAAACTCGACAGCGAAGCAAAACTAGTAGGGCTACAAATCAATGAAAATAAAACGAAGCTCATGACGCAGTCGAGGAAAAATACCTTAAGTACACAAAATATCATACTTGGCGAATACAGTATCGAAAATGTGAGCGAATTTGTGTATTTAGGCCCCAAAATTACGAGAACCAGCAATGAAAGAGACGAAATACGCCGAAGAATACAGCTCACAAATAAAATATTTTATTCAGTATTGACGATCTTGAAGACCAGCTGCATACACAGGAAAACAAAGTATACAAAGCTGTGATAAGACCTGTGTTATGCTATGGGTGTGAAATATGGACCCTAACCCAAGCATCCGCAAACATATTGAACGCCTTTGAGCAACGGGTACTGAGGTGAATAATCGGAGCGAAGCTAGACGGGGACCAATGGCGAATTTGATACAACCATGAGCTGTATGAAATTTTTAATGAGCCGGAGGTCTCAACGATTAAAGCTGCGGAAGCTGCAATGAGCTGGACACATGAATCGTATGGACGGACAACGGATACCCAAAAAGATATTCGTTGGGAGAACTGAAGGCCGGAGACCAGTGGGGAAACCGAGGAAACGCTGGTTTGACTCGGTCGACGAAGATAGTTCATCGCTGCTTGGATTTCTAAATTAGAGGGACCGAGACAGTTGAAGGCGCTATTTGCAGGAAGCGAAGGCCCGAGAGGGGCTGTAATGCTACGAAGAAGGAGAAGATTTGCAATCTACCTGCATAATATAAACTTTCAGGCTTTAGAGAAAAATAGACGTCTTATGCTGATTAGACATTACTATTATCTATCCTCTGACAAACACCAAAATAACTTAGATAAACAATCAATGGAGATTTTCTTTAATTAAATTAGGTGCGTTAACATATATGTAGTGGCCCCCATACATACGAGTAGTCTACTGCCAACTAACTATTGGGATTTAGTAGTCGTAATTGACTACACATTAATTAGAGATAAATTGGCGATAGAAATAAATCACGGAATGATGTTTTAGAACATGTAGAGTAAAGTTCGTGTGCCGTGTTCCATACTACATAGACAATTGAATATTTAACGAGTCCTGATAAGAGAAAATAGAGTACAATTGGCGTCAGTAGTGGATATTCAATTGTGAAATACTGCAACTATTGAAACGTGAATAATTAGTTACTATGTGCACTGATTCGAAAAAAGACAAAGATTGTGTAGTGCGAACTTTTAAGTAATTTGGAAAAGGCAGATTGTGATAGAAGAACTTTAAAGATATCACGTACAATTGCTGATTTTATAATTGCAGAGTTAAAACAATAAATCGAAAAGCGGTATGCGTCGATAGCCGGTAGCAAGGTTGCACTGCGTGCTCAGTTGGTGAAAGTTATAGCAACTCGTGAATAGGGTCCGGATACGTTGGAACAGCCACAAAAATCTGAGGAGTCGCTAAAGAAAATCGAAGAAAGCATTAAACAACAACTTGAGGAACAGTTTGCTGAACTTTCAACATTTATCGATGAAAAATTGCAAGAAAATTCTTTGAAATACGAACGTGACCTTAGGCAGATAGACAGGAAAATCTGAAAACGTGTAAAAGCCAACTTCCTGTAGCAGAGGTTGGCTTGTATAGACAAAGTCCTAGGAACTACTATGACCGTCTGGATGATGCATCGAGGAGAAAACGACATTTGCCTTAGTGAAGTAATTGGCGACAAGCGATGCATCATCACTATCAATACTAGTGCAACAAAATCTATCCGAGACGGACATCGTAAGAAGAGTATAACCTAGAAATAGCGGAAATTTTTACTACGAACAGGGACTGGGACGACGGCAATGCATGGTGAAATCGAAAAACGAGTCATGTTCTGAGACAATGCATTCAGCCATAAGTTCCTTCTCGCAGATATAACGGATGAGTGTACGTCGGGATGAACTTCTTGAAATTGAACGAAGAATATTACAATGGCGAAACGTTGAAATCATCGCTGAAGTTCCCGATATGGAAGCAGCAGAGCTGCGAGTCTTGGTCATAGAGGATGCAGATGTGCCAAAATGGGGATGGGGGACGCCATCGTTTCTACTTAGTGGAGCCAGCAAAATTTCCGGCGCTACGAAATTTAATAGTGGCGCGAAGTCTGGTGAAGATTAGCGAAGACAACTGTGAGTGATAAACGTTTCAGTGAGGAAAGTAAAAGTGAAGGATGGTTACATTCTGGGAAGCTGGTAGACGATCTAAATTATTTACATTGAATTACCTCATCAAAAATTTAAAAAAAGTTTTTTGCAAAAAAGTTCCTAGAACAAAATGTGGAAATTTGATACAAATCAATGTGCGTGTATGATATTTGTTCAGTGTGTGCAAATTACACATTTTGTTCCAGGAAATTTTTTGCAAAAAACTTTTTTAAATTTTTAATGAGGTAATTCAATGTAAATAATTTAGTTCTAACAACCGTACCTTAAATCAACTCGGTACGTTAAGCAGTTTCCGAGATCTACTGCTTTTTTGTTTGAATTTAATAACTTTTGCCATAAACTTTTTGCAAAATGTTATGAGTTGATTCGATAGCCAAAGTTTCATTCTGACTTCTTGCCAAAAAAAAATTTTGCAAATATTCGTTACGTTTCTGAGGTGAACGGCTGTAAAGTTTACCCAAATTTTCAGTTTCACTGGGGCTGTGCCTTAACATCCAGCCTATCATTTATATGCATACCCACACCTTAGCAAATAGTTAGAGTAACGTTTATTCCAGAGCCCGAGATTATGAACTGGATCAGCAACATGCTCGAGCACAGACTGCCCTCCGCAATGACAGAGGGTGGACCATGTGTTGTAATCACGGCGAAGAAGGAATGCCCACGTGGTGTCCTTTCACTACTACTAGGGAGCACATTGGTCACCACTCTCTAACAACTGCAAGAGCATGAAGTCTATTCGCATGCATCTCACGCCTCTTTGCCGGAATATGCAAAGTACTCTGGACACACTGCAGCAGTAGGGCAGGAAAATACGCTTTCAGTTAATCCGCATAAAACTATTGTGGTTCTCTTCACGAGAAAAAGGAAAACTGATGGTCTAACTCTACCCCGACTGGATTGTGTCACTATCCAGCTGTGATCATAAGTCAAATATCTTGGGATCACCTTAGATAGAAAACTTCTTTGGAAGGAGCATATTCTTGCAAAGACCAAGCAAGCCAGCCGACTGGAAAATGTATAAATGCTTTTGGCAACTCGTGGGGCTTGATGCCCAAGCAAAGCTCATGACTGTATACATTGATTTTCAGGCCACTAATTTCCTATGCATCTGTTGGTCTGGTGGCATAAAGCAGACTACCCTTGGGCGTCGTCTTGCTTGGCCAGGCTGCAAAGAATGGTGTAAGGTAAGGCCTTGAATGCCATAATAAGCTTACCTCCCCTCGATTTGTTCATAAAAGGAGAGACCTTGAAATCTGCCCTGAGACTTGCAATAGCAGGATACATAGGAAGATCTTCAGGAGGTCATAACAGTTTCTTCAAACTGTTGACGGAATATGTCCGTGAGGCAGTTATGCCAACCAACAGGATGAGTGCTGTTCCAAATTTTTATAGGTTTCATATCAGAATCCCGGACACACTCGAAGTCGCTATTTGGTGAGGCAGACATGACCTTCTTCACGAATTGCTGTAGGACCATGGAGGAAACTGGAGCAGGCTGGTTCTTAAATCAAGACATCCAGAAATGGATACCACTAGGAATGCTGACTTCTGTGTTTCAGGCAGAAGTGTTTGCTATACTGATGTGGTGTCATGGATCAAGGAAAATAGATGAAAAGGGAGGCAAATCAATATTTGCAGTGATAGCCCTCTCGGAACGGAAAGTAACATCGAAAATTGTCCATGAATGCTTGAATGAACTAAACTCTGTTGGGAGACACAATTTGCTCTGACTTTTTTGGGTTGTAGGGTATAGAGGGTACGAGGGCAATGAGAAATCTGATGCTTTAGCGAAGGATGACTCTGAGACCTTGCCCTACAACCCGGAAACCTGTATTTCCCCAGCTCTCATATCATTGACAAGATAAACTGCTGGCTGAAGACTCAGTCGGCGAAGTCTGGGTGGGGATTGACGATATTATGGACACCTTAGCAGACAAGAGATGGTTTTCAGCGTTAGGTCTAAGGAGCGGATACTGGTAGGTGGAAATCAGCAAAGACGATAGTAAGAAAACGGCATTTTCAATTGGATTCGGTCTGTGGTAATTTGTTGGACTTTGCAATGCGCCGGCTACAATTGAGCGCCTGATTAAGTGTTTGCTGTGTGGTTTCAGCTGGAAGACCTGCCGCGTATATTTGGACGATATAATCATTATCGGCAAAAGCTTCGATGAACACCTGCGGAACTTAAAAGAAGTTCTCACTAGTCTGTGAGCAACTAATTTGAAGCTGAGTCTGAATAAGTGCGAATTCCTCCGCATGGAGGTTAGATACTTAGGACATGTAGTAGCGTGAAAGGAATTCTGACGGATCCGGAAAAACGGAAGCCAAGAAGAACTGGCCAGTACCGAAGGATAAGCACCAACTTCATAGTTTTCTGGTATTGGCAATGTATTAAAGGCGGACAGAAGGTCTTCGCTGACATTGCAGGGTGTCTTCATCGCTTGACCAAAAAGAACAGGCCGTTTGCATGCGATGAACAATGCTAGATCGCATTTAAAAAGCTGGAAAAGGAGTTATGCGAAGCACCTGTGTTGGCACATCCCAAGGCTGAGGAAACTTTTGTCATCGATACTGACGGTAACAATATCGGAATCAGCGTAGTGCTTTCTCAACAAATTGATGGTGAAGAAAACTACTGCGTGACTAGAAGGGAACATTTGCTGTAATCGAAACGAAAAAGTGTTTTCATAAATATTTATATGGCCAAAAGTTAATTATGTCTCATTAAAATGGCTTCTGAATTTTAAAACACTGGAAGGACAGGCGGCAAGATGGGTCGAACAATTGCTGACCTATGACTTCGAGAGTGTCCATCAAAAGAGTAAAGTCCACAGCAACCCTGAAGCGGTATCACGCCGCCCGTGCCGTGCGATATGTAAGCAATGCAGTCGAGCAGAGGAAGAAGCCGCAAATATAAGCATGCTGACTATGGGTACATGGAAGGATGGGATCCAGCAAAGATTCGGAATGCTCAACTGAACGACGAAGATACCAGTTCAGTGTTTTTGTGGAAGGAGTCTGGAGAGAGACCAAGTTACCATAAGGTGCCGAAATATGGACGAACCACTATTGGACGCACAATGGAACTCGTTTCATGTGGAAGATTGTCTGGTGAGACGAAATTGATGGATGGATCAGCGAGTATAATGTAGCTAATTTTTCTGCGTAGCAAAGTTGACGCAGTTCTGCAGGAAATGCATGAAGGAGCATCTGGTTGACATCTTAGCATGAATAAAACTTTGACAAAGGTACGAGAAAAGTTCATTGAGTGCATGTGCGGATCGATGTGAAGTAGTGGTGTCGCATTTGTGCGAATTGTGCTGCTGTTAAGGGACCGCCTAAGAACACAAAACGGGCTATGCAGAGGTAAGTGGTTGAACACCGTTTGAGAGGATCGCTGTGGATGTGGCGGGATCGTTTCCAGAAACTTGTCGAAGAAACCTTTATACTCTGGTGGTGGCTGACTATTTCAGCAAGTGGATGGAGGTATACGCTATTCCCAATCAGGAAGCGACAACGATTACAGATCAGATCGTGGAACACTGGATCGCTCTGAGTATCATTTTGACCAAGAGCGAAACTTCGAGACCGGAGTATTCAGCGCAGTGTTCCATTTGTTGGGAATGCAAAAAACCAGAACTACGCCACTCAACCTCAATCTGACAGTATGGACGAGCGCTTTCACAAAAAGCTGAAAGAACATAAATGCAAAGTTGTGTCCGGCAATCCGCGAACGTGCGACCCACATATAGCACTATATCTCATGTCATATCTCGAGGCTGAGCATACATCAACAAAGTAAATACCAGCAACAGTTTTGTTTGAGAGCACAATCCAATTACCTGCTGATATCAAATTCGGGGTCACACCAAAAGAATAACTATCATCGATTCTGGACTATGTACCAATTTTTGTCGGCTGGACAATGTACACGAACTCGTGAGAGGACGACTTAGGTTGAATGCGGATGGCATGAAGACAAGATACGACCTGAAAGCCAATTCAGCTGGTTTTGACGAAATATAGTACATCAAGTTTGACTGTACAAGCCTCGTGAGGAAAAAGGGACTCGATCTGAAGCTACGGCAGAAATGGGAAGGCCCGTGTAAAGTTATCACCCGGATAAATTATGTAATCTATCGTATTCAGGAAAACTAGAAGCTAAGAGCAAAAATGAAAATTGTTCATGTAGATCGGCTAGCGCCATACCAGAGAAATATGGCAGGCGGAACGTAGCGGTTTCTGTTCAGGACGAACAGATTAAAGAAGGAGGTAGTGTGATATATATGGGGGTCAGTATAACGAAACTAGTCTACTGCCAACTATTGGATATTTAGTAGGCGTAAGTAACGACACATTGATTAGAGAACGATTCGCGATAGGAATAAATCTCGGAATGATGCTTTAAAACTTGTAGAATAAAATTCGTGTGGTCTGTAATTGAACCGTGTTTCATATTTCTTAATTGAATATTTAACGAACCCTGATAGGGGAAAATAAGAGGACAGAACGTATGTTGAGTCCCTCGTAAAATATGCAGACTCGCTATTACTTATGTATTTTTATTAGCTTCAGGTATTATCTGAGGTATAATAACATACATTTATTCATTCAGATTTCGTTGCATGAAGAGAGAGCAATAAATTTACCAGGGTCCTGAATTTAACGACCTTTTGTCAAAACCTAAAAAACTCTGGAAATCAATTATTTTGTTTGTTTGATATCCGCAGATCAAATCTCTTTTTTTTTTTTTTAAAGCCGTCAAACCTATTATCTCTGGAAATCAATTATTTTGTTTATTTGATATCCGCAGACCAATTCTCTTTTTTTTGAAAAGCCGTCGGGCATTGCTTTTTGGAGTGAGCAGACTCGTTTCGACTCTTTTGAGTCATCTTCAGTGTCTAAAGGATGTGTGGAAGGAAATGATTTTATATAGGTGAAGGATGGGTTCACCAAGTAGACCCCACCTTAGGCCAGGTAGGAGGATATTAGGTTTTTGTTTTTTGGGTTGTTGGATGTCCATTTGTTCTGGTTCATCTCGCTTCTGTTTTCGTCGTAGTGTGTGGTCTAGTACCGGGGTAATTGCGTCGGGATTTGTAATAAATTTTTCCGTGACAGTATTCCCTCTGTATATTTTAAGCCTGTCTAGGATGTCAAGTCTCGGTCATTTGCCTTGTTTGTGTAACAATGTCATAGAGTTTTTCATAGCATCAGGTTCCTGTATGTAGTTTGTAGGTGCGTTGCGTAGTTTGTCTGTCTTGCTGTGTAAAAAAAGATGGTAAGTGTGCTTTGAATCTCGTCGTTGGTTTCTGTGTTGTCCTTCTTATGTACGAAGTGTATACAAAAAGTAAGGTGACTTCAAATTTCGCGGGCAACGTACATTCGATTATAGATTTTTTTAATTTTTTTTTTAGTTTTGGTACACTCGTCACGAACATATATTTACAGTCTCAGCTATGTTATATGTTTAGTTTGATTGTGAGAGGCATAACGGTTAGAAGTGTTTTGAGTGCTCGGCGATTTTTTGCTTTCGCAAAAAATTGATCAAAGATCAAGAATTTTTTGGCCAAAAACAAAACCACAATCATGCTTCAGCCACCATATTGACAGGATTTGGCCTCATGTGACATTTTTTTGTTCCCAAAACTGAAGAGACCTATGAAAGAACGGAGATTTGCAACGATTGAGGACATATAGACTGCATCGTGGAACAGCTTAAGGCTATACCGAAAAGTACTTATGGGAAGTGCTTCGAGGATTGGAAAAAGTGTTGGCACAAGTGTATTGATTATTTTGAAGGGGACAACATAAATATTCACGAATAAATAAATATTTTTTCCTAAAAATACAGTCACCTTACTTTTCGAACACATCTTGTATACCATGTCGCAGCTCTTGCATGTCAGTTTGTATATGGCGTTATGGTTGCCGGTGGAGTGAGCAATCGTGAAATAACCATCATTTTATTGAGCAAGGAGTGCGTGTAAATGGAGAGTATTTTCTCAATGCTTTAATAATCACCAACAATTTATGGACAAAGAGGAAGTGATTTTGATACATGACGGAGCCAATGCGCGTACCGCTTTGAAAAATTATCAGGTCATTTATGAGCTGTTTTATAATGTGTAGATTGATTGGCCTGGTAATTCCCCTGATTTAAACCCTATTGAAAATGTTTGTACATACTTCATACTAATGTACATACTTCACACTAATGACATATTCTGTTATCTAATGTTTGTACTCTTCATCAAATTATAATATTACGCCAATCCCTTTTAACTAAAATTTTATATCAAAGAAACTATTCCAGAAATATTAACGCCACCCTGTGTATTAACATTAGTGTTCATTATTTTCCTTCGAAACGAAAAGAAACGATTTACGGCTCAAGGCTGACAACGTTAGGCATAAAGAAAATAAAGAGTCGATCCGAACTAAAACATTTTGAATAATTACTGTTTTTTTTTCACCTGATAGTTTCTAATTGCATATTTGTATACACATACTTTTACGTATAATTTTTTTAAGTGCACAAAATTTTATTTAATTAGAGCTTTTCTGAAGAGAATAAAGCTAATCTTGTGTTGACTTTAATTCAATGATCATTTTAAATCGAGTCGAAAGTCATATCATTAAATAAATCAAAAAAAAACTATGCAAACTGAAACGTGGAAAACTGATAATCGACTTCCAAACACTTTGCGCGCAGTGACCCAGTAAGTGAGAAGTGTATAAGGTATTCCCCGTAACAATTGACGCGCTGCTTTCACATCTATCTCACAAGCTCAATGCTCAACATAGCAAATTGTTTACTCATTTATCACAATCAGTAATTAAACTGTACAACCCACCGATGCATGCAGAAAAGCCAAAATGAGGAAGTGACGATGGCTCGCTATCAGATCATAGCACCTATCGCACAACTACAACACATTGTACACTGCAAATCTTGAAACAATTTTTTTTTGTCGCGATAAGGCGGTTAAAAATAAAGTTCTTCGGATAAAATAAATGTCAGAAATCGAAATCAAAATGCTGAGTTATTGCGTGATGGGATTGTTTTTGTCCGTGTGACCTTATGAATGAAAACAAGATCACGACGGTATTACATATTTCAAGTTGAAGGCGAAAATTTAATGTTTTCCAATTATTCTACGATTGATTCAATAACAGTTAATCCAAAGAGATAAGAAGGTAGGTGTGGACAGAAATTATTTGCATCGCTGATGATGTCCTATTCGAGATTGCTTCTGAATTTCAAGTAGACATCAGTGGGAATGATTACATTATTTGTATTCCGAACAGTAGACTTTGAGCCGCTAATGTCAAATGGCAGTGATATATGACGTTAGAAGTTTCTTTTTCTATCAGCAACATGATTGGCCGCAACAAATGCTGAATAGTTGAGATGTAAATCGCTGCGGGCAGCGTCATGCAATCAAAAGGGAAATGACCTCGAAAGATGATGGGATCTCCCATTGATGCACATATGAATACACAAACGAAGCTCAAACATATTGTAACGGAGATCGGCAGAGTAGCTTCGAGAATCTTAGTCGCTTCATAATGGTCACTCATCGCTCTGCAAATGGGGACAGACCAGCGAGTAAACACACGCTTTCTGTGTAGGAGGAAGCTCAACTAGCGCTCGCTACCTACGTGCATCGGTTACAAATGATATAATACACATATAGGCAATACGGCGTTCCACTTACCTTGCCCGCCGGCCATAAGCAGCACGCCAACATGTCCTTCGCTGATTTGCCTGTATCCTTCTTGCCTATACCTGTCGATGGTGCTCTCCGAGCTGCGACTGATGCTGACAAGCTTTGTCTCCGGTATCGGTTGGATCCTGTCATCTAATTTGCCTCCATTCTCATCGAGACAAGCGGTCGCCCTTTCAAAGTATGTTTTTAATTCGTGAAAATTTAGTTCACTGATATCCTCACAAAGCTGTTGTTGCTCGGAAGGGGACAATTCATCCCAGAACTTGAGCAAATGATCTTGTTGTGCTTTAACTAAGCGCTCACGTAAATTTTCAAACACCGTCATATTCTTGTGACACGCACGATAAACTTATCAACGAAACACCAAACGGAAACCTCGATCGAATACTAGTGATGATTCAATTGCTCAATTTACCCGTCAACGCAACAAACAGACTTGGAATCACCTGAAACTGAACCGATCGCGACCAAGTGAAAGTGGAGACTGCGAACGAATTGCTGGAGCCCAGCTCGGAGCCCCATTGCAACATTCTTCCCCCGGAATGGGTCTTTCTGTTGAAACCTTCGGATTCAAGTTCGTTGGCGGTTGCTATGGTTTTGGTTTCGCACCTGAGTTTATTCTTTTCGTAGCACGACGATCGAAGAGATGGAAGTTATCAGCATTTGTTTTTTTTCCACGTCTTTGACAACTTTGACAATTCACTTTGTGACGTTTGGCATCTGATTTGGTAAGTAAAGCAACCAACGAAGTTGTTCAGTTGTCATTGGCTGGAGTGGGCAATGCACTTACAATTAGACAAGGACAGCCGGATGCATATGCAAGCGCGGTTCTAGTGGTTTGAATTGTGTTGACGTTCGGAAAGATCGTGTTGTTGCGTGCCTGGTATTTTGTAGTTGGTACGAGGCGAGTGCTCTTTGCAATTTACACCCTCAACAATTGCAAGCAGTATAGCGAGAAGTAGGTGACCTTCATGCATTGATTTATTGGTGACGGGCGCGCTTGTTGCTTTTGGTAATTAAATCGGTTGCAGTTTGGGGAGACCAATTGCAAGAAGAATTTTCGTCTTGGCGCAAATTTCAAATGGGAGTATAGGGAGGTGTAGAACAGATTCTTATAAGACGATTGGTGGGAGAGGTGCAACGGCAGCGTGGCCGAGCGGTCTAAGGCGCTGGTTTTAGGCACCAGTCCGAAAGGGCGTGGGTTCGAATCCCACCGCTGTCACACTTTTTGAATTTTAGCATTCTTAAATAATAGGAAATTTAATGCAGAACAGTCGACTATTATGTGGCATTTTCTCTAAGCCTTTGAAGCTTGGAGTTTTATTTATGTGATGTAAAAATCTTTCCAGGCGAGAAACCTTTTTAATTATGAAGTAAACGAAAATAATAAAATATCATTTATGAAGCGTCAAGGAACTAAAGCAGTGAAGCAAGTCATCTCATCTTATGCCCTTTATGCTCTTACTAGGGAATGTATTGAAGGTGTAAGTCAGTCAAATATTGTTTGTTGAAGGATGTGATGTTAATCTCTATTTAAGGGTTGTTTCTCTGCAAACTCAATTTATTGTTATTTACTATAAGATTCATGGTGATAAAAGAAAACCAAAAATTAAAATTATGGTTAAAAAAGCTGGGTCACCGCGGTGTTATGCGTTCTAGTTTTGTCAAGGTCTGGGTTTCCACTCGTTGCGTGTAGACATGTTTTTAATCGCTCCTGTCATTAATTTTAAAAATTAATTAATTTTTCACAAAAGTCAGTTTCAAAATATTGAAATAATTTTTTACGAGTCAGTCAAAATCAAGTTTTGATTTTATTGGGGAAGAATTAATCGTCGAAGGCATCGACCAACCATACCAATAAATCAAGAAAAGGCAACAAACCAAAGACAACTCGGGACTGCTGTATGGAGGAGCCCGACGGCTTCCCTCCGTTGGGGATCCCCGGGGAGAGTGACGGTGTGAAATTGACGATAGATAAAACTTTAAAAAGGCGAATTATCAGCGCAAAATCCGACGAATCGCAACGAAAGCTGCAAATAATGGAGCCCAGCGCTGAGATAGAACAAATCAGACGTGAAAATGATGAACTTAAGCAGAGAATATATTCAATGGAAGAAACAATGAAAGGATTAATAAGTACGTTAGAAAGAAAAGAGAAGAAGCAAGAGGAGACAAAAAAGAAAGTAAATATTTTGAAGAAAAGCTTTGATAAAACCGAAGACATTCTAAGTGCAGATGGCACAAACGAAAGCCGAAACTATTATGCGGCCCTTAAGGACCTAGGCGAATCCATGGAATTGGAAACAGAGACATCACAGACGAACTTAAGAAACGAAACGGAACCATCCACATCAGAAGGTATACGATTAAATAATAATAATAATATAAATTTCATAAAAAATTTAAAACAAAAAAATCTTGGAAAAAAACCAACTAGTGGTTCTGCTGGCTCTCAGGGCCAAATTAATGTTAGTAAGAAGAAGGACAAAGTCCCACCCATAAACGTTTTTGGACAACGTGGTAGCGACATGGTTCAGCTGTTGGCGGCCGAACGAAAAATTGAAAATTTCGAGATCAAGAGAATAAACTCAGAAAAAATCACCATCAAAACACAATCACTGGTTGATTTTCAAGCAACTAAAGACGCGTTAAAATCTGTAGAGGTTCCCCACTTCACATACACCCCAAAAAGCGAAAAAAATCAGACCTTTCTGTTGAAGGGCCTGGATTGTGGAGAAAATGTCGTTGATCTTCTTGCAATGCTGAAGGAAACTGCACCAAATGTAGAGTTCGTTTCGGTGAAAAATTTCGTAACAAGAAGATCAGCCATTGAGAATAAAGAGTTACCTTTTTATTTGGTACAAATCACAAATACTAGCAGCCCAAGTACTCTTCAACAGATAAGGTGCTTGAATTATAGAGTTGTGAGGTGGGAGCGATTACAGAAACAAGAGGTCAACCAGTGTTACCGGTGTCAACGATTTGGCCATTCGGCCGCCAATTGCGCCATGCACTACAGATGTGTGAAGTGCAATGAAGTGCATGCTCCTGGTGAGTGCAAATTGGCTCAGACGGAGCCCAAAGAAAAATTATATTGCGTCAACTGCCGTACATTTGGTCATCCAGCATCATATCGAGGATGCCCCCGATATCAAGATGCAAAAAATAAAATTATACCGCAGCAAAATCAAGTAAAACGCCACAGTATAGCTCCAAATCCCGTCAAGCCCGGGGTATCATTTGCACTCACCTCGAGAGGACCAGTAGAGCCTAGTATTAATAGTGTAAGTAGCAATAATGAGCTGCTTATAAGAATTACTCAACAGCTTGATTCATTGTCTGGCAGAATGGACAAGCAGGACGCGAGGATTAATCTAATTTTTCAGCGTCTTAATTTAAATGTCTCGAAATAATTTGTCTATCAGCCACATTCCCGTGGATGGACTTCGTCTCATCTCGATCAACGTCAACTCGATTGTTGCTATACATCGACGTGACTATCTGCTAGATTTCCTTGTCAAGCAAAAGCCTGACATCCTGCTTCTCGCTGAAACCCACCTCAATTCATGACATTCAAGGATTTTCAATTCGTAAGAAACGATAGGGTAAACGGTGATGGGGGAGGTGGCACCGGGATATTGGTTCAAAGACCCTATTGTTTCCAAAATATTGAAAAGTCGAATTCAAAAGCTTTGAATCTCTTGAAGTGTCCATTATCAAAATCTCACTGCCAGGTGGGGATAACCTCTTCGTTATCTCTGCCTATGCAACTGGTCGAAATGTTCTCAAATTCAAGGAGGAACTCAATTCCTTATTTGAAATACTCGAACTGAACAGGCTGCATAGTTATTATATTCTTGCTGGTGGCCTGAACGCCACCAATAATCCAAGAGGTGTATTCCTAAAATCGTGGATAACAGAGAACCAAATTGGAAACAGGTACAATCTATATATGTTGGAGTTCCCAACATACCATAGGACAAATTCATATTTGGACCTCTGCATTGCTGACGCAATGCTTGAATTCAGCTTTAATAGTCCTCAACGGAAACTGCAGGAGCTTCTTTATGATAGCCACCATAACGCACGATGATATCTTCCGCATTCCAGTTCAACACGAAAATCATCGGTTGAATTTCAAAAAAACAGACTGGGGAAAGTTTCAAAAGAAGTTTCATCGGGAGTACCAGAAGCGATGTCCTTTATGATAGCAACACTTGCTCAATGGTTCCTAATGACAGGAATCTAACTGACGATGAAATAGATCTCTATTTGTCGAAGTTAGAGAAGCTGACATTGGAAACTATTGAGAAAGTCATTCCCAAGATTAAACATCGAAACAATATGGAAGGATATGAAACATCAACCTTTGCAAGGTTGAAAAGATTGAAAAGCCTTCTTCTCACACGCGTCAACAATATTTATCGGAGATTTTTGGACTACAGCCATCACTCGTTGGCTTTGTTGAAATTACACCTGAAGAATGTCCGGAACTTAATTCATTCATACTTCAGGAGTTAGGTCAGCAATCAATGGGCGGAAAAATTGAGGGGTATTAGCCCACAGGACCCAGATGGCGTTTTTGCGAAAATGAATAGCATATTCCGTAAGGTCTTGAGTGAAGGTATCGAATCTTGAAGTCACTAGTGATGGGGTAAATCTTCTCGGTAGGGCTGGTATCGAAATTGATACTACGACTCCGGGTAGAAATGGCAACAGGATTACTTTTGAGGGATTGCATAAACTTGCCCTGATTGGAACACAATTTGAATTGGTTCATCTACCAAACCCTGAGAGAGGGAATGAAATATTTTCAGAGGTCGTTGAAGCAAAATTATTTATTTTGTCAGCTATGAAGACTTGTGTTTCATATTTCGCAGGATAAACAACAAGAAATCATGTGGTACTAACGGTATTCCAAATGTAGTTTTCTGACATTTTCTTGAGGTTGCTTTTAGGAATTATTGCATATTGTTCAACAACATGTTGAGCAATTCATACTTTCCAAATTAGTGGAAAAAGGCTAAGGTATTTCAATGCGCAGAAGTGCGAAACAATCTTATTTCAGACAGCGCTACCGGGGTCAGTCAAGACCTGAAACGTAATTGGAAGGATTTCCACATCATGGCTGGCCAGGGTAGCTCAGAACGGGTTCCATATAAATATTGTGTTCGATACCTCGGTGTTTATCTCGATCAGTATCTGTACTGTACTGAACATGTCAAAATCATGCTCAATAAGGCACTGATAGTAGTCATGGTCCTACAAAGACACTTTTATTCCAGATACATTGATCAAATGTCAGAATGTTCTAATACAAGACCCTGGTTAGACCATTTTTGACATATGGATGTCAGATCTGGTAGAAACAGAGTGCTAGTACTATGGAAAAATTAAGAGTTTTCAGAAAGAAATGTTTTCGTGCATGTACTGGTTTGTACAGAAAGCCTGAGACGGATTGGAAGCATGTTATATCGAATAGAAGGATTTATCAAACTGCTCAAGTGACAAGAGTCGATATCTTCATATTGAAACTTCTTCGGAATCATATCGCAAGATCTGTGACTGTAGTGAAAACTCTTGGATTTCACAGCCGTTCCACCCTATAGACGGGTATATTGCGACTTGCCTCGCTACTGGCTTCGCTCCTCCAGAAGCATTCGGGTATTTGGACACGAATCGATATGTTTTTGATGAATGACAATGTCTAAATTATTCGTGTTTTTTTCAGTTTTGATGTTTTTCGTTACTTAGTTTTTGAGTTTGAGCTCATTATTGCTGCATTTAGTGTTGTTGTTTACTTGTGTCAAAAATTGGGGTAGGTTAAGTATATGTTATGTTTATTATATTAGGTTTAGAGATAAGGTTAAACGCGTAGGTTAGGAATATTCTGATCGAATTTTTTAGTATAAGATAAAGTTTTTGATTGAATTTTATTAGAATTAGGTTATAACCTATCAGGTGTAGGATCAAAGTTCACTATTGTGTTAAAATTATAAATAATTTTGAATAGTGTAGGTTGGTTTTTTGTCCTTTTTCCAATCAAATCATAAAATATGTAATAATCTTAATTAATTTGAATTTGCTATAGTTTTTTTGATAAAATGTGTTTAGCTGATAACGTATAACTTTAGAGAGCCATTTGGGCCAATAAATTTTTGTATTGTTATTGTTTGGAATTTGCTTTCTACTCTTTTAAAATTTATAAAGATTAGAATTGAATAAAGCGCTTTTGACTTTGACTTTGTTGGTGATTTCACGTTAAATGTTGCCTTTGCGCTCGTGTAAAGTTGCTGGTTTTTTTGCATAGACCAGTAACTTAATATAGCTCCATAGAAAAAAATCCAATGGCGTTATATTGTATGAACGAGGTGGCCATTCGACCGGATCATTTCTCGAGATAACACGTTCATCAAAATTGCCTTTCACAAAATCGATTGTGAGGTGTACAGTGTGGCTAGTGGCACCGTCTTGTTGAAACCACATATCATTGATTTAAAGTTCATTCAATTCTGGCGACAAATAATCTTCCAACATAACACTATAGTGCTCTCCATTGACGGTAACATGACGTTCGTTTTCATCCAGAAAAAAAATATGGCCCAATCAAATCTCCGGCATGCAAACTGCACCAAACAGTAATTTTTGCAGGTGCCAAGGTGTCTCAAGAAGCACATGTGGGTTTGTTGCCAACCAATAACTCATATTTTGCTTATTAACAAAGCCACTAAACCAGAAATGAGCTTCATCGCTGAAGATTATTTTTCGATGATATTCTTCTTTTTCTTCAAGCTTTGCCAGAGCCCATTTGGAGAAGTTTCGGCGTTTCGAATGATCAAGTGGCTTTAGTTCTTGAGTCAATTTAATCTTGTAACCATGTAAGTCTAGATATTTTCACAAAAAAAGCCACAGTGTCGTTTGAGCAGATACAAAATTGTTATGCCTCTAATGGAAAACCCTCTATTACCGAAATATAATACGAAGAGTTTAAACAAGACATTTTTGGGAGGATCGTCTGTGTATTTTTCGTGTGAATTGCTACGTTTGAAATAATTTAATTCACTTTTTGTAGTAATCGAACAGCCCACCTAGGTAAACTGCTCGAGATACCTTCACAAAAAGAAGTAATTTCATAATAATAACGTAAAAAGTGCGGAACAATTTGCTACGCAACTTATTAATATTATTACTAACCCAAAATAAACCCCGCCATTATTGCCGCTACCATTATCGATAAAAAGTTTTTCTGAAGAAGAAATTAAAAATTTAACAAAGAAAAATCGATGATGGCAATTCCATTGCGACACAATCTGGCGAAGCAATTGCTAGATTGTTGCAACTAGAATCTGCCGTTACCACTATGAAGAAGCGGTAAAAAGAGTGGATAACTAACTAAATGACTGGTTGACGACGGCAACGATTTGGTTGCTCTATATTTTGGATGTGTTTCGAGCGAGAGTTATTTGTGCGGTACGCGACTATAAACATTTGTTAACACTAGTTTTTCTTTGAGGAAAGTCTAGGAAACCACGAACCTTATTTGAATAACTACCCGAATGTATCTGAGAAAATAACAAGCAGCACTATTTTATTTATTCGGCTCAAGCCGTGACGAAAATTTCAAATTTATCGTACGAAATAAGTGCGCAATGTGCGAGTTGCGAACATGTGTTTTTCGTTTAGCCCCCCATCGAAATAAAGCCAATAGCATACCAAACGATTGTTTTGTTCTCTACTTGAGAACTTCCTCAGTACTACTATTCCCTAAACTAAAAGTGTCCTAATATTTATACTAAACTCTTTAAACTTTTAAAATGAATCTCTAATTACACCTAACATGTATTAGGACACTTGTAGTTTAGGAAATAGTAGTACTGAGGAAGTTCTCAAATAGAGAACGAAACAATTGAATTTACTTTCTTTCATTTTTTATATTTGGAAATTCTACTAAATGCGGAATATCATTAACTAATAAAATGTTTGCTGGTGTAGTTAAAGTTTTGAGTTAATAATACAAGTCAAATCCATTCATGGATATAAATTAAACAGAAACGGAAAGAAGAAAGGAAATAAAAATTTTGTTGGAAAAAATTAGCGCTTACGTCCTCCAGTGAATTAATATTTTATAATACGTGTATAAATTGAATAAATAATTGTGGAAGAACTTATGGATACCAAATAGAGACCGTATCCAATAAAACAAATGCAGGAAATTATAGCTTTGTGTAAAACATCTTTCAACTTAATTTCTACAAGTCGATCGTGTAAACATGTTGAAGTCAGCAAAGCAAGAATAATCTGTTTTTATTCTTCGAAATCTACCAAAGGCCTTCAACTTTACATTTCATAAAAGAAAAGAAAATTTAAATTTGAAAAAAACTCTCTCGCTCTTGTACCAATTGACCAGATTGTGATAAATCAAAATATTTAAACCTAAAAGGAATTAATAAAATATCTCTCTAAATCGCTAAATAAGAACAATAAAAAATTACACACATGCACGGTTCTGTCCCGAATTAAATGGCCAAACAGGAGCGTCAAGTTATTACAAAGCAAACGGAATTAATCGATTGAAGTTTACAGAGTGAAGCAAATATAAATATATTGTAAATTATAAATTGGAAGCGGCAATAGGCTCTCCACACACGACCACTTATAAAATATCCAAAAATAACTGAACGTACATATTTAGTATTAAGCATAAATACTCGTAGTTAATTTAATAACAAGGATCGAGGCATCATTACAAATAAGGCCCTTACCCGCCCCAACAACGAGCGCTCGTCGGAGGAGCACCCTTTTTGGTTATTAATAAAAAAAATTTTAATTTAAAATCATTAATTAAATAATTTAAGCATAAAGTTGCTCTTAATTTTCGTCACGACTAACAAGATCATTTTGTAATTTTGTTATTTCAACTCTATTTTGTTTCTTCCGTGCATCATGCTTGCATTTATTATTTTATTTTTTTTTTTGTGTGCTAGGGAGGTGAATGCCATTTATGCACAGAGTGTGGGGCTCCCATGCTCGAAAGAAGGCGACTGGACCACCCACTAAACACCTCTTCTGTCAACCTGAGAACCCAACCTGGAACCGTGCAATTATTGTTATTAGATTAAATTGCCGTAATACTGCTTATTCAAACTGTAGATATAAGCGTAGCCTATTTTAAGTTAAAAGTTTATTTTTCCTCTCAGTTGTAATGTAAGAAGCAAAATAATGAATAATAGGAGATAGACGAAAACACAGAAAAAATAAATTAATGCGAATCCTGGTACACAAGATTCGCATTAATTTTTGACAAATTGACATTTTTGCATATTCTTCATCTAGAAGACTAAATACATCATTTACTGTAAAAATTAAACAAGCTGCATAGCAAGTCATGAATCTGTTGATCGATCTGGTTCCCGTTTACTGCAGAAAGGAAACAAATACGGGAGATGTCACCTTTCTGTTGTAAAGTATATGTGGTTATATGATTGTGGTCCGTTACAATTTTTTTGCTTTGTGCTCAGTATTATTTGAACTGCTTTAAAGTAACGAACGCAATGTTTTCATCTTGAAAAATCAAAAAAGTCCAAGAAATATGCGTGGCAAAAATTTTAGCAGGAATGCGATAAAAGGTGATATTATTGAAAATATCCGTGATCACATTGAATCCTATCCTGTGAAAACATAGCATTATACGAATCAAGAAATTCGTTACCTGGATTGAAATTTGTCAGTAAAAGGCATGTACGAAATGTTTAAACAGAAATATCCAGATAATATAATTTCTTACAAATTTTTTTGGTCTTACTTTGAAGACAATTATGACCTAAAATTTGGCAGGCCGGTAAAAGATGCATGTAGTACTTGCAAAGAGCTCAATGCTCAAATTAAGAGTGTAATCTTAAACGAAACTGCCAAGAAGTAGCAATCGCTGAACATATGGTGCACAAGAGACGAAGCAGAAAGTTTTATACAAAACTTGATTTGGTAAAAAAAATTGAGAAGATAATGATGATAATTTAGGGATTTGCATTGATTATATGGCCAATGTTTCATTACCGCAAATTCCTGTACAGGATCTATATTATTTTCGACAGCTCACCGTTTGTACTTTTGGAATACATGACTTGAAGTCCAAAAATATGACTTGTTACGTCTATCACGAGGAAGAAGCGGGTAAAGGAACAAATGAAGTGTGTTCGTTTCTTAAACATTATCTAGACCAACACCTTCAGAAGTGTAAAAAACTGCATATTTTCTGCGACAACTGCTATGGGCAAAACAAAAACAATACAATGATCTGCTTCTTAATGAGTTTGGTTGAGCTCAAAAGATTTGAAGAAATAGAAATACATTCATTTATGCCCTGTGACCGTGACTTTGGTCTCATCAAATGACAACTCAACAAAACGGAAAGATTTGACACCATCCAGGAGTATATCGAAATAATCTCCAAAGCATCCAAAAAGAAGCAAAAACTCTCAATTGTTCAGGTTTCTACGGATTTGATTGTTGATTATAAAAACTGGTGGCCAAAGTTTTACAAAAAAAACCTGCCTAAGCAACGAAAGTTATGGTAAAAATGCGCCACGCACAGCTTTTGCTATGAGCTCCTTTCACCACTTCAGCATTTCTTGCGATAATGAAGTAGTATGCAAGGAATTCATAAACTGCCCTATAACTGACACTTATGGACTGAGGAATACGGTGAAAAAGTTACTTATTGCACTACAAAACATTATGCCGAAAAACTTCCTATTAGTAAGAAAAAAATGAGCGACATATTCAAAATTTATTCCCGAGGAAAATCTTGAATTCTAGCAATCAAATTACAACGTGGCCAACTGCTGAAGAGGAATGTGACGTAGAATAGCTTCCTTTTTTATATCATCATATTTTTTTTTTGTGAAAAATAACGATTTAAATAAAAGAAAGCCAAAACTATAACTTTTTGTTTTCGTTTACTGCAGAAAGGTGGTATGTCCATGGTTAAAATTAGACATTTATTCGTAAGTGAAGATAAGAAACAAAAACAAAAATTATATCACGTTAACTTATAAAAGGTTTCTTAGTAAATATATAGAAAAAAGTAGAGTTACAACCGATTTCATTGAAAAAGATATGAAGTTTTTTTTATTTCCTAACATTTTGAAAAGTGTGACATGTCTCCTTTCTGCAGTTAGGCATTAAAGTATAAATCGCAGTTTTGAAATAACAAATAAATATCACTTAAATAGAGAATGAAGAGATGAAAAAAAGAAAAGTTCGATCTTTCATTTCCCTGGAACCCTGACCGAGTATAGGACCCGCCAGATTGGTTGGCACCTCCACATGTGCTAGCCATCGGGTGATGTCACCCCTTTTTAGGGTTTTGTAAAATAATTTTACAAAACCCTACTAGTTTCGCGACCAGTCTGTCCGTCTGTTCGTCTGTCCGTCCGTCCGTCTGTCCGTCCGTGTGTCACAGCAGTTTTTCTCGGAAACTACTTAAGCTAGAAACATCAAATTTTGTATGTAGGTGTAAAGTGGTGATCTCTTCAAAGTTCAACGACAAAAAAATTTTATAAGGTATTTAAGGGGGGTCTCCCCATATAGGAGAGTGACACCCCGAAAAAAAATTTCATTGAAGGTAGCCGATATGGGTATCAAATGAAAGGCCTTGATGAGAACTTTTCAAAACTGGTCTAAGTTTGGCAAAATTTGCTTCGGGGGGCGCACAGGGAGAAGAAATACACGAAAAATTTGTGTACCACCCCCCCCCCCCCCCCCTCGCGATTGGACACCTGTGATCCGAAAAATCTGAAAAAAACAGGGATGTAGGCCTTGGTGCGTACAACAACAACAAATACGTGAGAAGTCGCAATTCGCTCAACTTTGTTAGTAATAGTATGATTTATCGATTTTATGTTTTCTTGAATAAAATCTTAACGGTACCCTTAAATTCAATGAAATTACAGTACGTAGATGTCTATTCATAAGATTGATCTATCCTGAAAGTTTCATAAAGATTGAATCATATTTAGCGAAGTTATAGCGGTTTGAATTTTCCTGTATTACTATGGAACAATATGCGCTGCATGTATTACTATGGCAACATATGGCAATGGAACAACATGCGCTTTTTACCGACTCAGACAATACAGTTTTGCTAGGATTTGCATGAAAATTTCAGGAATGATAGGTGTCATGTATATCTTTGAGAATCGGTTCAGCTAGTAGTAACAGTAATCGTAAAACAAAATAGTGGCTGTTTTAAATGCGAAGATTGAATAATTTGGAGTTATTTTTTCCCAACTTCAACGTTTAAGGTGCATGCTTTGAACACTTGATTCAATTCAATGAATGACTGAAGATGAGTACCTACAATTAATGCTCATAAGTGAAATAAGTCAAGGAGGTGGGAGAGAGCTCCTAGCAAAAGGGTTTTGTAACCATTCTAGGATTCGAAAAAATTGGCCATGAATCGATGATTTCAGCACAGGAGAGTGGCCCCTGAAAAAAAAATTCATCAAACGTAGCCGGTATGAGTATGAAATGAAAGTTTTCATGGGAGCTTTTCAAAACAATTGTTAAACTGTCAGTTTTTGCTTTAGTGGGGGCACAGGGGGGAAATACATGAAAAATGTGTTTCCTCCGTCGCGGATGGACACCTGAAATAATTATCAAGGGAGATATTTATGAGTATAACAATACCAAAAACCTCAAAAGTCGAAATTCATTGAACTCAGTTAAAAATAGTATGATCTTCGCATTTCATATTTTCTCCAATAAAATCGTCTTTGACATGTTTCTTGATTTGATTCGATCTGGTGACTGCATTTTGTAAATTGAATACAAAACCCTTCTGACATGAGCGTAGGTCTGTTTACCCAACTTGTTCTTTATTGTTACAGGTGTTCTTGCAGGGTAGAGTTGCCTTACGCATAGTTTTATATGATTCAGTCATATAAGACCTTAACATAAATTTTAAACATTTTTATTTTTCATTTAATGGAAAAGTTCATGCGAATTACATTTGTATGAATTTTTCATTTAAATGGAAAATGTATGACTAAGTCTACGATGAATGTTGATCCGAATGGGGGGGGGGGGGGTGGCTACGAGGGGGCACCGCTTCCACCTGAATGCCCCACTCTTATTTGGGGGCCGTAAATACCAATTGTGACGACGAAATCCTCTCGCGCCCGCGCGCATTAATCAGTCGCATTTAGTAGTCCATCTCTTCGGTACGTTACCTCGGCCCCAACACCGTCGAACCGAGTCGTTTTATCTTTTAATTCGTGTATGCGAAATTTTTTTATAGTGAGCCCTTGTGCTGGGGAAAAGAACCCACCCAATGACACCGCAATGTTAGCCTGCCGGCGCATTCACGCGTCCTCAAACAAGGCCAATTCCGGCGAACACTAATACCTTCGATCGTCGAGGCAGTAGACCATCACTGTAGTCCTTTACGGACAATGAACATCCTCCTAAACACTACAGTTTAAGTCCTAAAAAATTAGAAACCATTTAAAACATTCCGATTCATTTGAAATATTATTATTACGTATTTTACCTATAATAACCTAATTTCTGCTTTGCCAACAAGCAATAAAATTTGACTAAAAGCCACATGTGGATAACAGGCTAAGTAGCATTTTTGTGCTATTTTAAATATTTATGGTAATGTCTAAGTGGTTACAAATAAAGAATTATTAAAATGTAACACTATGCAAACACTAATGATCTGGTCATATGGAAAGTATAGAAGAAACCCGGCCACCAAGCCGAGTAATTGTCTATTAGGGAAACCGAGGAAACAATGGTAAGACTCAGAAGATCCTTGCTAGGTATTGTAAAATAGAACCGCGCTGATTCTACTGACTGTCCTGGAGTTGAAAGCAGAACTCAGAGTCTTGCCATAGATTATGAAATTATTGCACATATAAGAAAAGGCACTGTGGTCAATAAAAATAAATTTTGAGGTTGACCGACGAAATAATTATTTCTTTAGAAAAGAAATACATATTTCCGTCTTCTGAATTGAAATCTTATTTTGGTTTGGAATTATTGAAAAAAGGCTTAGAAGCAGCAGGAATTATGATAATTACTGTAAAATATGATATAAAAAACGTAAATTAGCTTTAATTTATTATTTTTAAGTTTAAATAACAAAACGCGCTCACTCCATTATAAATAGTTAACAATAAAAAATATTTATTAAAAAAATGTGTTTCTTTATTTATATATTTTGCTTTAAAAATACACTCTCAGCGGTAAATATTAACTAAAACCCCTTCACCACTTTTAATACCAACGTCATAATCCTTTCATTCTACCAATAATCCAATCTTCTAGAACAAGTTCAAGACAAAAAGATAAAAATTAACCATCGAAGGTTTGCAACATTTCACTTTTACCGTAGCTTAAGAATGCTTCAAAATCTATCTAAAGATCAGCAATGAAAAAAACAAAACTCGGTAACCTTACAATCTGAAAGCAAAAGTTAACAATTAACATACAATCTTTCTGTTTGTTTGTTCTCTTCCGGATTCAATTTCATTTCATGCCCAAGAAATATCTAGAGGAATTGCATAGTTCGAAAGGTAAAATAAGATTACGGTTGTGGCCACTGGAATTCATTCCACAATAATTGCATCATGACGATGGCAAAGAAACCTGATTTTAAAGTTGAACTAAAGATATTTAACATGTAGCGCGTATTACCTTGAAAGAGCTTAAGGCAATCGCTGGTGAGTCGTGTTGCATTGCACTCGTGCAAATACTCGTATATTGAAAATACTTCACAGTTACTTGCTGCTGAGAAATTATCGAGTTTGAAGAATTTGAAGCCAAACACCTTTTCCATTGAAATGCCACGCCATACTTTTGCAATAAAGGTACAATTAGACTTGCAAAAGATAGAGTCCAAAGTCTTAAGAGTATTAGATCAGTGATCATAGTCTTCTAAATCGTGGTAGAATGTCAATAGTTCATGCATGACTTGTTCAGCATAATGGCGCGCCAAAGAATTAACCGTGATACTGGGTGGATCAAAAGTTTTCGAACAATTTTTCATGGTAGATAATCATGAATTTTCTACAAGATCAACTCACATTTAATTACTCTTTCAAATAGTGCAGGATTTGTTAAATTTGAGAATAAAATTACCGACTAAAGTCGACCTATCTATGGGAAATTGTTGAACCAAAATTGAAAGAATTTAATTTCAACTGAAAACTTTGCAATTCATCCTGTAGAAACGTTTGACTGTTAGTTTGCGCCACACCCTATTTCGCAACCACTCCATCTAGGAAAGATTTCGATTTAAATGCTAGTTCGCTGAACAATCTGCAAAATCTTAAATAAAATTCCCGGATATATTTCTTCACTACAGTATCCAACTCACCACCTCCGTTTGTTGCCAAACAAGACAAGAACATTTATTGTATTGATATTTTAAATAAATAAAAACAAAAAAGAAAAACTAGTCTCCAGATCCAATACAAATCCATGGTGTACACTAATACCTGTTATTGATATTAAAAGTTGAACAATTTGATCCATTCCATTCAGCACAAACCCAACTTGTCGCCAACAACTTTTGCTGTGCGCTCCAAACCAAACCAGAAGACGTGACCTTAAACTATTTTTTGCTTTATTTTAATGTAAATGGATATGTAGAGGCTTTTTTGTTGTATTTGTTGTTGTTAAAATCGAATTCGCTTTTCAAAAGAAATAAGGTGGCCGTACCGCGACTCCAAGACCCAGTTTGCGGTCTCCGACCTTAACATTTGACTCAATACTATCTACCGTAATATCAACCTTTTTTTCAATCGTCAATATTGCGTTCGTCTAATAATAATTTATGTATTATAAAAACAGATACAATATCTTGACGGTTCATCATCTTGCAATCTGTGAATTTTAGCGAAAACAATGTGAAGTCGGTAAAAGTGAAATTATTTATAATTCAATGAGTTTGAGTGATGAATGGATGGTGGATATCGACATATTCCAAAATCAATCAGAAAAATACTGTATTATTTAGGGTTATCCAAATTACGCTTGGGAAAGTAAAGCTAAAGAAAACACATAAAATATTCTGATGGAAACATAATTTTTTAATTAGTATAAAGATTGAACCTTTCCATTATACGTGAAACACAAGATCATTCAAACGTCTTCCACGGGACCTCTTATAGGCCTCAATCCTTTTGAGGTAATTTTCAATGACTTTTCGGCACATTTCCGGGCAATATCTCCGCTATAACTTCACGAATATTGGTTTTCAATTGCTCAAGATTTTGAGGATTGTTCGCGTAAACACGATCTTTCGCAAAGCCCCATAAAAAGAAAGCCAAAGGTCTTAGGTCACAGGATCTTGCGGGCCAATTGACATCACCCAATCTCGAAATTACGCGTCCTGAAAATTCCTCTTGCAAAAGTGCTCGATTAGCCTGTGTTGTGTGGCTTGTGGCTCCGTCCTGTTGGAACCACATGTTCTCCAGATCATAATCTTCAATTTCTCTCCAAAAATAATCGTTTAGTTTGATGGCTCTTCCTTGATCGTTTTCAAAAAAATACGGGCCAATAACACCACCAGACCATAATGCACACCAAACGGTCACTTTTTCCGGATGCAAAGGCCTTTCTGCGATCACCTGAGGATTTTGAGAGCCCCATATGCGGCAATTCTCTTTATTTACGTAACCACTGAGCGAAAAATGAACTAAAGAAAATTTTGTTCGAAAAATCGTTATCAATGGCTTGTTGTTCAATCACCCAATTCGCATACATTCTGCGTTGTGTATGGTCTTGAGGCTTAAGTTCTTGAGTAAGTTGGATTTTGTAGGGATGAAGATGCAAATCCAAATGCAAAATCCGCCCCAATGAGCCGTATGACAAGCCCAAATGTTGGGCACGTCGAGGAATCGACAAATTCGGGTCTTCCTCCACATTTTGAGCAACGACAGCGATATTTTCAGCAGAACGAATGTTGCGATGATGCACAGGCCTTGCAATATTAATAACCGATCCAGTCTCTTCAAATTTTCTCACTGTGTTCGAAATTGTTTGCTGTGTAGGTCGATTACGTCGACCGTAATCGGCTCGTAATGCCCTAAATGTTGATACAGCAGAATCACCATTTTTATAATAAGATTTAATAATTTTAACGCGTTCTTCGACTATTAAACGATATTTCTAAATTGCAAACCTTCAACTAAAAAAAACACCCTTTGGATGACATTTACTTCTGACAAATGTCAAATGGTAGCGTTATACTTTCCCAACCACGAAATGGATAACCCTGTGTAATAAACATAAGCAGTCGAGCAGCCCCGTGGTGATCAGGAGTGGCTGCTCCTGAAGAGATAAGGTGGTCACCCCGTCGAAACTGCTTAGTTTGTTGTTTTACTAGTGTAAAGTAAACTACATCCGTCAAGTTTCCATCCTTTAGACAGAGATGAGTGGTTCACTTCAGCCACTTTAACATCTTTAGGTTTGACATTCCCCTTGTAATGCAACGACCTTCTTCGGTGAAAGTAACGGTTGCTTTTTGTGTAATGTTTGCGTTTGTCTCAAGCCTCCGTGTCTGCTAACTTTAACGAGGCAAAAAAATATTGAATTACTGTAGAGTAGCTTAATTGACACCTAATAGAACTTTTCTAAAGACAATAAAAATTGATCGGTGCGTCTTGTAGAGTAGAGTACGCGTGATAAGTATTTTGTAGTGTAGCTTCGTGGCTTGACAAGAACCCGCCTCATATGATCCCGCAAATGCTAGTCGTCAAGCACGCGTACGCGGTCGTTAAGCGAAGCTAGTTGGCTGAGCTCGGTGTTGTTTACAGCTCGCTGACACATACTTACCCTGCACCTCATTTCCCGCTGAAAAGCAGAACTACTGGAAAGGAAAGTCGATTTTTTCATCATCCTTAACATTTTTGTACATTATTTCACAACAACTATAAATATTTTATTAAATAACAAAATGAATTGCTTACGAAAAAATCGACTTTCCTTTCCAGTAGTTCTGCTTTTCAGCGGGAAATGAGGTGCAGGGTAAGTATGCCGTCGCGAGGGTAGGGTTTGGAAAAAATCCGCTGAGGTCGGTTTCGCGTCGCGCGCGGTACGCGGTACCTTAGTTGTTTTTGATTTTTCTTTAACGTAGCTTTCGTCGGGTTGAGTTAACGTAGTATACTTTTCGGTACCGCGTCAGAAATTCGGGAACGCGAAATAAAAATTAGATTTTGTTCTTTTGACTGGTTATAGGAAGAAATACGGAGTAACGTAGAATAGGTTTCCTCTCCGTATGGTTTTGTTTTGTAACGCGTTTGAAAACGGGCGTGTATAGGTGGCTGAAATATGTAAATGAGCGTAACCCATTCGGAGACCCGCGACCGAAATCCGCTCCAATCTAGCTGACCGACAAGCAGCCACCGCGTGAATGGGTTACGGTGCACGGATTGGTTGACCGATTGGTACCATCCGTTGGCACTACTCTCACTTAACGTCTAGAACCGATGAGAGGTCGGTTCCGCGTTCGCACGTAGACACAAAATAATCATTACACCTGTACTAAAGATACAGTGGCTCACAGCTTTTTTTCAAAACTCAAGGCACCATAATTTCAATATGAAAAAAGATATTGAGAAAATTTAAGCTGCAATCAATTAAATTAAGCTTCTTTTTACAAAATAAAAATTTCATTTAATTGAAAAAATCATTCTTAAATATCTAAATAACAGAAACAAAATTAAAGGCAAAATTGGATATCAAAGCTTATTTCATGCAGTGCAAGTTTTCCTTAAAGTTATCCTACCTTTCCAGTAAAATATAGTATTAATATTTGGTATATTTACGTTTTTGGCTTAACGCGGCTTCAAGTCTATTTGGAATCAATTTAACCAGCTTTTCTATAATTTCTGGGTTATTTTAATCCATCCCTCTACAAACAATATTTTTTTTAAATCATTTTAGTAGCAAATAATGTGGTTACGAATTTTTTTCTCCAATGAAGCCCATTAATTCTCAATTAAATTTAAGTCGGATGATTCTACCGGACAATTCCAAATAAGCCAGGAGTGCCCTGTGCCTCATGCTTAGGGTCGTTATCTTGATAGAATCGAAATTCACACCTATTTCCGAGCTGGTCAACACTTAGGAGTAAATTTTTCTTTAAGATATTAATATACATGATCATGTCTAGATTGCTTTCAATAAAAGCCAACTTTCTAACGCCAGCTACTGACATACAGGCCCAAAATATTACTCATCCTGCCTAACAATCTCACGTAGTTTTTATTTTTTGGCTTTGTATTTGGCTTTCACCATTCATACATCATTCTGTGTTACACGTCTTGATTTCAAGACGATATTCCCATTTAAGCAATTATCGCCTTGGAATTGTTTCCGAGTAGGCTTGTAATGATGGCTTAATTGGGCGTTCCGGTGGGGGCCTTGGGGTCCCGGCTAACCCGTGGAGACGGGGTAGGTTGGCGCCACTCGTCAACCCGTAATATATCCCCGGAGCCACTGACAAGTTTGAGCTCCCGGAACGAAACAGTAAGGAAGAGAAGCGCAACGGGAAATTCAAAGCAACCACATGAAACTAAGGGAAATCTAAATGATCCAAGATTAAGCAACTTTCTTATTCGTTTTCCCTACACTAAAAAAATTTAGAGGAAACCCAACGCTTTGTAATGATTTTCTACCTTCAACTCGAACGCGGAACCGACCTCTCATCGGTTCTAGACGTTAAGTCTGAGTAGTGCCAACGGATGGTACCAACAGGTCAACCAATCCGTGCACCGTAATCCATTCACGCGGTGACTGCTTGTCGGCCAGCTAGTTCGGAGAGGATTTCGGTCGCGGGTCTCCGAATGGATTACGCTCAATTACAATATTTCAGTCACCTGAACTTGCCCGTTTTCTAAACGCGTCAACAATTACTCATCCAGAACGAGAAACCTACATTACGTTAGTTCTGGATGTGATCTATCCACAGATCTCAAATCAAAAACGCTACAAAATCCCATAGGCGCGTTACCGATTCACCGACGCGGTACCGAAAAATATACTACTCGAACTTAGACCGAAGAAAACTACTCTAAAGAAATGGCGAAACAAGCAAAGGTACCGCGTACCGCGCGCGACGCGAAACCGACTTCAGCGGATTTGCAGAAACCCTACCCTCGCGACGGCATACTTACCCTACACTCTCTGTTCCCACTGAAAAAGAAGAGTCACTGAAAAGGAAAGTCGTGGGTTAACTTTTAGCAATTCATTCTTAGTTTATTCTGAGATACAGACAAAGCAAAATCCTTTTAATGCTGATTGTAATAGAAATACATACTAGCATATTTCTATGCGAAGCATTCACAAAGAGTGGTCTAACTAGTAAATTATACCTTAAATTTCCCAAGTGAAATAAAGTACTTCCAAAATAAAGTACTCTGAAGATGTAATTCAATAATTAGAAATATATGGAAAAAGATAAAAATAAAATAAATGATTTGCCTTTCTCTACATAACACAAAAATCTTTGAAAACTTGGTATGGTCGGTAAAATTTAATAACTACTTTAAAACAAAAGTAATAAGTACAAACAAAGTATCAATATTAGATATCGCGTATTTACTTTGCCTTCAACCATTTCATAAAGTGTAACATAGAATTATGCACATACAACCCCCAATATGGTTGCATTTGTTTTTGAACCATGTGAGTTATAAAATTTTACTAACGACTACCTTTTGATTTGGTGAGGCGCAACTTAAAAACTTAGTGATTGACCTATTAAACCTAAGATAAACTAACTTAAAACGTTTGAATCATAATAACTAATTTGATTCGCTTATATGGCAACAACATATTTTTTGTATACTTAATAGATTTGATTTATAAATATTGATAAAAATGTTACCTAAAGTTTGATATATTTTCAAAATATGCTAGAGAATGGTTTGTGTGTAATAATAGAAATGTATAGAGACAGTTTTGGGATTTTAATAAGAGTACTATAATATATAGTAGAACTATCTGCCTAAATTTGTGTCCCTTACTATCAATAATATTAACATAATTTGTTTCTAGTCTCTTTTTGTTGCTTTTCTTGTTTTGAGATAGTATAATTATTAGTCTACATTACTTAGTACCGAAATAGAGATACTTTCTGTTTTTTTCTTTTTTTTTCTAATAGTAATTATAGTAATAATAATGTCTCCTTATGTTCACTTCGCATATACTTAATCAATAAATTTCAAGTATCTATCTCGTTGCGTCTATTGCATAACTAATCGTTTTTCATCTTTAGGGGTTCTTTAATTTTTAAGGTGTTCAATCACACTTGAAATTATATTTACTTAATTTCTTTTGTTTGTTAAAGAATTCTAATTAGCTGCTTACACCTTGTCTATAATTTCCATTCGGTCAAAAATGCAGTCAATGTTTTCTTGTTTTTCTCAACAATTTTGGACACCGTTTAAGGAACATAAACTGCATTGGAATAATTCGATTATTTGAGTAAGTAGACCTTAGTGGAGTGTCGATGGGACACTAGTATGCGAGGAAATTTACAAGTACGAATAATTATAACAATGATAAGTATGTTGCGGCGAGTAGTACAAGCGGTCTGTGTCGACATGACGGCATTCTTAAACTATAATTTATAAATCATCTATATCAATTTTTTCGTTAATAGGTACCTAACACCAAAGAATATTGAACACATAGTCGACTATTATGATTTTGAGTTGTACGTGCATAGCTCTGTGCACACTATATTAGTATAAATGCTCATAACTACTTCTATACGATTACTACCAAATCGTAAATTTGAGGGCGTCCAAAGAGGCTTCATCGGTAAAGTTGGGAGGTATCGCTTTGTACCTTACATTACCGAACATACTTAACATCCAAAGCGTTTCAGTTTACATAATATATGTATATATGTTTCTAATGTGTGAATGTCACTTAAAACTATTACTATATATTACAGCAATGATATCAATTTCGTTAGTGGACATCCGTCACATTGGCTCCTGTTCCAAGTATTCGTGTTTGAGACACATCAAGGCAGAAGGGCGAGATCGAGGCTCAAATGCTAACATTTTGCTCAATAAGTCGTTAGAATATTCGCCCAATTGTCGACATAAATCGACTGGTTGCTTTGGCATCCGGTGAGGAAAGTTTTCGCGAGCTAGATATTCATCAATTTTACCGAAGACTGCAATCTGTACTGCGGATTGCAAGCGATATGCCAATTGATCAATCTGAACAAGGTAGCAAGCGTTACTTCGAATTTCCGCATTAAGAAGTGTCAAATCATTTTTTTTGGAATTTAATTAGAAATAGAATAATCGATTTCTAATAAAATATTGCAGACTAAATTTTCAGATTTAGTGTCGATTTTATAAATGTGCATTACAATCGCCTTAGAGCAGGGTAAAATGTGTTGCTTTTACATATAGGCGAATTGAATACCGAGCACTTAGTCTGTCATCACTTTTATTTGCTCGTTTTCCAGCACAAATGACTTTCCCCCTAAGAATTGCTGCTTGACTTCTCAGGATCCGTACTTTTTTTTTTTTTACGTCCACAATATTTGTTTCTGGATGGCCTCCGCTTACTTAGAATTTTCTTACTAGATAATCTATGTTGCAAACTGCATTCGCTCCGCCGGACATAATCCGAGGGCTAATTCGGTGGTAAATTTAGTCGGCTGCCAATGTCTTCTCGGAAGCGGCTATCTGAAATTGATTAGTCTCTGAAGCACTCGCTCACTAAAATTTGTTTCCAAGCGCAATTGCACTCTAGCTACTGACTTATGTAATAACCTTTTCTATTTAGTTATTAACTAAACTAACCTCTTTCCTAATTTTTCTGCTCCGGTGAATGTCACTGCGTCACGAATAACGTTTTCCAAAAACTCTTTAAGCACACCACGCGTTTCTTCACAGATTAAACAGGGAATACGTTTCACTCCACCACGTCGCGCCAAACGACGTATAGCTGGTTTTGTAATACCTTGGATATTATCACGAAGAACTTTACGATGACGTTTAGCGCCTCCATGTGTCTGTCAAAATTTCCGGTTGTCACCTCGGACAAAACATATGTGCGTGGAATGGCACTTCATATGGCGGAAATGTGCTTCGTCAGATGACGCCAGTGGCATAGTTTTCTCGATGGCCACGGTGGAGGGGCATTTCCAGATGGCTATGTCTCGAAATGTGCCGGGGTTGGATTAATTCTATATTTCGAATATTTATATCCACGGATCTAAATATTTGGACAGAAAAAAAAATATTTTCTGCACAACGATATCCGCACAACAGATGAAGTCCGCTGGCACTTCGAGGACATATCCATCTGGCAGGTTACAAGGGTTCGGGATCGAAATCGCTTCGATTCCTGGGCGTAGGCGTCACATTACACATTCCCCCCCCCAAAATCGAAGTAATTACGATCCCGTCTCCTTGGTAAAAGGTCTTGGTTAGGGACGTGGCGGGTCGAAGATCCGTTTCGAAGGATAGGCTACAACCCTGTTCGTGAAGACTCGGCAGTGACTATATAGTAGGAAGTCAGGTGTTATTCGGAGGCCTTCGTCTAGGCAGAGATTTGGGATAAGCCAAGGTTTCTCGTGGGAATTAGTTGCACTTCATCGTCTAAGGTCTTTTGCGTGGTAAATTCCCAGGGTCTTACCAGTCATGTCCGCGATGAGGTATCGGGTGGGGCTTATGACTTGTATGACTCGACACTTCACGAATTTCTTGTCTAGTTTGGCATTGTAATGTCGGGTGGCATCGCTCTGTCGGAAGTTTCGACGATATATTTCGTCGCCGGCCTTAAAGCCAGAAGGATGAGATCGCAAGTTGTACCGCTCCTCTCCCATCCGTCTACTTTCTTCAATCTTCTCCCGCAGTTGATCTCGCAGAAGTTGGAGCTTTTCGTGCGGTTCTAGAACCACGATTGGGTCCTCTAGCGATTTCAGTTGCCGCAATAGCCGGTAAGCGCTCCCATGACAGATCATGTACTGGCCGAACACTGCGAAATACGGCGAAATGCCGGTAGTGGCGTGGTACGACGAGCGCAGCGCACTAGTGATGGCGGACAATTTGCGATCCCAGTCCTTCTGATTCGGGTGGACATAGGCACGAATGGCCGCTATGAGCGTACGATTCAGTCGTTCGGATGCGTTGGCTTGTGGTGAATAGACGGCAGTTCGTTGGTGGATGATGCCGTATTTGGACATTAGGTCTCGGAACTTGCTGGAGGTGAACTGGACCCCATTGTCGGAGACAAGTTTCTCCGGAACTCCAAACATGTGAAAGACTCGGTTCTCCAAGAAGCTGATTATAGGTCCAGTGTGCATGTTACGTAGGGGTTCTATGATAGGGAATTTAGAGAGCTGGTCCAGGACCACGACAGCTCCCGTGTGACCAGAAGCAGATCGAGGGTAAGGACCGATAAGATCAATGTACAAGCGCTGGAACACGCGTTCGGGGACCTCAACCTTACCCATGGGTGGCCGAAGGATGGTGTTGGGCGCTTTAGTGCACTTGCATAGCTCACAAGAGGCTACGTACGCTTTTATCTGTTGTGCCATCTTAGGCCAAAAGAAACAGGTTTTCAACCGCCTAAGTGTACGACCGTATCCGCCGTGCGCACTGGATGGGTGGTCATGAGCCCGCCTGATAAGATCAGTGGTTAATTCTTCGGGCACCCACAACTTCCACTGTTCTTCTTCTTGTATGGGATCTCCGGAGGCGTGTCCCATCCGTTTGTAAATAAATCCATCCGTCAACCGCAGTTCAGGAAGCTGGGACAGTTGATTGTGGATAGTGTGAATCAGTTGGGTGTAGCTGGCTGACTTGAAGGCAGGATGATCCAAATCGATCAATTGGGGGCTGTCGTCCTCTTGGACCAACTCGGCTCCTTCAGGGGCGAACATTCTGGATAGGGTGTCGGGGACTACATGCTGGCTTCCTTTTCGGTGACGAATTGTGAAGTCAAATGCCTGTAGTTTCAGTGCCCACCTGGCCAATCTGCCGTTGAGATCAGTCTGGCTCATTAGCCATTTCAGAGAAGCGTGATCCGTAACGATTTCAAAGGTGTGTCCCTCCACATAGGCTCGGAAGCGTTTCACTGCCAACACCGCGGCTAGACATTCTTGCTCGGAGACCGTGTAATTTCGCTGGGCTGGGTTCAACTTGTGAGACATGAAGGCTATAGGTCTCTCCTCGCCGTCTTGTGCAACCTGGACTAAGACTGCTCCCACCCCATGTTGACTCGCGTCACAATGGATTGAGAACGGTTTGTCAAAGTCCGGGCTGTGCAGTACGGGGGCCGTAGTCAGACTCTTCTTTAGCTCTTCAAAGGCTCGCAAGCTGGGCTCTTCCCAGACGAATTTACGTCCCTTACGCAGCATGTCGGTCAAAGGAGTGGTAATGGTGGCATAGTCACGTACAAAACGCTGGTACCATCCGCATAACCCTAAGAATCGGCGTAACTGTTTGGTGGTCTTGGGTAGTGGAAAAACGTCAATCGCTTGAGTCTTTTCCGGATCGGTCTTGATATGCCCATGCCCAATGATGTGACCTAAATACTTCACCTCCGTCATCACGAACTGGCTCTTCCTTATGTTGATGGTTAATCTTGCCCTCCGGATGTGTAGAGCCACCTCCTGAAGCAGGTCGATGTGTTCGTCAAAGGTCTCGGTTATAAGCAACAGATCGTCCAAGTAAACGAAAACTTGGTGCCGCAAATGAGGTGGTATCACCTTGTCCATAAGGCGCGTCATTGTTTGGGGGGCATTACACAATCCGAATGGCATGGTCACGAATTGATATAAGGGCCGGCCTGGGACTGTGAAGGCTGTTTTCTCCTTTGAACCGGGGTCTAAAGGAATTTGCCAGAAGGCGTCCTTGAGGTCTAAGCTCGTGATGAAATGGGCTTTAGGCAATCGACTCAAAATGCCTTCGATCAACGGTAGAGGATATGCGTCCTTGACTGTGACGGCGTTCAAGCGTCTGGCATCTAAGCATAACCGGACCTTGTTCGGCTTGACCACTAAGGTGACTGGGGAAGCCCACGCGCTCTGTGATTCTTCGATTACGCCTAATACTAGCATTCGATCCACTTCGGCATATAACGATTTTTCCTTCGCCGGAGATATGGCGAAATGTCTCTGTTTTATGGGTTTAGCATCCCCCACATCTATAGTGTGGAACACCAGGGCAGTCCGCCCGAGACCTTCCTTCTCGTGCGAGGGAAAAGCCGATATAGCCGAGTCGAGACGCAGTTGCTGAGTTACATCCAGTGTATGCCGTACTAAGTTAGTGGGTTGAGATTGGTCAGGAACGGTGGTGACGGACTCCAGGGTCGAACCGGAAAATAGTGCCGGGGCCAAGTTAAATTTTCGAACGAAATCCACTCCTAAATAAAGATTCTGGGTTAACTGAGGTATGATGAAAAATTCCATAGGTTTAGTTACCCCTTTAAAGGTGACATCCGTCATAAATTTTTCCCACTACAGAGTGACGAGTTCCGTCCGCCGTGCTTAACCAGGAGGTGAAATGACGGATTTGGTCCGCGTGCTTTGCCAGTACCTCCCCTGCAAACTCGGCAGAGATGCAATTCACACTGGCTCCCGTATCGACTAAGCCTGATACTCGTTTTTGCAGGAGGTGTACTGACGCATATGGCCGGACATCCTCCCTCAATAATTCGTCTAAGTATATGTCCTTCAACCTTTTTCTCGACTGCCTGACTTTTCTCCAGAAGCTCCGCATCCGACGCGTGGCTCGCTTGCTTCGCGGTGGGACAGTTGTGGCCAATTCCTCATGGAAGATGCGCTGTCGAGTAGCCAAATAATTCCGCAACCTGACATGAAAAGGTTTTACATGCCAAGGAGCCTTCGTCTCGCTATCATTTCCCTGCGCATTGGCCTCGGCGAAGGACGGCGTCGGTTGTGGAACTTCGGGAGAACTGGGTTTAGCGGTGCGAGTCAGCAGAGTTGGAGTCATGATGGGAGCTGGGTCATAGCTGGTGATGGGGTCTGGATTTGTTCGTCCGGGGTCTAGGAGTGCCGACGGGTGGTCGCGGCACTCGGTGGCAAGTTTTTTCGCCCTTTGCAATTTGCACAGTCAGGTGCGTATGTGTCGGCCTTTCCGCATCGGTAGCAGAAAAGCGTTGCCTCCGCTGGACATGCATAGAACCGATGTCCCGGTTGTCGGCAGTTCCAACAGACCGTCGGGCTTGTAAGTGCTTCAAGGGAGGGTCGATCAATCAATGCTGGGTCCTCAAGCTCCGGTGGTGCTCCGCTCCTCGGTACTGGTACTGGATCAGCAAGCAGGTGGTCCGCTGCCATCAACTCCGCGGTGTGATGATTTCGGGGATTTGGTCCCGTTATGCGAGGTTGTGGGCGGAAGGTACCTCGTCGCTCATCCAAGTGTTCTTGTCTACGCGCATGGAGGCGCAATCCCTGTATGGTGTTGATGGGAAAATGTAGCAGGCTGTTCTGGAGATCCCAGCGCATGTTCTCTCTGATAATTTCTACTAATTCGTCCTCGGGCATGGTATTTCGCAGGCGAGTGCTCAATCTCACTATACTGGTGTAGTACTGGTCGAACGGTTCGTGAGCGCCTTGTTTCCGTTTCTTTATTTGCTCTCTTAGCTCTCTCTCAGTGAAGCCATCCTCAAATCGATTGCGGAAGGCTGCACTGAAAGAGTGCCAAGTGGGACGTGGCGTTGACTCTTTAAAGCTCCAGTACCAGTCGGCAGCGTCGCCGCTGAACAAAAGATGTGCATGCCGGAGGAAGGCCGAGGAATCCCCTCCCAGGGTGCTGGATACCAACGCCTGAATCCGGAAAAGGAACCGGTCCGCCGATATCATATCGTTGAACCCTGTAAAGTTCAGGCGCCAACTCTCCATGATACGAGGCGTCGGGTCTCGAAAAGGTGCCAATGCGTTCCCGGGGGGAATCACATCCTCGATTGACCTGTGGTACTGAACTGCCTCGGGGGCTGGAGGTACCAACGGAGGTCCGGTACTGTGTCGCGGTCTGTATTCGGGAGCTCTGGGATCCATTCCCGAGTTCCTTGGGGGTGGGACCCATTGCTCGGATTGTCGGGAGTGGGGCATCGCCACACTGGGATTTGGCTCCCAGCCAAGCGGAGTTCTCACGCGGCTGGGTGGTTGGCTCAACGGGAGGTTCTGGATCTTTCCCTCCAGGTTGCCAATCCTCTCCGACATATCCCTCATCAACGCCACGAGGGTGTCAATGGAGTGGGCGGAAGGCATGGTTGTCACTTCGGACACGACACTTGCAGCCGGAACTTCACCGCCTACTGCTCCTTGCAGGTCTAAAAGTGGTTGGGACTGTTCGGCCTCTGGAGCTCCTTTCGCCACTGCTCCGCGCGTTGGTAGGGGCGTTCCGATGGGGACGTCTAGGGCAGACCGCTCGATGGGTCGCCGACATAATGGGCAACTCTCTGACGTGAGGAGGAGCTGTTGTACACAGGCACGATGGAATAGATGTCCACAATCCAATCGCACGCTGTGTACGCCCTCCACTACGTCCTCGAAACAGATTCCACAGTTCGCGGGTTGGACCGTTTTGGAACGGGTCCAACGCTTGTCTGGGGTCCGCTTCGTTGCCATCTTTGATTTTTGCTGGTTTTGGGTGGGTGCTATGTCTTAGTGACGAAAAAAAAGAAAAAAATGTAATTATATAATATGACTAAGGACTTAAGTATAATATGACTAAAGGCTTAAAAATACTTTAGTGGCCGATAGTGGCGAGCTATTTACGTAAAAATGAAAAAAAAATTTAATTAGTATATACTTTCCTTTCCAGTGGTCGACTCCTTCAACGGGAAAAGAGAGTGCGTGGTAATCTGCCGAAGAAAGGGTGCTTTTGGTCGATTTACGTAATTTAACCCCATACCCTCATACATTACAAAAAAAAAACCGTCTCTAAACTACGTTAAAGTGACTCGACGAGACAAGTGGTAGAGCTACCGTAACGACTTTGTACGCGGTCAAAATTCCCGACGCGTGGAAGCATTCCGGGCTTCGCAACTCCAGCATACGCCATCGAACGTTGAACCGATACCACTCGTCTAACACGCATAAGAAATAGTTAGAATCCTTCCGCGACATAAAGGCAAGGTAGCCTTCTATTTTCTTGAGAGTCCATGCTGATAGGTAAACCCATCAGACTGGCAGTTCCATCAAGAAAATAGAAGGTCCTTACAGGGGTTAACCTGGGACAACACATCGGAAGGATTCTGTCGCGAAAAAAAAAAATCAAACAAAGGAGAGCGGAAGCTACAACTCACGTGAAGCGACTTCTAGTGTGTATCACACAATTCCACTGCTCCTGATAGTGGGACTCGAGTACCAAAGTACCTTACATCCTCCGTAAAGGACCAACTCGTCAGAAGACGCGAAGTTCTTTTCCCCTTAGGATGTTTTGGGCCCCACGTTGGGCGCCATTTGTAATGATTTTCTACCTTCAACTCGAACGCGGAACCGACCTCTCATCGGTTCTAGACGTTAAGTCTGAGTAGTGCCAACGGATGGTACCAACAGGTCAACCAATCCGTGCACCGTAATCCATTCACGCGGTGACTGCTTGTCGGCCAGCTAGTTCGGAGAGGATTTCGGTCGCGGGTCTCCGAATGGATTACGCTCAATTACAATATTTCAGTCACCTGAACTTGCCCGTTTTCTAAACGCGTCAACAATTACTCATCCAGAACGAGAAACCTACATTACGTTAGTTCTGGATGTGATCTATCCACAGATCTCAAATCAAAAACGCTACAAAATCCCATAGGCGCGTTACCGATTCACCGACGCGGTACCGAAAAATATACTACTCGAACTTAGACCGAAGAAAACTACTCTAAAGAAATGGCGAAACAAGCAAAGGTACCGCGTACCGCGCGCGACGCGAAACCGACTTCAGCGGATTTGCAGAAACCCTACCCTCGCGACGGCATACTTACCCTACACTCTCTGTTCCCACTGAAAAAGAGGAGTCACTGAAAAGGAAAGTCGTGGGTTAACTTTTAGCAATTCATTCTTAGTTTATTCTGAGATACAGACAAAGCAAAATCCTTTTAATGCTGATTGTAATAGAAATACATACTAGCATATTTCTATGCGAAGCATTCACAAAGAGTGGTCTAACTAGTAAATTATACCTTAAATTTCCCAAGTGAAATAAAGTACTTCCAAAATAAAGTACTCTGAAGATGTAATTCAATAATTAGAAATATATGGAAAAAGATAAAAATAAAATAAATGATTTGCCTTTCTCTACATAACACAAAAATCTTTGAAAACTTGGTATGGTCGGTAAAATTTAATAACTACTTTAAAACAAAAGTAATAAGTACAAACAAAGTATCAATATTAGATATCGCGTATTTACTTTGCCTTCAACCATTTCATAAAGTGTAACATAGAATTATGCACATACAACCCCCAATATGGTTGCATTTGTTTTTGAACCATGTGAGTTATAAAATTTTACTAACGACTACCTTTTGATTTGGTGAGGCGCAACTTAAAAACTTAGTGATTGACCTATTAAACCTAAGATAAACTAACTTAAAACGTTTGAATCATAATAACTAATTTGATTCGCTTATATGGCAACAACATATTTTTTGTATACTTAATAGATTTGATTTATAAATATTGATAAAAATGTTACCTAAAGTTTGATATATTTTCAAAATATGCTAGAGAATGGTTTGTGTGTAATAATAGAAATGTATAGAGACAGTTTTGGGATTTTAATAAGAGTACTATAATATATAGTAGAACTATCTGCCTAAATTTGTGTCCCTTACTATCAATAATATTAACATAATTTGTTTCTAGTCTCTTTTTGTTGCTTTTCTTGTTTTGAGATAGTATAATTATTAGTCTACATTACTTAGTACCGAAATAGAGATACTTTCTGTTTTTTTCTTTTTTTTTCTAATAGTAATTATAGTAATAATAATGTCTCCTTATGTTCACTTCGCATATACTTAATCAATAAATTTCAAGTATCTATCTCGTTGCGTCTATTGCATAACTAATCGTTTTTCATCTTTAGGGGTTCTTTAATTTTTAAGGTGTTCAATCACACTTGAAATTATATTTACTTAATTTCTTTTGTTTGTTAAAGAATTCTAATTAGCTGCTTACACCTTGTCTATAATTTCCATTCGGTCAAAAATGCAGTCAATGTTTTCTTGTTTTTCTCAACAATTTTGGACACCGTTTAAGGAACATAAACTGCATTGGAATAATTCGATTATTTGAGTAAGTAGACCTTAGTGGAGTGTCGATGGGACACTAGTATGCGAGGAAATTTACAAGTACGAATAATTATAACAATGATAAGTATGTTGCGGCGAGTAGTACAAGCGGTCTGTGTCGACATGACGGCATTCTTAAACTATAATTTATAAATCATCTATATCAATTTTTTCGTTAATAGGTACCTAACACCAAAGAATATTGAACACATAGTCGACTATTATGATTTTGAGTTGTACGTGCATAGCTCTGTGCACACTATATTAGTATAAATGCTCATAACTACTTCTATACGATTACTACCAAATCGTAAATTTGAGGGCGTCCAAAGAGGCTTCATCGGTAAAGTTGGGAGGTATCGCTTTGTACCTTACATTACCGAACATACTTAACATCCAAAGC